>JAHWGI010000979.1:1242500-1902500 GCA_029379305.1 Frankliniella fusca
AGGACAAATTTCGGTATGGATTCGTTTCATACGGGGTGGTAGTGATAGTGGTGGTGGTGGTGGCAGTAGTAATAGTAGTAGTTGTGATGACAGTGGTAGTGATAGTGGTGGTAGTGATGGTGTTTGATGGTCGTGGCATAGTGATGGTGTTTGATGGAGGTGGTAGTGGTGGTGGTAGTAATGGTGATGATAATAATGGTGGTGGTAGCAATGGTAGTGGTGGGTGGTGCTTGTGGTGGTGGCGGCGATGGTCGGGGTGGTCGCGATGGTCGACGCCGTCGCATCCACTGCTGCGCTGATGGCAAGACGAGCCTGGACGAGGGAGGAAGAGGAAGTTTTTATTTCTTACGACGGCGTCTTGAATCCTAATGTCGCTTGGGCTTTACGCCCGATACAGACATCGCGTTGCTGCCGCTACGATCATCATCTTTCGCGCGGGTGGTTAGACTGGGGAGAGGAGGGGGGCGGGGTGCGGGTCAAAGCCCAGTCTAGGTCGGCACTGCCTTTATTATGCCGAGCCCGGAAACACAAACAAGACTCAAACTGCGGAGGGCACCGGTTTCGGGTTGGGGGGAGTGGGGGAGAGGGATTGGGTGGCTCGCGGGCCAAGAGAAATCTCGACCGTTCAACGAAGGAGGGAGCAGAGGGAGGCGCGGCGGGAGGCCCTCAGGTGCGCGTCCTCCCAGCCCAGAAGTCCCCCCCCCCCCCAAATTTATCTTAGCCCCTGATAGATATGGTGCGTCTTTAGGAAAGGGCTGCATTAAAAGTTCCCCAGCAAACAATGAACATTAGTCGGTTGATATTTAACATGCGGAACGAAAAGAAAAAGAAAAGAAAAGAAGACTATAAATCCGATAGGTGTGCGCTTCAGGGAAGCACTATCCGACCGCAGTGCTTACCTGCGATTTCAGGGTACTCCTCTCTCTCCGACATGGAGCATTCGAACTGCGTGCTGCACTCCGCGCTCCCACCACCGACCTGTAATGGCCGACATTCATCAATTACAAACAGGATGGGGAGTGTGAACGGTCAAGGCAAGGGAGAGAGAGTGACGAAGGCGTGAGAAGGAAAACGGAGTAGAGGGGGTGAGGAAGAGAGGGACAGGGATATGTTGAGGTAGAGGGGTCGGCAGAGCAGGGGCCAAGTGCTGGAGTGGAGCAGGAGGGAGCGAACCTGTCGTGGGGCCGCGTTGTGCTGTGCGGAGCTCAAAGGGTGGACAATATATACATACAGGGTCCATATGCGCTTTGTGTCATCACAACAGCTGGCCTTATTTTATATCTCGCTTCCTCCCCCTACACACATACAGGCACACGAGCGTAAATAAAGAACACTCTCACTGGAGCAATAACTTTTATCATAACCAACACGTTTTCACTTCCCTCGCCAATACGGCAAAGGTTTCGCAACCGGTGCCGGTGAGGGGGAAACCACTTCGGAATGATCTGCACACCAGCCTGGGAAGCATCAGGGTAGAAATCAACGGATCAACGGAAGTCACGATAAATGAGCGGGAAACACGAAGAATCAGTACTAATAAGTCAAAATAAGCGTTGTCTCAAACTAGAACACCTAAGAAATGAATTGAAATTGACGAGAATCTTTAGGAATCCACCATTCTGGGACATCACATGAAAGTGGCACCGCCCGCTCGGAAACCTGGAGGCTAGCAGCGATTCACAAAGTAGGCGAATCGGGTGAAAATTAAAAACTCCCATGATTAATTGCTATGAAACTTAGTTTGGGGAGCCATGATGTGGAGGGAGAGGGTGGGCAAAGACTTATTGTTTGTTTACCTCCCTCCAAGGCACCACAAAACTTTTTCGATAACGTCCGTTGCGGTTTTAGATTTAATTCCTTTTGATCTGGGAGATATAGGTTTCAGGCAGACGCAGCGCTGCTGGGGGTCGACGGAGCAGCGCAGTGGCCTCGTGACGGCGCCACCCAAACGACTCTGGCGGATAATTAGTCACGTCAGGGACGAATCATCATTCACTTTTTTTTTTTGCCCATACGCTTTTATTTATCTTTTTTCTTCACGTCGTTCCGGGCGATAAACGCCGTGTCAAACGGGCGCATGCGTGTGGCAATTAAAGTTAGGCTGTGAAAAAAAGTGTCTCGCGGCCGCGCACAACATTGTGCGAGCGCCGCACCGCACCGGCAGGGAGCGCCACGGGCGCGCGAGCCGCGCAGGCAGCCGGAAACACGGCCTCGATTTTTCATCCGCGCGAAACCTGATTACGGCGCGGCGGAGGCCCACGCAAAATATCTCCCGTCATACGCCACGGCAGCCCTCCCCGGCGAATCTCACCGCGCGGCGCGCGCTCAACCCTTTCTTTTATCGTCACAAAATTATATTTCGCCGCGGAACGCTGCTGCCGCTGCTGCGACGGTGGCGGCGTGCAGCTGGAGAAAATATGGCTCCGCCACCAACAAACCCTTTTCGCCGACGCGCGGCCGGGCTGGGCGCTGGCTGGGCCTTCTGTCCCCGCGTCCCCTTGCTTGCACTGCGGATGGGACCACCACCACCACACCCTGCCCTGCCGACGGATTCAGAACATCGTTCTCGTATCTCCGTCCTTGTCGCACCCATGGCGGTACCGCATGTTGAGGACGGCATGAACACATGAGTGGGACAAGGACGAAGGCGCGAGAGAGGTGTTCGGAATCAGAGGGCTGCTAAGCAGCCTCGGCCAACTCAGCTGTGCGCGACACAAACTGAGCCGGAGAGCCGGAAGCGGGTGAGGAGAGGGGAGGAGGAGGAGGAGGGGGAGGAGGAGGAGGAGGAGGAGGAGGAATATGGGGAGGAGAGACGCAGGAGAGGGGAGAGACAGGGCGCGGCATCGGGAGGCTCCGGTTACCCGCTTGAGAGTCCACGAGGCCGGGCCGGGCGAGCAGCGCGGTCAGGCAACTCGATCTCGCGGCGGGACAATCAGCCAGCGGACACCGGCGGGGCGGGGCGGGGCGGGGCGGGGCGGGGTGGGCGGCCGGAGGGAGGCGTCAGGGGCCGCGTTGCCACACGGCGCGGCTGCTTGTTCTGTGCCGCCCACTTCACTTAAAGCCTCCTCCTCCGTTCACCCGCACCGCGACGCGAGGGCCGGCGATTAGCTTTGTTTTTTACCCGGGTGTATCCCTTTCAGGGGAACTGACTATACAGGCTGAGGGGGGGGGGGGGGGGGGTCACTTCAAACGATCATTGTACGGTACCACCTCCAAAAAATCATTTGAATTTTGAAAAAATAATAGTAATTAAATAAAAATCAGGATGACCTCAGAAAATACACGCACATCTGATCCAAATTATTCTCTCAATTACATGATTAAATAGGATTTTTAGTAAATTATTGTGAATTATTTCCATTTATTCCAAATTATTGGAAATTAACTTGCAATTATGCAAAATAATCACAATTATTTCAATTATTTTTTAAAACTTTTCAGAAACAAATTTTGCTCTGCAATTGAAAGGGTGGCGTGAAAACATGGAAAATTTTTGCGGCAGTAAACCTCCCGAAGGAGGTTGCGGTTCCCGCCAGGCACAGGGCTTTGACCCCCTGTGGCAGCCAACTGCTTCGGTGTTCCATGGGAACCGGCGCTTTGCTGACTGCGATCCTATCGCGCAATTCGACAGATTTGATCCCCGTACCACCATTGGCCTACCCCTAGAGGTACGAGCGGTGTCAAGGGCGTTAGACTTCCTGATCCCAGTTTCAGAGGCCTTACCTCAGAGGGGTACGCGGGATTCGAACCCACAACCCCGAGTGCCGACACATAGCCAGAACAGGAAGCGACCCAACGCCCAGAGCCACCGAGCCAACGGAGGTGAGACGTGTTTAATTTCTACTTGACCTGCCCTGGAGCAGCGGCCAAAGGAAATGCCAAGCGCGAAAAACACTTTCCCGAGTGGGAGTCGAACTTGGGACCACTCGGTTCAGTGTTGCGCGCTCTACCAACTGAGCCACGACGTCTCCATGACTGTCCAGTGCGACGGGTTCGCGTCGTATTTGCCCTGTCCTCCAGGCTGGAGGCCAGTGAATTTGGAATAAATTTGGAAATTTGGAATAAATAGAAATCACAATAATTTGCTAAAAATACTATTTAATCATATAATTGAGAGAATAATTTGGATCAGATGTGCGTGTATTTTCTGGGGCATCGCCATAACAATCAAAATAAAATAAAATAAAATAATAAAAAAAACGATAAATCGAGAACAAGTGAACATGCTTTACAGACCTGAAAATGCCGTCGGGTCTTCGAGAGGTCGTTGAAACAACCGCGCATACATGGATGCATGGCCCTATCACCACTTGAGTAGTATATTTTTTTTTCTCATTAAAGAAATGTCCGATTAACTTGATTTTTGAACTGTAGGCTGGATGTGCAATGATTATTCGAACACTTTATTGACATTTTTATTATGTTCATTTAATTTTCATTGTGCATGACTAGAATCAAGAGGGGTGCAGGCGCGGCGCAGGGGTGTCGAGCCCAACAACAGCACGGTGCTGAACTGTTGGCGCCTCAAAGAAAAACCTCTCAACTCCTCAAATTTTCCACTGAGATACGTTTCAACCAAAACTTTCGGGCCGGACATCTCAGGACCATTGTATTTTACTGACATGAGGATGACGGATCTGGATTCAGGGCTCCGATTTGTACCTTGCAAGAAAGTCTCATAGAATTGTAAGAAGGCCGATTAAAAAAAATATTTAAAACAAGTCAGATCCCAGGCAAAACTATAAGGCTGCTCCTTGCTTAAAAATCAAAAGTAGTTTAAAAAAAAGTTGTACACGTTTTGTATGAGTGCTTCCCCCACGCTGCAGGCGGACGGACTTGGTTTAGAGGCCGCACCGCGTTTTCCAATAGGTTGGTATCATGTAGACGTCAACTTCCTTTCTTATCCATTTTATTTTACTTTCCTCTTTTTCTTTGCTTTGGGGGAGGGGTGCGCACTCGTATTTCGTGTGCGTGTCGAGAAGAAAGTGAAAAAGTTGCGTCGAGTTTTTGCGCCACGCCAGCAGCAGGCCGGCGGCCTGGTCAGAGCTGCGCGAGCCGTCGTCGTGGCCGCGAGTCCTCGGGGTGCGGCGGGGTGCGGCGGGGTGCGGCGGGGTGCGGCGGGGTGCGGCGGGGTGCGGCGGGGTGCGGCGGGGTGCGGCGGGGTGCGGCGGGGTGCGGCAGGGTGCGGCAGGGTGCGGCGGGGACTGACGTGAGATATATGCCATGCGCCGCGACGCACAGCGACACAAAGAGCAATGAAGAGAGGGACGCGCAGGCGGACCCGAGCACAGCAGCGCCTCCTCCCAGCGCATGAGGAAAATGAAAAGTGGCCGGTGACGAAGAAGACGACGAAGAACAAGAAGAAGGACGCAAGAGGAAGTTTAGGGGGTAGCGCCGCTAACAAACCTTCAACTGAGATTTCATTTTATGGCCAAGCTGCACCGCCGGGGCCGGGGTGGGGCCGGGGAGGTCGGAGGGCGGGCGGCGGCGCGCCGCGGCGGTGCAGCGTCCCGTCCCGTCCCGTCCCGGGTCTGGTCTGCACCATAATTTTGCCAGAAGAAGCAGTAAATCGAGTAAAACTAGGAATGGCTGTCTGAAAAATAAAGGTTGATAAGACCTTTATTTGTCCATTTTCTTATTTGTTTTAAAGAAACTCTCGGGCAAACATCAAAAAAAAAATAATAGGACAGGAACCTATTTTTGACTTTTTAGACTTATTTTACATCAATGTCGCTAATACACGCATACGTGTGAGACAATTATTATTTGGAAATGCCTCTAGATGTTGATGTTTGTATGACCAAGCTCGACACATTTACTTCTCTCTTTGAATAATATTGAAATTTGTCGTCTCCTGGGGAACGGGCATGCGAGGTGTCGCTCGCCGTTAGTTTTGGTAACGTTTTTCTGTAGTGGGCGGAAAACTCAGGGTGCGTTACACAATAATAGGAATTTTTAAAATCTTATTTTCACCACATGTCTACAACGATATAAATACTGAGGAAATACAAACGGCATGACAGACATGGCATGGCGCTGACACGCCGCCGGCTGTACATATACATGTTGTCCGTGTTTGTCTCCCGCCTCCTGCGTACCAAAAACACCGCAAATTTTTTTCTCCTCTTTTCTCCCTCCCCCCCCCCCTCTCTCTCCCTATATTTACAGGCAACAGTGAGCGCGCCCCGCCCCGGGGGGAACACATCGACACGCGCGTGCCTGGAGCCTTTGACCGGGGAGCGGGGCAGGGGGGAGAGCTGGGGTGGGGTGAGGTGGGGTAAGGTGAGGCGGGGAGAGGAGGGGATGGGGTGCCCGCGACAGGAGCAGCGAGGTGGTAGCCGGCCGGGGTGGGGGAGGGGTTGCGCACTGTTAAAAGCTTACGGTGAATTTGACTGTAAGTTACAGTGAAACCTGCACCACTGTAAGTTACGGTGCATGTTCGCCGTAACTTACAGTGAATATGCACCGTAAGCTACGGTGAGCAGCCTGCACCACTGTAAGTTACGGTGCATTTTCACCGTAAGCTACGGCGAATAGCCTGCACCACTGTAAGTTACGGTGTATATTCACTGTAAGTTACGGTGAATATGCACCGTAACTTACAGTGGTGCAGGTTTCACCGTAAGCTTTTAACAGTGCGAAAAGAATGCGAGCTCGGCCCGGTCCGGCTCGGCGCGGCCTGGCCCGGGGTCCACCTCTATCCCACCCCAGCCCCCCCCCCCCCCTCCACGCCTTTTCCCCTTTCACTCTCCCGGTTCTCCTCTCTCCCTCCGCCCTTTCCACCTCAAACTTCTGGCAGCCACAGAGATCTGGACGGATGCCAGGTGGGCACAGCGGGGGGCGTGGCGCGGCGTGGCGTGGCGAGGTGGGACACCTCAGGTGTAGGGGACCTCTGAAAAGTTATTGAGGGCTCCGCCGCCGTCCGCATTGCAGCAGCACGGGTTGCCTGCCTTGCGCTTGTATGTGAGGTGGCGCTAGCACCTGCACGCCCGCCCCCTCCCGGTGGGCCCAGCCGTCCGGCAGTGATACTTCCCCCCCGCACCATACACGGTCGCGAGACGATCCTCAACTGAGCAACTACTTCCCGTGTTGTACAACAGCCGCTGAGGGACACGTGTCTGAGTTACAGAGTGATCAAAAGGCATTGTTGCAGCAGTCGGACAAAAACCCTATATTCTTGTTCAGCACTGCATGATATATCAAATAATGTTCAACAGGAAAGCACCCATATAAACGTGCAGCACTGGCATACGTAACGAACACTTCTGTTTGCTTAGCACGATACAGTCAAGTGCCCTAATTTCGGACGAATTTAGCGGTTTTTCCTTTCTTACGTGTAGGCATGATAAAATATGAAAAATCTGTTGCGATTGGAAATACTGTGGCTCGAGACACGTCGGATGATACCCATGTCGAATTTCTATCAACAGATGGGAAGCTACAGCAATCATCGGAAGAGTGTCCGAAATTAGGAACGAAAGTGCTCTAATTTCGGACACGTGCTCTAATTTCGGACACAAGCATGCATTTTGGCCTAACCGAACAGGTTTACTTTTCACTTAGGGTAGCCTAGGTCACAATTCGTTGAATAACATCCAAACCGATTTTTTGACTCAACCCTGAGAGATGAAAACTGGACAGAAAAATAGGATGGTTTTGTGAACGCCTATAACTCTGGACAATTGTGCTGTAACTTCGGACAAAATTCAGAGGAGAGCTAAATTCTTCCTATCTTAGCCGTTTTTTGAGGTATCTCAAATCCGGAAACGACGTTGTAAAGGTGATAGTCAAAAGTACAATTTCGCTTCTTCCTGGTGGCGAAAACATAAGTCTTTTGGCACAAACATGGAAACAAATGTAATTCTATGCCACAGAATTGGACTGTCCGAAATTGTAGCACTTTCGAAAATCGTTCCGTACCAAAAAACGGTTTGACTTAAAAAATAATAATTTACGTAGTTCTGTAGCCAAAATACCAAACATTCATTCGAGAAAGGACCACCCATAGGGCAGCTCACACCTACATGAGCCCCGGTTTTTGGGGGAGCTTATTTCAAATCAGCAATTTTGTTCTATATGCTTTTTTTAACTTTAAATTCCTGTGTGCTGTAAAATTTTAAAGGTACTTCAACCGACTTGACGAAATATGGTACTCTATGCTGCAAACTGTGCGATGCCGTCTTCGGATTTCAAATATCTCAAAAGGTGACCGAGATTGGCTGAAATAAGCACTTCTCTACAAACTGTCCGAAATTAGGGCACAAGTCCGAAATTAGGGCATTTGACTGTATTATAAAATTTACACAAACTAGGAAATTCACATCATTTTATTTTTAGCCTGCCGGCTCCACGACGCTGCGAGTGATTAAATGGAATGCTCAACATTCTTTTCGAGTTCAACTGAAGGGGGCTGGATGAACACACACACACACACACACACATTTTAACTAGGAGTACGTGCGGCAGGCACGTAGTTGCTGAGCGAAGTGTAAATGGAAAAATGAGGGACGGTTTCAACCCAACCGCCGTTTTGGTAGGCAACCTTCAAGTCAGTCAGACAATTACGGAGGAAAAAGGGGGGGGGGATAGAGAGCAGAGAGAGGGACATGGGAGTAGGAGGCAGGAAACATCTTTGTAGGAGGAGGAGGAGGGGGGGCAAGCCACAATTACCCTTGCCGGTTCGATGTGAAGTGGTAGGTGTCGAAAGACGCCAAATTTTTGGCATTCATGAAAAACACAGTAATTGGCGAAAAACGCCAAAATTTGACATCGAACGATGCCGATGCTTTTGGCGTCTCGTGAACACCAGAAATTTGGCGTCTGTTGATGCTAACAGTTTACAGTACTGGTCCCCGAACCCACCGAAAGACATTCTAGGCGCAGCACCACTATAGCACAGGTATGAAAAGCACCCCCTCGGAGAGTCCTCCTGAAGTCAGAAGTCCAATACAACCCGATGGGATCGCCTCCAAAATGCGGTTGTCCTGTGCGGGGACATCTGGACACCCATCCAACCTAACCTAAACCACCTGTCCATGCAAATTATTTTTTTTTTTTTTGTGAATATAAATAAAATAAAGTAATAAGCGCGAGGGAAATTTGGTGCTGGTGTTGCCCTACAGGAGATAGCGGATTTTTTTTTTCTTACTGCGCCGAGGCGGGTAGGCAACCTATTGCGCACTGCGCCGTAATTCGGGCAGAACTCCCCGCCCCCTCCCCACACCGCTGCAGTCTTGGTGGAATCTCCTTCGCGACGCGCGCCGCTGTTCAAGCAACTGCATTTACTGGCCGGCCCCGGCCCTGCAGATAGGCGCTGGCGCGCTGGCCAGGTAGCGCCGCAATTCGGAGTGGTGCCCCCCCCCCCTCTCACCCCCTCTATTTTACCCTGCCTGACCCATCCGAGATCAGGGGCTAAGTATCATTTACATGTTTAGAAAGAAAGCACCTGCATCACATGCTGACAGTCCCCACCTCTCTCTCTCTACCTCTCATTCCTTATCCTTCTGAATTAAGTTTGCCCTCAAACCAACTCACATCAATCCATAGTTAGCCAGCGATGGGTCACTTAAAATACGCTGCAAACCTAACAGTCAACTTAGTACACTGTTCCTAATATGTACTTCAAGGCACGCATTAGAAAGTGCATGCCTTGCCATGCAGTTGGAAACGTGTACTTACTATAGCACTATGCCATAGCAGCCATGTACTTCCAAGTGCATACCATGGCAGGCATGCACTTCCTAATGCATACTTTGAAGTGCACATTAGGATCAGTGTACAAAGTTGACTGTTGGTTTTGCAGTGTATGATTTAAAAAGACATTGCAAGTAATATTGTAACAGAGGGCCAGTAACTTTAAAATACAAGCAAGACATTCACAAAGATACTCGGGACCTTTAAATGATGAGGCGTATTTATTTTGAAATGAATGTCAACTATTAAGGATAGAATCAAAACAATTGTGCCATTTCAATGGTTATATGGCTACATAGTAATAATAAGTATGCACTTCAGTGTTTTAGAAAGACTGTTTTAACGTTAACACTCCTGGCATAACTAATATATTACAAGTTCGGTCTCTCACCTAAATCCTATCAACAGTATCGCCCCTAATATTTGTAAGAGTCAAATCTCATTAAAATAACCATGTTTTCAAAACAATTTTTTTCTCTATCAATAACTTTGTGGAGTGACCTTTCTTCAATCTGAATTCATAAGCATGACGGATCAATGAGTAAGTTTTGGTAAACACATAATGTAGCTTGATCAGAAATCGTATCATTGGGAAATACGGAGTAGGTTAGGAACAAAATGATACAAAATTCACCAAAGTAATACCCAAACTCTTTTCTTGTTTCTTGTTAGGTTTAAACCACACTTTTATATATTATCTTTAGTAGAATGATGAGACACCAAATATTCAGTTTACGATTAACAAACTTATTATTCTTTTTTATTACAAATGCCTGTTGTTGTACGACAAAAATGGGCACACTTCCACAAATACAATTAAACATCCACACCGCACTAAAGAAATCGTTCAGCTGGGGTTAACTTGTGGTGACTCAATAACAAATCAATACGCTGGGGAATCAAGCAAGGATTCAAAATGGAATTAAACGAAATATAAGGAAATCATACTGCTGTTAGTAACTCACACTTGTCAGGCCATGGGATTACCTAATTTCAATACTCAGACCATGCTCTAATGTTCACCGAACAGTTTCACAGCTTCAGTGTAAACAACATTGTCTATGTTATTTGGTTATGTCACTCACTCACCTAGGAAGAACACAACAAAGTTTCGTCGATACTGGCTATCATTTCAGTAGTCCGTGACGTTCATTTCACAAATCCAACGCAATAAAAAGTATTTTGAGGCACTACCATCACACTCCTCCCCAACCCACAGACGTAAACAAACAACAAATCACTCGAACCCACACTTCTACACAATGACGACACTTGATACTTCGTGCAGCGACGTCCGCATCCTTAAAAGCGACTTCAGACTGCATATTACGTGAAAAGACTATTAATGATCATTTAATCATTTGTTTGAATGCTGTAAAAAACTGAGGTAGGATTCGGCTGGGCTGGGCGGCTGGCGGCGGATGTAGTTCCGCGCCCTGCCGCTAGATGGCGCCAGCCAAAGACGGTGGCTGCAGCCAACATACTAATATTGAAACTTCCAATTCAAATAATTCGTTCCAAAATTTCAAACTCAATCGATCAGAAAACCACGGTCAGATTAAGTTGCGCCGTAATTAGTAGATCATGGAAAACTATATCTTTTAACGAAACCTGTTGGGGTGTCAGAGGAGAAGAGGTGAGGATGCACAGACAGACAGACGGACTCACGACCGACTACATCCCTGGTCCCAATGCAGGGGATAGCTTCGCTTCGCTCAGCGAAAAGGTGAAGTTTCTTAGTTGAACACGTTGAAATTCTCAAAAGTCGTGTTACAGTGCGCTAACATTCTTTAACACTGTGTACCAGTGAACTGTTGCCGCACTGCTTGAACAAGTGAGAGAATTTTCTTAGGAATTTCTTCTCGACAGACAAGAAGACGTCTGGAAGATCGCAAACTTGGGTTGGGTTTCCTGCGGGAGCCTGGGCGCGCGGCGGGGCGCGGGCGCGGCTCAGTGGCGCTGTGAGCTCCGCCTGAGAACCACTCTCTCCTCGTGAGGAGAGAGAGAGAGACGGAGAGAGAGAGACAGAGAGAGTGGCGGCGCACATTGTCAGCCAGCCAGGCCACTACACCAGTCGACTTGACGGCCGACACGACCCGCCGCAACGCCACGCCCGCTCGAGAAGGATATATATATACGTATATATACTTTTGCAAAAGAGGCGCAAGCGCCACATATGGAGAAATATGGGCGCAGCGCGCAAGCGAGACTCCGCGTGGCGCCCGACCCTATAGCGTCAGCCTCGCGCCGCACCTCGCGTGAAGCACGCGGCCTTATTTGCAGCGTAAAAACAAACGGGCCATCCCTGCAGTGCACTGGCGGGGCGGGGCGGGGCGGGGCGGCCAAGGAAGCACAGAGGGACGGAATAAAGCATAACGACGCAACTTCCTCCCCTTTGCGACACACTTTGAATTCAATGGTGCGAAGACTTCATTCAGACGGCAGAGTCCCCGGACTGGGTCCGCGTCTGGCCGGGCGCGGGTTCGAATACCCGCAGCACCAACCGCCCGCGCGCACTGCTGCCGCACTGAACAACTTTTCCTATATTTCCCGTCTAGTAAACATGATGACACATGGCGGGCGGGTCTATTCCGACAGCCAGCAGGACATCTCCGCATGCGGAAGAGAGCAAGGAGGGAGAGAGAGGGGAAAAAAAGCTGGGGAAGAGGGAGGGGTCAGTGGTTGTGCAGAGCTTCAGCACAGGGAAGGTGCGGGGGAGAAGGTGCAGACGGGCTGGAATAACGCATTTAAATGAGACCTCATTTAAAGCAGCCAGCGGTGGGCATCAGCAAAACACAGCCGCCAGAGAAACAGCAAGGGAGAGGGGGAGAGGGGAGGGAGGGAGGGAGGGAGGGAGGAAGAGGGAGGGAGGGAGGGAGGGAGGGAGGGAGGGAGAGAGAGAGAGAGAGAGAGAGAGAGAGAGAGAGAGAGAGAGAGAGAGAGAGGCGAGCGGCGTGGAGCGGGGGCGTGAAGTGCGCTGCAAGCGGCCCGCCCCGCTCCGCACCCGCCCCGCCACTAGTTATTCGGACAAGCTCGGCCCTTCGTAATCATGCGAGCCTGCAAATCACGTTAGGGTCGGGGTCGGGTCGGCATGGGGAGGGTCTCCGTGCGGCCGCCGGGGCGTGCGCTACGGCGGGGAGGGGAGGAGAGGAGGGGTCGCTCTTTTTACCCGCCTGGCAGACGAACCTTGTGGGGATTAGCATGGGCCCTTTGAATACTCGGCTTGTCGGGACGGCGCGGACCCCCCGGACCCCCGCACCGCCCCTCTGCACAGTGTCTCTGGACTCTTGGTGTGTATATACATATATATAGAGGTCCGCGTGTAATTATTCCTTGCAAGAGATGGATTGCTTTAATTATTTCGGCCTGCAGCAGCAGCAGCAGCGGGAGCGGGGCCGTGCGCGCGGGGGTGGCCCGGCCCGGCCCGCCCCGCCCAGGAGGAGCAAAGGGCCAGCGGTGGTCGGCGGCCGGCGGGCAGCAGCAGGCAGCAGGGCCGCGGACCCTTTTAAGGTCTCTTTAGGGCCCGTTATAGGGTCCTTTGAGCTCCAATGTATTTATTCATCCCTCATACGCATAAACCCCTACAGCAGGGCTACACACGTCGCACCCCCGCATACACGTCGCCTCCGCCCCGCGCCACGACTCCCCTCGCCGTCTCGCGCTCATGCATTTTAAACGTGTTTTCAGGTGCGGGCGGACCATATATGACTCCGTGCTCGGAGTTGCCGCCGGGCCCCACCGCCGGGGCTGGGCCGGGCCGGGCCGGGCCCCTTGTTGAGCAGTGGTGAAGGTGAGTAACCCCCTGCGGGTGTCCGCTCTCTCCGCACACACGGCCGGCCGGGCCCACACGGTAACTCTGTCAGCTAACAAAAGAAAACGGCGCGAGTGTGACAGAGTCAGGCCGGGAAATGAAACAGTTTCAGGGTCAACCATCCGTTTGATTGCACGAGTTACAATACGTATACAAGTTTCAAAGTAAATTGGCACGGTTGCAATAGATAGCGCTACAAGCGACTGGCGCATACGAAACTAAAGTAGTAGGCGAATGTCGCTCTACTCTCGATGCGTGAATTTTCCTTTTGAAATTTCAGTGAAATTGTCTAGAAAAAGTTCAGACCTTAAACTGTTAGTATACAAATGAAAATTCACACAACTAGAAGCGCGTGACGTTTCTCACACTTGGCTTTTCGGGAAGTCACTCCGACGAAAAGCTGTAAATAATTTTGGGCAGCGTGTGGTGAAGGACTCGCTCCACGGATCAAACAGGTGCGCCGCTCGCACGGGGCCCGCCCTGGCTCCCCCCTGTATACCAGCCGGCCCCGCCCCGCCCCGCCCCGCCCCGCCCCGCCCCGCCCGCGCCTGTCCTTCCCTCGGGAGCGACGTGCCAGCCAGGCGGGCCGGGGGCTGAGTGGCAACAAACTACAAGCATTGGAGAGGATAGCACTCCTGGCCGAGGTAAAGTACGGGGGGGAGGGGGGAGAGGGGGGAGAGGCGTGGCGGGGAGTGCTCGGCTCCTGCGGCACAGCCGCGGAGAAAATGACTAGCGATCCCGGGCGTCCGATATTTGCTACATCCTGGCAGCACTATCAGTGGAGGAGACAGAGATGAAGAGGAAAAATGAGAGGAAATGTTTTTTTAAAAAAGAAAAATCGAAGAAAGTGTGGAGGAGGAAAAGGCGGGGGAGGGGGGGGAGAGAGAGAGAGAGAGAGAGAGAGAGGGAGAGAGGGAGAGGGAGAGAGAGAGAGAGAGAGAGAGAGAGAGAGAGAGAGAGAGAGAGAGAGAGAGAGAGAGAGAGTGGTATGCGCTAGGGAGCGAACGCCTGGAGCGGGACTTGAATTGCGGCCAAGAGCGCCAAGATTAACGGGTCGGCGTCATTTTGCGGAGGGAAACTTCATAAATCAAAAAAGGAGCCTTTCACTTCTTGAGTCGGTCCGTGCCTCTATCCGTTATAAACGCCCTGTTCTATTTACTCTTCTGCGTGCTCTTTTCAACTCTCATTTACATGGACCGCACATGTCTAAAGCCCGTGGGCCCCCAAAAAATCATTTTAAAAAACGTTAAGAAAAAATAAATAAATAAATAAATAAATAAATAAATAAATAAATAAATAAATAAATAAATAAATAAATAAATAAAAACAACGTAACAAAAGTTCATATCGGTAGAGGCCGGAGGGCGCAAAGCATTTCAATTAAGGAAACTTTCTCAGAACGATCATGTTCCGCCTGCCCTTGCCAAGTCTTCAGGCTCTGCGGGGAAAATCAGCATCATTAGCTAAGTTTTTTGTCCGGCAACAGGTGGTATTCGTTCTAAAACTGCATTCGAAGCCACCCTCGTTGCGTTGATTGGTGACTCTCGCTCATCATTCACAATCAACTCCCTCCCTCTGGGCCTGCATAGCATAAATAAATAATAGGCGTGGAAGATTTGAATGAGAAAGGGAGCGTCTGGGATTCAAACAAAGACGTCCGACTGTGAGAGAGGCACTGTTTACATTTTCTTATATTCTGCCAGCAGATGCGCGTCCGCCCCGACTGGTGGAAAAGGAGTCCCCAACTAGATTTACAAATTCATGGAAATACATGGACGTCAACAAAAAGCACACATTAATGCGTCGAATGATATTAAGCAGATATTATAGCGATTACTAATTACAAGTGCATTGCTAACATTAAAATCACATCAGAAGTGAGCAGTAAGACTGACGGACACAATAGCACGTCCAATACCGATCATCCACAGCCTTTAGTATGTTGCTTCAAGTCGCTCAACTTAAATATTGGACCAAGTAGTCTCCCCTCGCACTTAAAACGATGAGGGCGGGGGGGATTTACGGTATGATTCCATACCAAAGCTGCGAAAAGCACAGCCAGCAGTATCACAGCAAACACTTCCCTTATGTGACGTTTCTGCCGCGGGCATAAAAAATGTAAATTCCCGCGGCTCTCTAAAGCTCCTTCCCTTGCTAAGCGTCCCGCAAGCGTTTATTACGCGCCAACTTTTCGACACGACCCCTTTACCCTTTTCCGCAGGATTAGATCTTCCCTGCCCGCGCCGCGGCCGCGGGGTGGGACCGGTGTGGGGTGGGACCGGGGGTGCTTGTCCTACCCCAACAGCCGGGCTGGCTTGGCTGCCCGGGCGCTTTGCTTATGCCCCTAATTTATTCCCTCTGTATCATCAGAATCCCGCGGGGCCTTCCAAGGATAATGGATTTCTCTGTGGCCTCTTGATGGGCGTTGGTGGTGGGTGGGAAAAGAGAGGAGGAGGCGGTGTGGAGGAGATAGCAGGGGGTCGTGGGCGTGGCGGGGTGGGGCGGCGTGGCGTGGAGTGGCGAAGCAGGCGAAGGACGCTGTCGTCATGACGCTTCAGCCCGAGGAGAAAAATTGGGAGGAGAATGTCGACCGACAAGCATTCCCCTGCAGACAACGACAAACTGGGGAAAATTCGCGAAACTCGACTCGTAAAATTCTGTTTTGAAATTAAAGTAAGGGGAGATTCGTATCTTCAACGCAGGGGCGCCACTTTGCCGGAACACAAAAATGTGAGTTGCTTCTCGTCTTGTCTTATTCCAGGCAGTCTTTTTGATGTGTTCGCGCTGACCCCGCTCCGCTCCGCCCCCCGCCCCGCCCCGCCCGGGTCCCGGGTGTCGTCTCGAGGGCGTGGGGCATCACAGTGATACGTCCCGCCCCGCCCCGTCCCACTTCGACCTTATAGTTTACGCCTCTGACCCCAAAGCGAGACGTGGCAGCGCGCGGCGGCGAGGAGGGAGGCTGGTGTTGCGTGGCGGGAATATGGGGGCGGCGGGGCGGGGTGGGCTCGCCGAAAGGGTTGAGCAGGGGAACAAAATTTTTCAACGCCTCGTCCGTGGTGATATGACGCGCGCTGCTGGTCCAGGGGAATATAGGATTCAGGGGGCGGGACGGGGGGGCGGGGCCGCCGCCGACCCCGGAGCCGGAGCCGGACCCTGCGATAGCGCCCGCGAGACCCGGGGTAGGCCGTCCCGCCTAACTCGGAAGCTCGGCGGATCAGCCTACCTCGCAGGCGCTCTGGAGCAGAGCCCGGCCCCCGCCCCCGCCCCGGCCGGCCCAAACCCAGTATCAAGTGAGGGATCGCCGCGTCGTAGACGCGCCCTCATAAGCTTCGAGAGTCGGGGACAGCATCCGTTGCTTCATAGAAAGTAAACGATAAAAAAGTAGTTGCGATTTGAACAGCAGGACTGAAAAGTTTCACAGTTCGAACTTCAGAACTTTTGCTATTTTGCTGTTTAAACTGGCATACCACACTCTAAATCTTCTACAAAGAATTCTTTCGTGTAATACAAAGAATTCTGTGGCGGAACCGTAATATACAGAAAATAGCCTTGTATTACAAAAATTTTATTGGTATTACGAAGAAAATTTGGGTTTGAATTACGGTTGCACAGAATTCTTTGTAACACAAGATTTTTATTGGAAGAATTTTAGAGTGTACTACATACTTAAATTAGCAGTCGTCTTAAAACTAACTGATATCTTACGAGGAGCCAGCAAATTGCCATTTTCCGAGTGGCCTGCTCGCGCTGTCGTCGCTGATAGAGTATAGGGGCGTGGCGGAGCGTGGCGGGGTCGCATCTCACCCCTGCTGCCTGGCTATCACCATGGCTTTGAGGGGTGATCTGTCGCCGCCCGGACCACGCCCAGCAGACGACCCGCAGCAGGCCGTATCGGTGTGTGCGGGCGCTCGCGTTCGTGTCTGAGTGAGTGAGTGCGTGAGTGTGTGTTAGAGAGAGACAGAAAGAGCAGATGTGTGTGGGGGTGGGAAGCGGGGGTGTTTGTGCGTGGGGTTATGCTTGCGCCTGGCGCAGAGTGGACAACCGATAATGGTCTAAGCATGTAGACACCTCCACTCCATCCCATAACCCCCCTTTCCCCGCCGCTCGTCCGCACAGCACGGCGGGTCGTCGCGTAGCGCTGCCCGCTGTAGACGCGCGGACTGGTGCGGCGGGGCTCGACCTCGACCCTCCGCTCCACCAAGTAGGACAGCAGGGCGGGGCGGCGCGGGGCGTGGAACGTATTGCCTGCGTGTGATGTGGAAACGAAACCCTCGTCTGCGCGCTGCTATAGCATCCGAGCGCTACACACAAGAAGAAAAGAGGAAAATGTGAAAAATGTTTGCCATAAGACATGGTCAAGAGAAGGCATCCGAGAGTGTTGCACCACCAGCAGGGCCGTTCTGCAGTTTAAAATTTTTGATCGCGAAGGGTACCGTATAGCGCAGTGCGTGCGAGAGGGCATCAAATGCGGACATCGCGGCACCCTGCTAATCCTACGGCAAGCCGCTCTGTCACCGAGGCAGTCACGTTAAATTACAATTCAGATTTTGCTACAAATTTTTGTAAAGTGGTTTTTCTGTGACATTCCCTCTTTTTATTTACGAATCAATATTTTATCCTCCTCCTCCTCCGGGGACAGCAGCAATGAGAGTCAGCGACTGGCGGGCGGTGCGGGGCGGGGGGCGCGGCTGCCCTGCGGACTCAAGTCGGCGAAACAACTTTCCGCCAAGTCTCGCACCCAAAGAGAAGCGTGACGTGGATTCAACGTTGATTCCACGTGGATGCGTTGATCTATCGTGGACGTGGATGCAGCAGTCGGCGTGCCCGTTTCCGGCGCGGCGAGGCGCCCTCACTGCAGCCGATAACGTTTTCGCAATAATTATTTCCCGCGACATTTGCATTTTGTTCGTTCCGAATGCGCCCGCCGCAAACTGCGCCGGCGAGGCAGGACCGACCGCCCGCAGCAGCCCACGGCGCAGAGGACACGACAAATAGCGTCGAAAATGGCAAATGGAGTTTAACAAGGTAGGCGCGCACTCGAGGCAGGTGACGGGCTGAGCTAATGGTGCGCCCCCTGAGGCGAGTGACGCATCCAGATGACAATAAAACAAAATAACATTTTTTTTTGGGGGGGGGGGTAATTTTCCTAATTTAGTCAGGTCGGTTATTTCATCCTGAAAGTCCACCTAACCGAGAGATGGCTGAGCGATTTAGCGATTTAGATTTTCATTTTGAAATAGCTAGATTTATTATTCGAGGGCTTTTGCTTTTTGGGGGGAAGGGAGGGGGCACCGGCAAAAAAAAACAAGGGCCAAATAGAACACAAAATTAATTTTGTGATAAGTATGGAACTCGTTCTTTACATAATTATGAGCTACAGAGGTAGGAGTGTAAAACGTGATGTGAGTCGAGTGAAGACATTTCAATCTCAGATTTCATCACAGTTCGTGTGTGCAGGGGAAGTTTTTCCCGGGACACTCGCCCTTGCTTGGCTTGGGTGCTCGGGCCTTCTTCGGCCCTCCCGCTCGGGTCCGATTGTTGGGGCGCATAAAAGGAGCGCGAGCTGGCGCGAGCCGACTCGGGCTACGACTAGACTCGGGGACTTAGAATGAAAACTCGCACAAAATTTGTTAAGAGTTCTCAAAATAATACTATTAAACGTTAAAAAAGGTTCATTGCTGCAATGCAGAGGAAGGCTTCTAGCTGAGATCAGTGCAAGTTTCATGTCTGTGGGTATTGTGCTTGCTGAGATTGAAAACTCCACTTATAAGTTGGGTTATGGACTTAGAATGAAAACATTCAAAATTTGTTAAGTGTTCTCAAAATAATACTATTAAACTTGAAAAATAGTTCATTGTTGGAATAAAGACCAGCATTTCCAGTTTCGAATGGTATAACTATTATGCCTGTAGGTATTGTGAGATCTGAGATGAAAGTGTGGACAGTTAAGGGTTACACTCGACTGAGAACAATACTCGTTCTTTTCACCACTCAAGAGAGAGGTGGTGGTAAAGAACGAGTAAAAAATGTTCTGCACATCAATTGGTGTTTAGTTTAAAATGTGCAAACATTGCATCCTTCAAGGCGTCGATCGTAACTAAACGTCATTTGGTCTGCAATGTTTTGGCACTTCCTAAATGTTCAATAAACTGCACACCATTTAGTGTGCAGTTACTCGACGTCTGCTATGGCTTCCCAATAGCTGGTGCATGTGCATGTGTCCGAGTGTGCAAACATTCAACACTTGCGAGACGTTTAAAGTTTAGACGTTATTATAATGTCTATATAATGTCTATATAATGTCTATATAATGTAAAACTCGACACCGTGTAATATGCAAAGTAGTAAAAGCACACTTTAAGTGTGCAAAGTTGCACATTTGTTTTACCAGTGGGGGGAGGGGTTCGGTATCGTCGGGGGACGGAGGGCACGCCCCGGACGAAGAGGTTGGAGCCTGCCTGCATCAACACAATCTGCCCGCGATAGCGTGAAGCTCTTATCCTTTTCGATACGGGCGTGTTGGGTTGGCGGGTCGGTCAGGGTCGGGATGTAGGTGACGTTAAAGGGTCGGAAGCGGCCTCGTCGGGGGCGGAGATGCTTTGGACCGTCCTCGACGCTGCTCGGCGCCCCCGGCCCCCATGGCCCGGGCGGGGCGGACACGCCCGAGGCAACCCGACCCTAATACACGCTCGCGGTAATTCTAACGCTCCCGAGTAGAGGAGGGAACACGTTATAAAGAGCACGGCGCGAGTCTTTCTCCTCCTCCTCCGCCCGAGCCGCGGCGGCGTCTCGACTCGCCACACCCCGTGAATATTAAAGACGTTGAACGCGCCGCGTCGTCACCGCCCAGCCCCACCACCCTGCCCCGCCCCACCACGCCCCGCCACGACGAGCACCCTCGGCGGCCCGGGCCGCGCCAGACCCGAGCGCGCCGACGACGACTGTGCCTCGGAAAGCAATATGGCCGCGCTCCTTTTAAAGAGCATGAATCATGGTCGGGGCCATGTGGGAATGTCCCTCATTTCAGTCCTTCCCTGCTCCCCCCCTCCTCCCCTTTTCTCTCCCGTCCCATCCCGACCCCCCCTCCTCCCGCTGAATAAGTCTCTGGGGCGTGTCGCGCAGGCAGGCAGGCAGGCAGGCAGGCAGGCAGGCAGGCAGGCAGGCAGGCAGGCAGGCAGGCAGGCAGGCAGGCAGGCAGGCAGGCAGGCAGGCAGGCAGGCAGGCAGGCAGCGCCCGCACGGCCGCCGCACCGCACAATGCACACGAAAAATGAACACATTTATTCTGCAACCCCCTAATTTCAGCGTGCCTTTTGTCAGAGTGCGGGGCGCTCCGCAAGGAGGCCGCAGCCAGGCAGGCGCGCGGCTGGGCTGGCGCGGCAGCCGTCTGATTCCGAAGATCGCTCTCGTACCTCCGTCCTTGTCGCACTCAAGGGGACCTTACCATTCTAAACATAGGGCTCCGCCATAAATGCAACAAGGACGGAGGCACGAGAGCGATCTTCTGAATGAGACGGCAGGCGGCGGCGCAGCGCGGGGAGCAGCGGGGAGGTCGGCTCCCATAAGCCTCGCGTCCGCCCCGCCAAACCTCACCCCGCCCGGCCCAGCCCGGCCCGGCCCGGCCGCTTACTTCCCCCGCGACGCCCGAGAGGCCTCGGCTCGGCTGGGCCGCGCAGCGAGCTTCGTCATCTCCTGATGAGGACGCTCAGGTCCTCCACGACCCTTCACAATGCCTCCCCTCCCCTCCCACCGCCCTCGCCCACCAGCCTTCTCCATACCCTCTTCTTCCTTGTGCCAGCTCCGCCCCTGGGGGAGCTCCGTTTTCTCCTCGCGCGTTCCGTTTGCCAGCAGTGGCGTCGCCCGCAGATTCGTACAGCCAGCAGTAGCAAAGCAGCGGCATGGCAGTGTAGGAGGGGAGAGACTGAGCTCCACCATGCCGCAACAATGAGCCGACCCTTGACAAATGGAAACGCCTGACACACACACACACTCACACACACATACACCATACTCTGACAACTGCACATGTGTGCGACAAATAATTTCATATACTGATGAGGGGAGTGGAATTGGGAAGCACATGGAATGGCGGCGATGACCTATATAATAAGCACCCCTGTCAATTACTGTGACGTTGGATTTCCCCTCTCTTTCTCTAAAAAATAAGCGTTAGAAGCCTTTTATAGAGGCCTAAACCGAATTTCACGTGCATTGCAGGCAGGCGACATAAACGTCACAGCTGTCATGAGGCGGGGGACGCGTGATTCTCACAGCATTACAGCGCGCTCGCGGCAGTGACGTTATCGGCTCACGCCTCTTTTGATAAAAAGGGTTCAACAGACACACACTTGCGGGTGTTGAGAGCCCAGAGCTGAACACTTTGAGGTGAGGGGTTGACCACTTGAATTTTTTGTGTACATGGAATATATTGCATTTGGAATATCTGGAATATTTTTGGAATATCTGGATTATTTTTTTGGGGGAATATGTGGAATATTTTTTGGAATATGTGGAATATTTTGGGAATATCGCAAATATGTTGGAATGTTTGGAATATTTTTTGGAAATATTTAATTGATTATTTTATTTTTCTGTGCAATGGAAAGGGTGGCGTGAAAATATAGAAAATTTTTGCGGCAGTAAACCTCCCGAAGGAGGTTGCGGTTCCCGCCAGGCACAGGGCTTTTACCCCCTGTGGCAGCCAACTGCTTCGGTGTTCCATGGGAACCGGCGCTTTGCTGACTGCGATCCTATCGCGCAATTCGACAGATTTGATCCCCGTACCACCATTGGCCTACCCCTAGAGGTACGAGCGGTGTCAAGGGCGTTAGACTTCCTGATCCCAGTTTCAGAGGCCTTACCTCAGAGGGGTACGCGGGATTCGAACCCACAACCCCGAGTGCCGACACATAGCCAGAACAGGAAGCGACCCAACGCCCAAAGCCACCGAGCCAACGGCGGTGAGACGTGTTTAACTTTTATTTGACCTGCCATCCGACAGCGGCCAAAGGGAATGTCAAGCGCGAAAAACACTTTTCCGAGTGGGAGTCGAACTTGCGACCACTCGGTCCGGTGTAGCGCGCTTTACCAACTGAGCCACGGCGCCTCGATGACGTACTGTACGACCGGTTCGAGTCGTCTTTGCCGCATTCTGCAGCCTCCAGCCAAGAGGACAGGGCAAATACGAGTCGAACCCGTCGTACCGTACAGTCATTGAGGCGTCGTGGCTCAGTTGGTAGAGCGCGCAACACCGGACCGAGTGGTCGCAAGTTCGACTCCCACTCGGAAAAGTGTTTTTCACGTTTGACATTCCCTTTGGCCGCTGTTGGATGGCAGGTCAAATAAAAGTTAAACACGTCTCACCGCCGTTGGCTCGGTGGCTTTGGGCGTTGGGTCGCTTCCAGTTCTGGCTATGTGTCGGCACTCGGGGTTGTGGGTTCGAATCCCGCGTACCCCTCTGAGGTAAGGCCTCTGAAACTGGGATCAGGAAGTCTAACGCCCTTGACACCGCTCGTACCTCTAGGGGTAGGCCAATGGTGGTACGGGGATCAAATCTGTCGAATTGCGCGATAGGATCGCAGTCAGCAAAGCGCCGGTTCCCATGGAACACCGAAGCAGTTGGCTGCCACAGGGGGTTAAAGCCCTGAGCCTGGCGGGAACCGCAACCTCCTTCGGGAGGTTTACTGCCGCAAAAATTTTCTATATTTTCACGCCACCCTTTCCATTGCACAGAAAAATAAAATAATCAATTAAATATTTCCAAAAACATTCTAAATATTCCAACATATTTGCGATATTCCCAAAATATTCCACATATTCCAAAAAATATTCCACATATTCCAAAAAAATAATCCAGATATTCCAAAAAAATAATCCAGATATTCCAAAAATATTCCAGATATTCCAAATGGAATATATTCCACGTACACAAAAATTTCAAGTGGTCGACCCCTCGGTTTTAGGATACTAAGTAGACTGAGTATACTTGTATGTGGCATCAAGCAGTGTGTAGGCATGATATATTGCGCACCAAAGTGTGTCCAACTAGCGCGTGCAACGGCAGCGTTGGGACAGGGGGTTATAATCTCCCTGGAGGCAGAGCGGACCTACCTAACCTTCCCCACTGCCCGTTTGCGCGCGCGCTCCGCCCGTCTCCGTCCCGCCCGATTTGAAAATTAACAAGGAAATCAGGCAATCACAGCGAGTTGGGCTCCGGCGCGGCGGCCCGGCTGGGCTCGCCTTGCTCTCCGGACAGACCCTCCGCTGCGCCCCGCCCCTCCCCTGATTGCTTTCACAGCCCGGTCGGCCAGCACATAATTTGCCGAGGGTACATGGCGTTGATGGCCAGGGCCCACCCGATCACGGCCCCTCTTAATTGAGTCGGTTATGACTCTGCACGCCAAAAGCGTTCGCGCGCGGCGCAGCGTGGCGTGGTGCGGTGCGGTGGTCTGGCCGGGTCGGGATTAAATCGCATTGGGAGCGCGGCGGAAGTGGGAGCTCCCGACGGCTGGGGCGGGGCGGCGTGCGGCGGCGTGCGGCGGGGGAATAACGCTTAAGCGATGGCATTCACCCTGCTGCTGTTTCGCCCCGCCGATGCCCGGGCACAATACCGACTAACCTACCCCCACTCCCCCCCCCCCCCCCCGCCCACCAACCCCGCCGCGCAAAGGCTTCTGCAACCCCACCATTGAGCCTCCCCCCCCACGCCCTCCTTCATGGGGTGTGCGGAGAATCGCGCGCGACTCGGCCGAATAGAAGGACGATTGATGGACGCAATGGCCATGCTCGGGATGCAAGCCTCTGTGCGTCTGTGTGTGTATGTGTGTTTTGTTAAACACATTGAGGTCCCAAAGATCATGATGTGGCACATACGTGGGCAGACGCCGCACTGCCGGTCGTCCCCCACGCTGTCTGTGTTTCGTACGTCGATTCGATTCGATTCGCTGAGCGCATACCGCGTTCATCGTTACTTTTCAGCCCGATGCTCCCGGGGCGCCGCGATGAGATTCATTCCAGAGCTGCCACATATACATAAAAATATGCAACGATTCCCCCACGAGACAGACGGGTACTTCGCCCAGTGCCTCACACACAGTGGGAATTTTCGCCTACTCTCTTCTAGCAATAAAACTGATTCATCCGTACCCAACCTAGCAGCGGGGTGTGCCGCAGCAGGAAACATGGCATAAGACAAAGTGGGAGCGAGCAGTGAGTTTGTGAGGAGGGTTAGGGGAGCAAGGAGAGGGGGGGGGGGATGCACTAGTTAACACCTTACTCCCGCGCCATAATCCACCCCGCCCAAACCACTGCCGCCGCCGCCGCCGTCCGTACCCCGCCCGCACTAAGTACGTACTCTGTACGGCCGTGCAGGCCTGGCCTTTGTCGGATAAAGCGCCCCGGTGGGATTGGGAGGTGGGGGATTGGCGGGACCGGGGGGGGGGGGGGGGGAGCGGAGACAGGGAGATATGGGGACATACGGAGAGAAAAGGAAATATAGAAGGAAGCGACGCAAGCTATTTCCGAATGCAGTCAGACCGCGGCGGGGTGGGGGGCGTGGGGGGCGCTCACTTGATAGGGTGCCGAAAGGCAAATCCGTTCTACCAGTCCCTCCCCCACCCTCCCTACACCCCTCCCCCACCACTCCACCTCCTTCTCATCCGCGGCACGATGCATATTCTCCTCAGGGATCGCCCATAAATTGCCAGGCATTTGTTTAGTTCGCACCAACGAATCTCTGCCGCCGCCGCCACGCCGGCGGGGGAGAGGGAGAGAGTGCCGGTCCCGTCCGGGGAGGAGAGAAAGAGAGAGAGAGTCACTAACAACCGAAGATCGGGCGGCGCTAGCGAGAAGGGGGTGAGGCTGAGGGGGAGAAGTCCCAGGGGAGAGGAAGGGGGTGGGATGAAAAAGTAAGGGTGGGACGCAGAGCACGCGGTGGACAAGACGGGCCACGGCACGGCGGGGCGGGCACAACTCTGCACTCCGCTCATGGCAGCCCCCTTCACTATTCAAGCGTCACAAATTTTTGTATACCAAATTATAATTTTGCTATTTTTTTGTGATTTTTTAAATATTTTTACTGATATTTCTTCTGATTTTTACTGTCATTTTTCTGATTTATTCGTGTTTTATTTTTTACTGATTTTACTTTAGGATGTACACATATTTTATTTTTTTGAGTGAAGGACCCCTCTCGGCTCGCGCGCGTAGCTCCAGAAAGCACCCCGACCCTCGAGTGCCGGGCATAGCAGCACCTCATCCCACCCACGCTCCACGCCTAGGTTCATATCGACAAGAGAATTCTACCGAGAAAATCTGCCGGAGATAGGGTGCTTAATAGAAGAATCCAAGCCTTAGACGCATTCCAGCCGCCGTGCGCCGTGGCAGGGCCCATCCATCACAAGGAACTACTCTCGCCGCTTCAATAATTCCCTACCTTTGCGAAACGAACATTGATAAAAGCTTACGCTGAATATTGCGGTAATGTACCTCCAGTACCGCAGAGTTAGAGTTAACCCTATAGCTCTTATGCAATTAATCATAGGCTTTTCCAGATTGAATATGGTATAGAATTCAGGTGTCGAGTTTGGCAGACACCCCCTTCCCGAAGACACAGACACAGAGACAGACACAGACACAGACACAGACAGACAGACAGACAGACAGACAGACAGACAGACAGACAGACACAGACACACACACACACACACACACACACACACACAGACACACACACACACACAGTCCCAACGGATGACGCATTTCCTGACACTATCGCCATATGCGTTATTTGTGAAACACCCTTGCCCCTATATAACATACCCTCTTCTGCTCGAAAGGGTCTCCCGGAAGAGTGACCCACCCACCCTGCCAGCGAACGTCCCGCCCCCGCCCGCTCCGCCCCGCCCCGCCAGGGCACAGCCAGCCACATCCGACTGTGGGACAAAGCGTCTGGTTCCCACCGTGCACACTGTCACGATATGCAGTCCTATCCGCAGAAAGCAGAGTAGGGCGGGGCGGGAGGCGGGGGGAGGGGGTGGTCACTTGTAGAATCATTGTACGGCCCAAAAATATCATCAATATAAATTTTAAGAAATCAAGAAGAAAAATACAAAAAAAATCCGAAAATAATCGAGAAAAAATGAACAAAAAACCGAAATAAAATGAACAAAAACCTTACAAATGAGGGTAAAAGTTCAAATTATATCGAAAAATGACAAAAACTTTCCATGAAAGATCCAGAAATGCAATAGAAAAAATTATTTTAAAAAATTATTGGACAATTATGTATGATCCCTCATCGGCGGGGCCGCACTACTCGAGGTCGCGATCGCGCGACTTGGTGCTGCGTGGCTAGCTGGCTGGGTCCACTTCATTCGGGCGCATGCCAAGAAACACTCTCGGCAAACACATTGTGAGCTAGTACCCCTTACTACAAAGTAGGTCGCTTTCCTTTGCAGAGCAGAGGTCTGCGATCACCAATGTTGCCTGCATGCATTAGTGTAGGGTTGTGCCCTGCTGCCTGCTGGGGAGGGCGGGGGCGACCTTTAGTTTATATGCAGATACGAGCGGAGCGGAGCCGGGCGCGGCCCCGCGGGAATGAAGAGGCAGAAAAGCTAAAGACGACAGCAGCGTGAGGAGCGGGGCCCCCTTACCCTCACCGATTCAAATGCAAATTGTCTGGAATTGAGAGGGCATCGCCGTCGTTGTATTCGGATTAAAAGCCGCCTGGTCCGCGTTTGTCGGTCCCGAGAGAGGCAATTCCACCTCTCACTCTCCCGCTCGCCAAGGCCATTCGCGCTCTCTCCTCCCCAGAGGCGCGGTGATGTGGGGCCTCATTGCGACAGACAGTCTAGCAACTGGGAATGGAATAAAATCCCATAGCGGCACAGCCCAACCAAACCCCAGCCGCGGCCGGGCCAACCTATCCATTCAAGTAGTGAAAATCTGCTTGACTCTTATTGGAGTTGTCGTCTCGTTCTCCACTCCTTTCCCTCAATCTTTTTTACATAGAAGGGGGGAGCAGAGGAGGAGGGGGGGGGGAACACGCGGAGCTTGAAGGCATGTTTGTTTCGACTATTGGCAGAGTATTTAATAAATGGTTTAGATTATCGTTGACTCACCATTTTTACTTCAATGAGAAATAGGCTATTGCTTACATAGAAGAAGGGAGAGAGAAAAAAAACAGGAGGAAGGGGGTTGGAGCGGAGAGGGTGCAAGAGGAAAAGTTGGCAGGGAACACACTTTCGATTATGTATCGCTAAGATGGGAAAAGAATGGAGAACAAGACTTGCCTGCGGCTGTCCGACCCTCTCGCCCCAGCTACCCTCCCTCCGGCTCCTCTAGCGCCGCCCCACCCCTCCCTACTCCACCGCATCACTTAGGGGACGTGATCGAGTAGTCTGCTTTAATCTCGACTCCGTCAATGTCTTCCTTTATTTCGCCGCACCTTGTGCCGTGTGCCAGTAGCAGTTGCGGCAACTGTATTTCTTTCCTTCGCAATACTTCCCCCTCCTCTCTCCTCTCCCAACGACCATCCTCTCCCCCCAAACCACCACCTCCTCTAGCCCCAACCCCTCACAGTGGCGGATCCAGAGCCAGCCTTTGGGGGGGGCAAAGTAGTACTTTTTGCCTACTTACAGGGGCAAAGTATTACTTTTTGCCTACCTTTCAGGCGGCTACCGAGGAGCCATGGGGGGGGCAATTGACCCTTTGCCCCCCCCCCTGGATCCGCGCATGACCCCTCACCGCTCCCGGCCCTCCACCGCCACACCTTCCCATTTTACCCGAGTCTTCCGTTCAGTCCCCTCGAATTCACAACACGCAGCCCGCCGTGCCGTGCCGTCGTCTAAAATGTATCCACGGCGGAAAAACAGGGGGGCACAGGGTCTTGTTCCTTTCGCCTTGTCGGGTGAAGAGAAAAATAAAAGGCTCTTTCCGAAAGAGTAATTAAAATCCAGAGTAGCGGGGAACGACTAAACAAACCAAGCCGAAACCACGGCCTTCCCCCTCCGATGTAGAGGTTAAACGCAACTCGCGCAACCGGTGGTAAATCGCTCTCAGGCGCACACGGAACAGCATGACGCCGGGCACAGGCGAGTAGTGAGAGCGGCTTATAGTAAACTGTGCGGGGCAGCGGGGAGAATCTTAATTAAAGTGTAAGGCGTTGCATCGCGGAACGGGATCGGACGGGCGGGTGGGACCGGTCGGCTTCCAGCCTCCCGCAGAGACGGATGTGATGTAGACTCAGAGAAAACAAACCAACTCGACGCGGAGGAGGAGGAGGTGGAGGAGGAAAGCGCAGCATGGCCTGCCCAGGAGGGGCGCGGGCGCGCGACGGGGTCGCCCGGTCCAAAGGGGGTTCGCGAAAATAAATACAACCCACATATTTTTCCACGTTTTCTCATTTCCATAAAACAGAGACCGAGGCACGCGAATTTGGAAGAGGAGCTCTCGGGTGCGTGGAGCGGGGCGCGGCCTGGTGCCGACACAGGAGAAATATTAATAATAATAATAATAATAATAATAATAATAATAATAATAATAATAATAATAATAATAATAATAATAAGAAGAAGAAGAAGAAGAAGAAGAAGAAATTTTGACAAAAAATAAACTCTCTAAGAAAAAAAAAACAGTGAAAAATATACGTAACACTGTAAATATTACGGCCTCTATGCCGAAATTTCGGAATTTTCGGCATCTTTGAATGCCAAACTTCAGCTTTCCCTCTGAAAAATGCCAATTTTCGGCATTTTTTGAATGCCGATTTTTGACATTCTTCACGGAAAAAGCCGAAGTTCAGCATTCAAAAGATGCCAGAAATTGGCGTTCCAGAAGAATGTCGAAATATCGGCATGCAAAGAGGCCGCAGTATTTACAGTGAAGGGTTACGCGAAAATTTTCCAAGATAAATGTCTTTAAGTTACAATTTCCAGCTGTAAGATTAGTTATAGAGATAATTTTTTGACACAATGTGTCGACTTAGTTTTCTTTTACGACTGCTTTCGTAAATTTACAACTCTTTGTCGTAAACAAAAATTAGGGAAACCGTCGTAATTTTACGAATATTATTTTTACACGGTGAAAGGAAAACAGCGAAAGACGTCCTAACATGTTATAAAAGTAGTTCTTAACAATAGAGAAGATTATGAAGAAGAACAGTCAGGAGCGACGTAGTGAGTGAGAGTATGCTCCGAACGCGCGATGCGATCGTGCACGGGGGAGACAGGTGCGGTAGCCGGGGTTTTGGGCGGCAGGAGAAGGTGAAGGAGGGAGGGAGGGAGGGAATAGAAGCAGGAGAAGAAGGCGCGCGCCGGGCGGGGCGGGGCGGGGCGGAGGCGGAGAGGCACTAGGGGCACGGCCGACCGACCCGACCGCGATTGGAGGGGAGATGGGCCCCGCGGCGATAAAGTAAAGAGGGATGCCTCAAGTGCGTGTGGCGGGGAGGGAGGGGAGGCGGGGCCTCCTCGAATAAAAGCTTCGACACATACCGCCAGCCCAGCCCGGCCTCGCCCGGCCCAGCCCAGCTCTCGCCTTCCAGCGACTCTGCTGAGGCAAGAGGCTGGATGGCCCGCCCACCCCGCCCCGCCCCTCCCAGCCACGCCCTTCTAGAGTGGCTACAGCTGGAGTGCCTGGGCCCACCCGCCCTCTCGCAATGTGTCCTCAAGACACCCGGAATGATCCGGAAAAAAAGGGGGAAAAGGGTCAACATTACGGCGCGCGCGCGTATATGTGGGAGGGAGGGTGTGGTCGCGGGGAGGGGGAGGGGGGGTGTCAGCGCGGCCGGGCCGGGTAAGTTAGTCCGGAGACCTCGCAAAGTACGGTAAGAAGTTGATTGGTCCGCCGGACTCTGGGGCTTATGATGAGTTATACATCTCCACCCGGTCCCGGCTTGGCACCGCCGCCCCTCGAGTAAGGAGAAGTGCCTGCCGCGTGAGGCCTGCAGCCAAACAGATCCTTTGAGGGCTGAAATTATTTCTGTTATTCTCTTAATGTAAGTCACGCCGCCGTGTTATCTCGTCGGGAAAGAGGCAAGTGCAAGATAGGAGGGAGAGGGGCGGCACGGCAGGGGTGGGCGCCTGGAGAGCAGGAGAGAGAAGGACGGGCTTTGTAGTGGCACAAAGGTAGCCCCGCCCCGCCCCGCCCCGCCCCGCAGTGCCCTGTCCCCATGGGGTGGCGGGCACGCCGGCGTCCTGCCACGCCCCGCCACGCCTCGCCGACTGTCCAGGTCCAGGCGACTTTAGCGACTCCCTGGAATGAGTCTGACGGGGCGCGGGGCGGGGCGGGGCGGTCCCCACACCCCTGCTCTCTGGCGTGGCTGTTGTCAGCCTCAGGGAAGCAAGGGCTTCAGTTGAGCGTAAGTTTTCTGATTCTCCCCGACCGACTAGTTCCACTGGTCTCACAGGAATCAGGAGGGCGCCACGGGCCCGGCCGGGCCGGGTCGAGCAGCACGGCGGCGGCAGGCCTCTGGACGTCCTGGCGGGAAACAACTTTCATAAGTAAAGCTGGTCGAGGAATCGGAGGAATCTGGCCCCAAATAAGGGCAATACATGTGATGGGGCGTACACCGCGTGAGCGTTCGCGATCAGCAGGTTCGAGGCCGGGGGTCACCGGGGCCCCCCGCCTGGGGGCCTAAAGGCCGCTGATAGCTGCTGCCCGCCGCGCCCTGACGCCGAGCCGAGCCGCTTTCTGCCCGCGAACTTTACGTGGTCACGTCCGACGCGGCGAACTACCGTGGATGCCGAGTTCCGAACTTGAACACGTCATGAATGTCGTCGAGCGCGAGCAGGAAGGAAGGGACAGGGGGAGGGGGTGGTGGACAATCCCGGCGTCTGATCGCTCCGCGCGGTGCCGATGGCGATGGCATTGATGGCATCTTCCTCCAACTCTCTCACTTTCTCTCTGTCTCTCTCTCTCTGCCCCCCAGGTCCCGTGCCATGTGAGCCGCCATGCCGTCCATCAAGAAGCCCCCACCGGCCGAGGATGTGGCCGCAACGCGCGCCGCACTCCAGCGGCAGGAGACGCTCAAAAAGGTATCGCTGGCAACTTTTTTGTCGCTCGAGTTTAGGAAGAAAGAGCAAAGCCATTATACAGAGCTGCGGTGTTTTGTTGGACTGACAATAGATGGCGGAGGAGCGGTATCGGTTTGAGCAGCGAGTGCTCACCTCCTGCACCGCCATGATCGTGCTCATCGCCGTGCTTTGGACCGTGGCCCTATCCACCGACCACTGGTAACACGCGCCTCAGTTTTGTTTTCTTTTTTTAAAGCTAAAAATACATTTTCCCCGTCAAATCCAATGCAATCTCCATTTTTCATCCCCCAGGTACGAGCTGGAGCCGGAGTCAGGTGGCGTTTTCCTCAGGGACTCTCGCACAGTACTGAGGTCGGGTCACACCGGGCTGTGGAGGCTGTGCTCCGAGCAGTTCCACCCCACCAACCTCACGGCTTACGAGAGCATCACTACAACCGTGGGTAGGTACGCGAGGGGAGGCGCAGCCAATCCAAAGGAAGTAGAGGAAGTCTTTTAAGAAAAAATCACACGATTTATTTTTTTTAAACTCAAAGCCTACATTTCAAAACCCTTGGCTTACACGGTAAAAACAAGCCATGAGATTCCAGGGGTGGTTGGAAACCAGGAGATCCCGTGGAAATTATTTCCAGGGCATCCCCGGATCCCAGGGTAAACCCTGGATTTCCAAGGGGATCCCCTGGAAATGATTTACAGGGGATATCTGGTTTTCAACTACCCTAGAAATTCCAGGGTACTTAGAATTTTTTTTTTGAAAATTTACGATATTTACACACCAAAATTTGCAGGCGCTATTTAAGGGGGCGGGGGTCGAGTGCCCCCCCCCCTCCCCCTGTCGTCACTAGCCGCCTGGAGAGTAGGCAAAAAGCGCAACAAAAGCCCTGTATAGGTAACCTGGAGTACGCCGCCCTCCTTGCAGTCGGACCTTAAACCGTCCTGAAAATTTGAGAGTTTGTTTCCCCCTCGAGCAAAGACAGGCAAAGCCAGGCAAAGCCAGGCACAGCCAGGCACAGCTCTCCACCCTCGCCCCTTCTGTCTCCCTTACCCTCTCCCGACCTTTTCCTTTACGCACTCATTGACAGGCAACAACACACTCCCGCGCAAACTTTTAGCCAGTGCGTAAATCAGGTCAAGATGTCTTTCAGGGGCGGGGTTGGTGGGGCACAATGGCGCGGGACGTATAGAGGGGCGCCCGGGGCGGGCGAGCGCGCGCAACTTGCACACTTTATCAAGGCGCGCGTTTGCCGCTATCGCACACGATACGAAACACGTCGCAGTTAACCCTTTGAGGCATGAACTTTGCCCCGCTTTTAAAATTAAAATATTTGGCCTTAGCCGACCTAGACTTTGTCTAAGAAGCATTTTGAGCACACGTGGGGTGTTCTACCACGATTGGTTCGGGAGTTATTGATAGTTGTACTCATACAACATCATGCCTCCTGGGTCAAAAAATAGAAAATGCAATTTTGTTTTTTTGTTAACTTTTTATGGTATGGTTGGATGTAACTGATCAAGGTGTTTATGTTCAAACCAAAAAACAAATTGTTTGCAAAAATTTAGAGGGTGCTATGCCATGAAAACTCCATTTTTTAGGCCAAATTTCCCATATTTTTTTTTCAAGTCCAATTTGACATCACAATTTATAAGTATTATCGTAAACTTTCGGTATAAACTGAAAGTTAGTCATATAAACAATAAAACACCTCGACGTCGAAAGTTCATTTTTCTCAAAAACCTGGCCTCTAGGGCAGTGTGAAGTGAACGTTGTTTTCATACAACATCATGCCTCCCCCCGTAAAATAATACTCGATATTGGCCATTTTCATAAGAGCAATCTGAAATTGTAACGGATTGCACGCAGGGACCATTGTACAATCGATTTTGAAAGAAAAGAGGAAAGAGGGTCTCAAAATTATGATAGCAGGAACGTTTATAGGTGAAGAAAAAAAAACAGGTTGTTGTACAGAAACAACATATGTTGTATGGGTACAACAAGATGTGCTCGCTATCGTGTTTTGAGAGGCGCCCTTCTTGTCTACCCGGTGGACTTGCAGGTGCATTCGGTGGTGCAATGGCGCCTCCGAGCACGTGTGTTAGGCCTCCCAGCTCCGCACCTGTGTAGTGCGGGCTGTTCAGCCTTAGCCGGAGGAGTTACATTGGGCCGCGCGAGGACAATGTTGTACACAAACAACATATGTTGTATGGGTACAACATGATGTGATGTGCTCCCTGGGCATTTTTGGAGGCGCCTTTCTTGTCCTCCCGACTGACTTGCAGGTGCATGCGGTGGTGCAATGGAGCTTAGGGGCAGCCGGGTAAGGCCTCGTAGCCTCACACATGTGTAGGGTCGAGCTTTCAGTCTGTCATGGCACCCTAAAGATGACTGCGACGCGAATGTGCCAGATCGCCTCCTTCGTGCTTCACAGTCAAAACTGGTCGAATTCATTCAAGAACCGACGCTCTCACCATTCGAATGGCTACATAACTCATTATAGAGTCACACTCGATCATAATTATTCGAATCCTACCGCATTTAGCCTTTTGGGCGAAATCGACTACCCTAAAGGCATAATGTTGTATGTGTACAACACTCGTGTTTTCTATGTTGCTGACGCTGGCGGAAGTGTCAGAGCATGTACTGTGAGACAGCAAATTGACCAGTAGACCTTATAGAGCAAAATTCTTTCTGGTATTTTTATCTACGTCGATTTTTTCGTGCCAAATAAGGGGCATTTTTAGATGGGTGCAGAAAAAAGTAAAAAAGGCCATTTTTGAGACACTTTGGCACTCTCTGTATGGGACACATAAGGTCGGCGAGGAGCTTAATAGAAAGCCAGATACTTGTAGAAGGTATTTTGAGTACAGAAAGCAATAAATGGACTAAACTCTCTTATCAGGAGCTAATTTTAGTGAACGTTGTACTGGTACAACATCATGCCTCAAAGGGTTAAAAACCACTCAGCTGCCTGCCGATATGGCGGCCTTCATACAAACTACCAGGCAGCCCCATCGGGTCCAGCCCAGCCCAGGGTGAGGGAACGGTATAAGGCGCTAGGGATGGAGAGGCGGGAAAGAAGAGGGGAACACTATGAGAAATGTGTGGAAGGGTTACGACAAAATTGTCCATGAGAATGATACCGTTACGCTATCAAGTCGTAAAATCACAAAATTGTAATGACACTTACTATTGACCTCTCATTCTTAAACGAACACACATGGGCCTTCGTAAATGCATGCTTTCTGATCGTCGAAGCTTACATCATGGTTAATAAATCACACACGAAAAATGCTTTTAATTGGCAAAGGTATATTTTTACAGTAAAAGCTAGAGAAAGCGAGAGGCGGGAGACGCCAGTGACAAGAAAGCCCCTCCCCTCCCCCGTCTCCCTTCCCCCCTCCACCCCGACCCGACCGCAGGAACACGCGCCCTTCCCTCTCGCTTCCGAAGGCATTACACAACGTTACACACGTGTCGCATGCTTCGCAATCGCAGTGAGTAATTGTGACAGCTCCACGCCAGCAGACAAGCCACGCGTGCAATCAAGCTACTCCAGCGGCCGTCTCTCTCGCTCGCTCTCCCCCTCTCTTTCTCTCCCCCCCTCTATCGCTCTCTCCTTCTCTCTCTCTCTCTCTTTCTCTCTCTCTCTCTCTCTCTCTCTCTCTCTCTCTCTGTTTCTCGGTATGTTTCCGTTGCCGTCTGTCTGTCTCTTTCCCTCTCACTAGCACTCCGCGCCTAGGCTGGGAACCTCAACAATTCCATCTCTCATTTGGCTATTCGGTTAATCAAGTTGTTCCGTTTGAAGTGAGGCCAGGCGGAAACTTCACAGTACCCCTTATTGCCATAATCTAGCTCGACAGCGATAGGGCCGGGGTAAGGGGGCGGAGTATGGGGCGGGGTATAAGGGGGGAAGGGTATGGGGGCGGGATATGGAGGCGGGGTATAAGGGGGGAAGGGTATGGGGGCGGGATATGGAGGCGGGGTATGGGGGCGGGGTATGGGGGTGGGGTATGGGGGTGGGGCATGGGGGTGGGGCATCGGGGCAGAGTATGGGGGCGGGGTATTGGGCCGGGGTATAGAGGTGGGGTATAGGGGTGGGTTACGGTGGCGGGGTGTGGGAGGGGCAGGGCTGTGGCACTCACAAAGGGGAGAGGAGGGTTGGGGTAGGGTACGGCGGCGTCGTGTGGTGGGGTACTACGGGACTCATTAGCACCGACAAGGTGGAGCAGGATAGCAGCTAAGCACCCCCGCCTCCATCTAACGCGGCTGGCGAGGTGGTTGCTTGCCGTCCACACCTCGTTCTCCTATCCTCTCTCTCACACCGAACCGCAAACGGGGAGTTGAGCAGTTAGGATAACAGTTAACCATCGCCTCCGCTAATAACGCGGCAAATTATTTGAAACGGTTTTAGCTTCCAAAACAACAAAACCTCTTACGTCAAGATTTATGAGTGTTTCGGCCGGCTTTTTTTTTCCAGGAATACGCTATAAAATTGTTTTTTTGAAAAACTGTACGCTGCCGAATCCCCGTACACGATAATAATTTATCCGCTCCCAAGTCTTCATAATTGCGAAGTGATTTCTCTGTAAGAGAACGAAGGGCGAGAAACGCCGCGCGGAGCCTCGGCCCGTTGTAGTTAGCCGAGTCCAACTTTGTCGGGCACCGCCGCCTCGCCTCGCCACGCCTCGCCACGCCTCGCCACGCCTCGCCACGCCTCGCCACGCCTCGCCACGCCACGCTACGCTCCTCGGCCGACCAGCACGCCAGAAGTCCAACCAGCCCTGCCCTGCTGGCGGACCGATGCGAATTGTATGATGACGCCGTTAATTTTCCGAGCGCGAAAGCCAAGCGGAGCGGGCAGTGGAGAGAGCGGAGGAATGAGGGGTGGGGCCGGGCGTGTTTTTGCTGACGGTGGGCGCAGGAGGGACCGAAAACAGCTGCTTAACCGGCCATGGGGGCTGGGCTCTCGCCTGTCTGCCTTCAGCACACCACCGTTCTCGGAGGGGGAAACAATTCTGAAATTTTTGTACACCTCGCAATGCAGGAAAAAAAAAATCAGAAAAATTCAGAAAAAAAAATAGAAAACGTTCAAGAAAAAAAATCAGAAAAAAATTTACGACAATTTTTGGTCGACAAAATTCGGAGTTGTGTCCCCCTCGCCGCCCTCCCTCTCTCCCTCCCCCTTTCCACCCTCGATGCACTGCCCCTCTGAATATCAAACGAGAATAACTATAAACCATCTGATGAAAAATGCGAGACCCTATTCGAAAATCGGCGTATTTTCGACGTTGCTGGTGTCTAACTTTATAGGAACCAAGCCTGCCCCCCCACCAAAATGTAAAGAATAGAAAAAACTCATCTGTTGCACTATAGCGCGATTGGATTTCCGCCGAGCTTTATTTTATCGAGACGTGTCGCCGATGTTGTTGCCGTTGCGAGGGCTGGGGAGAGCGGGGCTTATTCCGGCCGGGGAAGTAATAGAGAGCCGCAGCAACAGATACCGGGAGGGGCGGGGCGGTGAGGTGCGGTGGGGTGGGCGCGTTATGGCGCAGGGTAGCCGCGGGGCGGGGCGTGGTGGGCGCCGCGGGGTGTCATCTCCAGCGTCAGCTTGCTGCGCTCTCGACTGGTCTCAAACAAGTGCATCGCCCCCTTCACCCTCCCCTCCTCCTCATCCTCCCCTATTCATCCAGTGTGCATACAGACAGCGCGGGTGGGCGATGCAATAAGGGGGATACAGGATAAATATGAGAAGCAGCCAAAGATAATCTCTAAGCAGATTACATGGCAGAAGCACTCGATAACGCTTGGCCGTATCGCTCCTAACGGCGGTTGGGGAGGGGGTTGTCATTCGTGGGATGGTTTGTTGTTCTCCGTTCGGCTTACTTGCGGCCGAGTCCCGGTCGCTGTTCCTTCCCATTTCCGAATCAACCCCACCGCTGCCCACCTACCTCCCCTCCCGCCCTGCTCCGGTTAGCCCCGGAGCCAGAGCCAAGCAGCCCGGCCCGGAGCCCGGCCCGGAGCCCGGCGCGCCGTTTGTTTGCGCTCCTTGTTACTACGCTCACCCCAGGGCGGCGCCACTGTCACCGCAACTTAACTCAATGGGTCCTCAAGAGAATCATTATTTAAGTCCAACCTAGCACAACAGTCAGAAATCGTATATCATATACTCACTACAAATTTTTAATGAATCGCTACATTTCAAAAAATCCATTACAGTCCAACTGCGCGGAGCGGAGTAGTTTCGAATCATAAGAGCGGTTACATTCTCCAGCCCACTTAAAAGTTTAAGAAATGGACGTTAAGAATCTTAAAGAAATTATTGAGAGAAGTAAACTAGCTAGAATATCTATAGGTGAAATGCATTTGCAAAAAAAAAAAAATTCCTTTCATTCCAATATGGTGCCAAATGGAATTTTTAATGAATAGACATGCTAGTGATACACCCCCAGTGAGAGAACACGTAGAGCACAGGGCGACAGAGAAGGGAATGTCGATGAGGCCTGGGACGGTCGCAGATGGGTCAGGCCCTGGGGCTGATCCCATTCCCGGGGCGGGGCAGGGCGGGGCGGGGTGGGGCGGGGCGGGGCGAGGCGGAGCGAGGTGGGGCGCCACGCACAAAAGCATTGCTCAGTCCCGAGTGCTGGACCGGGAACTGGGGGGCTCGTCGGGCAGCCGAACTGGACCGACACCGACCCCGGGACAACTAGCAGTGCAATCTATAACCACGGCTGGCCGTGACACCCCTAGGGACGCCCGGGGGTACACCCCGCCCCGCCACGCCCCACCCCGCCACTCCGAGACCAGCGCGCGAGTCGATTAGAGTAGAGCTGTAAGACCCCGTCCTTCCCCCCTCTCTGACCCGACCCGAACTTCCCCCGATGGACAGGAAGAGGCGTAACTCGTGAACAGTCCGTCTTAGACACTCCTCCCTTCCCCCACCTCACTGAAAAACGGTGCACGCCGAGTAACTAAGGGACGCCTGTGGGTCTGCGGGTAGGCCACCCACCGAGCAGGACTGCCCGGGGGGTCGCCAGTGCTGCGCAGAAGAGGGGCTTCCAGGTCCAGCAGGGAAACGCGCACTACAACGGGCACCTCGAAATTATATTGCACCCCACCTCAGAGGGGGAAACAATTCCTGAATTTAGGTGAACAAATTTGGTGAATTTTTGTAAGTCTCAAATTTTTATGATTTTTTGGAGAATTTTTATCAATCTCTCCGAATTTTCCAGAATATTCCTAAATTACGAGGTGTACAAAAATTTCTGAGTTGTTTGCGCCTCGCCCTTCTCCCACTCGGTCGACTGCTCAGGATGAAAAAGGAAATTTACCGTGTGAGCTTTAAAGCACACCTCATACGCGCGCCAAAACAAAGACTTTGAGTTTCGAATTTTCCTAAATGTAAGCAGCAAACATAAACCAGCAGCAAAGTCTCGCCCTCAAGGAAGTGCCTAATCCTCGCGGTGCCCGCTACAGCGCCCGTCTCCACGACCAAGCGGCCGCGCGCGCAGCCCTGCAAGTGGATGGGGCTCCGGGGCCGGAAGCGGAAGCGCTGCCGGCAGTTCATCACCAACCGCTTCAAGTTCGGGCTGGCGGCGCGGAGGTGGGTGGCAGCCAGGCCGCGGGGCAGCGGCGCACGCAGCGCGCGCCCGCCCAGAGGCTTCTTTTTGCCCTTCGTAAATAATAATAACAGCGTGATAATAACGGCAGAGGGCCGGAGAGGTGGCTTTGGGGGCGCCTCCTCTCCCGCCTGTGTGCGCTATTAACAAGAAATAATTATAAAGACCGGTAAGAAAGACGTCCAAAATATGCTTTTCTTGCTGCATGTGTGTCAGAACACGGCGTGGGGACAAAATTGTCCGGGATTATACATGCGATAATTTTTTTAATGCAAAATGATAATGTGCGTTGCGTATTGCGCCATTAACCCCAATGCACGCTTTGCCCTGGATTTTTTTTACAAAAATTACTATTACTATTCTTACATACTTCTCATTATTTCATCTTTCCCTTTCGCGGCACCATATTTCATTACCGTAGAGCATGTCGCTAAACTTGTGTGCGTGTGTGTGTGCGGCAGACGGGTCGCCGCCCCGCCGCGACTGGACCTCTCGCAGGCGCAGGACGGCGCCGCCGCGGCCGCCGCCTCCCCATCCTCGGCGGTGCTGCCCACCGCGCCCACCCTGGAGCTCACCAGCCCGGGCACGCCCTTGGACTACGAGTGGCTCAAGAACGACTTTGACGACCAGGTACGATATCTACGCGTCCGAAGGGAGCTGCGTGGGGGGCGCGGCGAGTGGCGAGGGCATCAGGCGCGTGACGGCAGCGAAAAGGCCTCCCCTGCTGCCGCGTCTGATGGTTCGGAAGATCGCGCTGCTCGCACCTCGTCGCACGCATGGGGCTCTGCCACCCCCAACATAGGGCACCACATAGGTGCGAGGAGGACGGAGGTACGAGAGCGATCTTCTGAATGAGACGGCGGCTGGCAGGCCCGCGCCCCGCCCCCGTGTCCGAAGCGTTTTGATTGATCTCCCGAGCGCCTCGGTCTGTCGCGCGCGCCGCACAAACTCACCAGTAGTGATGAATGTCCCGGCGCGGCCCGGTCCCGTCCGCCCCGGCGCGCCCCCAGGTGAGCCACGCCGACGACGATCCCGCCTCCCCGGACCCGGTCGACGACGAGGTCATCCTGGAGCCCGTCGACCCCGAGCAGGAAAAGGTGCTGCACATGGTGGAGGAGGAGGTCCTGGAGCGCATCCACGACGGCGTCGACGACAACCTCACCGTCAACCAGACGCTCGCCGAGGTGCTCGACGAGACCATCCAGGAGATCAGCGACGTCAGCTTCCGTGAGTAGAATACTGAGCAGCACACGCAGTGTCACTATTGCCATGTGGCCATGGAGATCTATCCGGCCGAGATGAGTGAATTTTTTCCTCACTTATATATGTGTGCGACAAATCCATCACACACTTCGGTGAAGAAAAAGAACCCTACGAATAAGCAACATTCGCACAACAGGATAGGATTTACAGGGTGCGGCCACTAGGATGAATCCCAAGCAGGAACTCCCTATAAAGCTCCCCCTTGTGTGGTGGAAGGTTCCTCAGGGCCCAAGGCTCCACCCCAACCCTGCTCTTTTTTTCCCCTCCCACCACACGTTAAATTGCCCTTGATTAGCCCCTGATCGACCAGCGCGGCCTGATCCGGAGCTAGAGGAGAAAGAAATAGTGAGGGACTGGGCTTTAGCGGGACCGCACACATCCACGCCCCAGAGACCCCAACCACCCCGTCCCGTCCCGCCGGCCACGATAAAACTGCCACAAAAAGACGAGAATCGAAGTCCGACCGGACCCGTATTTTTACTTTATTTCTTAAAGTTGCCGAAGATTGAAGGCGACCTACCCCAACCTACTTTCTTCTGGCCAAGCGTGCTGGCCAAGGCGCCCGTCCTAAAGCTCAATGGCAGGGCAGGCGGGCGCGATATTGCGAGGGGACCACACTCGCACACGCACGCACACATACACATACACATACACATACACGCACGGGTGGGCTGGAGAAAAGCCACGATCCGGCTAAGTGGTGTAGTCTACGGAGCACGGCCACAGAAAAGAAGATGGAGCGCAGGGTGGGCGTGGTAGCGTGGGGAGGAGGCGAGAGGAGAGGGGGGGGGTAAGTGGGTCATATTGCACTACACTGGAGTGTTCAATTTTCTCCGCCCACTACGTTGCCATCACCGAGCACAGTAAAGGGACAAGATAAATTCGGACCGCGCCGCGCTTTCAAGAAAAAGGGGGGAAAAAAAGAGTTATTGTAGGGTGATCATAATTTTAAAATTCTATGAAAGGGGTATGAGCACGGTCAAAATTTGAGCAAAGATAAACGCCAGGTGAAAAATCGCTCTTCTTGCCCTTAAATATTTAGAGTGAGTGCGGTCATTATTGCCAAAAAAGCAGCGAGAAATCCCACCGGTGCACGTGTGAGACACACGAGTATCTCCCGCTTACCAGGTGCTTTATCTCACCGCTGTATTTGTGAGAATTTTTCTTACCAACTTCTTTGACAACACTTTTTGGCGGTTACCGGTTACCTCAAATTCGATTTCAACGGATGAGAAAAAAGAGGGCAGTATGTCAGTTTCAAATTGGGGGTAGAAAACTGTTCTCAATTTCACGAGGGGGGAGGGTGGGCCATCATCGTGGCTACAGTAAAGTAGCGAACGCCCCCGAGGAGGACGAGGACGGCCACGCCAGAGCCATGCCCCGCCCCGAGCCCCGAGCCCCCAGCACGGCCCGGACGGCGGTAGGGCCGCTATGATTGCATTTCCGTGCGCTCGCATTTTGCTGACAATGTCCGAAGAAAACAGACGTTCTCCTCAGGTGCGCTGCTTGTCGACCCACGGCGGCGGCGGAGCAGGGCAGGGCAGGGAGACCAGGCCCGAGCCTCTGGGCGGTGAGCAGGATCATAAGAAAAAAAGAGAGAAAACTTCAATAAAGCTCGAGAGAGAGAGAGAGAGAGAGAGAGAGAGAGAGAGAGAGAGAGAGAGAGAGAGAGAGAGAGAGAGAGAGAGAGAGAGAGAGAGAGAGAGAGAGAGAGAGAAGGGAAGAGCGAGGAGGTAGAAGGGAAGGCGGTAGGGGCCATACATTCCGTGGAAGGACGTAAAGGGACGCGGAGGAGGCAGCGAAGGGAGAAAGGTAGGGGGAAGGAAATCAGTCTGCGGAGCCAATAAAAATCCCTGGCCGCGCTGGCCCAGGCCCGGGGCGGGCGGGGCGAGGCGATGGCGGTCGCGAAGGACCTCGCGTTGATTTACGACGCAGGGGCGCAGCGAGGAGGAGATGGACATGTGCAGGGGCCGCCGTGGGACGGGGCTGGTCATCATCATCACACTCCCGATTGCGACCCGTCGGCAACTCTCTACCCTGCTCACCGCCAGTCCTCGAGCGGCAGGTTGGGCGGGGCGCGCGGCGGGTTGGAACGGTGAGGAGTGGGGTGCGGCCGGCGGCACCGTGACAACTTATCGAATCACCGTCATACCTGCGGCCCCTGCCAATGAGGCAAAATCCTAATCATCTCATTTCCTGTCCGCGCGGCGGCCTGGCGCCGGCCCCGCGGCACAGCCCCGTGGCCGGGACGGATCGTGTCCTCCTCAGGGTCTGAGGTAGGAGCGCGAGATGGAAGGGGAGGGGGAGGGAGAGAGAGAGAGAGAATATGAATAATACTGCGACCCTCCCTGCGCTCCCTTCCCTGTGCTTTTCATCTCAAGGCGAAAAATTTTCCGTCCGGAGATGGGTGTGCCGGCGGGGGCCCGGCCGGTGCGGGCTCTGATGAGTCTAAGTAAGAGGGGCGGGGCAGGGCCGGGTGGGGCCGGGCGGGGCGACGCACACCTCGTTCAGGCCCGAGCGGGGCGGGGCGAGCCATAGCCCGAGGGACCCGAGAGACGAGACGTACCTCGCGAGCGCACGGCCAGCAGGGGCCAGGGGCCAGGCCACCTTCCCCGAGGGGAGGGGAAATCACTCATACACTAATACAAGGTAGACGCACGTTAAAACCGTGAAAAGCTGAGCTAAAAGTGCGTCTACCTTGGCCTGCGGCGCGCTAAGGTTAACAGTTAATAATACAGATTTCGATTAGTCGATTATCACTTAAGTTGTTTGCTCAAACCAAGTTACGGTGGCAATACTGATGTTTCCACATCTCACGTCTCACATCTCACATCACGGCTCGCCCCGGCCGCCCCATGGAGCATGCTGACAGGGCTGAGCATTTAAATTTTAATTTAAATTTGATGATCATGTGTAATACGATTTCACTTTGGTATTTTTGATTCTTTTTATTTTTAGGATTTTTTGTTTTGATTTTTCAAGGCAAATTTCTGTCATTTTCGGATAAATTTTGATCTTTTACCCCCATTTCTAAAATGTCTTCGAATTTTATTTCGTTTCACTTTGTTCGATTTTTTTAATTTGTTCCTATTTTTTTAAAAGATTTTTTTTTGAGGTCATAAAATAATTTTTTGAAGTGATTCCTCCTCGACCTTCCCTCCCAACGCGGCCCAGGTGCGGTGCGGGCCGTGCTCGGGCGGAACGGGCTGCGGCTGGTCAGGGCGCGGCACTCAGGTCGGCGGGCTGACCAGACGTCCTAAGTAGCTCCCCCTGCTGGCGAGGGCGATCCCATTACAGCTACTGCGCTGTTTTCGGTTGTTGTTGTTGTTGTTGTTGTTCAAGCCGGTAGTGCCGAGGCGAGGGTCCGAAGCCGGGCAGGAGTCGAACCTACGACCTTGTGCCGCGACACTACTCCTCACTCGCCACCCCGCCCACCCTGTGCGACACGTCGAGGCAAGAAGGAGAGGGTCTGGTGGTCTGGTCTGCCTTTCCACCCCGCCCCGACCCGCCACACCCCTGACCCTTGGCTTGGCGAGCTGCTTGCCCAGCGTCGACCACCACCCCCGATCCCGATGTGACCTGGCCAGTGCGTAGGTGCACGATTTTTTTCTTCTTTTTTTTTCTTTTTTACTAGTCGTGAGGAACCCTGGATTCGTAGGACCGGGTGCCACCTCGGCCCACCCTTTTCCCGTCCCACCGCGCCCTGCGCCGCGACCCGACCGACCCCCGCGGACCCACTACCATATTTCTTTGCGCACGAGGGTTCCCCGAAGCCGCCGGGTGGCCTCTGATTTCTCCTCAAACCTTACAAACCCGGTGGAGAGAGAGAGGATCACTTGCAAAACCACAGGGCCGGGCCGGGCGGTCAGACTGCGGGGCGGAGGGCGTGCAGCTGCGGCAATCCCATTTTACAAGTCGCAAGGGCGGAGCGGGGCGGCCAGCGGAAGAACTCGGGAGGCAGCGGGCATTAATTGTCCGGGGGAAGGAAGATGTTGGCCTGCACGGAGCAAATTGGAAGAGGGGGTTGGTGTGGAGGGTAAAGGGCGCCGAGGGGGGAGGGGGGAAGCACTTCCCAATCACAGGCGGGGAGTGCTGGCCGTGCCCCACCAGCGCCAAGTCAGACCAGCAGCTCGATCGAGACCACCCACAACCCGAGAGCTGCATCAAGCGCACTTTTAAATATATAGTTTTTGCCTGCGCGGCAGTTTGAGGTGGGTGGAATATAACTTGCCAGTTGGGGGATGAGCGTGTAGAGTGCGAGGTCGGGGGAGCGCAAACTTGGCGGATCGTGTGTATATCTGACCCCGAGGGCCGTGCGGAGATGAGCCGAGCCGAGCCGTCCGGAGCCGAGCCGAGCCCCGGGGCTGCCCGGGGCGCTTTGTTCCCTCCACAGTGCCAGGTCGTCCTCCACGCCGCGGGGCCCTACATGTTGGCTTGGAAATTCGACACTGCTGTCCGGCGTAGTGTTTCCTGCCCTGCGTCTCCCTTGTAGTGTGTAGTTGGAGGCCTTTTCCAAAGGGGTGAGGTGGGTGGTGGTGATGGTAAGGGGGGGGAATGTGGGTGGTGGTGGTGGTGATGAGGGTGGTCATGAGGGTGGGAGGGGGGGGGGGGACGGCGGCTGTTGCGGTGGCAGTGGTGGTGGTGTGACAGAGAGTTGGGGTCGAGGGCGCTGCGCTAGGCTTGGACAGCTGACTGCCCGCCCCGCACCCCGCCTGCAGACGACTTCAGCTTTGTTTGAAACGAGGGGGTTTCTACTACGGCAAATCTTGTATTACGCGGAAATAATGCCAGTATGACATTCAAAATTTTACGAATATCAAGCACGTACGCCGTTGGTGGAAGCGGCTAGCGCGGCGGAAAGCCACAAATGATTCCAAACCCTCCTAATCATCTGCGGACCCTCAGAGTTACCCAGTGGTAACCCGCCCGTGTAGCGGAGTATTATCTTTGAGTTAGCAATTCAATATGCGATGCTCGCCCCCTTGCGTTATGGCATAGCGATAGGGGTTGAGTGTGAGCGTCATGAGAGTGTGTGTGTGTGCGGTGTGTGTGTGAGGCCCTGCTTAGAACTTAATACAAACGCGTTGCAGACCCCAACCCCAGCAGGAACACCCCCGAGGAGACAAGAGCGACCCCTTCCAGACTGCGGCCTTATCAAAGCACAGCGCAGCACTGCTTAAAGATAAGCCGCGCGCGACTCCTGTAAGTGCTCCCCGATTGTTTGTTAATGGAGGGAACCCCGCGATTCCCCCCTCCCCCTCCCCACCGTCCCGTCACGGTACAGCGGGGTGCCTCACTCCACACGCACCATGCCATCGTGGCGGCCGCGCTCAGGTGCAAATAATAAACCGCGGTACTTTTTACTAGGTCTTTTCTAATCGTTTATTTTTATTTATTTTTTTGTTGCAGGAGACTGCAGAGTGAGGGAGTTGTCTGAGAGCGACTACCAGGTCCAAGGGCTGGGTATCGAGTGGCAGATGCTCAGTAAGTACTTTGAGAGCTCGCAGGGTGAGGCGGGGTGGGGCTGGTCGCTACGACTTCCCGCTAGTCCAGGGGGCGAGGAAGAAGTTGGAAAGAGCAACAAAACATCAAACGAGGGAGCCGAGAATTTATAACGGGGGTCGGGGGTCTCTCGAAAGAACAATTTTGCGACAGTGCGATTCACACAATCTTGAAAAAGGGAAAGAAAGAAAGAAAAAAAATAAGGCTTACATTCTCCTTTTCTGCCAGGTTACATGCGCACGCTGCTGACCTTCTCCGTGGTGTCGATACTTCTGCTCGTGCTGGGCTTCCTCTCGGCGCTCTACACCTTCAAGGAGCCGCGTTACACCTTCAAGCGCCTCTCTGCCGGCATCCAGTTCATCTCGTGTAAGAATCCCACTCAAGGTTTTTTTTTAGTTTTTTTTTTTTTTAATCATGAAAGAACACTGGGAAAACAAAGGAGCTTAGTCGCACCTTTCCAGGAGTACAGAAGAAATTTTCAGTTTAGAGCCTCTACAAAGGCACTTAAGAGCCCAAAAGGTCATCAGTGTCTATGTGGTAGTATTAATGACTTGAAGAAGGCACAATAGACATTTAGCACTTCACTGCAGATGCAAGAGTCAGATGTCTCATCTCGAAAGAGCAAAATGTTTATTCTTGCCGTATTTAAGTTATATTTGAGTTATATTAATATTAAGTGGAGGTGTTGTGTTATGGAAGGTATCATCTGCTACATAAAATAATACCGAAACGGATCCGGCTTCTCTCTTTCTCTGCAGTCTGCGGCCTGCTCGTGGTCATCCAAGTGTTCCGGAAGGCGGCCGAGTACGAGCAGCTGACCCAGCTGAGCGGTGTGCCCCTAAACATGGGGTACTCACAGGTACAGCACCAGCCGTTGTGGCAGTGAGTGTGCTCTTGACGTTATAACGAGCGTCTATAATCAGCGGCGCGGTGTTGCGCGGGTGCTGCTGCAGGTGCTGGCGTGGCTGTCGCTGGCCGGCCAGGTCCTGTCCTCCTTCTTCTTCCTCCTGTACTCGCGAAAGAAGAAGCGCAACAAGGCGCCCAACGAGGAGGTGGCCATGGCCGACGAGCCCACCATCATCGGCCGGTAGGCCACGAGCGCCAAACGTGCCCACGATCATTTTTTTTTCTAACTCCTTTTTTCTACCGAACACTTGACTAACGACTCGAAAAGTTTTAATAAAAGGACGGAGAGGACGATTTTGTTGTTGCTGCTGCTGATTTTTGCCTTTCCTTTCCCACTCAGGTAAACACAGACAGAGGTGTAGGGTCGCACAGAATGCAATGCAGGAGTACATTCGAAAAGATGGAATTGTATACCCAGAAATATGTGATTTCCAGTTTCGAATGCAGCCAAGAAACTACACACAACGACGACCAAAAAAAAATAAGAATACCATTCTCAAAAAGGGATTATTATGAACAGAAAAATGTTGGACTTTATAGATTTAAAAGGAGAGAGAGAGACGTTTGTTTTCGGGATATTGAGAGGGTTTCCGCTTCCTTCATAAACAAGCACTGCAAATGCTTGAGTCAAGCATGTCATATAAAATGGAAAATAATAATTTAAAAAAATACGATTTCAGTAAATCCTGGTAGGCACGAAGTTCGTTCATGTTTTTCTTTCACTAAATACTTCAGTAGATAATGGTTTGTGTAGAAATTTGCTTAAAAGTTTCTAGCCTTATGGGTCATGTTAAAGTACGGTAAACCTTGCGCGTACACAGAGGGGGTCATGGGGGTAATGACCCCCCCTCCCCCCCCAAAAAAAAGGGCCCAGAAGGTAAATTCTTTCCCTCTGCCGACAAAGAGTCGGACGGGAAACAGCGAGGGGTTCCCTACTTTGGTCTACCGGTGTACATATAATGCTGGTTTCCTGGGCTTTATGCGTCTTCGTTGTGGTCTTCCTGGGTTTCCTAGTTTTTTGGGCAATTGTTGTACATTCTAAGACCTAGTTGGGGACCCCTCGGGAAATATAGGCACCGCGCCTGGGAGGTTTGATTTTTTACTCGGAGAAAACGACGTCTTGGTTTATAAGCAGTTTTGAAAAAACCAAGCAGCTCTACACTGTCAAAAATCCTGTACCAAAGTACAGGACTGGGTACGGAAGACTGTGGTGGGCAAGGTACAGGATGACTGTGCCTCATTTACTGTGGCGCCCATAAGACTCCATGTTAAAAATAACCGTGGTCCGTACTTAAAAGACCGTACTCGATCAGGTACAGGCTGACCAGGCAAATTGTCTACCAGACTTTACCGTACCAAACACCGTGGTTTTTTCTGACAGTGTAAGGAGAAATACACATGGTTCCCGGGGCTGCTTGAAAACGAAGACGAAGTTTTTTCCGTATAATTTAGGACATTTTTTATAAAAACAAACGCGTTTTTAACCCCCCCCCCTTTCAAAAAAAAAAAAGAAATCCTGGGTACGCGCCTGGAAAACCTTAGTCTCAAAAGAGCAAGAAAATTTACAGCCCCGCGATCCCGCTCTCTCCGCAGGGTGAGAATCTTCGCTCTGATATTCACAGTGAGGACTGGAGTGAAAGGTGCGGCCCGGGCAGCGCGGGGCGAGGAATGGGTTATTGATTGAAAACAGAGCCGGTGGCTTGCGAAAATAAGAGACGCCGCGGGACGGGACGGGGGGCGAGCGCTGGCGGCTCGCGGTGGTTGGGCCGCCGCTTTGACGGAGAAAAAAGGAAGGGCCTAAAGTCAACAGAATAGAGAAAGAGAAACGGGCCCGCCCCATCCCGCAGAAGTCATTGCTGTTTGCGTGCCATAATGATGACATCCTGCCTGAGCCGAGAGCCCCGTGTGGCCTGCCGTGCAGGGCAGCGCAGGGCAGGGCAGGGTAGGCACCACCGGATCCGGGACGAGACGGGATTGCCGATTTATTGCCGAAACGAAAATAATAATAAAAGAAGTCGGGGAGTTGGCCCCGGGCCGGCGTAGAGAGCGGCGCGCGCGCGCCATGGGCGCAGCCCGTGAGTGAAACAATGTGCACTGAGGTGGATCACGCGATGGGGCCAGGAATGTGGCCCGTAGAGAGAGAAAGGAGAGGGGGGGGGGGGCGAGAGAAAGAGAGGGGGCGACACAGCAGCGCAGCGCGGCTAAGCTGGAGAGGCAGCAGTTTTACAGATTCTCGTGAGCAGTCCCGTCCCGTCCCGTCCCGTCCCGGACCCATCTATCAATCTAGGCCCACCCATCCCAGCCCCGCCCAGCGCCACGCCTCGCACTACGCCCCGCGGCCCGCACCTTCTTTTTATATACGAAAGGATGGATGTTGTACACACCGCACGCAGATTAGGGCGGAAGGGTGAGGGAAAGTTGAGGCCGAAAGGAGGAGGGAGCGAGGCGCGAGGGAGGCGGGGAGGATGCGGAGCAGGCCGCAGCGAAGTTAATGCGAACGGATAAAAACAATGACTTGTCTTTCGCAATGGGTGACACCAGCTCCAGCGGGGCCGGCGGGGCCGGCGGGACCGAGGCGGTGTCCTGGAGGCTGCTCCATCCCAATCCCACACCCGGACACGGACTCAGCCAGCACGACGAGCAGCAAGAGCAAGGACAGGGACAGGACAGGGCGCGGCGGACTCAGCCGTCCAGCGCCGCACGCAGCGCACTGGCGTTACAGCACGCTCTCTCTCTCTCTCTCTCTCTCTCTCTCGCTCTCTCTCTCTCTCGCCCGGCCCCGCCTCACCACTACATCGCGAGCAGGGAAGTGCTGGGCGGATATATAAAGAAACATAAAATAAAAGCTCTCCTCTGCCGGTATTAGAACCCCCGACGGCGACGCGGCAGCGGCACCCGCCGTGCCGCTCCATGTGAAGTGGTGCACAGAGTGACTGCGCACATCCCGCGCGCGCCACGCCCCGCGCCGCGCCACTTCACTGCCCTCCACGGCCGCCCGCCCCTTACGGCTTACCCGCTTCACAAGGGACGCTGCTGTAGCTGGGATATATTTTTTTTCCACCCTCGCGCCCGCCGCTCTTCTTTTTGAACACAAGCAGCGCTAGAGGGACTATTACTGCCACGGGAACGCCGCCCTTATGCCCAGACCTCCCCCTCCCCCCCCCCTCTCCCCGGACACACCTGGACAACTGGTCCGGAAGAACGCCCGCGCTGGCCATCGAACGACGTCGCCTCGCGGGTTCCTTCCGGAAATATAACGTACGGCGGCGGGCAGGGCAGCGGCCGACGGGGAGAGGGTTGGGGACAGTGTGGGGAAGGGAAAATAGAGGTAGCACTATACTGACTGTCGTGTGGCCGTGTTGGCCAGCCCAGTCGCCGGCGAAAGCAGCCCGGCCTGGAAGGTGTCCGCCGCACTGGGGAGAACAACTCTGAAACTTTTGATCGACTCAGAAAAAATCAGGAAAACTCAGAGAAATTCAGGAAAGTCATACAAAGACTCTCAAAAATTCACAAAATTTTTCAAAAAGTTCAAGCACAAATTCATGAAAATTCACAATATTTGTACATCAAACAAATTCCGAGTTGTTTCCATTTCGGCCGCGCTAACAAATAAAGCCCTATCACTGTGAGAAAATACCACGGTAAATACCTCCGGTACGCGCAGTTAATTTGTTACCTGGTCCCGGACCGTAATTTTCGACTACGGTCTGAATCTTACGGTACACACCGTAGACTGCAAATATGTTGGGGAAGTTCAATGGGGCACATTCTATCCACAATGAAATACAGTCCGTACCGTTATAATAATCTACTGTCTGACGGCACACCAAAACTACGGTACAGACCGTAGGCGTACCGCATCTCCCTACGGTATTTTAACAGTGTACTTATACTTATCCCGGCGAGAGGCAATGGGTACCAGGCGAGTGGAAATTTGCACAGCAGTGAACAGAGCCAAATAACCCGCGCCCCGCGCGCCACCTGCCACGGCCGAAACCATACCCCAACAACTCCGCACCCACGCAACACTACTTCTCCCGACCGACTCGTTCCACCCCGCCCTACCCTGCCCTGGGGAGGAGGTGGGGGGGGGGGGGCATTTCGCGGGCAATCCGCCACGTTTATACGCTCATCAGACGAGTATTCATGACTTCCATGTCATTGGCCCAGCATTTGTAGCGTGCAAAATTGGTTTAGCAGCAGCAGCGGCGGCGTGCAGTGGCAAGTGTAAAGAGGGGGGGGGGGGGGTTAAATTGTACAGCGTGCGCAGGGGTATCAAGTATTGTACACTACTGTATTTCCCAATCCGCTACCAGCCCAGCACCACCCTGCGTCACGTCCAGGGTGAGGGCCCGCCGGACCACAGCAGCGCCCGCAGGGCCCGCAGCCGGCAGCACAAACACGCCGTGAAATAATGCAAATCAGGCGGTGTCGTGAGAGGGGCGGGGTGGGTACGGTGAGGTGGGAAGAGGCGGGTGGGGGCTGCGGGTGGCGGGGCGGAGCGGCCTAGTTTGGTGCCGGACAGACTACGCTGTAGCGCGGTGGTTCACCAAGCTCATTTACCCCAAGTCCGCAACATTGTGCACCGGATTGCGAAAATTATGGGATTGCTAGGTGCTAGGAACATGTGCCTACAAACAGGAAATATGCACTTTACATTCGGCTTGCGCGTGGGCATACAGTGTGTGAATTTACAAAAAAAAAAAAAAAAACTGCGGTAAATTGCCAATGGGAGTTTGCCTTTAGTTGGCCCCCTCGATCATCCAGCAAAACAGGGGTGACCAACTAGAGGAGAAGGGTCAACAACTCATTTTCATCGTGAGCGGAGGAATAGTAAATTTTACTGATAATATTGAATCAAAAATCAAGAAAGATGTGCATATTGTATGTTACATTACCAGAAGTGTATGTAATATTTAGGCAATTATTAAGGTATACACTGGTAAAACAAATGTTTAGTTTCTAAACATCATGGTGTATAGTTGGCAATTCTATACACGACATGATGTTTAGCAGGAACTAAACATGACAAGATGTTGAACAATTATACACTTCGTAAATGTTTAGAGGTGAAACATTTTGTGATGCATAGAAGTAAACACTTGGGCGAGGCTTCACATGGAGAAGCATAGGGATACCACGCTGCGCCAAGTGTTTAGCCAACTGCTCACTTGCAAAGTGTTTAAAAATTAAACATCTGCTGGTGTATAGTTTGAACTAAACATGATAAAGTGTTTAAATACTAAACATTAGTAGTTAAACATCATTTGATGTTTAGAACTATAAACATTTGTTTTACCAGTGTAATCATCCTGTGTACGGAGGCATATTGAAGTTGACGACCACTCGGACCAACTGGTGCCCGTGCCTGGCCCATCCGCGGGTCGAGGTTTGCAGGCCAGCAACGCTACGCTCCGCCACTCCTGCTCATGCAGCGCTTTCCCCCGCTACCGAATAATGCGCTATGAGCTTTGGTCAGACGAAAGGGACTAAAACCGTGATGGATATCGCTCTGTTTCCACGAAAACAGAGCGTTGAAGCGTTTCTACGAGATAGCGCATATTAGCGACTCAGTATATTGCTCTCCGGATGATTGCAGTCTCTGCTGCCGTGCAGCAGTCATGACAATCATTTTCTTTCAGGGGTACGACGAAGAGGCAACACGGCGGAAAATATGGACGATAGGCTTTTGTGCGAGATTACTCGGTGATTGCATGTGTCACGCGGAGTGAGGCCACCCGTCCATCCGGCCCAACCCGGCCCGCTCCAGCCCGGCCGCTACAAGATGGGCGTCATGAGGCTCGCCTCCGGCAACCTCAACCAGACCCACCCGACCCGAGGGGGAGGGAAACAACTCTGAAATTTTTTTGTACACCACGTTTTTCAGAAAAATTCGGAAAAATTTAGGAAAAAAATAGAAAAATTTACAAACATTCAGGAAATATTCAGGAAAACTCAGGAAAATTCACAGAAATGTAGGTAAAATTAAAGTGAAAATTTACAAAAATTCACTAAAAATTAAGGAAGATTTTAAAAAATACTAAATGCGTATAAATTAAAATTCAGAGTTGTTTCCCCCTTGAACGCACTCAATCCCGTCGCAGTCTGTGACACCAAGCCCCGTCATTCAGCTAGCTATAGACTGCTCCTGACCGCGCGGGGCCCAACACAACGCCCGCCGCAGCCCCGCTCCTGCACATGTCATTAGCTCTTCATCAACAAAGTTTCAAATCCTGCCGACACTGCCGCATCGCAGACACAGAGCGGGGCGGGGAGGGGGGACGCTAGGGCGCAACGGGGGTGGGGGATAGACTCGCTCAAGCTGATGAGGTGGAAATGCCCCTCCCCGCCCCTCTTCCTTCCGTCAGTCTTTCCGGTCTGGAGCACGGCGGCCAAAGTTAAAGGAGAAAGAGAGAGCGCGAGAGTGTGTGTGCGCGACAGAGAGGGTAGGGTGAGAGAGAAAGGGGTGCAAAACCAGGTCAGAAAAGAGCGCGGCGGGCCGGGCAGGCGGGCAGGCCCGGCGGGTTGGCGGGCGTGTGTGTTTGTGAGTGTGGAAGGGGAGGTAGCCAGTCAGTCAGCCTTTCAGTCGCCAGTCCCTCCCTCAGCAGTCCAAATCCAGGTGCTGCGGGGTTGGGTTGGACGGGGTGGGGTGAGGGAGGCACGGGTGGGGCTGCGGCCTGCGGTGGGCCCTCCCTCTACAAAGATATTTTTTTCGTATATGACAAAGAATTCTGAGCAGCCGTTTTACACAGGAAATTTACCGCAGAATTACAAAGATTTTTCTTTGTATTACAAGGATTAAAATTAAATGAAAATTATTGATCAAAAATTTTAACAAAAACGGCTAAAGTTTTAGCATTTTGTTTGAATATTATCGCTGAGTACAAATGAGTACAGCCGAATGTGCACACATGAGTACAGGGGTGATCTTTTCCCCTCGGAATTTCCGCCGTGCCACGCACAGCGAACATAGGAACAGGGATCTATATCGAAAAAAAAATAAAAAAAAGCGCAGCAGTTCCGTCGTCACATCCCCACCATTTGACATTTTCCCCATACCTTGGTGACGCCACCGCCGCGCCGCCGCCGTAGCTGAGAGGCGTGGCGCGGAGGAGCGCGAGGAGTGGTGCGAGGCGCAAGGGCGTTCTAGACGGCGGGGCGGGGCTGGAGAGGTTCGATCTCGCACCGCACGCACGGCGGATTATGAAGTGGTCTCCCCCTTCCCCCCACCCCCATCAACTCCTTCCCCCATCCCCTGGTGGGCTCCGCTAGGGCTCCGCTAGAGCACCGCCAGGCTTCAGGAGATGTATGGCAATTTTTCAAGCAATGCCGGGCTGGCGGATGCGGGCGGGGACGGGACGGGACGGGGGCGGGACAGCCTCCGCCGCCTCCTTCCTAGGCCGAGAGATAGCGACGCACTCACAGGCGAGCGCGCGCCTACACTGCGCCAAAAATATATACAGCAAAGGAAATCGAATAAAAATCAGATTCGGAAACTAGTGGGGATAAGGCAAGTCGACCTCGATTTTTCTCGTCTCTAGCAGGCACTGGAGTGAGTTGCGCCGCGCTGTGGTGCACTAGGGGGGCAGGGCGGCACAAGGAGAGCCAAGGGGAAAATAAACGAAGACATTTTTGTACCCTTCGTTATTAAGAAAAATTCAAACAAAGTCAGCAAGATTTAGGAAAAACTCAAACAAACTCGGAAAAATTTAGAAAAATTCAAACCACAAAATTCAAAAACAATCACAGTGAGAATTAAAATCACGACACGTTTACACAAAAAGGCAGAGAGTTGTTCGTCCTTCGAGGCGATCCTCGACATCACAGCGACAGCGGTGGGGCAGTTCGTCCCTGTCCTCGCCTTGACTCGCCTCGCCCCTCCCCGCCCCGCCCCCCGCCCTGCCGACCTCACCGGCCGTGAGGGAGCGGTGGCGCCCCTCGCGCGGCGCGCGGCAAACCAGAGAAAGGGACGATAAAATAAAACTTTGGCAGTCTCGGCCTCACGCCCGCCGCGCCCGCCGCGCCCAGCCTGGAGCCGCCCTCGCCAAGGTGTTCCGCGACGCGCTTGAGAGAATGATGAACTACCGTCCCGGTCCCGACAACGACAGCAGCGTCGTTGACATTAGAAGAGCCGATGAAAAGGAGAGGAAAAGGGGGGAGGAGGATGGAAGGGGGGATAGGAAGGGTAGGCGGCTGCCTGCCTAAGGGAACGAGCAGAAACAAGAGCGCCGCCTAACCCCCGCACCACCAGCCCGCCTCCCGCCTCGCCCCCCTCGCCCTCACAAGATCAGTACAACTCCATCACGTGGACATGGCCACAGCTGGGAGCACTTGGGAGAGATATGGTGCGGGTGTGGGGTTGGAGGCAGGCAGCAGGGGTGGAGTGGGGTGGCGGCCTGGCATAGTGTGTTATCAGAGATGTATGGGCCGGGCCGCGGGGCGATGATGACTGCGAATCATAATAAATACAGACGGAGAGGAGTGAAGGATGCAGGTGGTGAAAGAGCTATTTTTTTAAAAAATAAAGCGAATCTTTGAGAAAACTGTTGCTTACACAAGTCGCAACCGCTTGACAGCTCGAAACTTTTCGGAATTGCACTACGGCGCCGAGCTGCGACCTGCTCCTGCCCCCAACCCGCCCGGCGAGACCACATTGGAGTGGAGCGCACCCCAAGTACCCCGCCTGCCCTGCCCTGCCCTGCCCTGCCCCCGCCCTGCACGCTCCCCAGCGGCAGCTGCCCCCACAGCTGCCCCGGGGCTCATCGGAATTTGTAATAAGGTTGCGAGTCGAGTGCGAGCAAGGCAGAGCAGCCCTGGGCGGAGCGGGGCGGGTGACGCCCCTACGATATCGCAGCGGGACCGCTCCCCTCCCGCCCCGCCGCCCGGGCCGCCATTGACACCGAGCACCGCGTTAGGAACACGACCCGAGTGGCGGTGCCCGCGGTGAGCGAGACACTGCTGCTGGCTTTGGGGAAGAGCAGCAGCAGCGGACAGCGCCGTACGCAAGGGCGCCGAGCGGGACAGGGCAAAAGAAAGAGAAAGGAACGGCCGAACCACAAATTGATCGAGGCATTATGGAATATAAAAGCGATAAAAAACGAAAAGTTATAAGCATATGAAAAAAAAAATATTCATGCGCCCCAGCAATCACGTTTTTGGCCATGTCTACTCGGCAACATTTTTTTTCCTCCCAAGCTGGCGCACCTGTTCTTTTTAGCGGCAAAGCTGAGGGCTAGGGGGGTTGGGGGATGTTGGGGAAGGACGCCGAGGGGTGCGAACGCGGGGCAATTGGATGTGGCTGCGCCACCGGAAATCAAAGTCTGCAGCCCGGCTGCTGCCCTGCTGCCCCACAGGCAGCCCCAATAGACGCCCCCGTCCTCCTCGCACTTATGGGGGCACGGCCATGAGGATCAGGCGAGAGGGCCCTGCTGCGCGCTGCTAGGAATCACCCTGCAGAGGCTGCCCGCCAGTGCCGCCGCCGCCGCCGCGCTGCGAGGACCAGCGCAGCCGGCCCTAAACATTTTCCTCTCCTTAGGAGGGGGGGGGGATGCCCCGGACGGCGTGGAAAAAGCCACCACCAGCATGGCGGCGGTGGGTCCAGGCCGGGCCGGGGGTGGGATGAGGGAGAGTGCCACCCAGGTTTTCATTTCCTGTACAGTCGTTGACCGCGCGGCGTGGCTCCTGCCCCCCCCTCTCTCTCTCTCTCTCTCTCTCTCTCTCTCTCACTTCCCCCTCTCTCCCGTCCATTTTACCCTCAGCCCTTCCCCACTCTGCCCGCGGTCCCGCGAATCGCTCACCATGAATCAGAACAACGCGCGAATACAATCCCTCATGTCATACATGCCTCAAAGTTGACGGGGCTTTGTCGAGCAGAGGCGCCCCCTAGGGGGTCTGGCGGGGCTCGGGGGCTCAGGTGGCGCGGACCCTGCACTGCAGTGGGGCGGGCGCGCAGCAAGCGGGGGCGGGACGGGGCGGGGGCGGGGACCTGACTGCACGGTGCACTGCAGGGCAGGCGCGGAGCCTTCAGAGGGCGAGAGAGAGGGGGGGGGGGGGTGGATGGGCCCGGGGCCCGGCCTGAGGTAATGGTGCAGATAATCTCAAGCACTGTGGAAACGTGGAGGGTATATCTATATATATATTGCGAGCGAGGAGCCCTTGCTCGGCCTCGCGTAGCACTCCCGCAGGCAGACGGGACGCGACGGGACGGGTCCGACCGCCATCAGCTGTACTGGCATCGGGGTTAGGTTAGCCTAGAGCCTGCCCAGCTGATTACCGACAACAGCCGTGCCCCCGGCCCGTGCCACAGCAGGGTAAAAAGCGGCAACCAGTCTCCACTTGGAGCAAACAGTATCACATACCTGCTACGCGGTGCGGGCGAGGAGAAGCGCCAGCACGCGCCAGCACGCGCCAGCACAAGGTGAAGTCCAAGCAGGCGAGCAGCCGTCAGATTCAGAAGAGCGCTTTCGTATATCCATCCTTGTCACACGCATGGGTCTCGGCCACTGGGAGTGAGTGAGAGAGCACTGCAAAACGATCTTGCTAATCTAGAGGCAGGCTGCAGAGTCGCTTCGCGCACAATCCATCCGTTCCGTGTGGCCGGCCGTCCGGCGACTGGCAACTGGCACCTAACCTCGGAGCCGAGTCTATCCCGCGCGCTCCGGCCCGGCCCGGCGGCCCTCAAGGTGGCCCCACAATGGCCGGAATCCGATCGTCCGTAGGTCAGTCAGTCAGTCAGTCAGTCAGTCACTCGTTTTAGCTTCTCACGTTAGAAGATTATCAACTGAAGTGATTCCTTCTATATGAAAAGTCCGGATTTGAAAAGTTCAGAAGGATAAAAGTCAGTAAAACAAGTGTAAAGAAGTGACTGACGGGTGAAATATGACTGACTGACGGCGGATTCCGGCCATTGTGGGGCTACCTTCAGCCTTGCATGGCTGGGCTCGTTTCGAAGATCAGCCGCGTCACTCTCATCTCGTCTATCGGTAACACACTGGGTTAAAGAAAAGTTGGTCCGATAACTGCACAGTAAGCGCGATGGAGGCGCCGCTCAGGTTAACTAGAAAATGTACAAATTTTACGATGAATGTGAGATGCTGGACGTCGCGCCGCGCGCCAATTACTCTCCGATTTCAGCGCAACCGTTACGAAACAGTGTTGCCACATTCAGAACCACACAGCGCGCGACTTTATTTAAAAAGCGATTTTACAAAATTATAGTACAAGCCAATATTACCATAGGCCGATTTTGGGCTGGATAAGAGTTATTTTTATTTCCTTCTTTCCATCCGCAGTCAAAATGGTGAAAATGCTTTAGTGTTGAAATTCCGCAATACTTCTTCTTAGCCCGGTAGCACATTTACCTGATTAATCCGGACTGTACCGTCTGGTGGGGCGTAATATGAACTGCTACGAAAGTAAAACGACTACATTGATTGCTTGGTGAAAGAGGGAAAATGTTCTGACGGCGAGAAAGTCTTGCAGAGCAGCGTGTGTTCTGCCGCGGTGCGGCAGAAAGTACTACGAGCATGTTCCACGAGGGCTCTACAACTCAGACTCACACACACACATACACACACACTCGTGCGCGGGCTGAGTTTCCGAGTCAGTCGGAGCTGATTTATAGTCTCTCCACGCCCTTTTTTCACCTCTTTGCTGAAAGCCGGCGTTATATTTTCATTCTCCCTGGTCTTGGTCGGGTCGTGTCGGTCTCGGAAGGTCCCGTCCACCCCGACCCGTCCCACCGCAGCGCAGTGCAGTGCAGCGCAGCGGAGCAGCTCCATCGGGTATAGGAGGGAGTGGGCTGGGCTGCCGGAGAGGGCCACTTTGGCCGGTCGGAGCGCAAGTGATCTTATTGGAGCTCCACTTTAGTTGGGGAGGATGGGGCCCAGTTCGAATAGCGTAGGCTCGCCGCGCCTCCCATTCCAACCTCGATCTTGCTTTTCTTTTTGCATGGAGTTTTGTTGCGCGTCTCCCTCGCGCTGCCGGCCTTTAAAAAAAAAATAATAATAATTAAAAGGCACAGAACAACCTGCACTGGCCGTCCGTTTCCCTAGATTCTTTTCCCTCGGCTGAGCGGGTCGTGCTGTGCGGCGTTGTCCCTGGTTTTCCGCCTGGGAAAGCGAAACAGCGTCACGGACGGAACAGAGCAACAGGACAGTGGCGGGGCGGGGTGGGGCGGGGTGGGGCGGGGCGGGGCGGGGCGCCCAGGAGGGGCCCAACATGGTTGGCTGCGCTGACTGGTTGACCACTGCGTCCTGCGGGCGGCGCGAAGGGGCAAAGCAGTGGTCCCCTGCAGACTGGTTCAGAAGAGCGCTCTCCTCGCCCTACCACACTCTCCCACTCATGGGGTGACCCGTATAGTTGCGAGAGAGACGGAGCGAGGAGCGCGCCCTCCGGAATCAGTCTGATGCGTGCCGGACGCCGGACCTGACCAAGTTGGAATCCCTCCGCAGAGCCTCCTCCTCCAACGCTGATGCTGCTGTATCATTTGGGACGGCAGACTGGTAAGCCGAAATTCGAGGAGGAGCAGAAGAACCGGTGGACACGTTCTGCGGTCAACTCGGACGACGGCCGGCCTTCCCAGCCCCCCTCCCTCCCCACCCCCGCCCCACAGGCGCCGTCCGTGTTGTGAAGTCTGCTGTCCCGCCTCGGCTCCATCCTCAAAGAACAAGTGGAAGAAGAGGAAGGAGAAGTAACTATCCCTTTTTCGAGCCATCAGGCAGGGCAGGGGTGCGCTCGCAGAGATACCCTACCCCTCAAACCTCTCCCCGCCCCCACCCCTTCGCACTTTCTCTCACACACACGTCGCCAAGACTGGAAAAGTTGCGAAAGTACCTTGGTTTCGTTTCCAGGTAGAAAGAGTTTGCGATTTGCTCCACCCAAGGTGGCAACTCTATACTCTGCCCGCAAGCCCGCTGCGCCCTCGTTTCAACTTCCTTTAGGGACCCGGTCCAGCGTCCAGCGGCCGCTGCCGTTTTGAATTTAGTGTAATTTTTCATGACGTAATGAAAACCAAGAGAAATGTCTTGAAAATCGTCCTCGTCTTGGTATTTCCAAAACGTCTTGAAAACCAAGACGCCAGTTTTTCCGTGTCGAGAGGAATTATTAAGCCTACTCGTCCCTCTTGGAAAAAAAGAATAAAAGTCTGCAGGATTATTTTTTTCCCCTTTCTTCGTGTCGCCGAACGCGTATCAATAGGGGAGTGCTGCTCTGTCAGAGTCTCTTCGTCACGCTCGCATTCCCCTGTCGCGGCGGAGACGTATTCAATTCACACAGCCCGTGGCATGCCTCCCCGCGCCGCTGCACGCCGCCGTACGCCGCCGTACGTGACCGTCCCCGTCAGCCCCGCGGAGCCGCGGCGCAGGAGCAGGGACACGAGGTGCGAAAGAATGCGAGAGTAATGCGAGCGACGCACGGGAGTAAAGCCCCTACAGCCCCAGCGCCGTACTGCAGACTGATTCAGGAGAGCGCTCTCCTTCACTCTGTCTCTCTCGCAGCTATACGGTGCACCCCATGAGATCGAGGAGAGAGACAGAGCGAGGGGAGCGCTCTTCTGCGTCAGTCTGCTGCAGGGGGCGCGACGCGGCGGCCCGGGCCGGTTAAAGCACCTCCAGCCGTGTAAGGCGTGTGCCGTCTCCCCGGCCCGGGCCGCCGCCACCGGCACCCGCATCGCGCACCTTTGATTAGAGGTGCCCGCCTCGACGAAGTCCAGAAGGACCCAATCCATCAGGGCCCGTCAGCCGAGGCAGCTATAGGGAGAAGGGGGCACGGAGCCGGAGGCGAGCGAGGCCCGGAGATTATAAACCTTATCCACGAGAGCGAAAACTCCGTGTACCGAGGCCGAGCCGGGGATCGGCGGAGCGGCGGGTGTCGGCCGGATTACGTTACGATTTTTCCGATGCGCTTTTAGAGAAGTCAATATTTGATGGTGGCCGGCGCCGCCCGCCGCCGCACGAGATGGTTCCGAGTAACGCATATTGCGATTTCCCGCGGCCCTTCGGGTCCATAGGAGGCCGGTCTGAGCCTCACAGCTGTTCCATTGCGCCCCTCCCCTCCCCTCCCCGGCTCCATGGTCTCTGAAGTAAAGCCCTTGCCCAGGCGCCGGCCCTGGACCCCGACTCTGTGCCCCTCTTTACTACACCTGACATTCCGGGTAAACATTTGATTTGAAGGCCCTCTGTTCCTTCTAATCTCATCAGCAAGTTTGCCGCCCCCCAGGGGGGTTAGGGGTGGAAGCGGCGCGGCGGGCCTCTCTCCCTGCCTTGTCGCTCCCTCTGTACCCTTCCCCTGGGAGGAGCGAGCGGCGGGCGGCGCGGGCCGACTGTACTGGGGCCGCCGAGAGAGGCCTCTCCCCTCCTCCCCTCCCCCTACGTGTTCCTCGTGCGGAGGTATTTTCGACAGTAATTATACGGGCAAAGGTAGTCTCATTTCCATATATCTACATTTGAATTAATCCCCGTTTGTTTGTGGAATTCTTTAAGACATGCGCTGCATTCCTTATTTATTAATATTTTTCTTTTCTTCTAAAATTAAATGCAATTCCTGAACGCGACGACGCCGGCCGATGCCGATGCCGATGCCATGAGAATGTCTCTGATAAGTCGGCGTGTAGTCGACGATGAGTGCGGGAAACTGACCTCGTAGTCTAGGCAACTGCCGAGCGGTGGATGCTGAGCCATGGCTGTTGATCCGCGCTCAGCAGAGTGCCCAAGCCGGCCCAAGCTCTCTGACCAGCCGGGCCGGGCCGGGCCCATCGGAGCTAACCCGAGCCCGACCCCGACGGCCTGAGCAAACAGCTCCGTGGCGGACGTCGTGTGGCGGCAATTGTATGGCCAAGCGTGTAGGGGCGGAGCGCAGAGGAGGGTGCAGGCTGGAAGGCAACTGAAGACTCTCCTTTCAACGTGATAACTTTTTAAAAAATTGTTAACTTTTATTCATTATTCATCATCATACCGTAACAGACAGGGTCAGACAGGTCCTACGTCATCCACAAAACAACAGAACAGGTCAACTTGCACGTGAACTCAGCAGGAAAAGCAGCAATAACAACGACTCATGCCTGTCGAAAGTAAAGTGAAAATTTTTAGTTGGGTCGTATGGAACACCGCGGTGGGGATGCGGATTGGCGTCAGAGAATGGCGCGGTATAGTAAAGAGGGGGTTGGTCTTTGGAGAGGGAAGCTCGTGAACAAGCCGAGAGTGCTGTTCTTAATGTGAGGGGGGGGATTGAGTTAAGTTGGTACCGCCTCGTTGGCCCTCCCGGTGAGGGAGGGGGAGGGTCGTAATTATTTAGGGAGACGAAAGACGGTGCATTGCGACGAGGCGGTGAGAAGGCGTGGCGCGGCGTGTGGGGTGGCTCTGCGCCTGAGACGAGGCAGGCAACCAGCGTGTCACGTTTCCAAGTCAGACTGACAAGAAGTTTCCGAGACTTCCACCGCGAAGACACTGTCAGGGTGGCTGTCACGGATTTCTTTTCTACTCTTTCCCTCCTTTTCATCGAAAAAAAAAAACTGGAGATACGGCCTAGGCTGTCTAATGTTTAACGGAAAACAGGACTAGGGACCTCCGTTCCACTTTGAGCTTTGATTACGGCGCGAGTACCTAACCCCAAGTGGTGATCGTTGCTTTACCGCTGAGATTTACGTCGCACTGGAAACAGACCGTTTTTTTGTTCCTAAGGAACAACATTCTTTTGAGCGGGTTGTTTATATAAGTTAGATAACAACTAATAATAAGAGTTACCAGAGTTATTGAAGGCATGAACCCATAAAACCGTATTTATTTCTGTAAATATCTACGTATACTACTACATTGACATTTTTGTTACACATTATTAACTAACGGTACAGGAAACTGCGCTCAGCGCTTCACGACAATCTTGCAAACTAGCTATACCAGTCTCGTCGACAATTGCTCGAAAAACAGACAACAGGTTAACAAAATAACGAACTCCACTTCGTTACGGGAGGTTTAAAAGGGGGACAGGGGTGTCCACACACTAACATGTGGGTCGGGAACACGAAGCTTATTTGATCCCCTTGGAGTGATTGGTCAGTCTTTGCACAGTGCTACCTCGCAGTGTGGTATGCTGGGACTTCCGGTGAGGACTTAGGGAAACACTGCAGGAGGGGCCCGGGTGAGGGCGGGGTAGGGCGGGGCGGACTGGCTCGGGGGTCGCCTCGGGCACTACCATCCAAACTGTGTTCTGATGTTTTCCCCAATGAATATTTAATCACTTCTCATTTAGTAATAGGGAAAAAACGAGGGGGCAAGAACTCTGAAATTAGTGTACACCTTTGTTATTCAGAAAAATTCTGGAAAATGTGGAAAAATTTGAAAAAAATCAGGAAAATTTTGAAAAGTGTAGTAAAATTCACAACATTTAGGTAAAATTCAAGATGAAGCCCATAAAAATTCTCAAAAATTCACTAAAATTCCCGAAAATTCTAAAAAATTTACAAACTTTGTACACCAAAATTCAGAGTTGTTTCCCCCTCTGAAAAAAAGAGAACACAGTCCGACGGGTCTCCGGAGGCGCCAGGGCGGCGCTGGCGCGAGGCATAGGGGTGGGGCGGTGGATCACCGCGACCCCACACCCCGGGCGCGGCGCCGCCCTAGACTAACCCCTCCGAGTTGAGCCAGTCCGTGCACTGCTACACCGGCGTGGTCCTGCGCGGCTGCGGCTCCCACACCATCTCCCGGTGCACGTGGCCCTGGCCGTGCTGGCCCTGGCCGTGGTGGCCGTGGTGGCCGCGGCCGTGGCCGCCCCACGTGTTGTAGCGCGTGGAGGAGCCGCCGGACCCGCCGGACCCGGGCGGCAGCTCCAGCTCCGCGCCGGACACGAGCGCCAGCTGCGCCACCGTGGCCGACCAGTCCTCGCCGGACACGAGCGGGTCCACGGAGGCGTCCCTCTTGAGCGGCAGCGAGGAGCACGACGCCCTGGCGGAGGCGGGGGCAGACATAGTGATGCCAGGTAAGCGAGGGTGGAGTCACTTCGCAACATCATTGTATGGCACTCAAAAGATCATTTAAAATAAAATTAGTAACATACAAAAATAAAATCAACAAGAAAGCTGCAGAAAAATCCTAAAAACCGAGAACGAATGATCAGAAAACTGAAAACAAAAGAGAAAATTTAGAGACGGGGAGAAAAGATCAAAATTACTCAAAAAGAGACAGAATTTCTTCTTGTAAAATCAACATAACAAATTAAACAAAAATAAAAAAAAATAATTAAAAGTTCAAAATTTACATAAATAGTACACCACAATTCAGATTTGCTTCCCCCTCGAGATGCGAGTACTCACCGGAGCTGTCGCTGCGAGGGCGCGGGGCTGGGCCGCGGGCTGGGCCGCGGACTGGTCAGCTGCTGGACGGCGGGCCCCGGCCCCGGGGCTGGGCGCGCCGGCGCCAGGTCGCCGTACGCGCTGATGGGGCTGTGGTACTGGTGGCGCTCCAGGCTGTGGTAGCCGCTCGGCTCACCGCGCCGTCGCTCTCCGCGCTCACGCATGCTGCCGCGCACGTGGTTGAGCAGCGGACCCGTCACCGTCACCGGCCCCGACCCCGGCGGCGCGGCGGCTGTGAGCGCCGGCACGTACGCGGGGCCGTTGGGCAGCACGCCGTCCAGGTCGCGCCAGGCCAGCGCGTCCGGGTGGCGCGGGCACGTGGACCGGCCTGCAGCAAACCCCGCACGTTGAGAAATTATTTTAAACAAAAACGCCAAACGGACAAAACATTATTGATGTTGTGAAAACCATGATGTTCCTGAGGGAATCACACGATGTTTCGCTGCTATGTAACTTTTCCCCTTTTTCCGAGGTGAAAGCAACTCTGAATTTTTTTATTTTATTTATTTTTTTATTCAGAAATGTTTAGGAAAGTTCAGATAAATTCAGAAAAACATAGAGAAATTCAGAGTTTAGAAAAAATTTCAAAAATTTTGGTAAAATTCAAGTAAAAACTGGTGAAAATTTGCGAACCACAATTCAGAGTTGCCCCCTCCCCCCTGCCTTTTCCCGGAGTGCAATTCCCCTGACGTGGATAACTTACACGTCTTGGTCTCGAGCAGTAGGCGGTCCTTGACGCGGTGCAGGGCGAGCAGCACGGCGGCCGCACCAGCCAGGAGCGAGGAGGCCAGCGACCCCAGCAGCAGCGCCACCCCGGGGCCGTAGGCGAGGCTGAGCCGCGGCGGCAGGCCCGGCGGCGGCGGTGGCACCAGCTCGCCCGCCTCGGCGCGCAGCGTCGTCACGTACACCACCAGCCCGACCAGCAGCACGAGCGCTGGGCCAGGGAGGACACGTGCATTCAGCAGTAGCGGGAAGGGGGGGGGGAGGGGTAACTCATACAAAATGTGAACAATATTTTTTTTCAAGACTTTTATCTTAATTTTTTTTTTTTGGAGGAGGGGGGTGTTGCCTTTTCTTTTTAATTTTTCTTTAAATTTTTCGAGGAGAATTTCTAGCCCTTTTTGATAAATTTGGATCATTTTCCCCCTCTTTCTGACCTTTTTCAATTGTTTTTTTTTGTGGAAGTTTTAGGTTTATTTGTTTTCAGTTTGTCGGATTTTTTATGTATCTTTCTTCTTGATTTAATTTTCTTTAAAAAAAAAATTTGATTTTTTTTTTTTATGGGGTGGGGGGCGTAGGCCTACACTGATTTTTTTTAAGGAACCCCCCACTACCCCACCCTCCGCCTCCTCGGCCCCTACTAAGCTCATCGAGGAAATTTGGTGCGCTGGTATACTGGTTTACTTACAGGTGAGCACGAAGAGCACGCCGGACGCGAAGATGAGCAGGCGGTCGCGGCCGCGCACCGTGCCGGCGAGCCAGCAGCCCTCCGCCAACAGCATCAGCAGCAGCGACGTCACGAAGAAGGACGCGGCGTGCGTCGCGGCGTCTGCGCCAGCCGGAGGGAAAGAGAGAGAGAGAAAGGAAGAAAGATATCAAAACTTGGGTCAAGTCATTTGGGTTTGCGATTTCAGCCGACTCGCGAGTCTGCGATTGAGCGACGACGGTGGTGGCGGCGGTGCGGCGCTCCCCGCAGTGCGTCACGTCGGTAATGTAGAGAATTCCCTGGGCGGCAGGCGTGATGCGAGCCGAGGGAGAGTAGGAGCTTGAGGTGGGCGGGGGGGGGAGAGACTGATTCCGCACATTGGTCAGTGAGGGGATGTTGGCGCGATCCTGTCTCTCCTCTCTCACCCAATGGCGGTGCCTCATGAGTGCGACAAGGACGGAGGTACGAAAGTTCCGTGCTGAATCTGTCTACAGGACCGGTACGGCACGGCGCGCACAACGAAGATCAGACGAGGAAAAAGCGCGGTGCCTTCATGGCCGCAGCGCGCGCCCTTCCATTCGCTCAAACGTATATGCGCATCGCGTTCCAGCAGTAAGAAACAAACAAACAAAAACAAAAAAAAACAGAGAGAAAGAGACTTTTGCTTGGATCGAAGCCATCCCTCTTTACGGATTGTGTAAAAACCGAGAGCGCACTCCAGCAGCGGATACACACGGGCAGTCAGAACAGCGGTTTGTCCATGTCCATAGCTGGCTTGGCGGAGCGCGGGGAGCGCCCGGGTGGTAGGCAGCTCGAGCACAGCCGTGCGCTGCGTCCGCTGGGTTGCCTACCTCACGGGCGCTCCCGCGCGGTGCACCACGCCCGCTCCGCCATGCCAAAGGACTGAGACTGAAGGCTCCACTCCAGCAGGCCTGTACTCTCAAAGGCGCTCCCGGGATAACACCTCGCAGCCAATACACACAGCACTGAACGAAAATTGGATTAGCCTCCCCCCTCCCCTCACACTCTTCCTCTTCTCCTCCCCTCGCAACCAACGGACGGGACGTCCCTACTTACTTGCGCGCGCGCACGCGCGCTTGGGGGTTACGGTGGAATGAAAAGCCTGGGGAGCTCCCAATTTTTAAATCTGGCGCGAGCGGAAGAGGAGGAGGGGGATAAGGAGGAGGAGGAGGAGGAGGAGGAGGAGGAGGAGGAGGAGGAGGAGGAGGAGGAGGAGGAGGAGGAGGTGCGGAGGAGAGCACGGGGCAGGGCACGACGGATCTTACAATGGGGCCGGGCCGGGCCGGGAGGCGATCGAGGCGCGTCACAGAGCCAGAGCCTCCTGTAGCGAAATAGGATGGGAAGTGGGGGCTGGCGCGCCACGCTACGGAGGGATGCGGGAGGGAACGGGGAGGGGCTCACCATCAGGAATTTCAATTAAGGGCAAGTACAGGAGACTCGTGCCGGTCTTAAAGGCAGGGCGGGGCTGGACATCGGCGTTTGGTCATACGCACGCAGCAGGTCACGGGAGGAGCCTTTTGCGGTCTTTTCATCAGGACAGAGTGCGCTGGCCTCCGGCCTCCCCACGCCCCGGCTTGCCAGCACTGCTGACAGACTCGTTGGGCCCAATGCCGTTGTCCTGAAGGTCGTGGCCGGACGACTGACAGGGAGACATTGTCCGACGTCCGAGCCGAGCAGCTGGCGTGCATCACGGCCTGCCTGGCGGTGCCCGGGCCGCCGCCCATCAGGATGGGGTGCAAAAGGGCTCCGGCCGGACATGGCGCGCTGCTCTTGGCAAGCTACGGGCGACGCAAACGCATCACAAACTGGTACGGGGAACAGAAAAGAGGAAAGCAGAAAAAGAAAGTTTTAAGAATTCTTTTACGAGAGCGCAGTGGATAAAGGGAACGGGGGGAGGGTCGACCGCTGGGCCACCGCCGCCGCCGGGCGCAGCTCATCCGTTTCCATGTTTTGTGTGGCCACGCATGTCCCCCCCCTTCCGTAGGCCTTGTGCTGGTTAAACAGCCCCGGGTCGGGCCGGGCCGGGCAGTGCCTGCTGAGCCCACTGTATCCTCTCTGTCAGCGCCCCCTCCCCTCCCAGCGGGGAGAAAGAGACAGAGGGGCGGCTGCAAGTGCCGGCCCGGCAGGGGGCAGTGCAGGGCGGCGTGGCCGCAAGCAGCGCGTCCTCTAAGCACAGGCCCATGAGGGGGTCGTTTTCTATTGGCCGCGAGGTCAAAAGTATTCCTCCGGCGCGGCGCAAGGACCCTGCTGTCTCGCATAATCTGGCCGTTTGCATCGCCCAGGGCCGCGTGGGAGGGCAGAGGGGATGGGCGGGGCTGGGCGGGGCTGGGTACTGGGGCGGGGTGCTGTGAGGCGAGGCTGGGGCCGAGGCCGAGGCGGGGGCACCATATGGAGCGTTCTAATGCGGACCTCCACTCCTCGGCGCGCCCGCCACGCCCCGCCACGCCCCGACATGACAGCGCTGACGAGTGCGCGCGCGCGCGCACGCCCCCAAACACAAAGAGGTCACGCTCCCCTGCCCGCCCCGCCCCGCGCCGCGCCTCGCCTGATCGCTCTGAGCATTGAGTCTTTGTGCTCGGGACGGCTTTATTCTGCCGGCGCCCCTCAAAAGCACTATACCCGCCGAGCAACCCGAATACGAATACATCCCACCTCCAGCCATTTACCACCACCGCCGTACAAACCCACACTCCCGACCGTTTTCACGATCGCAACGCCATAGTCGGGTTCACAACACTGTACTCCCTCCGCTCTGAGAGTTGGCACCGGTTGGCAACAGTGTAGCACGACGCGCATCAGGGGAAGCGGGACCGCCCTGCGCAGGCCGTAGCAGCAGCAGTAGTTTCCACAATGACGAGCCATCCCTCTTCCAGCAAAACTCACAGCTGAAGGAAATTAGCCGACAACTCGTTTGACACTCTGTGGATAGGCCCCCGGGCCGGGCCCGGCCGGCCGCAAGAGTTTCAGCAGGAGGGCTGGCGCCCTTCGGCGCCGCGCTCACCGAGACCAGCCGGCAGCCGGAACCTCGGCCTCCGTCAGCTGTTCTGCGAGCGGCCCGGCCGGGCCCCTGCTCCCCGGCTGCGCCACCAGGACTACAGCCTCGGCCTCGACCCCGAGGGCCCTCCGGGGCGGGCGCGCGTTGGCAAGCCTGCCTGTCAGGCCTCCTCTCGACCGCCACGTCTGCTGCATGACCCGACCCATCCCATCCCAGTCCAGCCCGAGCTCCCTAGTTCTCCTGCTGCCTGCAGCCCTTACGAAACAATCCGACACATTTCAAACGACCCTCCCCGCCCCGCCCCGCCCCACCCCGCCACACCATTTAGGCCCCCCGCGGGGCTGGTTGGCTCTGGCTAGGCGACAGCGAGGTCTCCCCGCCCCGCCTCGCCCCGCCCCGCCCCGCCCCGCCCCGCCCCGCTCCGCCCCGCCCCGCCCCGCCTCGCCCACCCCGCAGTTACAGTAAGTGTGTGCTCGGGCCGGCACTGCTTGGCTTCGGAGACAGAGGCAGCAGGGCAGCCAATCTCGACCAAGCTGCCGACAATTTGCATAACATTACCCTTCCCTGCCCCGACACCTTTACAGCCCCCTGCCTTTCCCGTTCCCCTGTCCTTTTCCGGTCCCAACACGGCGAAGGAACAGCCTCATGGGGGAGGCAGGCAGGCAGGCAGGCATCTGACTCCCCCCCCCCCCCCACTCTACTCTCAAGTGATTGAGCTAATCAGTTTCGGGAACTGGGGCGGAGCGGGGGGACGTCCTACGAACGATTTTAATTATAAAGGCTCGGGTTGCGGCCCGCCTGCTTTTGTTTCACGCAGTCCGATCCGACCCTAGCGCGTTGAGCGTTGAACGTCGGGCGACTGACACCCTTGTTTGGGGCGCTCCCGCTAAGGCTCCCGCTTCCCAACACGCTGCGACTGTGTCTGCCTGACGCTGTCTGCCGGCCTGTCTGCACGCCCTTCTGCGGCAGTTCGTCCGTCCTGTTGGGTCCCCACTGCCTCTTCACACACCAAAACACACACTTTGGCGGCGCATCTCAGAGCTTTGGTCCTTGGCGGAGGCTGCTGCTGCTGCTGAGGAAGCGACGACGCAAGCCTTTCAAGCGGCCGCTCTGCCAGCCCCCAAATAGGGTATTTCACTCCGTTCAAACCGGATCCAAAGAAGAAAAGTGTTGCTTCCTGAATTGTTTCCTCCTGTACGCCGATTGGCTTATGCCAACGAAGTTCTCGGGCACGCCACTAGGGCGGTCGCAGACCTGGCGGTCGGTCCGAGAACTTCGATGGCATCAGCCAATCAGCGTCAAGGAGGAAACAAATCAGAAAGCAATACTTTTCTTCTTTGGATCCGGTTTGAACGGAGTGAAATACCCTATTCCACTGTCAGAAATTTCCACGGTAATTAGTACGGTTTTTCCCCGTTAATTTTTTACCTGGTCCGGACCGTTTTTATTGGGTACGGTCCGTCCGTACTACCTATGACCGTATATTTCACATGGGCCTATATTTCAACTTTTTTCGAAGTTTCAAGAAACTAAAACTACGGAATTGGTCACGGAAAACACCGTGATTTTTCAGATACGGTCGTCCCGTCACCAAACATAACGGTTTTAACGTAGTATATGGGGCATGGGGGTACGGAATTTTTAACAGTGTCAGAAGATCGTTTTGTCGTGCCCTCTCTCACCCAGCCCTCGTGGCCGAGGCCCATGCGTGTGGCAAGGACAGCGAGATACGAAAGCGCTCTTCTGAATCAGACGGCAGCTCCCTCCGCCGCGGTGTTAGCGCCGCGCGGTGCGAGCGGGGAGCGAGGGCGCGCCGGGAGACTGTACGCAGAGCGTAGAGCGTAGAGCGTGCGGCACGGCACGGCTCAGGCAACCGCAGGGCATTGAGATGCTTCCAAATCCCCGCGAGGCGTATCGCGGCGCGGCGCGCGGCACGGTGGCGCCAGGTACAGGGAACCGCGTGGCAATTACAAGGGAGCGATAGCGCCGGGGAGGGGGGATGTAGGCCGTAGGGGAGGGGATGTGTGGTGTGGGCCGAGCTGTAATAAGGCCTCTGATTGCAGTTCGGGAGAGGCGCTAAGCAAGACTAGGCTTCCCCCCCCCCTCCCCCTCGACACCCCGGCTTCTCCCCTTCCCTTCCCGCTCACCCCAGCGCGGATATGTGACTAACGTGTTTCAAACGAGGGGAGCGAGAATCTGCTCCACGGTCACCGCTGCTCAGCGGCCGCGTGGCCACAGTTTAAAGCATTCGCAGCGCATCGCGAGGGGATTGTACACATATTTTTCGTTATTACGCTCTTTCCTCGTTTTTTTTTTCCGGGGCTCACGAACGCAGCGTGAACATGGTGGTCCAATCGGAAGGGGAATGGGGAGGGAGGGTTCGCAATTTCTCATATAACGGGTCCGCCTGGGCGTCCACATGGGGCAATACGGCAATACGGTGCAAGGGCGCTGCTGGGCTGGCGTGGCCTGCGCCACCCGCGCTACGCCCCGCCACGCCCAGACACGGCACTGCCCATCCATCAAACAGTCGTTGTATTTTACGCCGTGCGTAAGGCCAGCCATTGGCATCGGGTCGGGCGGGGTGAAGGGTGAAGTGTCAGCGCAAGCGCGGGGGGTGGATGAGTGGGCGAAATTGTTGTTGTTGTTGTTGATGTTGATGATGATGATGATGTCGTTGTTGTTTTTCCCCTGAGCGCGCTGAGGTTTACAGCGGCATGCCCTGGTTCTTATTATTACTGTTTGCCGCCGCGAATAGAGAGATGATCCTGACGAGGGTGGAAGTTTCCCGTAGACGACCGGATACAACAGGGGGGGTTTGCTGTATGGGGCACCAGCCTCGGCACCAGCCCTCAACCCTCCCTCACACAGCAGCACGTGCAACCCTCCCTCCGCTGTGAGGGATTGGAGAAGGGTTGGCGCGGGGCAGAGCGGGGACCTGGGGGCGTGGGCGGGCGGGGGCGCGGGCTCAATTTGAAAGTCACTCTTGTGCCGCACCACACCGCGGTGGCAGGCGCTCCGCCCCGCCCCGCCCCGCCTCGCCTCGCTTCGCGACGCCTCGGGGGCCTAAATGTGAAAACAACGATGCCTGCACCCTACAGGCCGCACAGGGTCCCCGGTGCGTGTGCGGGGCGGGGTGTGGGGTGCAGCGGGACGGCGCTTCCTGATCAAGGGCTGCGCGGCGCCCGGCGGCGCCGGCGCTGTCTTCCATCAGAACCCTGAGCTACGCGGCCCCCTTCCCAACACCACCGAGGAGGGCAAGCTCCTCAACTCGTGAACTATATTTATAATTACGCCCGTGCGTAGCTCCAAGCAGAGCGAAAAAAAGAAAAAGAAGAGGAAAAAAAGACCGACCGCAGAAGACCTCACCCCACCTTGGCCTGCTCGAGACATGGAGAGGATCGATTCATGCGTATCAAGGTGCTTGAGAACAATTTTGACTTTAATTTTCATGATTTTTAGAATTTTTTATTTTCATTTTGCGTTTGATTTTTCAAGAGCATCATGAAAATGTCTGTCAATTTTCGATGAATTTTTAGATTTTTCTCCTTTCTCTGACTTAATTCATTTTGTTTTCAGTTTTTTGTTCATTTTCCCTCACTGATTTTTCTGTCACTTTCTTCTTGAATTTATTTAAATTTTTATTTCTTTCCGTTTTTTTATTATTTAATTTTTTTTTGGGGAGGGCGCGTACTATGATTTTTCGGAGTGATCCCTCCCTCCTTACCCGTGGCAGTATATGCGCGCGCGCTGGAGTTAACATTTCTGAGGCGAAGGTGGTAATGCGGGTCTGGCATGGTCGTGGAGGGGGAGGGGGGCGGTGAGAACCGCTCACGCGGCAGCAATGTCGGATGCATCCTGACTCTGCTTTCCTCTCGCTCCCGCCTCCTGCCCGCTCTCCCTGGCGTTCCAAAGCCCGTCGCGGTGGCTGCACCTCCAGCTCAGCCCCGCCTCCGCCTCCGCCTGGCAGTGCAGTGCTGCATGCGACACGTCAGAAGGGAGGGGCACAGCGGGAGATAACGCTGCGCATACCTCTTTCGTTGCAAATAATGCCATTATCTGCACGGCGGAATGGTATAGGCTAGGCCATGCGCCGGGGTGGTAGTCCACTGTCATTTGCGCACGTTCGGTATTGCCTCTGCATCACGCCCCTCTCTTACTGTGGTGGGCCAGCTGAGCGAGAGGCCGGTGGAGTGGGGGATGAGAGGGGAAGACATGGGCTTGGAGATAGTTGGAGCTGGCAGAGGGTGGGGGAGAGGAGAAGGGGGAGAGATAGAGGGTTGGAGATAGTTGGAGCTGGGAGAGAGAGAGAGAGAGGGGGGGGGGTATGTAGAGACAGGGGGTCGGAGGAGGTGGTTGAAGCAGGGAGAGAGAGAGAGAGAGAAGAGGGCGACGGCCTGGTAGGAGGAGAAGAGAGAGCAGCGGAGAGCGGTTGACTGCTTGCGTTGCATTACGATGGGGAATGCGGCTTGTATTGCTATTGAGATTGCGATCGCACCGATGGTCGCGAAATTGCCAGCAGCAGTGCCATGGCAATGGCGGCCCGGCCAGTGTGTTCATCTGTTGGTCGCTATTCCACGCCTCCCCCTCCATATCTACACGTACACTCACACACGCGCACGCGCGCGCTCGGCCCACGCACCGTTGTCATATACACGGCCTGACAAATAAATTCCCCAAATTTTTATATTTTTTCCTCCCCTGGGCGAGTCCCCTGCAAACACAGAGCACAGCCCGCACACTCCCACCCCACCCATGAACAAGAAGATGATCTGAGGCCCGTTCCAAAATTTCATTCAAACCACTCGAAGACGTACAACACACTGGACCACAATAAAACCTGTAGACTGATTCAGAACATTGTTTCAAAATAAAAATAAAATTAAAGAATAGTAAATAAATTAAAACTGTAGCGAAAACCGTCATTGTACTCGGAAAAACCGGTAAAGAACTTTACATTCAGCAACAATTCGCAACAATTTAAAAAAAGATGTTACGGTTTATTGTTGTGTTCACGAAGAACAGTGTCAACCGTTGTTAAAACTGTGAGTTTTTTTAAAAATTTATTTATTATTTTATTTTTACAGCGAAGGGTGCTCCCTTTGCTCTGTCACGATTCCTCCCACCTCTCTCAGTGATCAGCTGGGACCGCACCTTGGCCTGTAGGGAGAATCCACACCATCATAGTTTCGTCTTTCCGTTCTTGTCGCACTCGTGGAGCACGGCCATACGGAGCAAAAGAGAGGACACTACTACTGAAAGCTGTTCGGTAACCACCAGCTGGAAGCCAACAGGCTCGCGCCGCGCCCGCCCCCGCGCGCCGACACGCGCCCTGCCCCGGCCCCGGGCTCGCTGGCTCCTCGCTCGCTCGCGACCCCGGGTCGCCCGCTCAGCAGGCTGATTCCGATCGCTCTTTTGCCTCCGTCCTTGTAGCACCTATGGCGGTGCCCTGTGAAGGGGATGGCAGGGCCCCATGAGTGCAACAAGGACGGAGGCGCGAGAGCGATCTTCGGAATCAGACGGCTATCCCGCGGGCCGGGCGCCGTAGGGTGCTGGATGCTGGAGCTCCCAAAACACGGCTGTCCGGTCCGGTCCGGGTCGAACCCATGGGCCGAGCCTTGGGCCCCTGGGCCGGGGTCGGGTCGAGGCTGGGCCGAGCCGGGCCGCAAGGCCCCACAGCACGACCAGGCCGCATGTTGCCCGGCCCGGCCCGCGATGAGGGCGCGCTTTGTACGGCTGAAATCTTGTTCCCATAGAACCCCTTTTACCTAAATTGAACACCCTTCTGTGGACCGGTGGCCGTGCCGGTCTGGTCCGGCCCAACGATCCGCGTGGTAGGCGAAGCAGACGGGAGATTGGGGGGGGGGGGGCAGCGCAACAGCAGGTCACCATACCCCTGGGGGCACTCCCGCCCCGCCCCTCCTGCCTAGGCTCTCTTCACCACCACCACCACGCCCTTGACCACGCCCCCCCTGCCCGCCGTGGCTCGTGGAAAAGCATCGGCGCTCTTTCAGTTGAGGTTGATCAATCGTCGGCTACAATACGGAAACAGAATCACAGGAGCGCAGCAGTCCGAGTGATTCACCATTTATTCTAATATTTGATAAATTCGAATATAGAAATGAACAAATCAGATCCACATTCCTCACGCCATATGCAGAGGCGTGAGGCGAAAAAGCGGAGACGTGGATCGAGACGCGGAGCGAAGTCACGAAGCGAAGCCGCGGAAAAGCGAAAGAGTGAAGAAGCGAAATTCTGACATTTAATGGTTCCCATTCAGGTATTACCGGTACATTCGCGTTACGCCAGGCCTTAGACGGCGATCTAATCTGTTTGGATCTGCAGGGGAACCACTTAATGGTCAGAATTTTGCTTCTTCGCTCTTTTGCTCTACGCTTCGCGTCTCAGCGTGTTCGCTTTTTTCGCCTCGCGCCTCCACTTTTCAGCGCACTGGATATCCTCCAGGCCCTGGCCCCGCCCGCCTCTTAACGTCTGTCCCCCGAGCAGCTCCCCTGGGCCCCGCCCCGCCCCCGCCCCCACCGCGCTGGAGGAGGCGGACGTATGAGGGAAGCAGAAGAGGGCGTGGGCTGCGCCGCCGAGCTGGGCAAGGCCGGGGCCGGGGCCGGGACCGTCTCTCGTTCGACGAGAGTGGCGGCTAAGGGCGGCTCCAGTTTGCAGGGGATTTGCAGAAAGCAGGGCGTGCCCGCTGCGACCTGGTTCGTAGCTCTGTACTCACATGGGATGGCCAGCACAGCGTCCTGTAGCTCGGCGCCGAAGGGATCCCTGGAGAAGTATTCGATGGCGCAGCACTGCAGCTCCGTCTCCTCGGCTGCGGTAGGGAAAAAGGAAAAAGACACACGAGGTTGAGATGACAAGCTGAATAGCCTTGATGGGAGCAGGCGGTCGTCGCGGTCCCGAACGTGCGGTGCGGGAGGGGCGAAGTGAGGGGGGCAAGGGGGAAATCACTCACACAAAATGTGAACAATAATTTCTTTGACTTTTTTTTTTATTTTTGATTGATTTTTCAAGAAAATTTTTTTTGCCACTTTTTGATAAATTTTGATCTCTTACACCTCTTCTGATTTTTTTCTACTTTTCTGTTTTTGGTTTTTTATGTTAATTTCTTCTCGATTTTCCGGATTCTATTTTTTACATCTTTCTCCTTTATTTTTTTTTTTATTAATTTTTTGGGGCCTTACTATGACTTTTCGAAGTGACTCCCCCCTCGGGGCGAGGGGAGAGGCAGGAAGCGGCGGGCAGTGTCATGGATGCAAAAGCTGACACAGGCTGCTCGCCTCGCCGCCCCGCCGTCGCCCTCAGTTCTGTTGCAGTTAGTTCCGGGGAGTGTGGCCGTGGCGGTAGGCGATGCGGCGGCAGCCCCGTCTCGCTCGTCCACGCCGGAGTTCTTCTTTACGAGGTTTGGTCCAGTTTTGTTTGTCCCCCACAACACGGCCCCGGCTCCGGCCCCGGCCCCGGTCCCGCCAGGGAGGCCCCCCGGGGAGACGGCGCCGCCGGCGGGGGCGGGCAGGGCGGGACTGGACTGGACTGGACTGGACTGGTTGGTTGTGTCGTCCGGAATTATGTAGTTTGCGGACAGACGCGGTGCGGCCCGGCGCCCCCGGTGCAGCTGCAGCCGCTCTGTCTGGTGGCGCTTGCGCTCCGAGCCCACAATTTTTTATGTACGTGCGGTTCATAACCTGCCGCCGCTGCAGCCGTTTCCGCAGCTCGTCGCCATGGCAACAACCGTTTCCTCTCCGCCGTCGTCAGGGTAACCGCAGCACCAGGGCGGCCACTCTATGGTCAGGTCATGGTCAGGAGGCGGCGGGCAGGGGCGAGGTCGTGCTGCGAGATGATCCAGAAGAGCGCGCTCCTCTCTCTCTCTCTCTCTCTCTCTCTCTCTCTCTCTCTCTCTCTCTCTCTCTCTCTCTCTCTCTCTCTCTCTCTCTCATGGGGTGCGCCGTGTGTAGGTGCGAGGGAGACAGAGCGAGGAGAGAGCGCTCCTCTGAATCAGCCTGCTTGCTGGTGCTCACCGACAGCGCTGCTCTGGCAGATGGTCCACAGTCCGGACACGGTCCTCCTGGAGGCGATCCTGGTCCCGTTGTAGGCCAGCGGCGCGGGCGGGGCGCGCAGCACCTCCTCGGCGCGCAGCCAGTCGGCCGAGCCGAGGGCGGCGAGCAGCAGGGACAGCGCGACCAGGGCGCTCCCGGCCAGCAGCAGGCACCGCCACGCGTCCGTCCCCCGGGCGGGCGCCGCGCCGCCCCCGGCCCCGCCCCCGGCCACGCCCACGGTGCCGCGAGCTGAGGCGCGCCGGGCGCTGCGCCGGGCATCTGGCGGACAAGAATGAGAGAAAGGACGCTTTGAGGAGGAGAAGAGGATATGACGAAAATACAAGGCACGACCAGCAGAGTTTTGATTGACTCGAGAAAGCAGAAAAGGCAAGCCGTCGCACCTCCGGCTCCGGTCGGTGGCCCGCGCCCCCGGGCTCACCCACCCGTTCTCCCGAGGGGGGATCACTCATATAAAACTTGTACAATGATTTTTTTGATTTTTGATTTTTTTGATTTTTGATTTTGATTTTTCTTTTGATTTTTCACGAGATAAAAAAGAAATAATATGTTACTTTTTAAAAAATATTGTGTTTTTTCTTGTTTTGTTCCCATTTTTCTCAGTTTTGGGTTCATTTGTTCTCGATTTTTCGATTTTTTTATGCAACTTTCTACTTGATTTTATTTTGACTTTTTTGATTTTTTTTTTTTTATGTTTTAAATGATTTTTTGGGGTCTGTACGAGGGGGCCTCAACTCACCCAAAATTTGTACACATGATTTCAAGATTTCTCATGATTTCACATGATTATACACCTCTTATAATTGAAAGAAATAATTCGTAAAGTAAATTACTAGCGTATTTTGAGCTTTATGAGCCCAAAAACGCACTCAAATCATTTTTTTTCGGCAATTGATCCACATTTTTAGACAATGATTCGAAGATATCAGCGATTGTGTACACATGATTTCAGGAGTTGAGGCCCCCTCGCGTCTGTATAATGATTTTTCGAAGTGACCCCTCCCCCCCTCGCCTTCTCCCTCTCAGCCACTACCCCGTATACCTCCTCCAGGAGTCCGCTGCTCCTCCCAGATTCCGCGAGGCAGTGGTTTGCAGCTGGGGAGCAAGGGAGGCATATCTAGACAGCATCTCCCCGCGGAGCGGAGCGCGGCTTAAAGGCAGAGTCTGAGATCGGGCGGCGCGGGGCGGGGCCACCCGGGGCCGGGCCGGGCGCCGTATTAAGTAGTGAGAAAGGGCTTCTCTTAATTATTTATGCATAAGATGCTTTCCCCGAGAGGACGTGCGCTGACGGCGAGGGGGGAGGGGAAGAAGGGACGAGAAAAGAGCTAGGCTGGAACGTTTAAGTTCGTTTCCAAGACCGGGCCGGGCGGCTGGAGCTACCAAGGCAGAACAGTGCGGCGCGGCGCGGCGCGGCGGGTCCGGGTCCCTCCTTCCCCCTAAAGCTGCGGTCCTTATCTCCAGCGCAGATGGCCCATTAACGTGCCGGAGTAGCGGACGCGCCCGCAGAAGCGTGTGCTTGAGTATCTCAAGTACAGTTTGGCGCTCAATCCGAGCCCGATGTAGCCTTCAACCAGGAACGTGCGTTTCATTCGAGGGGAACGATTTGAAAAGGGTTGGTTTCAGCCCCAATGCTCAAGTACGATGGCTCTTGAAATTGTCAGGCATTTTTCATTTGATTCCGGGCGTTTAGTGACTGCGTAACGGAGTTGCGTGTCTGTCCACCGAAGGGGCCACCACAGAGGCGTCTTTCGGATGCAACGGGAGGTCTAGCCCACTGGGTGTGCATATCGGTTCGCGGATGAGAGTCAGGAAGGGGGAGGTACGGCGAAGGGGCGAGGGGCGGGGGTGAGAGAAGCCGTGAAGCACCCTCCCCACGCGCAAGGCGCGCGCGCGCGCGCGCGCACACACACACACACACACACACACACACACACACACACACACACGTACGCAGGCACGTATGCAAACCTACCTGATCCCTCAGGCGCCCAGCAGGAGCAGGAGTCGCTGCGAGGCCGTGCCCGAGGCCGTCCGGAGGCCGAGGGCGCGTAGGAGGGCGAGGCCGAGGACGAGGTGGAGGTCGAGTAGTAGTCCTCGAGGTCATCGCCCAGGCCCCCCAGGGACCCCGTCAGCGCCGGCAGCGCCGGCCCGGGGGGTCCGGGGCCGGGGCCGGGCCTCAGCCCGAGGGTCAGAGGGGGCGGGGGCGGGCCCGCGGGCGGGGGCGCGGGGGCGGAGGCCGCGTCGCCGCCGCCACTCTGGGGCCTCCAGGGCCGCCGGCCGGGCGTCTGCGTCCCCGCGGAGGGCACGGTGGAGCCCCCTGCGAGCTCTACGGACCTCCACGCCTCGGCCGGGGCTTGAGCCGGTGTGCACACAGGGGCTCGCCGCCACCGCCGTCAACACCCGCTATCTGCAATAGAACGGGATTTGTTTTTTCAAACTCGTCAGTTTTTCTTTTAACGACGCCACACAAATTTTTCTTTTGCCGCATTCATGATTGATGATCTGAAATTGTACCTTACAAAATCTCTCCCGTTTCCTTTTTTTAACTGGCGTAAGCAGCGCGGGGCCGTAGGGGGATGTGTCCCAGTTAGCACGGAGTGTGTGCGCTGTGAGCAAAATAGCTGCAAACTTTCAACAAACAAGGCGGACACCGCGGAACGACCTTATAAAAAGTACGGCGTCATGAAGCAAACAAACTCAGCGCGCGTATATAGGTTCCCCACTCCTTTTTTTTTCATGTTTTTTTCCCCTCGCCCCCAGGCCCCCTCCACCCTCCCCCTCCTCTGTCTCTGTGCCAGTAGTCCCTTCGCGCCTCACTAACTTTTGTCTCTTTGCCCATTAAATAATGCGGCCCAACAAAAGCTAGGCAGAGGCTGGAGTCTTTTCCGGGCGGGGCCTCCGCCTCCGGCCCAGCACCACGCCGCCGCGCTAGCCGGCCCTGGGGAGGCGACGGGACGGGACGGAGCGGGATGACACACATGAACGGGGGAGGGGGTGGGTGGGGAGGACGAAAGGGACTGGGTGGAGGAGGGGATTGCTTTCTTTCCGAGTGCTGGCCAGTATGGAGCTGATATCATTGTCTTCCTCTTGTTTCTTTAATTGGACCGAGTTTTTGTGCCCCCCTGACGCGCCCGGCCTGGCCCGGACCGGCCCAGCGGCCCCCAAGAGAAGAGAAAAGGGGAGCTGGGCTGGCGTGGCGCACGTGTGCCAGGGGGGCGACCCTCCGTACCCTCCAGCCTATCGAGTCCTAGATGTGATGCAGCACTGTAGAATGGCAAAATAACAACGTCCTGGTTCTCCAGCAATTTGGGAAAAACCAACACGCCGCAATGCATTTTCTCAATTTTCTCCATTTAAAAAAAAAAAATGTGGCTGCTTGAAAACTAGAACATCTCTCCGTGAGTGCAGTCAGTCCTAGATGTCATGCATGACTCTTGGCTGGATAGTTAAGTCTTAGAAGTAATGCAGGATGAGTCCGGCATACAGTCCTCAATGTCGTGCAGGACTAGTCCAGCCTAGTTCCATATATATGTCATGCAGGACTCAGGTCAGCCAAGAGTCCCATATGTCATGCAGTGCGACTCTCGACCTGTCTGGTCCGCTGCCACTGAGTGCACTGTGCACTGCACGCGACGTGAGCCGGTCGTGTCGGCAGTGCAGGCGTCGCTGCAGGGACCAGCGCAGCCCCGGCTCCCGATTCCCCTGACTCTCGAGGTGCCAAACATGGAGCAGAAAGAAGGAGGACGGGCGCTGCAGGACTCTCCGGGAAACTACTCGGATGAAGGTAGAGGCAAAACGAGTGTGACGGCCGGGGAGTTGGGCTTACAAGGGAACCTCGCCAAGTGTAAATTGACGATTTTGATGAAACTTTGGGAAGTTGAAGGCCTTTATGTGACTACCTCAGCCACATCAAAACTTGCTGCTCAATTTCATATCTAGGGGGTTTTCATGCTATAAAAGCAATAAAATCGACTTCCTGCTTCCCGGTACATGCATATGGGGAGTCGTCACTAGGGGGTAACTCGGCGAGTTGCAGCCCTTTGGGCGAAAATTTCGTCCGTTTTGACGTATCTTGTACCGCTTAGGCGCTAGAGTGTTTTTTTGACTTAAATGGACAAATTCTTTATTTTACCCCGGCCCGTACGTATATAGGGTAAAATTAAATGTGAAATTGAGCAGCAAATTTTGGTGCAGCCGAATCAGACACAATGAGGTGTACGATTTTCCAAAGTCTTATCGAAATCTGGAATTTACACTTGGCGGGGTTCCCTTGTTAGGGGGTAAGGGGGAGGGGGGGGGCAGCATCTCGGCGCGGCAAAAGACGGGGGTGGGTGGCGGTTGCACTGCAGAGACTACAGCAGCGAGCAGGAAGCTGCCGGCTTTATGGGGGAAGCAAAGTAGAGGCACGATAAGCCTTCCTTCGCCTGGAAAAACCGTAATAATGTATGCTCGCTCTTGGTGCACCCCGACAATCTCCTCAGTGGTCTTCAAAGTTGGGGTAGACGAGGCTCCCCGCCCACGCAGTATTGTGGGTGGGGGGTGGGGGCAGGTAGGTGGGTGGGCGCACGCCACTTTAGCCCCATGCCGCCACCGCTACGCTTCACGGCTATCGGCAGGACTTTGTGTACACCCCTCCACCCACCCCTTTCCCCACCCTCCCCCACCGGCCACAGCGACGCGCTGACAACCTGACTGGAGATGAGATCAAAGGACCGTAAACGGATTTCATAAAACAGTTCATCCTGGCAAGTTGCCGCTCCTCTCCTCTCCTCTCCTCTCCTCTCCTCTCCTCTCCTCTCCTCTCCTCTCCTCTCCTCTCCTCTCCTCTCCCCTCCCCTCCCCGACCCCACGCGGCCGCCATCTCCCTCCACGGCCAGCAAAGTTAGGGGGCAGGGTCCTCTAAGAAGGGGAGATTCTTTTAATTTTCAAAGTCCTCCGGTCGTCCTCGTCTTGGGACCCCTGCTGTCCCCGCCAGTTGTTAAGGAAATAAAGAAAGGAAAATAAAGGTACGAGGATCCGGCGAGGATTAAAAGGAAGGGCAGGCGGTAGGTGCGGGTCAGCTGTGGCGCGTGCCGCGTGCCTAGAGCACGTTGCGCGCTTGAGCTCAATAGTCACTCCACAGCGTCCATCAAATGGTACACATAGTAAGGTTTGAATGCCAGCCGTACTTGTTTTCACTCGGTTGCCCCAGAGCAGGGGGGGGGGGGGCTGTTGTTGACCGGGTGGAGAAAGAGGGAGGGAGGGGAGCGTCTCGGAATAGTTGTGGAGGGACCACAAAGGAAGAGAAAAGCTATAAAAATTCATAAGTTGCGTAACTCAGCTCACGCCTCCTTCCCCCTCACTCATGACCCCTATTCCCGCGATGAACGCCTGAAAAATAAACAACGTGGGGAAAGAGAGGGAGACGGAGAGGAAGGGTGAAAAAGGGAGGGGGGGGGAGTTTGACCAAATCACGCATAGACCCATGGAAAATCCACGACCATCATATTTTACAACCTACTCCGACGTCCGTTCCATGAGATCAACTTCGTGTCACTAGAAAAGCGGGGAGGTTTTGGGAAGTTTCCAGCCCGCTGCGCTGCCCGGCCTGGCCTACCCCCCACACACACTCGCCCGCTTGGAGCCCCCCTGTTGTTAGGCTGTACCGGCGGCCGCTGTGCGGGCGGGATGCCTACCACCTCCCTATGAGGCGCCCTCAGCCAGAGGCGCCCGGCGAGGAGTGGGGTGGGGCGGTGAGGTTGAGGTTACCCCCGCGGAGAAATCACCTCGGTTAAAATCTTAAAATCATCGTGCGGTGATTTTATCCCTGTCACGTTGCTTCGAGGAGGGGGTAAATTACGACCGTGCGTTGATTTCGGTCCCCATCAAAGAGACGAGGCGGGGTACGGTAGTCGAGTGAGAACAATTTCTTCCTTGTATTTCAATTTCAAGTTGAAAGGTAGTGCTTTATTTAATTTTACGATTTGTACTTGTAGTTTTACAAGTTCACTTCGTGCAAAATTTTCTCTTAAACCTGCGACTATTTCTCACAGTGTGGTACGAATATCGCTTAACCTGCTCACGACCCACGATAGTGTGTGAAAAATAATCACTCGCCTGCAAGTGAGCGCGACAATCGCACTCTTGCATTACACCGGGACAGCTCTGGCGCGGCGGCGCTCCCTCGCGCACTGCGCCGTCCCCTCTGAGACAGTGCGGGAACCTTCCTTCACGCGACTTGCTTATATATGACTCCGCTCCGCTCATGTCACAACAGCTGAGACCTGCACCCGACTCACAATCAAGGGGAGGAAAACAACTCTACATTAAGGTGTAAATTTTTTGGGGGGAATTTCCGTTAATTTTTGAAAATATTTTTTTATTATTTTTTTTTTATTTTAAATTTTTATAGAATGTTTCCTAGAATTTTCCTAATATTTTCTGAATTTCTCTGATTTTTTTGTACTCGTTCTTTACCTCTACCTCTCTCCTGAGTGGTGAAAAGAACGAGTATTGTTCTCAGTCTTTCATCTCAGATCTCACAATACCTACAGACATGATTCTTATTCTATTCTATTCTAAACTGGAAATGCTGATCTTTATTCCAACAATGAACTTTTTTTTTTCCAAGTTTAAAAGTATTATTTTGAGAACACTTAACAAATTTTGTATGTTTTCATTGTAAGTCCATACCCAGCTTATTAGTGGAGGTTTAAATCTCGCAGAGAGCACAATACCCACAGACATGAAACTTGTACCAATCTGAACTAGAAACCTTCGTCTGAATTTCAACAATGAACCTTTTTCCACTTTTAATAGTATTGTTTTGAGAACTCTTAACAAATTTTGTGCTAGTTTTCATTTGAAGTCCCCGAGTCGGCTCGCGCTCCTTTATGCACCCCTACATCCGGACCCGAGCGGGGGATAGGTGGGGAGGAGCAACGCCCGAGCCGAACAAGCAGGGCCCGAGTGTCCCGGAAAAAACTTCCCTTACACACACCAAAACAACAACAACAACTCACTTCTGACCGCGGCGACACCGCTCTGCCGCTGACGAGGAGTAATAATCCGAGAGAGGCGCGCACTCCTCGAGCCTGCTGCTGCGCCCGCACGCGCCACATGCCGGCCGCAGCGCCGCGCGGACACGGGCACGGGCCGCCCTGGGCCGCCCTCTACTCGCTCTACGCCACGACGAGTACGAGACTGAGCACGCGGTGCGGTGCGGCTGCCATGGGCCGCGCTGGGCTGAGCCCCTCCCCGCTCCCGACCCGTCCTCACGTGGCGCCCTGCGGAGAGCGACTGCCGGGCCGGGGCCGAGCCTCCGGGGCGGCGCCAGAGGCCAGAGCGACACCACGCGCTCAGGGGGTGGGGGCGGCACCGCCGACAGATTCCGAAGATCGCTTTCATACTTGTCCTCCTCGTCGCACTCATAGAGCACTGACATGGCCAGCATAAGGGTAAGGGTATACCGCTGCAGGTGCAACAAGGTCGCAGGGAGGAGAGCGATCTTCTGAATCAGTCGGCAGGCAGGATTGACGCAGGGAAGGACCACTCGGGGGGTCGGCGCCCTCTGCAGGCTGACTCCGACCAGCGTTCCATAGTGCGCCCTCTCTCTTGCTCCTCATGGCCGAGTTACATGAGTACGACAAGGGCAGGGTGACGAAACCGCTGGAGGGTCATTAGAGAGCTCCCAGCTTTTCTGACTTCCGGTCCTGATCTCGGATACTGTCTTAAAATTATCAAGACTTTTGTTTACCTTTAGCAAACAAAACACTGATATTTTGTAACCAATCAGAACCGGAAATCGAAAAGCTGGGAGCTCTCTAATGACCCTCCTGTGCGGAATCACCCTTTACTGACTCTGACAAAGGTGTCCCCAAATAAAACAAAACCAAAAGAAAACAAAAACAACATTACGCTGGTATGATAGATTTGTGACAAAAGTGTTGCATTTATTATCATTATTCTGATGAGGGTCATCACACATGTTTCGTAAGTCTACAACACACATTTCCGGTTCCATGTCTATAATATTAAAGAATGAGCTCTTAAAGTGGCCCTTATAAAAACCATTAGTTTAAATGAGATATTACTAAAACATTTCTTGTTGGACATAATGCCTAAATGGAAAAACATTAAGGAATAACACAAATTCTTTAGAGGCGTTCAATACGTTCAGAGGAAAAAAAAACACCTGAACTAAAAACAACAAATATAGCTATATTTTACAGGATGATAAAAAATATACACAAACAAAATTGAGATCTGCCAACAATTCAGTTAGAAGCAAAGATAGTTTAATTTTCCTTGTGAGATATTTCTTGAAGACGTTTTATTTGTTTCAATAAATTTTCCTTTTCTTGCTTCAATTTGTTTACCTTACTCTCACTGTCACGGTATAGCTTGTCCACTGTTGTAAAGAGAGGTAACGATACTAATTCAGCAATGTGGCACATTGCTTTAGTGAGTTCTGTTAAAATAAAATAGTAAAGAAAGGTTAGACAAATTTTATGAGCATTTGAAAAAAAAGGGAATCACATGCAACCCCTGGCACAGAAACAAACCTGCGTCATTATAAACGGCAGATAAAATATTGTTGACAGCTAAATTGCAGGCTTTATCATGTGTTTCTCTCTCTTCTTCAACTAAAATTTCTGGAAGTCTGACCATTGCCTGTTGGTAAGAAAAAAGTCATTTCCATTCAACAGAACAATGTTTTGGTGAAGGGGATCTGAATGATTGAAGTTTACCTTCAAGCATGGTTCTGAAACAGTGGCAGTTGGCACAATATAAAGGTCTATGTCTCTCTTTTCAGGCATGGTATCACTTCCAACAGACTGGAAGCAAGTAACCTGAATTTCCTGCTCCTATATGGATTACAATAATCGATTTATTCAATTGCAAGCAAGATCTCACAGCTAAAGTCATAATAATAATAATAACCATTATTTTTAAAAAATAACATTTAAAAGCTGGTACCTTTGATGCCTTATCCTCTGAAAATACTGAAAAGATAATTCCTACAAACCCCTGATCAAGCATTTGATAACTGAGTTGGGTTCGTACATCTATATGAACAAGGAATGTATTGTTTAGGTATACTTCATCAATTTCATTTTATTGCATCACTTGGAAAGCCCAAAGAAGATACTGACCAACATGAGATGGCCACACAGTTATATGAGGATGGGAATGATACCAGCCAATTACTCGCATCGGGCGCTTTAGCTCATCAGCAAGCTTTTCTGCCAATTCTGCAGCTCCACTCAACTGTTCCGGTGAAATTTCAACACGATCCTTTCGTTTATCTGACCTTCTAAGCATGACAAGAGCCGACACATGAGCTTCTTTGTTATCATCAATCTGAAAATATTTTTAAAAATGGTGTTTTACTTGATATTTGCCAAAGGAGAAAATCTTCGACTATAATTAGATATGTGACTTAAGATGGCTTGTTGAGGCGAACATAATCGAGTTAAAACTTTTAAACTACGAAAACAGTGACATTGTGCTGTAAAATGAAGATCAATTGAAAAGTTTATGTCAAAAATACTAACCTCACCGATTAGAAGTCCCATAACTTCTTCCTTCTCAGTCGACAACGCATGTTGAAGACATACTTTATAAACATCTGCGTTCATGTGAACGCACTTCAGAACTTCATCATCGTTTTCAATCCTAAATGACATATTGCCTTACGTCAAATTCAGCCCAGCACACAAGATTTAGTGCGGCGCGGCACACCAAGGGAACCTGACGAACACAAAGCCTGCTCTGTTTTCATTGGCTAAGGGCTAACACCACTTCATTTGTTTCTGTTATGTCCAGCCTTGCCATTGTACAGAGAAAAAAAAAAACACTTCTTCAAAGTTAAAAACAATTAACTTTGACATTGATCAAACTAAATACAAGTGCTCTTCATTTTTATTAAAAGTTCCAACATGTTAATTAAAGTTGCCTTTAGCTAGCGCCTTAAGATGTGATTTGTTTTGTTTGTGTGTGTGTTTGTAAGGTGGTAAGTTCCTTGCAGCTTTCAGCCGCGGAGGAAGGGCAGACGACAGATGACAGACGAGCAGCGATAGCAATCCGAAGAGCCGAAGATTTTATAGGTTGGTCTGGTAATGAAAGAAAAGCATTGAGTTGAAAGGCCATTCATTTACAATTTAAAAAAATTTCTATCGCTCAGACCATCGGCATTGCGTTGATCAAAAAACATTATCAGGTAATTTTTGTAATTGAAAGTTTTACCGACGAATTATGAGTGAAACAGGGAAACATTCAGATCTTCTTCGTCTTTCTCTTCAATTTCATCAGAGATAACTGCCTAACTAGGTAGTTAGGTAGTTATCTCTGATTTCATGCCGATGTAATGAAATTAACAGTTTTCTTCCTTCTTTTTTTTTTCTGACTTTCCCTTTTTGAGAGGTTTTTCAAACCTATTCTTGATTGCGAAACATATTCGGGACGTTTCTCTGTTTCAGCCTATTGCTTCCAATTTTTATTTGTGGTTTAATTTTTCATTGCATTAACAGATTGTGTCTATGTCTAATTAAACAGGATAATGAGTGCCTGTATATCTGCTGTTGCCAATGGTCTGCGGAAACTTTGGATTCCACCCGTTTCTCAAGTCCGTTTCCGCTTCCACAAAGACAAAATCGAGGCAGGACCACTTAGAAGGAGATATGGTTATGAAGAAAAAGTTGTCTTTAAAGGCCTACTACCACATGTCAAACATGAGAATCACATCCCTGGGAGGCAGTATATCCCTGGTGACAAATGGACGCCAGATAAAGCTCTATTTGGTCAAAATGACTATATTGATATTTTCAGTGGCCATATTCACCCTACCAAAGTCCTGTATGATGTACCTCTATACCTTCGAGGATTCAAGGGTAACGAATTTCAGTGCTTGATGAGGAAACAGAAAATGCTGAAACATGGAGAAATACCTTGGAGATATCCAACCACCTGGAGAAAAATGAATAAGAGAATAGGTTATTTATACAGGTACCTCAACCGACATACCAGAACTTGGAATGTGTACAGAAGCCGCATGACATCATAGATATTGTCTGTATTCGATATAAATGTAATGTAATTTTGTCTTTTCAAAACTGCTGCATACCTAATAAAGTCAAGTTCATTTATGTAGTGTTTTGATTCACCTTAAACGAGATGGCAGCAAAAGAAAAAGCCATGGACAGACATAAAATGTTTTTTATTTACAATATCACAAAGTGACGATCTTATTATTAATTTTATCTAAAGCAGTTAATGGTTTAGTTTAGGAAAAAAAACATTTCCCTTAAACTTGCATGTGAGAGCAAGTCATACAAGTTTCAGGCAAGCAGCAAATCAACAGCTGAATAAAATTTACTCCTTTTAAGAAAATTTATGAAGACTGGGAAAGAAAACGATGGCCTGTGACAGGACGGGTCAAAAGTAAAAAGGAACACATGAATACTATACTCTTAAAATACTTAATTTTCAAGATTGAACTACACTTAACTGCTATTATTCCTACCTTGCTACAAATATTGAGAGGGGGTTTGACTCCACAATTACAACAGGTACACATATTAAGGTAAGATATGACCTAATTATATCTCATAAAAACATACACATTACCACTCATCCAAACACATGAAACATACATAAGATAATTTACATATTCATTGCCTCACTCAAGCACTGGTTGCTTGTGGCGAGGGTTGTTGTTGGTGCTGTGGTTGCAAATGAGGTGCCTGTGGGTGAGGAGCAGTCTGCTGCATTGATTGTTGTGTTTGCTGTTGCTGCTGTTGTTGAGTCAACGGTGAAGTTGGAGGTACACTGCCCTGATCATGCTCCATTTGTAATCTCTGCTGAGCTTGCTGTCTCGCTCTGAATTCAGCAGCCTTCAACTGTTCGAGGTGGAATTGCTGTCTTTCTGTGATTAGCTGCTGCCGCTGATACTCAAGACCCTCTCTTTCTCTTTCCATAGTGCTTTCTAGCTCTTCAAAGTGTCGAAGTTTAATTTCAAGCTTCTTCATTTGAGTTTCCACGAGTAAAGCGACAAGAGATTTAATTTTGCGCTCCTCAACGGCAGCCAGATGCTTGGCCTTCACCGCTGCAGCAGCAAGGGCGGCAGCTGCAGCAGATTGAAGTTGAGCATCTTTAACAATCTTTGGCTTGGCTGGGGCATCTTTAATTTTCTCCTCATCCTTCTCTTTCTTTTCCTCATCTTCATCTCCTTCCTTTTTATCAATATCCATGGGCTCATCCTTTTCTTTATCAGTGTCTTTTTCAGAATCTTTCATTTCTACATCCTTATCAGTATCTTTTTCCTTCTCTTCTGTTTTGGTATCCTTAACATCCTTGTCCTTATCCTCTTTAGCACCTTTGGCAGCCTTATCAACATCAATTTCAGCTTCTTTATCTTTTGAGTCTTCTTTCCCTTCTTTAACGTTCTTTTCATCTTCCTCTTTGCTATCTTTTCCATCCTTTTCCTTGCCATCCTTCTCTCCATCTTCTCCTTCCTTCTTTTCCTTATCATCCTTTGACTTTTCACCATCCTTCTTCTCTTTTTCTTCTTCATCTTTTTCAGGCTCTGTTCCAGCAATACCAGTCTGCAATGAAAGATAAAGTGGAGTTAACAATAAAAAGGTAAATATTTGTTTTCAATTTTTAAATTTGTCTTCTTCTTTCCTTTAAGAGGAAACCATAGGTTGAAACATACCATAAGAAGGCCAGCAACAGGGTCAGTTTTACCTTCTGCGACAGCTGCTTCAACACTCTTCAAGTGTTGCTCAATGACATTAGCAGGCACCTCATCCTAGAGATCAGAAAACATATGTTACAAATGTAAGGTCATCATAATGAGGCTGTATGAGAGGGCCTTTAGTGCAGGATAAGACTTTACCCAAACACTCATGTTCCCCTCAAAAGCATTTCTTTACAAGCATTTCCTGCCTACAAATCAAAAATGCTCAACAGATGTAGGACATACAGAAAAAACTTGAACAGTCACCAAAATAATTTTGAGTGTATAAGAGGGCCTTTAGTGCTGAGTAAGACTCTACCCAGACACTCATTTTCCCCTTAGTTTATTCTACAAATATTCCATGCCAACATCAATGACATAATTTGATGAAGGACTAATGTCGGAACATTTGACAAAATAACCCATTCAACTTTCAGAATAATTTTACAAAATGCTATTGTTACCTTGATATTAGCAAACTCCTCCATTGCAGCCTTTGCAGCAGATGCTGCAACACGAGGATCAACTACTGATGCCAAGAAGGCTACAGTGGACATGATTGGGTTCCCAGCCTTGCTGAATGGGATTGGTTGGTAGGCCAGAGGACCAAGAGCACCACCTGCAATACATAATAATTATTTATTATCTTTCTTACATCGAACTGAAGGACAGACTATCACTGAAACAGATGATTGCCTTACCAGCTTCATGGTCCTCAAGGTAAGGATCTTCAATGGGTAGACGCAAGAAGTGCAAGATGCACTCATCTTGTGTTCTACTACCAACATGTTCGCAAACTTTGTTCCAATCATCCTTGTAGAGTTCAAGGCCTTCAAGCAGCAGAAGTGTTTCTTGATAGGTCCAGTCGCGGGTCATGCTTGCAGCAGTCTTGTTGCGGAGAGCTGCTGGCTTGCGTGCATACCTAAATATTAACAAAACAGAAACAAAAGGCATTGAAATGTAAAGGAACGATAATTTTCAAAAATATCAAAACCAGGAGAGTTACGTAATGGTCTGAATATAAGCCTCCCCCAACTTTTAGAGCCTCAGTTGGAAGTGAAAGGTCCATATAAACCCATACAAAAAAGGCCTCTTATATAAGGCCCCCCCCCCCCCCCCCCCTTGTTTTTAGGCTAAATTTCGAAGAAAAAAAAAGGAGGCTTATATTCAGACCAATATGGTAGTACTTACTGGTCAAGTTTAAGACCAAATATGCTTCCTGGATCAGCATCAGACTTTTTAGGAATTTCTTTTTTGTCCATATCCAAAAGAATCTTAGCAGCAGAGGGTTGCGGGGTTTTAGGTGGGTTAACAGGTTGCAGGCCACTTGGAGTGTCAGCCAACACATGGAAGTGGGAGGTAGGTGGAGGACCCATTGGAGTGGGTCGGCTGTCAACATCCACTTGGTAGTTGATCAGCCCCCACTGCTCTAAGAATGCATGAACACGCATTATAGCACAAACATCACCAGCCAAGTTCCGCCTGCAAGCTGTGCTGGTAATATACTCAGTGGGGTTTAGTCTGTATGTATCAATCATGAAGTTGCGGTACGCCAGGTAGATTTCTGGTGTCTTGCTTTTGTTCTTGCCATTGAAAAATTCTGGAAGAGCTCTCTTCTCAACAGTATGAATGGCATTGTAATCAAACCATGCAGAATAGCTTGGGATAATAATGTGGTGAGTCTGTTCCGTGACATTATCTTCTTGGTCATCTTTCAATGTCCCTTCCTAAGACAAACAATAATGAAAGAAACGCTAAAAATTCAGCTGAACATCAAAGAATTATAACAGGAAAAATAAGAGTGTACCTGTGTATCGGAAGCTTTCCCCATTTGGCTATCATCATTCTTGTCACCATCATCATCTAAATCATGAACTGTTCCTCCTTTCACAGGCTGAAGATCACTATCTTTCTTGGACGAAAGTGCTGAGAAGAGATGATTAAATTTGGATAAGTGGCAACTTCTGTAGGAACTATACTTAAAAGTCATTATTATATAAAAGAAATTAGGAGAAAGTTGTTACCTGGCTTGCTAACATTAACTTCAGACACATTTGGCTCTGCAGGAGGATCATCTATATCTTTTGTTAAATCATCATCATCATTATCCCCCTTGTGTTTTTTGCCCACCACAACAGCAGGGCTGCGACCACTGGACCACAAGATAAATTTTGAGAAAAGAATTAATAAAGATAAAGCACCCTAGCCTCTTCCAACCAATGCTTCGCAAAACAAAGACACAAACCTTTTCCTCTTGCCTTTGGGAGGAGGACTCGGAGATCGTTTACGTTTTGGTTTGCCTTTCTTGCTTGAGGGATCAGATAAACTCATTACATCATCAACCGAAATGCGCAACTGTAAAGTTCATTTGGAAAAATTTCAGTACATATACTTTTACAGGAGCTATAAAAAAAGAGCAACATTCAAATGAGGCAGAATATAATGATGAATGTACCTTGTGGACTTTCTTTTTGCCACTTTCATCAACTTCAAAGTCTTCTTCGTTCATCCATTCATTGTACTGTTCCATTTCAATGATCCAGTTAGCACCCACCTAAATAGATTTAAGAAAAAAAAAGGTTCAATAAAAATTAACTACCTGATAGAACATCCCTTTAGCTTGATCAAACACCAACCCTCCACGCCTCTGTATGAGGAGCCGGTGAATCTGGAGGATCCACAGGTAGCTCAACGCTGTTCCACGAGTCATAGCTGTCTGGGAAATAATACCAATGCATCATGACCATTCGGTCTCGACGTAGAACCGGACGAGCATATTCTTCATCCAGAGGATCACATACTGGATATATAATATGAGAAGCTTCTGCCTCATTTTCTAAACAAAAGGATAAACATTAATTAAGTTAAATGGGTTAAGTAGTTGAAAGTTAAAAATTAATTAAAGCTCTCAAAGATTTATGTAGAAATTTATCCATCTTACCAGTAATATTTCCCTGATGCTTTTTGACAAGCTCTTTGACTTTCTGGGCAGTCTGCTTGTCAACATCTGATCTTACAAATACATGAGGAGGAGAATACACCTTGGCTGCACTCAATGCCTTCTCAACCTGACCCATCATTTCAATATTACGCTCTAGACGAGATGGAGATTGCAAATCAAAGCGGCGCCAACCCTGTTCACTTTTGAATTTGTACATAGTTGACAAAATATGACAAAGTGCACCACCAGGTTTCATATCAAGAAAAAGTTTCATCTAATAAAAGGGAAGGAGAAGAGCAAATAAAGTTACTTTACAATTCATTTGTAATTGATTTCAGACAACGAAAAGGAAAAAGAAAGTTCTAGCAAAAGCACTTACAGGAAGACGTGTATGTTGAGGTTTCTGTGCATTTTTACCAAAATTATCCTCTTGAAACTGTATGAGTGATATCAGAAGTGAGGAGAGGCCCTTGTTGGTTGGCGGGTCAGTTTGAATGTACTGGAACATCACACAATACTTGTTAGCGATTGGCCAAGGGCTACAAACAATGTTACATTGACAATCAAGCTAAGTAGCGTATTTCCATCGGTTGGAAACAAGTGAAAGTAGTACAAAAGAATTATTTCAGGGCGTTCTCACTCATAATGGCTACCAGCATAGGCTTTCGAGTATAGCCTCCGCTCCCCCCTCCCTCAGCTCTACAGCAAGGTTAGATGACTGACTGAATGAAACACGTCAAGTAACGGGAAACAAGAAAGTGAAAATTCTCAGAAATACATATCTACATAAAAATCATCAACATTTTCATCAGAAGCCTACGAGTGCAAACAAACAAGTAAATTTCAGTCGATGCATAGGTTGGACGCGACCCGGGCGGCTTCACTCAGAAACATTCACTACTCACCTTTTTTGCATTCTTTTGGAGCCAAGTTTTAACTCCGTCCAACAGAGACATAGTCTCGGGAGACTCAAAGAATTTAGCGTTAGGACTTCCATCCTTCTTAGGGCTTAAGATGTTCATTTTGCAGCAGTAAATAAATACACTGACGCTTCACTCCCGGTTAATGGCGCACCCCGGTGTTTTTAGTTGTTGTTTTTCAGGATCGATCATCCAGAGCTGCCAACAAACATGTTCCTTTGGGAATGAAAAAAAGAAGGGGGGAAAAAAAGGCACTTGCAGATGGAAGGCAAAATGGGCTGTTAATTTTTTGTTTCATTTAAAGCTGGGAAGTAACAGTTTTAAGTAATAAAAATATTTGTATCTGCTCGTTCATGGTGATACGGTTTCATTACCTATGCTAGATGTGTAAACACTGCTTTGGCGGCGCAGACTCGCCGTTTTGAAAGAATTTTCAAATTCCAAATTCCGCAGAGCATGAGAGTTTCTCCATGTTGAGCAAAAGGAAAGGAATGAAATACTGGTAAAATATAAAAGACTTGTTCAAAGTTTTCTATGACCACATTTTATTGGACATTGTAAATTTATGCGCACAACAATAAAACAGGTACCATACACAAGATGGTTCATCAGAACTTGGTACATCAAGAACTTGAACTGTAAAAAAAGGCCGAGCAAAATTGGTTTGGAATGCAGACATTGTCAATTTTGAGTACAGGGTGTAAGATTGCAACACACAAAAAAATCTACAGAACAAAAATAAAAACCTTGGGCTCAAAACAAATTAGCTTAGTTTTGTTCTTAAAGATTACTTGAGTAAACAAATGTCTTGGCATGGAAAAGTGACATTTACAATAATAAATAACAAGAAACAAATAAGATCTTAAAAATACTTGACATATTACTGCACTATTTTTCCAGCCTACAAATAGCATTGTCTTTCACCATTTGAAGATCAACCTTGGGCCCTACAAGATCTCGAATGTTGTTTAAGCCATATTTTATCATTGTTGGTCTTTCTAGTGAGAGGCCCCATGCTATAACATTGACATTCTCAGGTAGCCCCATGGGTAGCAACATCTCTGGTCGGAACATTCCTGAATTTCCTACTTCAATCCACTTTCCTAAGCCATTGTGATAACAGAAAATTTCCATACTTGGCTCTGTGTACGGATTGTATGCAGGCTTAAATTCCAGCTGAGTTATGCCCAATTTCTTAAAGAACTCATATAATATACCAATAAGATCTCCCAAAGTAAGATTATAGTCAGCAACAACTCCCTCTACTTGATGGAACTCAGCCAGGTGAGTGGCATCAAGTGTCTCATTGCGGAATACTCGATCAATGCTAAAGTATTTGACAGGTCGGAAACCTTCTTGAGCCAACCTGTACAGCATTCTTGCACTGACAGCTGTTGTATGGGTTCGCAGCAAATTCTTCTGAGCTTCTTCAATCTTCCAATCGTAACCATACCCTTGAGAGTCATAGCCTCCACAGCTATGCACCTCCTTCACCTTTTCCAGATAATCACTTGGGAAATTATTGCTCCTCTGGGGGTTTGAAAGGAAGAAGGTATCATGTGCATCTCTTGCTGGATGCTGCTGCGGTTGGAATAAGGCATCGAAATTCCAGAAGGAGCTCTCAATAAAATTGTTTGTAGGCATTTCAGTAAAGCCCATTTCAAGGAAAATATTGCGGAACTCCTTTCGAACTTTAAGTAGGGGATGCAAATGACCACATTCCAAGGGAGTGCCAAGCGCATCTAAATTATAGGGTTTGAATTTCTTTTCTTTCCATGATCCTGATGCAATCATCTCTGGAGTAAGATCCGTTTCCAATTTCTGCAGGGAGAGAGAGAACTCACTACCCTTTCGAAGAAGGAAACTTTTAGTGACAATCTCTTGAATAAGCTTCCTCTTCTTGAAATCTTGCTTTATTGCATCAGCGATATTGCTCACTTGCCCTTGATCAATCAGACAGAGATTTTCCCGAACTGAATCCTGAATTTCCGGAACCTTTCGAACAATCATGGGGGCACCTTTACTCTTGTCAACTGCGATCCAACCCGCTGACATTGCTTTACTAAAGCCAATTTTGGCATTTGGAACTGATTTCATGATTTCTGCTTGAGCAATACCTTCTGCTGGGACTGCCAGATATACAAGAGCTTCATGACTTCCATTTGCCGCAACGCTTTTACCCTCGTCCGTAAGTTCAAGCTTCTTCTGAGACTGGGGTTCAGCGACAATCACATCGCCAGAAGCAAGAATACTCTTGACAGCTCCAATTACCTTTTGATGATCTTCATGTAACAACCCAGCTACATCCAATGTATCGATTTCTCCCTTCTCCCCAACTAGCGCGAGTATTTGCTCTACTATTTCAGTAGCCATTACAGCTCAATTATAGCCCCGGTCAATCAGTCACTGATTAAAACAACAACAAGAATGAAAATGATGAGAGAAGTTTCATCAATGTCATAACCTCACGCTACCATCTGCACCTGTCTGCACCTCCAGCAGCGCCCGGCCACGGCGGCCACCGCAACCCACACGGCCACGAATTCATCTCCATCCCATCAACAGTATGAGAGATTTTGAAGAACACTAGACGGAGGAAGTATTGATATTAGTATTCGTTGACTCAAGCGGGAGCGGGAGAATGGCGATAATTCAAGAATGTGCGACAAGACCATCACATCACGGTGTCATACACAGGTTGATAGTAAGAATTTCAATTACCATTCCACATGTGTCAGGTGCAGCTTAAATACGAGAAAGGTTTGGAGTGAATCTACACCAAATGTTATAGAAAATGCAGCAAGCAATATTCTCATTCATAAGTTTTATTATTATACTCTCCCACAAGGAAATCAAGAATAGTGGAATTAAGTCCTCCCATTCATGCTTCATTTAAATATATGTTATAGCTAAAATATTAATTTAAAGGGTACAGTTGAGGATAATTCTGAGACATACACTGATGACAGATTAAAATCAGTCTACTGCTGTTGATGTTTTCATAAATTTCATGATTATTTTGGGTTACTACCTTGAGAAGCTAGGACAACCAGGCCATGACATTCAGAGAAAAAATAAAAACCCTTCCACGCTCGACAAATCAAATCACAGAGGTCAGAAAATGCCATCAAAAATGTGAGAAATAACAAAACAAATGCAGAAAAACTCAGAAGTGCCAATTCAAAGCATCCTTAGTAAAGTGAAACAGCTAGGTAACTAGCACAATTAATTAAGATACCCATTCAACAGGACTAACCCTCTATCACCAATCAATCATGTGTGATAACTAGTGAGAAAGGGATTGTAACAATTGTGACATGGCAATCTCTTTTGCACCTTCCAACAGGATCACTACTTTGTTTCAGCTTGACCACCTTCTCCAAAATGCAACTTCATACAAAATCAACTAGTATGGCATTTCCTTAAAACAAGAAACAGATGCAACATAACATGATTATTTCACAGCACTCAGATACACATTGAAGAAACATGATGCAACAACAAGTTCAAATGAAGTGAATTAATGGAGCTCTGAAACCTTTAGAAAGAGAATACAAAGGACTTCAAAATCTGTTAGCAGAAACAAAACTCAAACTTTTCAGTGTGTATTAAATACAAACATTAGAAGTGAGCTTAACAAATTGTGAAAAATGATTTTGAAAAAAAGACAATATACACAGCACACGATAGAGGGGAAATAATGAGAACAGCAGACAGATGGTTGAACTGATTGATTGAATTAGTATTTACGCATGGAGCTAAGGGGGGCTTTATAAGCGTCGAAACGATCACTGTAGCTACTACTGTTGCTAATACCCATCTGCAAAGCAGAGAGTGCAGCAGGAGTTACACTTTGAGTACTACTATACAGGGGACCACTAGTCAGAGGACGACTCCCAACTCCCAGGGCACTGCTACTACCAATCCACCTGGAACAAAATCAGGCATACAGGCAAATTGATGGAGTTGAGGAAATTTATTTTGCAGAACAGAAAATATAGAAGTGTAGGATGAAAAACCCACCGGTCAGAAGATCCAGACTCCAAAGGCCGACTCCAGCTGGTTGTTTCTTTTCTCTCCCATACCCCACTGCTGATATCTCTTACTCCTAAGCCAACACTCACACTGCTAAAAGGTTTAGATGTTGTGGGTCCACTGCTACTACTGGAGTGCCAACTGTCCCCTCCTCTATCACTGTACCGACCACCGTCTGATAAAATATGATAATTAATAGACTGAATATACTTTTGAGTAAATTACATAGCTTTAAAACAAGGAATTTTACCTCTGATTGAATCATTCTTGGATCTGTCTGTGTAACGATCCCTGGGGTCACGGACATCCATTTTCGAACGACTATCTGGCTCCGGTCGCCTGTCATCTCGACGGTATGAGCTACTGCTGTTCCGGTCATAACGACTGCAAATACAAGTATGTGTGTATGTAAAAACAAGTGCTTTCCAAACAGGCAGAAAAGACATAGACAGCAAAAAAAAATTGATAATTTAAAATGTAAAAGACCGAGAAAAGCTTACTTGTCCTTGCTTCTAGGGGTAGGTGACGGGCGATTTGGACGAGTAGGCTGAATTTCGTTATGAGTCCTTGGAGGTGGAGCATCTCGGCCAGGGCGTGACAAAGTCCGAGAATCATCATGGCTGCGACGTGGAATGCTAGTTGAAGTAGTAGTGCGTGTAAAATCCTTTTTGAAATCGGAAGACCTGCCAAAGAGACAAATTGAGTTCATTCAGAATTTTGCCAGTCAAGTGAGAAGTAACCATTTCGTCAGGAGGTAATGACAAAAATAAATAAATGAAATGAAAAATGATTAAATAATTAGGTTTGACATTGAGATGACATTGAGATAAAATTTAAATGGATGTTCACATGCAAGTGGTAAAAAGCATGGTAAGAAGACCCAAAACAGCTTTCCACTACTAGTGGCAAATATAAGGCAAAAGCAAACTGTCAATTACAAAATTTAGTGCAAACCACAAATGCATTTGACAAAACACTAACAAATTTGCAATAATAAATGTTTGAGTAGTTTGAGAGGGTTTTAGAACATTGAACAATTAAGGATAAAATAGAGCAGGATTCTTTACTTTATACTAAAGGTACCTTGCACTATTTATGCACCAAAAGGTAAAAAGATTGAAATCAGTAATTTCAGTTCTGTTGTTTTCCCCTTTGAAGGAAAATCGTACATGGCAGCAAATAGAAAATAGAAACCTTCTAATTAATTAATTATAATACCTTGAATCATGCTTATTGGCGGAGTCAGAGATCTTCCTAGACTTGTCGGCCTCCCTTACTTTGCTTTCATACTGAACTCTACGACACACAAGCAAGAAAAAATTGATCACACATTGACAAAACTCAAATACTGGTACAAATTCACAGCAACCTCCTACTTATGTCAATTTTAGAAAACTGAAAAATTTATGATCCACACTACACAAGGCTAATGGAAGAAAACAAGCATTTGACATTTTTCAAATAATATGGTTTACATAAAACATGGTGGAGTGTTTAACAATGTGAGTAGCGTGACAGTGATAAAAATACAAATGAACAGCTGTGGTAACTGTGATTTCAAAATGAGGGTATAGAGAAAAAATTGTTACAATCTAAAATAACATGACTTCTTAAAAACAAGTTAGAGCAAAGCCAAGGTATATTTTATCGAAAAAGAAAAGGTCATAGGAATAAGCTCTCTACTTCCTTCTAGAGGATTAGAGGGACTTCGCATGCATATGAATGACATTGTTCTAACCTGGAGTCTGGGAAGCGTGAGGGCTCATAGCGATCGCGTTCTGTGGCCAACCTCTTCCGATCATCAGGGTACTCTCTACTACGGTCATCTGTGGGCCGCTTCAGAGTTCTTCTCGCTTCCTCGAATCTTGAAAAGTTCAAGAATTATGGACATAAAAATGTTGCATTTAACCTTCTCAAATTTGGTGGTCCTCAATCTTAAATTATTAGATAGATACCTCAACTGTTGCAGTTTCAGCTCCTCTTTCTCCCTTTCAAGTCTTTCTCTCTCTAGACGCTGTCTATCTCTTTCTAATCTCAATAGTTCAGCCCGTTCCCTTTCAATAGCTTCACGTTCACGTCGCAGCTTTTCGCGTTCCCTAAAGTAGTGCGCAGGCAAACAGTTTGAACACTGAGCTGGTACAAGTTTTCAGAAAGGCAAGAGATGATGAAATGATATCAAGAAGAATACCAATTACTAACCTCTCTAAACGAACAGATTCTTCGCGCTGTTTCCGCTCAATCTCTCTTTGACGCAGAGCTTCATCTCGCCGGCGCCTTTCTTCTTCCCTCAGCTCTCTCTCCTTTTCACGCAAACGGTGTCTTTCACGCTCTTCCTGTAAAATTAGAAATGTCATTTTCAAAAATTTTCTTTAGAATAAAATTGAAAATCAAATACATACATCACATGAAAATATACTATACATACTCTGATGTGAGTGAAAGTCAAGACATCAGGTTTACGTGGAGGTTGGGGAGAGGATCTAGTTCTTGAATGACTACTGCCTTCACTTCGCCTCCTGTCTCTATCCTTTCTCTCCCTCTCACGCCTTTCTCTGTCTCTGTCACGTTCCCTGTCGCGGGAAGTATCACGACTGCGAGCTGGTCGACTCTTGTCACTACCTTCATCCTTAGCATCTTTGTCATCTTTTCCTTTTTCTGTCCCCTCTGTTGATTCTGCCTCTGTACTCTTTTTCTCCTCTCCTTCTTTGGGATCTACTTCTTTCTTGCCATCTTTTCCTAAGCCAGAAAATAAAACAAATATAATGGCAATGGCTTATGATTAGTACTGACCACGTTCAGTTACAATAAATCAATTACTAACTAGATTCATCTTTTTTGTCATCAGCCGACGCACTGCTGGTGCGTTCCCGTTTTCTGTCATCAGATTTTTTGTCAGCGCTGTTGCTGCTACCAGTGCTGCTGCTTGACTTCCCATCATTACGCTTTGGTGGTCCAGTTGAATCACTTTTAGCCTGCACAAGAAACCAATACAGCCAGGGTGACTACTGCAATAGCAAGAGAATGAAATAAGGTAGATTTCAGGATTAATAAGAAGTACTTACTCTCTCAACAGAAATTAATCGGCCATGAAGCTCTGTACGATGTAAGTGTTGGATGCATTTAGACGCATCTTCACTTGATCCCATTGTAACATAACCATAACAGCGAGCACCAGGGGTTCTAGCATTTGTGACGACTTTAGCACCAACAACCTGGACAATTGATTGATTTAATATACATTCTTGAAAGGCAATAATAGTAAAACTTTGAGAGTTTACATAAGTGATTACCTTTCCATATTTTGAAAATACTTGTTTAAGGTCTGTAGCTCTTGTAGAAGAAGATAAGCCACTGACCCATAAATTTCGGCTGCTCCCGCTTCCACCGCTGCTACTCCCTCCACTACTGGATTTCTTTGACTTATCTGAAACAAAACAACAAATGTATTCAAGGCTGAAATAGATAAAAGAACATATATATTAAAAAAAATAAAAAATAATAATAACACTGTTTAAAAACTTACCTTTATCATCTTTGGGTGATTTAAGGTCACTTGATCCACTGCTGCAAAACAAAGCATATTAACCTTTAAGAATCAACAAAATTTTTATGACCTGCTAGCATGCAGTATTTAACTGTCTACACTACCCTAACAAACTGTTACGGTAGAAAACTGAACAATACTGAATTTTATTAACATTTAACCCTATCTATCTTTATAAAATAAGAATGATAAAAATAAAAAATAAAAGGAGGTATTGATAGGAAGTTAATAATAAATTGAATTAACAAAAAAAACTTCTGGAAAAAAGTTATAACATAAAGTGGGTCAAGGACATTGCTTCAAACATAAGGGCATGCTTATGTTTCATGGAGATTGGATGATTTCTGGGAGTGACTGGGCATGTCCAATTGGTGCTCTACTTCTTCATAATGCAAATGAGACATGACCTCTCTCCAAATCACACACCAATATTTTTCCATATCCCACACGAATGTAGTATGATCAGTACTTCAAATCCAGTCTATGAGTAGCAATTTGAAACTGAGGAGGATCAAGGCTGCTAGTTGAATTTCCCTGTTGTGATAGACAATTGAGTTTCACCAATAATCTGACCGAAATAAAACATCAACCACATAACAGTTAGTCTGTCAGGGGAATCCATCTACCATACACACCCTATTTCATCAATAAGGATGATGCCCGACAAATATTTCTTTATGAGAAAATCCAGGCATCCCTCCTCAAAAGCGCAGTAGGGTATACTTATCTCAAATCTAACCCAGAGGAGGAATATTTACTCCTTTTTTCTTATCATTCACTTTATACCACAGGAAGACCACATCTGTCAGCAACACTAAGAAGACATCTTGCCGCTGCTACTCCAGGAGGGAACTCCGGCAGCGATTCGCCAAGCGTAGTCACGCCCATCTCCAACGCCAAGCAGCGGCAGCGGCAGCGGCAGCAGCGGCGCGCAGGGTCCCTGCGGTCTGCTCCGCGACGTCGAGTCCCGCCGCGTGGATGGAGAAGACCGCCGCGTCGGTGCACCACGCCGGGCCGGGGTGACCCGGGGAGTTGACCTCTAGGAAGGCCCAGGATGGGCGGGGCGGGCCGGGGCGGGCCCGGGCGAGCGGTACCGCCAAGGCTGGGCTGGCCAGGCTTGCCGGCCGCGCATGGGTGGGTGGGTGGGTGACAAGTTGTGGTGCTGAATACAAACCTCTTGCTCTCTTCCTTGCGGTCTTGACTCTTGTCCTTGCTGTCCGTGCCTCCGTCTTTCTTCTTCAGATCTCCTCTCTTGTTGATGCTCTCATCTACATGGGAATCAGTAAGGGTTATTTATTAAGCCAGTGAAATATTTGTCGTTCCGCGCCACGAAGAATGGTCTTCACATTTAGGTTGGCCACCCGTAGCCCACTTGGTCATGCTTGGTTTGGACAAAGTCCAAACCCTGCCTGGTCTCAGTTGGTTCAGCCCCACCCAGCTTAGCACAGCTTGGTTTCAGCTCATCAGATGAAATTTCTTGTTGTATTCCCTGCAGGTGTGACTACACGCTGGCAAGTATGTCGACATGAAGAGACGATGGTTTCCGTCTGACGACATCTCTACACCAAGAAAATCTCGCAAAGGTTAGGCAATTTTCAGAAAGACCAAAATTGACTAATTTAAATTTTTTTTCTTAAAAGAAAAAAAAAGGAACACAGAAACTAATAGTTGTTGAGATGGATTGGTGATAAAAAAAATTTGAAATTGACAGGAGTTAGAAGTAGGCAACCAGAAAAGACTTTAAACACAGCGGATAACACAACTCAACAAAAATGAGGATTGCAGTAGGCAGACCATAGCTAGCATTGTCTTCATGATGGTCGAAGGTCGGCATGGTAAATATTCACATCTGTTGGTCCTTTAGAAGTTCGCATAGATCAGATGAATTATTTAGATGGTGATGAGCTACGAGGTCCCGCCGAATCTTCCATCTCCAGCGCCACGCCGTACTTAGGTTGGTCCATCAGCGTGCCGAGATGCTGTATTTGGAGTTCCTTGGCTTCCTTTGCTGTGATCCTTGTTGGTATCAAGTTGAAACTGATGAACCCTATCATCTTGTCTTGCATATTTTTGCATAGGTCTGCCTACTGATCCTCACAAGCAACAAAACTCTGAACATCATGAAGAAAACCGTAGTCTCTAAGATAACTTTGTTTACTTTAACTTTACCTTTTGAATCCTTGTCCTGAATACTGTTTTCCTCCTGCAAAATATTACAAAGTATATTAGAATCAGATGTTCAGTAATCAACCAAAAGAAAACTTAATCAAGGCTTCATAAATAAGAAATCAAGAGCACAGTATTTTATTACCTCTTCTGTCAAGAGTTTCTCTTCGTCTTCACCAATGGTCAGATTAATTGAATCTTCATTGTCTATGCCGTTTGATTCTGGCTGTGCCTTGTCAGCATCTTCCTGTTGAGCATTAACAGGCTTCTCACCTTCAACAACCTGTGCGCAGAAGTTAGCATAAGAACAAGTGCCATAATAGCCTAGACCAAATCAGGGTTTTCAAGAAGCAAACCTTTTCTGACAATTTTCCCTGTTTATCCTCTTCACTTGCTTTATCAGTCTTAGAATTTTCTTTAGTGAGCAGATCTTCTGCCGGTTTGTCAGCTGAGCCATCAACCTCCTCTCCGTCAACACAATTTGAATCCATAGAAGTGTCAACACTTGAGGTTTTAGGAGGCTCAGCAGTCTCAGAATCCCCATTTTTCACTTCTTCTTCCATCTCCTGTTGAGGTTCGTCAGTAGGGCTGCTATCTACCTCTTCCTCTTCTAGGTAACAAGAAAATTTTATTTATATTTAGAGATAAGTGCTGACCGTAATCCTACACAAGAACTGGTAGTATTGGACTATACTCACTTGATCCACTTAATCGCTTGGTTTGCTTCTTTTCAGGAGAACTGGTGTCAAATATATATTCATCAGGGTTGTGGCCTTCTTCAATAAGTATCTATGATAGTGCACAAAATAAATAGGACAACTAAGAAAACAAGTAATTTTAAGTGTAGAAGTAGAAGTGCACACGATCCTGTCGGCTGGCCCCAGGAGTTTTAGAGCCAGGCGCAGGAATGGTATTTCCATATTAATTATTAATCAAAGTCGAGTGCATAACCTCGCAATACCACACGACTGGCGACGGAAAACGGGCGAGAAACGCAAGCCGTGGGCCAACTGTTTGCATCAATGAGCAGTGAGCTCTGCCTCAGTATTAATGCGGACAACAAGATGACACGCAGAGGTGTAAAATAATATAAAAATTCAGGATGTAAAATATATCTAGAACGGCACTGTGGCTGTTTAATGAAATCTAGAGACTAAAATAGTCCCATGCAAATGGCGACGGTCTAATCTACAGAACAGCAGGCTAACGAAATACTAAGTGTACACCATCGCTCACCTTACGGAGACGGTCACTCAAAGTGTTTTTAACGCCTTTCGTGTCTAAATTGCGCTTTTCAAGCTCATTTTTTAGGTCAACAACCCGCAAATCTGCTAATTTACGTCCTTCTCCGTCAGACGCCATGATTACCGGAGAGGGCCGGAGTCGAGTCAACACAACCACTGCATGTGAGATCCCAAATCCACTTCCACTTCCACTTGCACTGCCACTTCCACTGCCTCTGCCTCCGCCGTTCGCCGCGTTCGCCATGGTTTTGGCTGGGCCATGGGCCATGGTCCTCCAAACCACGGTCCTGGAGATTCTTTTGAAGTAGGGCGCGAATTTGTTGCGCTCCAAACCGTATACGAAACGCTACGTCGCCGTCGCCCGAAAAGCGCTTTTCCGGCCGGCGCTTTTTGCAGCAATAGACGATCGAAAAGGGCGTCCTAAAATTTTATTGAAAATAATCTTTCCTTGGGTGAGAATATTACATTATTACTAATATTTCTTTTGCAGCTGCTTTTTCAAAATTAGAGAGTCATGAAAAATTGAGCGGATCATAATATCGCAATGAGCCAGTAAGCCAGTATGAAAACATGTGTTCATTCAAATTTGAACGTGTTAACGACCTAAGCTGCTTGGAAAACCCAATTGTTTCGTTTCGAAAGTTAAAAATTTGAATTTTCCTTGCCAGTCAAACTTTTGCCGATTTGTTACTGCTGAATGAACCTATGCACCATCACCAAAGAAAGGAACGTGCCCAGCCGCTCGACGTGGAAACAGGGCATTGTGAATGAAGGAAGGCACCCAATAATATCTCTACCAAGATGGCGGAAGGTCAAGACGACTCACCTTCTAAAAAATGGACTCTTACCGTGAAAACGCCGAAAGAAAAGAAAACAATAGAAATAGATGGAAGCGCCACTGTCAAAGAGGTAAGTGGATTTTATAATCCGCTCCCCTGACCTGTCCATACGATATAATTTCTTTCTAACGACCGGAAGGAGCACCCGCACTTCGTCGCCTATTCAAGATTTTGTTGGGGTTTATTTAGTGTTTACAACTTAATTTAATCTTGTGAGTGTGACAAATGAAAACCTCAATGTTTGCCTTATGTGTTTGTGATCCTCACGATGTCAACCTTAACTACGAAATCCGTAAATGTCATAGTTTGCACCGGCTCTATTGATCGTCTAGTCATGCTGAGTAATGATGGTTAGTCGCCTTCGCTATGTATTAAATAAACTTCTTTTTTGACGGGACCTCATACATCCGCTATTCTAACCCTTTTCTCCAAACGTTATAGATTTATTCGTTGTATTTTTGTCGGTGCTGATTTTTTGGTCCATTTGTACGCGTCCGCGATCGGCGTAACGTCAGTATTGACATGCAATTTTTGTTTTGTTGGCGCAATTACGTCAGAGTGCTAGAACATTTCCTCCGTTGGGGTATTTTCTCATCTCTACAATTGTCACTGTTATAATTAATTGGTTATTAACTTGTAATCTCTCCTTTATTTGATCTAAGTGCTGTATGGGTCAGTTATTTAATATTAATACTACTTAACGTAAGAAGTTCACCTATAGGTATTTGTGGTTGTCACAATGTTCCAATGAGAAATTAGTGATTAAAATGTTACTCTTCCTCTCTGTTTTTGTTATTTTGTTCCAGTTGAAGGAATTGGTGGCTAAAAAATTCAGTGCGCAGCCTGAACAATTGTGCTTGATTTTTGCGGGGAAAATTATGAAGGATCCTGAAACACTGAAAACTCACAACATTAAAGATGGCCTGACAGTACATTTGGTGATTAAAAGTACTCCGCCTCGTACCAATGAAGGTAGCAGTGCAACATCACCATCTTATGCTCGTGAGCTTCCACCTGGTATGTTGATCTCTTTAATTATACTTACGATAAATTATGTGATGCAAACTGTTATGTTTTAAAGGAACCATCATTATTCTCCCCTTATTCTAATCTTCTCTCTCACATAAGATTTTTTGTCAAATAGCTTAAATTGTTACTTTGCTTTGCAGTCGACATATCTGATTCGGCTGGATTTGGACTTGCTGGTCAGCTTGGAGGAATTCCAGGACTAGAAGCTTTGGGCATGGGCTCTGCTAATTTTATGGAAATGCAGCAAAGAATGCAGCGAGAACTCTCTGGCAATCCTGAACTCATTAGGAATCTTATGGATAATCCAGCTGTGACTCAACTAATGTCTGATCCTACTATTGTGAGAAGTATTTTTGAGGCTAATCCCCAGATGAGAGAGTTAATGGATGTGAGTGTTAATTCATGTACATGTATTATTATTTTCTTCCAAGTGTTATTATGTTTCTATCAAACCAGAAACAAAAATTTCGAGTGTGATTTTAAAACTTATTGGTTTGTCTTGTCTTACAGAGAAACCCTGAGATTTCTCACATCATGAACAACCCACAGTTACTCCGGCAAACGTTGGAGTTGGCTCGCAATCCATCAATGCTTCAGGAATTGATGAGATCCCATGATCGAGCTCTTTCAAACCTTGAATCTATTCCAGGGGGCTACAATGCTTTGCAAAGAATGTATCGAGACATCCAGGAGCCTATGTTATCGGCTGCAACTGACCCTAGGAACCCCTTTGCAGGTCTTGTCGAAAATAATCCAGGTAAATGCTATTAATGTTAACCAAAAATTTTATGTAGTACAATTATTATTATTATTTCATCTTGATGCATTCTTTCAATGTTTAAAATTCATTTTCTTATTGATAATTTTGTTTTCTTTGAAGATGGAACCAACCCTCAGCAGGGTCAGGAGAATCGAGATCCTCTTCCAAACCCATGGAATCCAAGAGATGCTGCGAACAGTAGTCCCAGTAGCAGACCACCAAGAACAGCTTCAGCAAATTCAGCCAACTCAAACACGACGACACCGCCAGCAGGTGAAACTATTGCATCAAAGGGTTATAAATTATTTTGGTTTTAGTCAGTACTAATGTACTCTCTTACCACAGGAGGGAATCTTTTACAGACAATGATGCAACAGATGATGGAAAACCCTCAAGCTATGCAAAATTTTGCCACAGCACCTTACGTTCAGAATATGCTAGAAAGTATGGAGCAGGACCCAGAAATGGCAATGCGCATATTTAACATGAATCCCATGATATCACGGAATCCAGCCCTGCAAGTATGTCAAATATTATAGTGCTATATCCATGATATTATTTTACAGGCCATTCATGTTTGTGCTTCTTGGGTCCCCTAATAATTCGAAGATTTAACGAGGGCCGCGGAAAGAAGCCAGAATAATTAATTTTTTTAAGGGATTTGGGGTTTTAACTTGATGGAATCAGGTTGCATTAGAAAAGTGAGTTTTAGGGGGTATTTTGGTGATAACTTAATTTTTCCTCTATTTATCTAAGCACTAAATACTATTTTGGCACTTCCCGTAGCAAAGGACTTTCCACGCGTTACTTGATGAACTTTCTGATTGCCTTGCACTCATTTACCATTTTTCTTTTTCCACCTAACACTATGAATATTAATTTCCCCTGCCCCGCATTCCCCTGGTTGCGCCACATCGACTCTGCCCGCCCCCTACCCTACCCTGCCCCTCCCATTGGCTCACTACTGTGTCCGAGACATGAATAGGACGAATTGAAAACATCAAGTTTGTTCATTTTCATTCATTTTTTCCTTCACGGTTAATCGGGTGAAAACCCTTATGTGTCTTTGAAAAATTGATCATTAAATGAAATTATGGCTATTGCCCGGCAACTCCCGTTTTCTCGCGTGACAACTAGTAAATTCGTCACTTTTGACGAGGGATTGGGTCTTTCTGCTTATTTACACAAAAATCAGCATTATCAATATTTTTTTCTAACTTTTTACTTTGTGTCTTTTATATTCTAGGAGCAGATGCGTCAGATGATGCCAAACTTTCTTCAACAGCTGCAGAATCCAGAAGTGCAGGGCTTAGCATCTAATCCTCAAGCCTTGTCAGCAATTATGCAGATTCAGCAAGGATTAGACCGATTGAGAGAAGCTGCGCCTTCTCTTGTTAACAAGTGAGTGAAAATGTTATTATGATGGAGCAGCTAACTTTGATTTGAATTTTGTTTCAACCTGTCTTTTTATCACAGTTTGGGCTTGGGTGCTATGCCATCGTTGGCAACAGCCCTAGACCCAAATGCCACCACAAGTCCCAGACCAGGAGGTGCAACACCTACTAGCCAAACAACAACTGGTAGCTCTGCACCGGCAGCAAACACAGATACATCTTCAGCTGCCCCAACCACAACTACAACTACAAACCCATCATCAACAACAACAGCAGGATCAGGATCTTCACCCAATAGACAGGATGATGTACTTTCCCAATTTCTGGCTAGAATGGTAAGAGTGTGTTTGTTGCAGTTTTATCTCCATTGATTCAAAAACAACTTTTTAATGTTTTTTTATCCATCCTCTCAATTTGGAATCCAGTTTTCTGACATGGCAAGCCAAAATCCATCAGCTAGCCCTAGTTTGCCTCCAGAAGAGAGATATCGTTCTCAGCTTGAGCAACTAACTAACATGGGTTTTGTCAACCGCGATGCTAACCTCCAAGGTACCTAATTACATTGTGAATACTATTATCAGTTGTATTTTCACATTGACAGTCTTTAGAACCATGCAATTGTTCTTTTACAGCTCTCATTGCGACTTTTGGAGATGTAAATGCTGCGGTTGAAAGACTTCTATCAAATAGTCAACTGTCTCAGAGCTAACAACTACAATTGCCATACTGCTTGTGTCATCTTCATGATCTTCTTGTGACTTGCTTGTCTGCATTTCCAATTGATGTTGTCCTGGGAAGCATTTTAACTGAGAAAATGCAACTCAGAAGGATAGGAAAATCTTCCACAAGCATGTTTGGATAGAATGGTTCTGACCCTTTTTGAGCAAATAAATAATTTTTATATAAATATATTCATGTATATGTTCATATATGTCTATTATACGATGTTTTAGTCTAAATTTGTCTCATCATTTGTTAGTGGCTTTCATAATTTTCATTTTTGAGTTATTTCACATGTGAAAGCATGTCTAGGGATCATTTTGATCAGATGTTGTACAAAACCTATTCCATGTATTTGGTGACACTTGGAACATAGATTTATGCAGTGCATCTTTATGTATGCTACTTCTTATATCTACTGGTAAAGAAAAAGAATGGTGTCTTGGTTCACTTATCGATCATGTCATGATATGTAGCTTGTGTGAACATGTGCTTAGTACTTTATAAAGTCACTATCACTTTACCATGTGCGCTATTTCTGCATTCTTAGTATCAATGGAAATTTATTTAGATGGCATCACATTGTTCATCACTTAATTAGTATTGCATTTGGTTGAACTCAATGGGTTTGTAAAGTTTGTACAAATATTTTCTTGAGACTCAAATATTATGTGGTGATAATTTATGCATAGTTTTCAAAAGTAAACCGCTTATCTGAATTGTACCCAGAGCAAGTGGAACATTTTGCATTTTATTGAATGAAAATTTTGTGAGCTTGAATAGAGGCAGGCAGTCTGCCTGTTATACGATTCGTTTGTTTGACTGAAAATTATGTTGTGGTGCCTTTTATGAATCAGAATTACCTGAACAGTCAGTTTTTGTTGGACAGTTTGGACCTTTCATTAGAACACTCTGAGCAGCTTTAAGTCTTGTTTACAGTTGGTCTTTATGTAGTGGTATCAGATACCTGAAAAAGAAAGAACAAATCCATTTAAGCCAGATAACATCTGCCTTTATAATTAATTTGGTGTGATCCTATATTAGTGCTTAGCTCTTAGTCTCTTGTGTGCAAGCTGGTCCTTTTGCTGTAACTTTCCATAGTTTCTTACATGTAGTCAGACATAACCAGTTCCTTTACATACTCCCTAAAATATTTCTTGATCTATTGTCACACAAAACATTTTTGTTTTTTCTTGCAGTGGGTTGATAAAAGGTGAGTTGTCATCTAAATACTTCTCTCAGCTCAATATGCTTGATTTTTAAATATTTTAAAATTTGGCCATCGTTGTAAATTTCAACTGGCTATAAAGATATTTTAATGAGAAAATTACTTTGAAAAGCAGTAGTATTGCATTTGCACTGTATGACCAAAGGTTATGTGTTAACAAATAAAGCACAGTCCAGGGCTTTGAAATATTGAATCAACTATTTTGTCTTGCTGACCCTTTGGGTCAATTTGTTTTTGAATCAATTCTGGTTTTGTGTTAGACTCAGAGTGCATCTTTGAAAGAAAATTATAAGAATGTTTCTTTGGATATTGTTATCTGCCTTTATTTTTATAGCTTATTCATTTTCTAATTTCTGGAAGTTTACTGGTTCATTGGATACTATGGTGATTGGCATGGATGAAAAGTGTGTGTGTGGATGGTGCTAGTGACTCATACCATGTTTGTTTGGTCTATATTTATTATAATACATTAACATTCCAAGATTTGAAGAAGTTACAAACACACGGTTTCATTCTTAAAACCAGACTAGCTTTAATTACTTGTTTGAATTTTCACACTGACTTTCAGGTGCTTGTTTTTGTTGTTCTTTGGGTTTAATAATTTTATTCCAGGATAAAAATGTTTGGGGTTCCGGCAGTTCTATCATGAAAAAAAATACAGTATACAGTCTGCAGATCATGTCTGACATTGTGATTTTTCAGAGATTTTTCTCTCAGGAAAATTATCCTGTCTCTTTAGAATCCACTTTGTGATTCTAATTTTGTGTTAAAGGGTTTCTTCTTATTATTGATGTTATCTAGAGAATAATTTCCTGTTTGGTGTGAAGGTTGCAGCATCCTCGTACGACTGTATTAAAAAATATAATTACATGATGAATAAATGATTTTACTACCAGACACTCCGATCGCCACCCTCTGCTCTTCACGCGCGGCGAGTCTGGAAAGAAGATGAGCCCGGAGCGAATGTGAACGCGAATTCCCTTGGGGTCGTAGACCGTCGCCCCTCATTTAAAACTCGGCGGAAATCCGCAAATACCGCGGTCCGGCTAAGCTCAGCTCCCCCCTCCCCCGGGCAGGGCGGGCAGCCGGGGCTGGCAGGCGCCTCTGCCGCTGCCGCTGCCGCTGCCTCATCTTTCGTGGCCCTCGCCCTCGTGCCGCTGCTGCCGCCGCCCGAGTCCCGAGTTGCCCGAGTGGCGTGCTGCTGCCAGCCTAGCCGCCCCGCCGCGCCGCCGCCAGCCGGCAGCCAGCCCAGTCCCCGCCGTCCGTCCGCGGCCGCAGCCAGCCAGCCCGCCAGCCAGCAGGCAGCCAGTGCCGCGCCGACTCCGGGCCGAAACGCACGCTTGCCGTAGCGCCGCCGTGCCGGTCCGCCTCGCTCCGGTCCCCTTGCAGCGCCGTACCGTACCGTACCAAGCCGCTGGCGATGTGGCCGCACTCAGTCGCGCCCCCGCCCCGCTCGTGTGTCGGACACTGACCCGCGCGCATCTGTATGTGTGTGTGGGGGGATCTTTTAACCCTTCGACCGGCGTGTGAGTGAGACTCGCTCTGCCGCCAGTTTTTACCGACTGACAACGCAGCGCACGCCTGTTGGATACCATTTAATTTCTGCGGATACCCACGTCCACCTGTCCGGACCCGGTACCGACCTCGCCGCCCGGCGTGCTCGAGACGTCCCCGCCGGCCGTCAGCAGGGGGCGGATCCAGCGCGAGTGAGTGATAGATGCAGGAAGAGTTTGTGAGCACACGAGGAGCGGAAGGTGCAGCGTTTATTTTTGGGTCAGATCATTTTTGAGTGTGTGCGTGCGCGTCTGTGGTGTCTCGCACGGCGCCACACGGCACGGCTGGTGCAGCGGCAGGAGCAGCGGCCGCTGAGCTCATCCCGGCGGGTGTCCCGACCTCGCCCCGCCCCGGCCCGGCCCGGGCGGGTGTCAGTGTCAGCGAACGGATCCCTGCACGTGTGTGGCTGTGGTGGTCCTGTCGCCGGCGCCAAGGAGAGCGAGGACAACGTTTCACGGCGGGTGGGTCGGGTGTCAGGGCCCAGGCCTGCAGCCTGCACTTGCTCCTGCTGGGTGCTGCTCGCCGCCCGGGAGGCACCTGCCGACTGATTCAGAAGATCGCTCTCGTACCACCGTCCTTCTCGCACTCATGAGTCCATGCCACCCCCAACATGGGGCACCGCCATGAGTGCGACAAGGACTGGGGGAAGAGAGCGATCTTCTGAATCAGTCGGCTGGCGCTGCTGCGCTGCGCTGCGCCGGCTGGTGCTGGCTGGAGCTGGAGAGGAGTGCTGCCGGCGCTGCGTTGCGGAGGGGCATGCCCCCCCCCCCCCTCCACCGGTCCTTGTTCCTCCGGCCGGCCGACCGACCGGAATGCGTCCGGACCCGTAATGCGGGCGGAGAGCTGACGTGCCGTCCACGTGAGCGCACGGGGCCAGGCCATTCAGCACTGCCGGGAGAGTTCGCAGAAAAGGTATTACACGTGAATGGCGGAGGGAGCGGCCCGACCCTGGCCCGACCCGGCAGGCTTAGGCTCTGGTGGACCCTCCCACACCACCAGGCCAGGCCTCCTCCAGTGAGTTGATTCCGAACGCCGTTTGTAGTGTCCTCTCTCTTGCTCCGAAAGGCCGTGGCCCAGAAGTGTGACAAGGAAAGAGCGACGAAAGCAGTGTGCGGCGGAATCACCCAACAGGCCCTTCCCATGCCGTCTTCACGGCACTGCACCGGCCCCGGCCCCGGCCGGCGGCGCAGTGCAGTGAGTGCAGTATACGCTGGCGGGGCGGGGCGGGGCGGCGGCCGGCCCGATCCGCATGAAATCGATAACACACATTGAATGGTGTGGAGGCGACACCTGTCGGCTGGACGACGAACACATTAACGAGCACGTCACGTCACAGCGCCAGGCCAGCGGACCCGGGTCTGGACAGGAGATTCTATACCACAGCGCCCGGCTATAGCTCCCGCCCCTGCTGTGCACTGTTGTGCTGCGAGATGAGCTCGCGGGCCGCAGCCTAGCCGCACGCACAGCTGACGTGGCGCCTGCCGGCCCGGCCCGGCCCGGCTGGTCACCGCTAGGCTCGCTGCTGCCACACACCGCACGGGCACGGGCCGCTGGCGCGGCGGGGGGCCCGCGGCTGTCAGCCGGAAGAGCTTCTGCTGCGACGACCGAAACGACAACGGGGCACCGCGGCGGACCGCGTGCTCCCGGCGGCCTGCCTGGGGCCTGTCGGGCCTGGCCTGGCCAAAAAACACATTTAGAATAAAAAAATGAAAAAAAAAATCAAATTAAAATCATGAAGAAAGATACCGAAAAATCGAGAACAAATGGACAAAAATCTGGGGGAACAAAATGAAAAAGTCAGAAATAGGGGAGAAAGATCAAAATTGATCGAAAAATTAGAAATTTTCCTTGAAAAATCGAATTGAAAAATTGTATGTAAAAATCAAGATTACAAAAATATCACTGCTAATGTTTTGATTGAGTGATTCCCCCTCCCCCTCTGGCTTGACTTTCCGGCCCGGCTGTTCGCGTGCCGATGATGGAGACGGGCGTGCGCCGTGTCGTGCCCAGCCCCGCTGTCTCCGGGCCGGGTGCCGGGCTGCCTGCAGATGACCCTAACCCTCGCATGCCCACCTCAAGGTCGCTGGAGCCGGCTCCGCGCGCCGCCGCTTGTTGTCCATGACCCCCGCGAGGCAGGCGATGACCGTGCGTCTGTTGGACAGCAGGCGGTCGCCGCGCGGCGCCGCGCCGGGCCTGACCGGTTAGCGCTGTTCTCGCTCCGCCGCGTTGCTGCGGGGCGGGGCGGGTCCACTCTTGACTCTGCGCTCCGCTCAGGCTGCCGGAGCCACAGGTGTCGATGACGCGAGGCGCGGTGACCCTATCGCGGGTCGGGTCGGGCCGGGTCGGGTCAGGAGGCCTCGCGGGTCCGGCGCGCTGCTACGCTACGCCTCGCCGCGCGGCGCGCTTCCTGCGCCAGCCGCCAGCTTCCGCTGCCGTGCTGCCGTGACGTGCAGCGGATTCACTCTTGCCGCCCCTGCGACACCCGCTGCAGCCGCTGCAGCTCCGCAAATAGCCCCGTCCTGCTGCCGAGCACGGCGGGGTGGGGCGCGCAGGGAATTCCCTTCTCGGCCGTGCACGACGCGGCGGCGCTGTCATTGCTCCCCCCCCCCCCCTCTCAACCTTCCCCTTTCCTTCATCCAGCCCTGAGGACCTCGCTCCTGCCTCGGCAGCAGGGCTGCCGAGCCCCGAGTGGAACGAGCCCCCTGCGTGCCCGCTCTGAATGGCGGTGTGGGCGGCGAAGGGGCAAAAGAAACAGAAGGCTGGGCGGGGCGGGGCGGAGGCCCTGCAGGTTCGCGAGAGAAACATTTGGCGCCGGAAGAGGAGAGTAGAGTACTGCCAGGGCCGAAACAGCCGGGGCGGGGGGAGGATATCGCATTCAGGGCAGGTGGAAGGAAATGGCGGGGACGGGAGGGGAGGGGAGGGTACAGGGGCGCGTAGAAAGAAGTCGTCCGGGGAAGTATTAAGATAACAAGGTGCGCCCTCCCCTTCGCGTGCGCGCGCGCTCTGGATTCCGTTATTATCGTGGTACATGTGTCGCTGGAGCCGCCGCCACCCCCTCCCCTCCTCTCCTTACCTGGGGCTGCGAAGGGCCTCGCGGCGCCTCGGGCCTCGGGGCGAGCCCTACCGCCCCACTGCACCCCACCCGCCGACTCAAGTTGGGTGATTCCATACGAAAGGGTAGGTGAGTTGACATCGTAGTCACCGATTTGAAACACAAATTGAGGGCATGTTTCCTATCACTTAAAACGCTTTGAGCCAAAATTTTAGCCTCCTAGGTCGAACGGTTCCAGAGATATGAGCAAAATGGGTTTTCCGACATTTTGATGAATTTTGACTTAGGGCAAAATTTTAATAGGGGAAGGGTTGGTCCCAGAGGCTTCCAAATTTGCACAGGTCATCTTTAGAGGGTAGAGTTCAAAAAAAAAAAAAAAAAAAAAAAAAAAATTAGATAAAAAAAAAAAAATTACTATTTTTTTATTTGGAAACTTCTCATTTAGATTAAAAATCTCAAATATGGTATCGAGATTTTCCCCCCAAATTTTTTTTATTACATTGCCCTTTTCTACTTAGGAATACATACCAAAGAACTTTTTGGGCACTCTAATGGTTTGGGAGCTAAAGGTTATGTCGTGTTATTTTATTTTCATTATAGCTGCTTGTAGGGACCCAAAAAAAGTTATTTTGGCGACCATCTAGAAATGATCAGGACCTCGAAAAAAGCGTTTCTGCATGGTCGCCAAAATATTTTTTTTTGGGTTCAGCACTTGTGACCCTTATCAGAAATTCTTTTTGCCCATATCTCTGGAACCGTTCGACCTAGGAGGCTAAAATTTTGGCTGAAAGCGTTTTTAGTGATAGGAAACATGCCCTCAATTTGTGGTTCAAATCGGTGACTACGATGTCAACTCACCTACCCTTTCGTATGGAATCACCCAGTTGCATAGCAGCACTCGCGCCGACTCGCGCCTGTCGCGGCCTCGCCCTCGCTTCTTCGCTTGTGAGTTTATGAGTTTAGTACTTCGACAATTCACTCACTATGAATGGTGAGGGGGATGGACCCCGAATCAAAATACAAAATGTGCTCAATGAATTTTTTGGCTTTCCTTTTTTAAATTCTGATTTTGATTTTTTGGGGAAAATTGTCACTTTTTGAAAAAAAAATTGATATTGTTTCTCCTATTTCTGACCTTTTTCCGTTTTTCTCAGGTTCTTGTTCATTTGTTGTAGATTTCTCTGATTTTTCTGTGTCTTCTTGATTTTAATTGGATTTTTTTTGTGTCGATTTAATTCCTTTTTTTGGGGTATGTACTATAATTTTTCGAAGAAATCCACCCGTCGGGCATGGATTAGATTATCGCTCTTCCTTCAACGAACCTATTTTTTTATTCATTTCGTGAGCGGAGATAAACCGCCCACACTCGCATATTTCCTTTCCTGTTTGCGGATGAAGAGAGGACACAAACACGTTGATGCTCATACGCCGCTGCTGCTGGCACCGCAGGCCAGAAGAGCATCACGCCTCCAGTTCTGCGAAAAACGAGTTGGTGCGCGCGCGCTCAGCTGCCGCGGGGCATGGCAGGGGCAGCACCAGAGATCTGTTCACTGTACACACGATCCGCACGATGTGCGCATGACACCCAATATTGGAGGGGAAGTCCCGGCCAGTCGGTCAGAATGGGTACAGCACGCTCATGCTAAGCCTCGCAGTACACGGTGTCGTAACGTAACGGAAATGGTTTTGTCCTTTTTCACCAACTCCTTTTTCGTCAATGTCTCATGAACGGTATGAAGTATCTAGACAAACATAGTTCATTAGAGAGCTAAGAATGCACTTTAATTTCGTTGCCTTTTTACTTCAAGTGTTTAAATTGGCCCTTGTGTCCTAAAATAATTTTCGTTTTCCTGGCATAGGCAATAACGTTATTTCCTTCAAAAAAAAAGAATTTTTTTTAGGGCACTGGACCAATTTGATCACTTTGAGTCATAAGGTAACGAAATTAAAGTGCATTCTTAGCTCGCTAATAAACCATCGCTTGTCAAGATACCTCATACCGTTCACGAGGTATTGACGAAAAAGTGTGAAAAAGGCCAAAACCATTTTCGTTACGTTACGACGCTCTGTTGCAGTGCACACATAAACGTAGCACACTCTCACACAAACAGGCCACGGAACTGTCTTATCAGCGGTGACACATAATGGCCCCGTCTGGCATGCGTTATCAGGCTCTCAGCAGAGCCTGCCAGGTTAATTTACAACGCAAAAGCGTTTTCCTTTCCATCTTTCTCTTGAATTCCTGTGCTTCGCGTTGCATTCGAGTGAATAAGTCTTGGTTTTAAAAATGATGTCAGCCTTAATTCTGGTTTTGATCGCGAAGGCCGGCCGGCAAGGCGAGGCGAGGAGGTCGTTTGGGACGAGACCCGGGACCCGGGACGTGGTGCGGCTGGCAGCTGTTTGCGTATCGCGTGGCGGCGCTGCGCTCGGCTCCCACCGACCTGACCGCTATCCCTCCCCGTCGTTTGTGTCGTTTCTCGCGCTTTGTTTTATTTCCGCCCTTAAAAGCGCTTTTCGCGGAGCCAGCCGTCGCGTCGGCCCTGGCGGGGCGGGGTGGGGGTGGGGGGTATGAGGCGTTCCTCCGCCTCTCTCTGCCCGGGTGGGGCAGGCTGCGCCGCTCCATCTCCAGATCCATCAAGCCCCGTGACAGCTTGTATTCATGGCTCGAGCGCGCTGCTGCTGGCCTGCCCGCGAGGCGGCTTTAACGCCATGCTGTGTCGCCGGGGAGCTTCTTTCTAGACGCCCTCCGATCCCTCCTTCGCGGTTCCCCCCCCCTCCCCCCGCCCAGGTGTGTAGCGGCGGCGCGCTGTGCGGCGCGGCTGTGTTTCATTCAATAAATTTCGCAAGTTGGTCCGCGGCGGCTCGTCGCAGCGCTGCCCTGGCTGGTGCGCCCCTGGGAGGAGAGCTCCCCCTCGCCCTCGCCGCCGGGCCGCGGGCGGAGAGGTTGATAGGTCCGGTCCCGTCACCGCCCCGCCCCGCCCCGCCCCGCCCCGCCCCGCACTGCGGTGTGTGGCTCCCTGGGGGATCACGCGCCGTTGTGCCGCCCCGCCCCGCCCCGCCCCGCCCCGCCCCGCCCCGCCCCGCCCGTCTCTCGGCGCGTCACACGTCGTGTCGCGGGGTTTTTTCGTCCCGCTCTCGTACGCAGCTCGGCTCGGCAGCCGCGCCGCCGCGCGCGGAGCGTTTTGCATAATTCTGCCGAGGCACAACAAGCCGCCGCGTGTGTTTACCGAGCTGGAGCACGTGTGCTTGCTGCTCTGCCTCCTGCTTGCTTTGCTCGCCTCGTGGACTTTCCCGCCGTGATGCCGAGCCGAGCTGCTGCCTTCAAGGGGAAAACAACTCTGAATCTCTGTGTACAATGTTGTTAAATTTTTTGAATTTTTCTGAATTTCTTTGGGATTTTCTGAACTTCTCTGAATTTTTCGGAATTTCTCTGACTTTTCCTGCATTTTCCTTAATTTTTCAAATTTTCAGAATAATTAGGTGTACAAAAATTTCATAGTTGTTTTCCCCTCGGCTGGCAGCCTCCAGCTGCGAGCGCGCGCGTCACTCCGTCACTGAAGGACAACCGCCTGCCTATGCCTTCCCGCCCCGCCACCCCGCCTTCTCTGAGTGTCGGCAGCCAAAGCACCTATAAAATGCGGCGCAGTGGAGTACGTCCGTCCGCACGAGGAGTGCAACCCCTGCGGGGCGGGGCGGGGCGGGGTGGGGCGGCGCACCCTGCGCGCGCATAGCTGAGTCTCTGCACGTGCACAACCCGGGCTGCAGCTGATCAAGGTCGGCTCGGGGTAGCTTATAGCTCAGCCCGGGCTGGGCGGGGCGTGGTGAGGTGAGGGCCTCCGTTGTTTCTTTACCTCCTCGACCACTTCTTCGACCTCCTCCCCCTCTTCCCCTCCTCCTCGCCCCTGCTGCGGCGCTCTGCTCGCGAGCCTTTCACACTGACCGTGACCTCTCCCCCGGCCTGCTGCATGTATACACTGCCCGGGGCGGGGCGGGGCGCGGGGCGCGGGGCGCCGAGTCTATGAGCGCGCCACCAGCTAACGCGGAGAGTGAGTGAGAGCTGTCTGCCCCGCGCCCCGCGCTGATCAAAGCGAATTGGGACTCACTTCTGCGCTGTCAACAAACAGCAGGGCGGTGACGGCGGCAGCGCCGGGGGGGTCGGCGCCGCAACGCAACGGCCGAGTGTGTGGCGTGTGAGTGTGAGTGTGGGCGGCCGGGCCGACCCCCGGGGGAGGTGCGCTCATCCCGGAAACGGAAGTGGCAGTCTGCTGCTGCTGCTGGCGCGGACGCCTCAAATGGGAAAATGCGTTTGGGCCTCTGTCGTGACGTACAGGCATGATGCGTTTAAGCTGTTGGCTGGTGCATACAGAGCTCTGTTGTAGCCGAACGGGTGTGAACTGGAGCGGGTTGGGGTGGGGTGGGGCGGGCGAGGGCGCCTCGCGGGGCGGTGGGCGGGTGTGGTATGGGGGCATCCCTGTAGTCGGTCGAGGATGGGGCGGGGCGGGGCGGGGCGGGGCGGGGCGGGGCGGGGCGAGGTGTGGGGCAACGGGCCCAGCAGCAGCGCGCCGAGATGGATGGAGGTGTGCCTGCCAAAGCGAGGCGATGCGGGACCACCACACACACACACACACGCGCACGCACGCACACGCACACACGTGGCGTTGTGTGTGAAAGGGGTTGTGTTGCTCCCACACGCGAGCAGGACGGAGCAGAGAGGTAATGGGTGAAGAGGGGATGTTCGGTTGTTAGGCGTGGCCAGGGGGGTATTTCCGCCCCGCCGCGCCCCGCCGCGCCCCGCCGCGCCCCGCCGCGCCCCGCCGCGCCCCGCCGCGCCCCGCCGCGCCCCGCCGCGCCCCGCCGCGCCCCGCCGCGCCCCGCCATGGTGCTGAGGTCTGCAGTCATAAATTTGCAGGCGCGGCGCGCGAGGCCGTGGCAGGGTGCTGCGCTGGTCCCTCCGCGCCCGTGCCGCGCGCGCCGCGCAGCGCGCTGCAGTCGTGATGGACTCTGCGACCCTGCGTGCCCGCCGGTCCTATTCCGCAAAATGCCAGCTTACTCCAAGTCCCGTCCACTAGGGTGGCGAAGCGTGACTTTCGGAGGCCGTCGTCATGGACCGACCACGACGGCGGTGGCATCCGAAAGCCACTCTTGCGGACGGCAGTGGAGAGGACTTGGAGTAAGCTAGCATTTTGCCAAAGGGGGGGAACTCAGATAGGCGCGCGTGGACCGTCGGCCGGACGCACCGACAGCAGTGGTGCCAACATGACATCCGAAAATGTGCGACTGACCGCTGGTGCGGCTTGAGTGGCTGCGCTGAGCTGCGTCTGCTACAGCCGAGCAACAGCGCAGTGGATAGCGTCGCCGCTTTCCATCGGCAGGTTCGTGGGTTCGAGTCAGATCGAAGACCGACACATTTTACGAACATTTCGGCTTTCTAGGTTGGCAATTCTGATTGCGGTGCGCGTAGATAGGCAACCCGTCACACTTACTCGGTCGCATTTCGTAGCCCACAGTTTGCCCCCTTTGCATTTTGCGGAATCAGTCCACTGCACCACCGCGAGCGAGGCGAGCAGAGAGTGGAGTGTAGAGTTGCACAGTGATGTGTGTTGTGTGGGTGAGACGAGAGGCTTTCCAGAACGCGCAGGCGCTGCTGCTGTTGTGCATTTATTGTTTCGCTTCCGGTCGAGTCTTCCGGAAGTGGCGCCCCCTAGCCAGAGGCGGGCGCGGGGGGACGAAGACGAAGAGGTGGATGGTTGTGTGGTGGGTGGCCCCGCATCAATCATGCGACCGAGTGGCGCCCCAGAACCGCCCCGCCCCGCCCCGCCCCTCCCCGACCACCCTCCCACCGCAGATGCACGTCCCCGCCCCCCCGCCCCACCTCGCATAAGCCCCCCTCCCCCACCCCCTGTGCTTCACTATCCTGCTGTGTGTATCGCTCGTCGCGTCCTGCTACTCTCTCTCTCTCTCTCTCTCTCTCTCTCTCCCTCCCCCCGCTCTCTCTCTCTCTCTCTATTTCGTGCCTGTTTCACCCCTTGCGGCCCGAGAAAAAGAGTTTTGCGGGAGACTGGTCAGGCATGCAGGGCGGTGCGGTGCCGGGCCGGGGACGTGAGCTCCTGTTTCACATCCCACGCCGCGATTATCCGTCTCCCCCTGCCTCCTCTCTTTCCTCCTCTCTTCTGTTATCCCTTCTCCTCTCTCTCGCTCTCTCTCTCTCTCTCTCTCTTTTGTCCCCACCCCACCGCGCAGCACACAATCACGGCTGCAGGGGTGGGGCGGATGAGCCGGGACCCCCTTTTCCAGCTCCGCCACGCCCCTCAGCGCTCCGCCCCGCCACGCCCCGCCACGCCCCAGCGACACCCCTGCTGGTATAGCAGTACACGCTGGAGCACCTAGCAGAGGCGCAGCTTGCTGTAGCAGTCACTGCGTCAATTTTTCCCCGGAACGGTTTTTGTGGTTTTTTATTAATTAAAACGTAATTTACCGGAATTTTTTTTTTTTTTTTTTTTTTTTTTTGCGTTGTAGATACTGTGCGATTAAAATCATGCTGACGATACAGCGTGTCCCACGTCTCGGGCACAAGGTTTTATTAACGGTGAACACCGTTACCCATTTGGGAATTCGGGCATGTTCATAATCAAATTAATATAAATAATAATATATAATAATAATTAATATAAAATATATTAATGTAAAATCTAAACGTTAACGAGTGGTGAAGTTGGCACTGAATGTACAGTTTTTCCGAATACAACACCAGTTTTTGCGGGTCGGCTTTCCAATCCCAACTTCAAGTAAATCGACGTTGTATTAAAAATTATTGTGGTGACCTTTAATATAAAACACGTAGTATAGCTTTAATCTGAGACGGGGAACCTTCTGATGCACCCAGAGAACCATTTCGTTGACTCGGCCAAATCAGGGTTGTAGAAAACAAGATCTGGTTCTTAAAAACGACAAAATTTTAGTAACGTATTTTTTTTTTTTTTTTTTTTTTTTTTTTTTTTTTTTTTTTACCTAATATCGTTGAATCAATCAAAATAAAGTCAAACTAACAAAAGTATTTTGTCAGCACGATTACGATTAAAATTTAGTTCACAGATCCAAAATTTGGTTGGTTTCGAATTTAGTTTCCTGGACTGAACGATATTCTGAGTGTGGGAAGATGGTCGAAAGCAGACTTTGAGACACCTTTTTACTCTCAGGTTGCCGTGTGCTCCGGCTGCGCGGCGCGCAAGGAATGCGATCGGTCATTATAGAAAAGGGGGGAGGAGGTGAGGGCCAGGCTTCGGCCAGATGGGCTCGAGTGAAAAAGGGAGGACCTCCGGGCCTCCATTAGGCGTGGAGGGGCTGAGGCCGGGCCGGGGTGAGGCCGATGCTGGGCTCGGCCCCGGGCCGCCGGGGGAGGATTTGTGGCGCTGCGGCGCTTGCTGCTCCGCCCCGCGGCGGCCCGCCCCTCCGCAGCCTCGGCGGGCGTGCTGAGGCCGCCCCGGTGGAGGAGGCCGGCCTGGGCTTGGCCCGGGGCTCGGGCCGGGCCGGGCCGGACCCTCGCCGGACGTCCGGTCTTCATCGGGGAGATGCCCGTGGCTAATGGGGATGCTCGGCTCTGCTGCTCGGCCCTGCTGCACCTCCCCCCCCCCTCCCCTCCACCGCCGCCCCTCGCCCCTCCCACACCGCGCTCTCTGTTTGACACACAATGAGGGGCGGGGCGCAGGAGCGTGGCGGTGGTTTAATATTTTAAGGGGGCCAAGTTGGTATAACTTAGAGTGGCCCACAAATTTCAGTTACTCGGTCCCGCCCTTCGCCCTCTTCTGCTTCCCTCCCTGCTCCCCCCAGCAGTGTGCGCTCGCGCCCGTGTTTCAACCCTCGGTACTGCTGCGCCCGCCCCGCCCCGCCCTGCCCCGCCCTGCCCCGCCCTGCCCCGCCCTGCCCCGCCTTGCCCCGCCCTGCCCCGCCCCCGCCAACCTCGCTGGCGTTCTTCCAGACGTTGTTGGGGGCTGCTGGCGGGGCGGGGTGGGCTGAGGTGCAGTGGGGCGGGTGCATCGGCCATCGCACGCAAGATGCTGCCGCTGCTTGCTTTTACATTGGACGGTGATCGTTTCCCGGCGTGTTTTACTGACCTCGAGGCTGGGACGCGTATGACGGCGCGCGGCAGGGAGGACAGTATTATTGTGATAAGGTGGGGTCCTCGCCCGATAGGGGACAAGGTGCGCTCCGCGGAATGCAAAGTGTGCTATCGATTCCTTTTAGCAGTGGGATGGGAGGGTCCCGCCTCGCCCGGCCCGGCCCCGCCACGCCCCGCACCTCCGGAGGTTGTTAGGGCGATGGTTTGCGATACAATGGGATCGGAACGCGTGCGAGGTGGGGCGGGACGGGATGGGGACCCGGGAGGAGGGAGGGGGAATCCTCGAGGTATCCCCGAGGTATCCCCGAGGTATCCCCATTCTCTCCTATAGCATGTGACCCGACTGGAGCTGCTGCGATTTTTTGTCTTTCCGTGGAAAACGCGCACCGTCACTTGTTGTGATCGTTTCGCTCTCGGGGCGTACCTGAGGGGGAAACAGCTGTGAATTTTGGAGTACAAATCTTAATTCATTTATTTTGTAAATTGTTGCTTGAATTGTACCTAAATTTTTGTGAATTTTTCTGAATCTCACCTCATTTTTTCTCGTGATTTTTCCCCGTTTTTTCTTCTTCTGAATTTCTCTTAATTTATCTGAACTTCGAGGCGTGCAAAAAATGTGAGAGGCGTACCTCACCCTCGCACTTTGACGTAGTAGTCTCTGCAGTTCCGCCCCCCGAGGCCGCGCCGGCCGGCGAGGCGCGGATCTTGGGTGCATTTGCAAACTCGCCACCACTGGCACCGCGACCTGCCTCCTCCAGCCAGCCTTGGCGCCATCGCCAGTATCGCCGCAATTTCTCGATCGAGGTGATTAAGCTGTCGCGAGGCAACTCTTGACCACCTCCGGGCCGGGGCTGTGGCCGAGGCCTAGCTCAGCTGAAGGGGCCGGTCCCTTCGGTCCCAGTCCGGGCCTGCGCGGCGGGGCCCAGCTCAGCTCAGCCCAGCCCAGCACGGCCCCAGTGGGGCCGCCGCGGCTCGGCCAGGCACTTCCCCTCGGTCTCGGTGCTGTGTTGCCGGTTTGTTGTGCATTGCCCGGCTCTGCTCGGCTCGTCTCGGCTCGGCTCGTCGCAGCCGGCTCGGCTCTGCTCAGCCTCCGCGAAGAAGCAGCCGGCGGCTGCGGCTGGTCTGCTGGCGCGCTGGCCTGGCCCTGGCGAGCCGAGCTTGGCGCTGTTAGGCCGCCGCCAAGCCCACCGCGCCCCGCCCCGCCCCGCGCCCCGCCCCGCCCCGCCCCTACAGGCCGGCCGCCCGTCACCTTGGCCGAGGTCGACCAGTAATTATTCAACAACCTATTGCGCTTTTAGGTGGGTTTTGGTCATAGGTAAAGGACGACGGTGTCACACACGACAGTCGATAACTGATGAGGGTAATAAAATAAAAGGAAAAGGCCTCTTTGCATCTTGTGTAAATGTATCCACACCCGGCGCGTGAATACTTCCGGATTGCGTGACGGGGGTGTGGGGGTGGAGCGCGGTGAGGGGGTGAGGGCCCCAGTCGCCCCACCCCGCTGACATGTGTTTGTGTCGCACTTGTATTATCTCTGTTTGCTTCCACAGTGGACTTGTAGGGGGCGTGGCTTCCTCCCTCCATAGGTGAGAGAGAGAGAGGAGTTGCGTTTTGCTCACGTTGTACAGAGGACGCTCGGAATGTCCTTCCCTTTCCCCTAGGGGCGGGGCGGGGCAGCCGCACATAAAGTGAGAGTGGACATTATAAAGAGACGCTGGAAAAACACTCGCGCATAGCTCGCCTGGCATGTCACGGTACGGCGGGCGGCGAGTCCCCCGCGAACTGTACGCCGCCTCGGCGCACGTGATGTTCCTCGTTGTCTCGCTGTCATCGCAAAGCCCCCCCGCGACTGTACCGCGGAGAATGAGCGCGCCAGTGGAAAAATTATGGACGGCCTGGTGTTCGGTTTGGTCGCGTCGTTTGATCTGAAGGCTCTTCTTGGCTTGGCAGAGTGGCTGATGGTGGTGGGAGCACAGGGGGGCGAGGTCGGCAGCTGCCCTCTCCGTCAAATAAAGCAGGGTATTACGGAGTTTGGGGAGATAGGAGAGGAGAGGGAGAGCGGGAAGTTCCTGTACTAGTGTTTCGGCGCGGCCAGGGCCAGGCAGCAGCAGCAGGGGCTTTGCACGGAGGGAAGGGGGAGGACACGGGGCCTCCGCTCGTTAACATTTGGCGATCTCGCCCGCGCGCTTGGGCCGTGCCGACCGTGCAAGCATCCGAGCTGAGCTCCGACGCGGCCTGCTTGGCTTCTGGCCGGCTTTGTTCCGCCCTTATGCGATCCCCCTGCTGATTGAGTCCAGGAGGAAGGCCGATGAGTATTTCGGGTGTGGGCCGGCTAGGGTAGAGTAGGGGATTAGGTCCCCGGCCGTGCAGGGCAGGGCAGGGCCGGGTCAGGCCGGCAGGGGAATCTATTTATATTGGGCGGACCTGTTTTGATTGGGGCGTCCCCTCCCGGCACCATCGACCGGCCATCCGGCCTGCCCGTGCAAAGTGAGCAGGGGATTGTCGATGATGCGAACCTCGCGGCACAAGGAGAGGGGAGGGGAGGGGGTCACCACCTTGAAAGACGTATACACTCGGCACAGTAAAAACCAAAAACAATGTCTCGATTTTAGAGGAGCGGAAAATTTCGAGCAGGAACTCTCTCATTTTAAAACACTATAAATCGAGGAGTGAGAAATCTCGCTCTCAGGAGAGCGAGATTGGTGACCCAAATTTTGTCACTCCTGGGGAGTCATATTATTAAATATCACTCCTTTTGAGTCGCTTCTATGACTCAAAACGAGCGATATCTAGTGATCTCGCTCGATTTGAGTGAGGTTTATCACTCCAAATGAGCGATATAGAATTTCCTCACTCCTTTAGGGCGATGTTATATGCCTCGCTAAATTTCAGTCAGAAACATGACTCTCAGATTTACAGTGAAGAGAACTCAGATGTTTCATACAAAAAATGAGGTCAATTCCCTCATGTATTCCCTCAGGATTTTCTCAAAGTTTTCCCTTTTTCGTAAAACAGGCATTGTTTTTACCGAAGCTAATGACATGTTCTACTCGTTTTTCACCACCAACCTACATCTACTCGGTGGTAGAAGAACGACTTTTTTTCTCAGTGCATTATAACACCAAACACGATTCCATGTTCATATCAAAACACAGAATACCTACAGAACAAACATAACACTTATACCATTTGGAACTGGAAATGCTGGTATGCTGGTGTTTCTACCAACTATAAACTTATTTTGAGTTTAGTAGAATTATTTCTTTTCTTCCAGAACACCTAACAAATCTCGCCAATTTTCGTGCTAAAGTCCTTTACATGATTTGCGCGGAAGAATGTGTTTTAAAAGGAAAGAGACAGCCCGCGCGGGCACGCCTGGTCGAACTGTTGACGCAACGCTATTTTATTTTTATCCTGCAAATGAAGACGGCGCAGGAGCAGGCGCGACCGACCAGACCTGCACAGGTGACATAACGTGGATGGCCTCCTCTCCTCGGCAGGACAGTCAGTCCCTGAAGGCCACTCAGGTGTGCAGAAGCAGCACCCCCTCGCTTCTTCTTTCCCCGCCGCAAGAAGGACTTTCAGAATCACGAGGCTGCCCAGAGTCCCAACCGTCCAACGCTCCTATCTATAGTGTCTGTGTTTGGACAGCGGACGGGTGAGCGAGTGTAAGCGCGTCGTCCTATTCCACATAAAATGAAAGGAAAGTAAGTAGCGGAAAGCTGACGCAGCTTTCAAGTAAACTGGTGGGGTGGGGTGCTCAGCCCAGCCCAGCCGGCCCCGCGGCTCGATCAACCTGTTTGATTTGATGTGAGGTTATAGGGCTCGCAGCGTCGTGAAGCGCCTCTCCCGGCCGCGCGCGTCGCACGTCCACTTCTAAGGCCGCCGCGGTGCGCTGATGCCACTTGGCCACTTGCCATTTGGGCGGCTGATGTCGAGTGCCGGCGGGAGGAGGTTTACTACTAACGTGTGCTGTTGCAGGGGACAAGAGGCCTGAGCAAGGCGCTCGCCATTACCTCCTCTCGGTCTCGGTCAGTAAAACGCGCGTCTTTTTTGGACCCGTGCTGCTCGCGACGCGACGTTTGCAGAGCCAGAGGCTGGCTTTGTGCAAAGTTGCAGTTAAATTTTTCGTACAAATTTGATCGCTGATCGATCGCACTTTTTTTTAACGACGTGTCGCAAAGTAGTGTAAGACGAAATGAATGTTTAAATTTGCACAAACGTTACCAAAACATACGAATACATTTGAGAGTGCTCTTGCTGGGCCCGGGGCCACGGCTGCCGGCCGCACCAAAGCAGGGCGCTGGGCTTTTCTAAGCCAACTCCCGACCAACGTGTTCCGTTTTAAGCCGCTACGTGGTTGACTTCCAAGGCCATACTCTACAATGAAATACCAAGCGGCTTAAATTGGAGATAGGGAAACCCAATGCGCAAGTCTGAGCGGGAAGCTATGACTTTGAAACACCCAAACCAAAGGGCGCTTGCTGCTCGGCCCGGCCCGGCCTGGCCCGCAGCTCCCCTTTCATATTCCTCCTTTCAATGCATAATTGATTCATGCCATCCCCGCGGGCGCTTGCTGTCGCGCCTGAGCAATCTCAGGAGTAGCCATTCCCCGCAGCGAATGTGAGCCGAGTCAAGCCCCGCAGCGCCAGTGCTGCTGCCGCTGCGATGCCATCGTTTGGAATCGCGCGCGCGCGCGCGAGAGAGAGAGAGAGAGAGAGAGAGAGAGAGGATTTTCAATACCTTGATTCCTCTTTTGTCCCCGCCCCAATCCCCGTGACTGGCCTCTTAGCCTGCGCGTCCCCGCCCCCGCTCCTCGCGCTGGTGGGGTGGTTGCGCCCTGCGCCCGTCCGCCCGCCTGCCCCTTTGAGTGCCCGGGGGCCCTGCAGCCCCGCGAAGCGGTGGCCCCCTGATCGCGGGGTTGGGGGTGGGTGGGGAAGCGTCTCCTCTCGCTTTGATAATGCGCCGTAGTCGAGAATTTCGGAGGGGTTGGGGGCAGAGCTGACTCCCCCCGGCCGCGTGTCCTGCTGCTGTGTGGCCCTGATTGTGATGCTAACTCCGCGCCGATGTTGTTGCAGGTGCGGAAGTCATCTCGCTAAGGGGCTTCTGCCTCCTGGCCCGCGGGGACTCCGACTGGTGAGGTGAGTCTGTGCGCGCGTCCGGAGGAAGCGAAAGTCTCCCCAAGATGAAACGTCGTGAAGTGGGAGCGAGAGTGCAGCGAGACTTGCGGGGAGGTTGGAAAGGTTTTACGGTCGGATGGAAAGCTTCATTAACGTGAAATCCTTCTGTGGCCCCTCTCCCCTCCCCCGCAACGACAACAACAAAGGGGCGTAAGTAGGGTGTCAACACCACATGTAAAAAAAAAAATCCCTCTGTATAATAGGTTCAAGGAAGGAATGTCCGCAGGAAAATGTCCACTACGAAAATGTCCCTTATTTTAACGTCCGCTTCCATTTTGCCCGGCGGAAAATGTCCGTGACAGCAATGTCCCAAAAATAAAATGTCATCCTTTTCACAAGTCCGCAAATTTAATAATGGCCGTTAATGTCCGTTAATGTCCGTTAATGGCCTCAGTGCGAAGGGCTGTGGGGTATTGTTGGCTGGGGCCGAGCAATACAGGGCTGCAGCTGGCAGAGGCCTGGCACTGGCAGTGGTGGACAAGCATGGAGCTCCTCCGCTCCAACAAGGGGACGAATCTGCTGGTGCTGAACGGGTTCACCTACAGCGAGCACTCCAGGAGCAAGAACGGGAGGAAGATTTACTGGCGCTGCAGTGAACGCGAAATTATTTGTCAGTCATTCTTTTGTACTATTATTGTTTTCTACCTTATTATTTTTGTGTGGCCAAAACTCTTTATCAGTTATTCTTTTGTACTCTTATTGTTTTCTACCTTATCAGTTTTGTTTGGTTGAAATTATTTTTGAAATTATTTTTTAGACGTATTATTATTGTTTGGTTAAAATTATTTTTCAGTCATTCTTTTGTCCACTCATTGTTTTCTAACTTATCATTTTTGTTTGGATCGTTACTTTTTCACTTATTACACTTATTGTTTTTCTACTTTTTTATTGTTTTGTTTTGTTACAGTTTTCTTTATACTTTCCTCTTTAATTTTTTGTACTTCATCTTTCTTTGAGCGCTTTTCCCAGTTTTCACTGATATAATAAAATTGATGCTTTATCACCGTGGACCTTTTAATTGTGGCCATAGAAAAAATTGGACTTGATTTTGGTGGACATTTAATTTCCGCGGCCTTTTTTTCTTGTCGGACGTTTCTTCCCAGGACATTTCTTCCTGTAACCGTATAATATTATGCCTCACTGGCTGCTCGCTCTACCAGTCGCTCTCTGCTGGCTGCGCTGCTTTCTGGAGGCTGCTCGCTGTATGACAGTATGCAGGCTGATGCTCGTATCATCTGCTAGAAACGGGGGGACCATTTTGTGCGTACGGATTTTCTGCATACTGAAAATCTACGAGTCATAATTCTCGCCCCTATACGAGTGAGAATTTGAGGGCAATTTTATTACTCTCCGGAGAGTAAGAATTTTTTCCTTTACCTTTATGAGAAAGAATTTTGAGACCTCGCCTTAATAAGGTGAGAATATTAAGCAAGTTAAAAAATCATTACTCAAATAGATCGAGGCTAAAAGATATCTCGCTCGAAAAGAGTGAGGTTAAAAATTCTCATTCCAATTTAGCATGGAAAAGTGTCCTCTCCCATTTTGGGTGAGAAGTGTTTGCAGTGCACTGGTAAAACAAATGAGTTTAGTTCCAAATGTTCAAAAGCTACCAGCTCAGCTGGTGTATAGTTGGACCAACTAGCACTGTGAAAAATACTCGTAAATATTATGGGAAAATTTTCCATGATAAAAGTCGTAAAATTGCAATTTGAACTTGTAAATTTACAAGCACTCCCTATTGACATGGAATTGACCGACGAGCAAGAATGGGCTGTCGTAAATTTACGACATTTTTTGTAATTTTGATTTACAAAATATGTCGTAAATTTACGAGGATATTTTTAACAGTGAGTCATTAATTGACGTTTGAAAAGGTCAGCTATTTACCAGCTGTTGTATAGTTTTTAAACATTTTTGAACTAAACACCAATGATGTACAGAACTAAAGATTTGTTTTACCAGTGTGATCGAGTATCGAGTTTTCTGTCAGATATAGTTTTCGCTTTGCTTAAAAAATCCAGGAAGTACCCTTTATTTCAGCCCTTCACGCTAAGATTCCCCCTTCACAGTTTTCATTCTACTCGACGTAAGCGTACCTTACACGTCAAAATATACATTTTTCCCCATGTCTTTCCTCTTTTTTTCCTAGTGCTCGCTGGACCGAAAGAAGGAGATTCCCCAATCTCCACACGGACAGCACTGACGGGCTGGGCAGGGGGCCCGACGACAGCCGCCCCTGCTGGGTCATCCTCGAGGATAAATGATCAACTGCATACCGTGTCGCGGCGATCAATCTCCTTTGGGGAGGAGAGAGAGAGAGAGAGAGAGAGAGAGAGAGAGAGAGAGAGAGAGATGTTCGCTCGGGGCGTGTGCGGGCGTGGCGGGACGGAGCGGGGCGGAGCGGGGTGTGTAGTAGGGGTGGGGGTGATCGGCGTGGGAGGTACGTACACACTGGTAAAACAAATGTGTAGTTCTAAACATCACCTGATATTTAACTGCTAATGTATAACATTTAAACACTATATCATGCATAGTTCAAACTATACATCAGCAGATGTATATTTTTCTAAACACTTTGCAAGTGTTCAGTTGGCTAAACCCTTGGCGCAGCGTGGTATCCCCATGCTTTTCCATGTGAAGCCTCGTCCAAGTGTATACTTCTATGCATCAGAAAATGTTTAACCCTCTATACATTTACGGAGAGTATAGGTGTTAAACATTTTGTCATGTTTAGTTACTGCTACACATCATGCCATGTATAGAATTGCCAGCTATACACCATGATGTACAGAAACTAAACATTTGTTTTACCAGTGCAGTATGTACTCGCGTCTTCTGGGGGAGGGAGAGTCAAGACGGCGGGGTGCTGCTGGGCCGGGGCCGGGAGGGACGAATGTCTCCTCATCCCCATCAATCCAAAAGACGCGTCGCCGTCACGTCCCTGGTGGTGCCGCCGCGCCCCGCCCCGCCCCGCCGCGCCCCGCCCCGCACGGTGATGACGTCACACGCCTGTTCTTTGCGCGTCGTCATTCCCTTCCCGGTGCGGTGCGGTTCGGCGGTCTCCTTCCTCTTCCCCTGTTTGTGCTGGGCCGTGTCGCCCCGCAGCACTCACTATCGCGTGACGCTGCTCCCGTGTAATCGCCCCGCGCCGCCCCGCGCCGCCCCGCTCCAATGGCCTCCTGCTGATGCCCCCCGCCGTCCTGTCCGCACAGCTGCCCTGCTGCTGCTGCTCCTTCCCCCCTTTCCGTTTTGATTGCGCTGAGGCCCGACCCGACCCGGCGCGCGAAATTTTAATTTGGAATTTGGTTGGACGGCGCGCTGCGGCGGCGGCGGCGGACAGAAGTTAAATACGAGCGGCGGGCTGTTAATGAATAATGGAATCAGGCGGCCGGGACGCGGAGGGGAAGATCTCTCTCTCTCTCTCTCACTCTCCTCCCCCTACTTTTCTCGACGAGAGATCCGCGACGCGTGCGCTCGCCCCGCTCGTAGTTCTTCTTGCCTTCTTTTGTGCTGCGGCGGCCGCGCGGGGTAAGGAGCGCGAGGGGAACGGCAGGGCCGGGCAGGGGAGGGCCGGGCCAGAACTGAGAGCAAAGCGAGTGATAATTGCGCGCGCGCGCCCGAGCAAAATGATTTTTCTTATTCTTCTCCCCGCTGCGCTCTCTTTACTCCCCTGACCCCCGCTGCGCCGCCGCTCCCTGCTTGGGGTGGACACCACATCGCGCACTCCCCTTCTGATTGAGCCCGCCGCGCCCAGCCGCGCCACGCCACGTCTGCGAGCTGGGTTCACCCCAAGCAACTCTGAATTTTCATGTACAGATTTTGTTAATTTTCGCTTAAATTTCATCTTAAATTTGTGAATTTTGTGGAATTTTCAGATTTTTAGAATTTTTCCAAAGTCCTCTGAATTTTTCTGAATTTATGGCGGAAGTCCTCTGATTTTTTGTGACTTTTTTCTGAATTATGAGGTGTACAGAAATCAGTTTCCAAAAAAGTTGTTTTCGCTCGCTCCCTTCTCGCTCTCTCGCACCAGACCCCACTCCCATTCTCCGAATGCAAATTCCTCTACTTCATCTTGCTACTGAGGTGCTGCGCCGCTGCGGCCCTGCCTCCCCCTTGGGGCCGCCTCCTGGCCGCGGTGTAGTGTAGTTGTGTCGGATAGGACCGACCCCTGTCGTGAGCCGGGCCGCAGGCCGCAGGCAGGACCTCCGCGGGCTGAACCTCTAGGGTGGCCCTCTAAGGGTGGGCCTCTCTAGGGCCCTCTGGGACCGGGGTGGGCCCGCGGCGGGCCCGGGAGGGGGGCTGTCCATGCCCTGCCCCTTTTACCCCTACTGGGCCTGCTGCTGTGAATGGGCAATTAAGGCTGTGTTGCCAACGACTGAGATGGCGAAGGGAAGGGTGAAAATGAGTGGAAGGGACAGTAAAGCGAGCGAGCGCGGTGAGAGAGAGAGAGAGAGAGAGAGAGAGAGAGAGAGAGAGAGAGAGAGAAAGAAAGAAAGAGGAGGGAGGGGGGGGAGAAGAGACGCTGATTGGAGTCGCGAGAGCAAAGGAGATGGATTAACCCCTGGCTTCGTGCATGGACTTAAATCTCGTCTGCTTAATTGAATTGGTGTGGTGGTGAATGCAAGCCTCGTGCAAGCCTTTAGCCAGCGCCACACCCACCCGGAGCCCGAAGCTTTGTAACTTAGCAGTACGGATTTACAATGTAATCACTTTCGCGTTTTTTTTTTCTCCTCCCCGAGTATTCTGCCGGAATTATGCAAATCACACGCCACCCTATCCTATCGTCGCGCTCTCCCCTCTGCCCCCACCCTGACCGTCACAACTGAGTGCGCGTTGGGTTGAGTTGTGCGCATTTCGGATTTCGCGCATTTCAACCACGCACGATTGTATCCCGTCAATGCGGTCCTCGTCGCCCGTCACCCTTTTCCTCCGTCTCCTCCTCCTTTCCTCCTCCTCCCCCCTCCCCCTCCTTACCCCCTCCTCCCCCTCCCCCTCCTCCCCCTCCCCCCCCTCCCACCCCCATACATCGGCGCGGCCTTCGCAGGCCCCATGCGTTCGCGAACGCTTGCGCCGGGCACATGTCCTGGAGGGATTTGGTTTGCAATGCAAATGCTATCCCCCGATCCCTTTTCGCTCTTGTCTCGGTGAGGGCCCCCCCCCCCCCAACACCTTTTCCCTCTCTCTCCTCAACCATCCACACGCGGAGTGGGACTCAGACCAGCCAGGCCGGGCCGGGACCTGCGCGACGCCTACGCTCGCTGCGGGGCGGACGGTTACAGCCGCGGACTCATTCAGAGGATTCCGTTCCAAAATGACGCGACGCGAAGCGATGAAAACCGCTCTTTGTATACCCCAAAATTAATTTGTTTTGAAGAGGAAATGACGTTTTTTCTGTGTGAAAATAAGAGAACGTCATTAACTTTGAGCAGGTTAAAGGAGCGATTTTATTTCGGAACCCAACAACAGCGTAATCGAAGCTTTCTTATGAGCCCTACGCTGGTTGTAATAGCTTTCCGTTCAAACGATATTAATGTAATGAATAAGTAAGACAAAGAGTCGAAAAAAATCAATTTTGTTACGATGCCCTCATTCTACTTGAGACTACGGAATGCGAAATGGTCCTTATTCACAGTGTGTGTTGGGTGCAGGTATGGTACGTGGACCCCCTCTCTCCGACCCCCCTCCCTCCCCCGTTTTGTAATTATGGCCCCCGGGGCAGCAACAGCGCCCAGCCGTCCGGAAGGTAAACGCTCGTGATGAAAATTGGTACATCCGGGGGTGGGGGTGGAGAGGGAAGGGGGACGAGCGGGTATGGCACCGGGCGGGTAGTCAGGTACCCGGCCTGGGCACGCCTCTCGTGGGCGATGCCTGCTGTGTCTGGCAACAGGTGCCGGGATACGCCTTAGCCCAACCAGGCATTCGTCCACACGCTCGGCCCGGGGCGCTAGCCCCGTGTTCGTCCACACGCTCGGTCCGGTGCGCTAGCCCCATGTTTCGTCCACACGCTTGGCCCGGTGCGCTAGCCCCATATGTTTCGTCCACACGCTCGGCCCGATGCGCTAGCCCCGTGTTTAGTCCACACGCTCGGCTCGGTGCGCTAGCCCCATGTTTCGTCCACACGCTTGGCCCGGTGCGCTGGTCCCATGTTTCGTCCACACGCTCGGCCCGGTGCGCTAGCCCCGTGTTCGTCCACACGCTCGGCGCGGCCAGGCTCAGCAGGCGCTGCTCTCCACCCGTAGCTTTTTCCCCGCCGATGGTCGCCCTCACGTTCCCTTTCAGGGTCCGTCCGATATCCTTTTCAGGCGGCTGGAAGCCCGGCGCGGGCGCGGCCCGGGGCTCTATTAGCATTGAGTGCCTGCTGGTGGTTGAAGAGGCGGGGTGGGGCGGGGCGAGCAGGCGGGGCTGATCCGCTATCACCTCGCGCTGCCCGCTCGGCGCGCCCCGCCCCACCCCACCCCGCCCCGCCCCACCCCGCCTCGCGTAGTGAGAGGGACGAGAGGAACGAGCCGCATTGTCATGCAGATCCTAATGGATATCGCAAAGCGACGCCAAGCGACCGTCGTCGTCCTCGCCGTCGTCCCAGTTTGCTTTCTTTTATTTTTGCGATCGCTACGGGACCCCCCCTCTCTCTCTCTCTCTCTCTCTCTCTCTCTCTCTCTCTCTCTCTCTCTCTCTCTCTCTCTCTCTCTCTCTCTCTCTCTCTGTCTCTCTCTCTCTCGCGTGTGAGGCTGCGGTCGGGGCACAAGGGAGAGCCTTTTGTTTCTGGGAACGGAACGCGGAATGGTGTTTACTCTGGCCCCTGCTGCGCTGTCTTGTCTGCTCCGGGGTGGGGCGGGGCGTGGGGCGGGGCGGGGCGGGGCGGCGTGGTGCTCCTGCCCCGCACACCGCGCGATTCCTCAGGTGATTCGGGCGAGTTATGTGACCCTCCCCGGCCGGGCCCCGCCTCTCCCCTCCGGCGCACCTGGTCCGGTATGCTGCTGCTGCTGCTGCTTCATATTGTGCGGGAGCGGATGGGCGGGTGGAGAAGGGGCTTAGCGGGCCGCCCCGGGGCGGAGCCGCCGTAAATGCATATGATTCACAACCCTTTCACTTTATAAGCCGCAAGTGCGACGCTGCAGAAACAAATAATTAAAAGGGAACGGCGTTGAAAATCTCTCTGCTTCTGAGTTACTCTTGGTACAGTAGTACCGACCAGGACCAGGTACTGCTGGTGCGGCACGCTGGTGAATGGGTGCGGGTCGGGCGGGGAATGGAGCGGAAACCGCGTCGTCCCATTTCCATCCCGGTCAGTGTTGCGCTGGCTGCGGCCCGGCGCCCCCCGCCCGCCCCGCCCCGCCCCGCCCCGCCCCGCCCCGCCCCGCCCCGCCCCGCCCTGCCCCGCCCCGCCCCGCCGCCTCGCCTCTTCTCGCCCTGTTCCGACTTCGGTTAACCTCTTTCGCAGAGCGGGTGTTTGCCGATTCTTTGCCGGCTTCGTGCTGGATAAAATTTTGCGCCCTTCCGTCTGTCCTCCCTTTCCTCTCCTGGAGTTGGACCCTTCCTCGCTTTCAGCCCGTGAAGCGGTGCGGTTATGGGGGTGTAGCCGCAGTGCAGGTGCAAAAGGCACCTCGCGCGATTCGCGCCCCGCGTTCACCCGCTCGCCCATCGTTTTTCTAATCTGCATTTGTAATTTAATTTTCAGTGTATGGTCGGTAGTAAGCGTGCGCGCGCGCTCTCTGCTGCCACGCTGCTTCAGCGGCGCTGGGCGTGGCGGAGCGGGGTGCGGGGGCGGGGCGCTACGCTACCGAGGTCAACGTCATGCCCGGCCCGGCCCGGTTGCCACGCCCCACGCCCCACCACCTGGCCGGCCCAGCCCGGCTGGACGAAATCGGAAAACACTGTCGAGATTGCGCGACCTTTTGCCGCGCTGTTGCTGCCGCGGTGTCGGCGGGTCCGGTCGGGTCTGCTGGGGTCGGCGGAGGTCGTCAAACCCAGCCGAGCACTTCGGGGCGTTCCGCGTTCCGGGCTGATACCTTGTCGCCGCACAAATGTTTCCTTTATTTTAAAACAAGGTAGACCGAGGGGGGAACAATTTTTGACACCTCGTAATTTAGAAAAATTCATAAAAATTTAGAAAAAGGAAAAACTCGGAAAATTTACGAAAAAATCTATTAAAATTAGGTAAAATTCACGCAAAACTTTAAAAGAATTCAATGAAAATTCTCGAAAATTCCCGAAAATTCAAAGATATTTACAGAATTTTGTACACCAAACTTCAGTGTTATTTTCCCCTCGAGGTAGACGCACCTTAAAACCTAGTGAAGCTGATGTAAAAGTGAGCCTACCTCATTGGCCTGAGGTGCGCCAAGCTGGAAGATAAATACCTAAAATCTTGAATTCTAAGTTTTTCTCAATTTTTCCTGTTATTATCAAACCTAGTTTCATCATTTGCAATTTTTTCATGTTCTGTCTTCTTTTTACATTGTTGATTGGCTCCTGTTCGCATCTCTCCTCATTCCACGATTCACGCCTCATGCCATTTTCGAAAAAACTTAGAAATTTGTGTAATTTTTTTGGACATTTAATGAGGGAAAACCCTAAACTGCATGAAAAACTACGTAAAGAGGATTTTTTTGGGATGTGATTACCAGTAATATCGGACAGAGTGTATACACAAGATTACCAGAGTGGTGGACCCGTCGGGTGGAGGGTGGGTCGAGGGCCTGTGATTCGTTTGGTCGCGTTGTTGGCCCCCACGTGTTGGACGGGTAACTTGTCTCGTGGAATTTAATTTGGTCATGGGATTGGCTCGACAAGTCACCAAACAGACGCAGCTCGGCGGTAGCGGGTTTCGGGCTACAGAAAACAGACTTCGAGCCAACCATAGCCTCTGTTCTAAAATCCGAGTGCCACCGCGCACGTTATAACGCAGCGCAAACATGTACGCACGCCGGATTAGGCAAACAGGCAGATGAGGTTTGCGCAGCGCAGCACACGGCTCCGCCCCGGCGCCCGGCGCGCTGCGTGGCTGCGTGCAAGGCCGTCCTTGCGCCAAAGTCAAGTTCACTACTTGATTACAGGTTGGTCCGGGGCGCGGGGCCCGGGGCGGGGCGCGGGGCCCGACCCGCTGGTTCCCACAGCGCGCTCGCGTGGACCTCTTCTCGGGCCGCCGGAGCGGTGCAGTGCCGTGCGGTGAGGGTGGGAGAATGAGCGGAGGAAGAGGAGGCCATTCAGATGTTCGAGCGAGAAAATTCAACTTTCCAGGCCACGAGGCCTTTCTTTTTATCATAATTATTATTATTAATCAGATCCTCAAAATGGAGCTCATGTGTGGGGCTTCTGCGCTGCTGCCTCGACCGAAATGAATTTTACGCGACATTACGCTTGGTGGCGTCATCGTGTGTGATCGCACGTGTTGCTTTGGAGGTGATGAGGAAGCGAATGGGGTCAGCAATTTTGGGACAATTTTGTTCAAAAATAAATATCAAAAGTTGTTGTCAAAAGAATGTCCCACGCGAATACACGTCTGTGAAGCGGGTGGTGGGTAACACTGCAAATGCAAGAGTGAGATGTCTCATCAAAAAGCAGGGAGATTTTTCCTCTTGCCCCATTGAAGTGAGAGTTTAGGAACCTCGATCTTATTGAGAATGCATTTAAAACATCACTCATAAATTAAGTGAGGTAAAGGAAAATAATCCTTACTAAAACGAGCGAGGTTTCCCAATCCTCGCTCAAATAGGGCGAGATTTTTGAGACTATTGCTCTAATTGAGCGAGAAAACCAAAACTTTCTCTCTAAGAGTGAGAGAAAAATTTCTGGCTCTCCTGAGGGCGAGAATCCTCGCTCTGGTATTTACAGTGAAGCTTTTCGCACTGGGGATGAGATTTTGCCGTGTAGGCAGGCGCAGATAGCGCCCGCTCCACACTGGTATATTTGTGGGAATTGTTTGCCTACCTTACTTGGCAACACGCAGCAGGTCATCCGAGAGGCTTATTTGGTGCGGTCGAGGGGGAAAGAACTCTGAATTCTGGTGTACCGGGTGTTTCTTTGAATGCGTAACAGTGTTGCGGGATTGCATACTCGCCAGCGCTACAGGGGCTATGGCGCCTTACGGGCGAATGAGGTAGGCAAACCCGCAACACTGTTACGCATTCCAAGAAACACCCTGTACAAATTTTGTTAATTTTTTGTGAATCTTATTGTTGATTTTTTTTGTGAATATTGCTTTAATTTTTGTGAATTTTCCGGAATTTTTCTGAATTTTCTGAAATGTTGAGAATTTTTCTGGACTTTTCTGAATGATACGAGGTGTACAAAGGAAAATTCCGAGTTCTTTCCCCCTCGAAGTCGGTGCGGGGTTCTCCCACAGGGCTCCGCTGCCGTGCTGCCCAGGGGAGTACGTAGTGCTGGAGCCTGCTGGAGCCTGCTGGAGCCTGCTGGAGCCTGCTGGAGCAGGCACGGCGTCCGGCCGGCCGGCGGGCGTTGTGAGAGGAGTGGAGCCAGAGGGCCTCGTTGAGGTGGGTAGCGCTGCGCCACCGCATTGTGCAGCAGGGCCTTCAGGGTGGGGCGGGTTGGGGCGGGGGCTCCAGAAATAGACCGCGGCCCGCCCCGCCCCGGCGTACTGCCCGCGGCACGCGGTCTGCCCTAGGAGGGCTCTGTCCTCCTGCCTTGCTCAGAGGCGTCGCACTGCTCACTGTCAAAAATATATTTGTTGATTTACGGTATGTTTTGTAAATTACGTCTAAGTCGATGGGCAGTGCCTGTAATTTTTACGAATATTTTCAAGTATAATTTTACAATCCCTTTTCGTGTTAAATTTTCCTCTTTAGCACACGAGTTTTTTTAGTGTTTAAAAATTTTAAAAACAAAAACGCCTTGCGGTTCTGGTCTTCTTCGGAGACTTCTTGGGAAGAGGTTAATTATATCGATAAATTAACGGTCCTTTCCCCGCGCGTATCTGGTTTGTCTCTCGTATGAACTGGTAATTGAAACGATATGCGGGACAGGCAGGCGCCGTCGTGCTTAAGATGCGGAGACCATCGGAAATAAATTAGCGTGAACAATTCCGTAAATCAGCTCCCGTGGGCACTCTTGTATTAACTTGGGTTTTAGTAAGCGTCAATGGCCAAAGCCTAAACTATAGCGTAAGTGACATTTCTTCGGGTGCATATGCAGTCAGCCTGAAAAGACGCTCTCCGTTTTCTAGTCGAATGATACAATGCTTGCAGTCGATTACTCGTTCGAAATTTCCGTGTGCAGCAGGTTATGGCTGCGAGTACCGAGTTGACTGAGCTGCCACGCACACGCAGGTGCGGGGTGGGACTGCGTCGGGGGACCCCCCCCCCTTCCGCCCCCACATCCTCCCCCGTGTCTGGAGGTAGTTATGCTAATCCCCTGCATGTGTAACCTCACACGAAGGAGTGTCCCGGAAATCTATGGCGCCAATTTGCGGGTCGATTGTGAGCGCTAGCCCGGCCCGCGCCGGTCTGCTCCCCTGGATGGCCATGAACCATACGGCAGGCACATCTAAACTGTCTGCTTTAAAAACCACAAAACGATGTCCTCCTGAACTAGCGCGCTGGCATAGGTTTACTGTTGTCTCCCGAGGGCTGCTGCTCCTCCGGCCGGCGCCACAGCGGCAGCAGCAGCGCCTTGTCGCATGCCCCGCCCGCATTACAACGGCCCGCGCGGTATTACCCTATTTACTTAATTTTACGAGGAGAGCAGGTGCGGCGATATTTTTCATGCGCAGGGAGCGCGCGCGCGAGAGCATACTTATATTAATAACTGCCACGCCCTCGCACAGGTGTGTCCCGGGAGGGCCGGGCCGGGCTGGGCTGCGCCTGTCGCGCGGGGCACGACTCTTGTCTCGCCGTGGAAATTACCTCGAAGCGTGATCACGCTGGTGTACGCGGTGCTGTGCGCGGTGCTGTGCGCGGCGCTGTGCCGGGGACGTGACACGCGGCGTCGCGGCGCTGCCTGGCTAAGGGGACGCTTTGCGCGCCCTTGGGGCGGCCTGCCTACAGCGTATACGACGCGTGTCTGTTACCCTAGCAGGCCGTACGAAATAACAAAGCTGCCCGACCCGAACCGTACCGTGACGTGTTTCGCAGTTAGCGGGGAATTTTCGTCGTCACGGAGGCGCGCGGAGGCGACTCGACCACCACCACCACCACCACCTACCTCCATCGCTACCACCACCCCCTCCACCTCCACAGCTATCACCCGAGGGGAAAACAACTCTGAAGTTTGGTGTACAAATTTTGTGAATGTTCGTGAATTTAGAAAAATTTGTATAGATTTTTTTGGTGAATTTTTGCTTAAATTTTACCTTCTTTTTTTTTGAATTTTTGTGAATTTCTCTGAATTTTTATGATGTTTTAAAAATTACGTGGTGTACAAAAATTTTAGAGTGGCTCCCCCCTCGCTTTTACCATCGCCGCCGCGCCTGCCTGAGGAAAGGTAGAAGGGCTCAGGGGTGGATTATCGAATTTGTCAAAATTCTTACCTCAGTAGACTCTGTTGTTATTCAAGGAATGTGCGAGGCCACATTCGTTTGAATGCTGATCCCGCCCACGCCCGTTGGAATATTTTATCACATCACATTTTCACGTGAGTCGGATAAGACGAGTAATATCGATCCTCGAGTTACGTGTATTCATACGAATGTGAGACAAAATATTCCAACGGACGTGGCGCGATTAACATTCAATCTTTTCTGCCGTCACATTATTCCTCTACTTACAGTGAAGTTAAAGGGGTTTGTCCTATAGCACCTTTCTGAATGGCCTTTTACATACATTTCAAAACCCGTTTGATATCGTGTGCGGGGGACGTGTCCCGCCTGGAACAGCTGATTCATTTCGCGTTTCACGAGTGTCGAGCGTCATAGGAGCCAAGTTTTGTGGTGCCGTGAAGTCTTTGAGACCGCTTTGCTGGTGTATAGGTCCGGCGTGAGTGGTGTGGCGGGGCGGGGCGGGGCGGGGTCACGTGCACCTGACGCTGTGCGCGCCGCCCTTAGGCTACGGGGCCCAACCTCAAACACAGAAAACAAACCCCAAACCGCTTGTGGAATAAAAAAAAATAGAGGCTGATAGGGGAAGCGGTGAGAGGGTGCATGGGGAGGGTGAGGGTTAAAGTGGGGCTTAGCAGCAGCAGCGCTTTCGCGAGTTGTACAGCACTGTTTACTTTGTTTTTTGCGTTTTTTCGCCCGTCTGCCTATGTGTGCGCGCGTGTGTGTGTGTATGGGTATGAGCGTGTGTGTGTGTGCGAGTGTGTTTGGCAGGCAGCCCACACCTGTGATGACGGGAGGGCGCCGTGATGCAATGCGACACGCGGCTTGAAGAGAGCTCTTTCCCCTCCTTCCACAATCCTTTCTGCTCACTGTCTGCACACGCACACATGCGCACGCACACACACACACACACACACGCGCGCGCGCGCGCGTGTGTAGGGCTGGGCGGTTTTTTTCATTTAAATATCAATACTCAATATTTTAAAATATTGAAATGTCCTCAATGTCAATATCGGTTATTGAATATTGAAATATTGAAAGTATTGAAATATTTGAAAAAAAAATGAAAAATTTAGGCAAATTTTAAGAAAAATTTCACAGAACTAAAATTTAATTTTTTTATTTGGTTTTGATACAATCGGAACCGTTCTAATTAATTAAAAACAGGCATGTACTTTTGGTTTTTGCTGCAGAATATGAGAATTTCTGCATTATGCCCAGCCTGTGCTCCAGCTTTTCCAGCCAGTCCGTTACCGTGCATAGTAGTGTCAATATTTCAATTTTTCAATATCAGTCAATATTGAAAATTGGCTGATATTGAATATTGACTTCCAAATATTGCAACCACCAATACTTGAAAACATTGATTTCAATATCTTAAAATATTAAAATTGAAGTCAATATATTGAAAAACCGCCCAGCCCTACGCGTGTGCACGCCACGACCGGCAGTAAGCAGCCAGCCGACCTCGGGATCAGCTGGGCGAGTATAAAGTGTTATCCGGTCTGCGCGAAGGGAAACGGCTCTAGCGCGGGCGGGGCGGGGCGGGGCGGGGCGGGGTGGGGTGGGGTGCGGCGGGGCGGGGCTGCCGTTCCGCGCTGAGCTGTGCTGCGGTCCACCCACTCCGCCGCCCCACCAGCTCTACTCTGCCCTTGTTTCACCAACCATAACGGACGTCGCGGAGAAATTAATATAACAGCAGCGGGTCCTCTTTAGCCTCTGAGCCCACCTGGCTGCGTACTGAATCAGCAGCAGCCAGGGGCCAGGGGGCCGTGAGAAAAGAACCTCGGTGGCAGCTGCCTTGTAAATGACGTAATTTTCCTGTGTACGACTTTGAGCCTGATGAGGTGACTGACTGTCGTATTGTACGGAGAGGGAGCGGGGCGGCGGCCCCCTCGCCTGCCTTCGGCCCCGCCGCACCCCGCCACACCCCACCCCACCCCGCCGCGCCCCGCTGCAGCGCCCCGCACCTCGCTCTACCGGGAACCAGCGTCTGTCATTACCACTGGCGGGGACCTGAAGTGCCCCCCGCCCCCCCCCCTCCCCCTCCACTTCCTCGGCAATGTCTCACCTGTGTGATGACAGTGACGTGGTCCCTTTTGGTGGTGCGGGCCGGGCCGGGCCGGGCTGGGACAGGCGGCTCAGGGCCCCAACACGACCGCAGCAGCGCAGCCGGCTGCGCGACCTTCACCGCCCTGCTCGACCCGCTTGCACATGGCCCGAGTGCATCCACTCGTCGTGGAACACACCACCCTGTGCCCAATACGCCAAGTTTAAGAACGAACTTAACTGATATGGTGTTTTAATGTGCAGCGACGTCGCTGATGAAGTTTACAACAACGGGAAATCGCGAGTTTGTAAAATTACAGAGCTCGTCTTTATTTGAGGGCCGCCCCGCCCGGCGGCCGCGCGCGCTTCCGCGTCGTCTCGGAAGTTACGGTAAAAATAGACAGGCGTGTCGCGGGACGCTCGCGGCTTCGAGGAATGACCAGGGGGTTGCGGTTGTATAAACAGGACGCGGCGTTTAGAATGCGCCCTGATGAGGGTGCACGGCCGCGGCCGCCCGTACGCGAGAGTGTGGCGGGTTTGAGTAACCTGCTGCTGGGAGCCGGCACCTGCCGGCCGGATCTCTGTGGACACTGTAAATCTGAAATTGTGCGAAGTATTGCACGTCGCCCAAAAGGAGTGAGGAAATTATGTATCGCTCTAGTGATGAGCATTCGTCACTCAAATAGAGCGAGATATGGCTTGATATCGCTCGTTTTTAGTCATCTCGGTTACGGTTCATACCACCAATGAAACGACTCCTAAAAGAGTGTGACATCACTCTCCCAGGAGCGATAAAATTTGGGTCACCAATATCGCTCTCCTGAGAGCGAGAATGCTCACTCACTGTAAAAATTTGTTGTAAAAAAAACGAAAAAAAAATTACAGGTTTCGCTGTTTAATCGGTGAACAGGTTTTTCCTGTAGTTTGATGAAACATTTTGTGAATTAACAAGAAAATTCGCGAAACAACAGATAAAATTTGTAAACTTACGGAATGCTTTTGTAAAGTTACGGAATACTTTTGTAAAGTTAGCTACAGAGATTTTTTTGGAAATGAACACGAATAAAAAGTAAATTCACAGTCAGTTCGTTTAACAAAACTCACAGATATTACCTGTTAATTTACGAATTGATTTTTTTACAGTGCTCCTTGATTTACAGTGGACAATAATTACTCTCGCCTCACGGGGGTTTTGCCAAAAGCGTTGGAATGCGATTAGTAGACTTTAATTTTTGCTAGTGGCAGCTGCGCCTTTTCACGCCAACTTTACTGCGGACGCGAATGACGCGCATGCTCACTGGGGAAGACTGCACCGCGATATGTGACTCACAGAAGGGTATGAAGCCTGGTGAGTTTGCAGGATGTGTGTGACCATAGTTTTGGTATCACGTCTTGTGATGAAACCGCCTCTCCTCATATGCAAAGCGCATATCTGGCGTCGCGTTACGCGCGCGTCACTTCAGGTTTTCCGGCGGAAAAAAATCTCTGAAAATTTTGTACACTTTGCATCTTAGAAAAATTCAGTAAAATTAACAAAATCTTGGTTAAAATTCAAGAAAATATTGCAATTAAAAAAAAAAAGTGAACTTCGCAGGACTTCACAAATTCTGTTCACCAAATTTCCGCGTCGTATATCTCGCTCGGTTTCTCCCCGTGATGGTGGCTGACCTCGCTCTTGTTGCCCTGGTTGTTGCAGACTCTCCCCGCTCCAGCCGGCCGGGCGTCGTCGCGACGCGCCGCCGGGACGACCTCCCCCGCGAGGACATCCTAGGGACGATGCAGCAGCGCCGCCAATGAGGGACGTCGGCCGTCGGCGACGCTCTCCCCGGTGTGTGCAGCGGCCCTCGTGGCCCCGGCCCCTCCAGCCCCCCGCGACATGGCCCGCCCCCGCCCCCGCCCCCAGGAGGGCCGCCGCCCCCGGCAGGTCCGGGACCAGCAGCAGGGCGCCGAGGCCGGCGGCGAGGCCGGCGGCGTGGCCGCGGCGGCGGCGCGCGGTGGTGGAGGCGGCGGCGGCGGGCCCGCGGCCCCGGCCCCGGCCCCGGCCGGCTGCTCGCCGGTGACTGCGAGTGTTAGTGTGCCGCGGACCGGAGCCGCTGCCGCCTCGATGGCGCGCCCAGGCCCAGACCCAGGCGGCCGTGCCTCCTGCCGCGACTCAGCCGTGAGCGTGAGCAGCGTGAGCCTGAGCGTGAGGACGTTAGTGCTGCTGGCACTGCTGGCACAGTGCCTCGCCGCGGACGCCACCACGGACCACCACGGACACTACTCGGCGCAGTGGGCGGTACACATCGAGGGCGGCCCCGAGGTCGCCGACACCGTCGCCGAGCGCCACGACTTCGTCAACTTGGGACAGGTGAGTCCGCGTCACTGCAGCAGCAGCGGCAGCTTGCGGTCAGGGTCCAGTCTGATGTGTGTGGAACGTTTGCCTTACAGGCGGTTGTAGATACACTGGAAACCCAAGTGGGGGAATGTCACACACTTCAAGGTGTGCGAATGCCCATTCGAGCTCTCGGAGGTCAAAGTGTGTGAATTTCCAAAGAAACTTCACACCTTTACGCCCTCAAGTGTACGAGTGGCTATTCGCACACATCCAAGTGCACGACATTAGCACACTTGTGTTTCCAGTCTATGGTTCGTTTCACTCAAGTGTAAGTGTACCCCTGCCTGTCATCTTGTAATCGGTCTGCGAGTTTCGTTACCTCTCGGACCTCTCCTACCGCGCTACTGCGCCCTATCCAGCATACCCATTCCGCTCAGGTTTTGTTCATCTGTTTTTCTTCTTTTGCTTTCTTTTGTTGTTGTTGTTGTTGTTTTTGTTGTTGTTGTTGTTGTTGTTGTTGTTGTTGTTGTTGTTGTTGTTGTTTTGTTTCTTTGCGGCTCTCGGCCCTTCGATATTAATCTGACCTGAGAGGGGGGCGGGGGAGATGCTAGATTGAAGGAAACAAGCTTTCATTACATTTATTCTTTGCATTATGAAGAATATGGAGAACTCAAGACACAAGAAAACCGATAGAAAATAAAGTTTGGCGCGCCGTCAATATGATAACGACGGTGGGCGACGCCGCGGCGGCGCCGCTTGTCTTTTGCTTATTTTTCGCGTCCCGATCGCGCCCTGGTCGTGACCAGACCAGACGATGTTGGCCGGGCCGGGCCGGGCCAGGTGTTTCTGCAGTGCAATAAAGGAAGCGGTGGGGAGGAGGCGCGGGGCGCCAGGAGGCAGGAGGCGGCAGGGCAGAGGGGCGGCCGTGGGCAGGGCAGGCGGGGGGGAAGGACGCCGCCGGCACCGCCGCCCCGGCCCGGGTGTTTCCTGGAAGTCTTTATGAAAAGTAAAGCAGCTCGACCTTGATGGAAAAGTAATCATCCGAGGCTGGACCGGGCCCAGTCCGGGGGCCGGACGGAGTCGGACGGGGCGGGGCGGGGCGTTCGAACGGAATAAAAGATGTGCGGAATATTGGGTGTCTGGTGGGGCCGGGCGAGGCGGGGCCGCTGCTGTTGCCGTGCGGCCTGCGAGCTGATACACTTTGTGAGCGCTGCTGAGCAAACGAGACGGCTCGTGGTATTGCCCGTCTGCGCGATAGGGTCTGTGCAGACACACATGACGCGCGAGCGAGCCGAATTTCGCTCATGCCACCGGCAGACTGATGAACAAGTGCTCGTGATAATTCGATACGGTTGCGGTTTTCGCGCGGGTTTGGCGGAAAGTGTGTGACCCCTGGCCCTGCTATCCCGGCGTGGCGTGGCCCGGCCCGGCCCGGCACGGCTCGTGCGCGCGGCGCGGGAGTTTGGACGGGGGCGGCTGGTTGATAACTTCGACATGTGCGCGCGCGGTTTGCACTGCGCTAAAAGCGCTCACTCGCCTCGGGGGCCTGTGCGGGCCTGATTAGGGCATGCGGCCTCGCGTAATGACACGCAGGGGGCAAAGATTAGGAGTAAAACTATTAGTCCGACTTAACTAAAAGCAGACAGTTTCTTTCGAAATGTTACATATATTATTGTCATGATTATATGCAACTAAAATGGTTCCTCGTTTTCTTTTCTTCTTTTTTCTTTCCCTTTGCTTGTGTTAATCGAAGGGAAGCGGTTCGTTTGCCATGTGTGCGCTATTCTAGTTGTAGGGTGCCGCCGCATGAGCCGGTTGGCGAGTCCGTCGCTTGTACAGCAGCAGCACGAGAGGAGCGGGAAATTGGACATTTCCTCCGTTGAGCCTGGAGCCGAGCTTGGCGAGGTCAGACCAGCCGGCGGCGCCCGGCTCGGGCTCGGCGCGGCACGCGGCACAGCCCGGCCACCTCAGCGAGCGATTTCTGCCGTATGGACAGGTTGCTTGAGAGGAGGAAGAAAAGAAGGTAGCGCGTAGGAGGTGGCGTGGCGTAGTGCCGTCCCTAAACAAAGCAGACAACTCGTGTTTTGGCTGCCCGACGCAGCATCAAGCGTATTCACCGCTATTTAGCTTCATTTGAAGCAATTCTGTGTTGGTAGGGGCTTTCATTTGGTTATTGGCGGCGCCTATCGCACTCAGCGTGCATTTAGCTTTAATTTTTCGGTGCAATCACAATAAAATCTATTTAGCCGGCATCAAAACCGGGCCAGGAGCCGCTCAGGTTAGGTTATTACACTTATCCGAATTTTCAACATGCGAAAAATCAAGATATGTCTGTACACGAAATGTGGACACAATCGTGCGTCAAACAAGTGCAAGTTCAGAATGTTTCCCAAGGATCCAGCTCTTGCCCAAAATTGGTTTATTTGATTGAGATTTTAAAAAAAGTTCTGTCAACTTATCCCCTTTTTCACAACAAAATAGCAAGCATATTTCTTTTTATTCTGTAGCGGCACTACAGAACTGAGTTCCAGATTAGAAGTTGATGCAAAGAGTTCTAATATTTCTTTATTTTCTGTGAAGCTCTCGGTGTATCCTTTGTATTTAATTTTGAGTATATACCTGGTTGTTGTCTGTTGTATTGTATACCTTAGTTGAACCAGAAAATTATTTATGAGGATTCACCACTATTGCCTTCATATTTTTTCTTCGATTCACTTCATGATTCAAAAAGAATAAAAAATGGCATATTAGCGTAGAACGACTTAGCTCCTTTTTTCAGAATGGCATAAGGAGGCAAGACGACTTGACTCTTTATGCATCCTCTCATCAACAAAGTTAAATAGACTTAACTCTTTTTGCCAAGTTTTCAATGACTTAACTCTAAAGTCTCAACAAGTAAAAAGAGTCAAGTTGACTTGCTTTGTTATGTCATTGATGGTAAAAGGAGTCAAGTCCTGTATCTCAGCATACAAGCATGACACAGAAAAAATCATAAAGGGAGTAATATCCTACATGAGATTGTATTTTAATATTAATATAACATTTATGGAAAGTTACGTGCAAATAGTTTTTTCAATTTCCTGAGAAGTATGGGTTTTGGACTTAACCCCTTGTTCCGCTTCACAGCAGAATTGGTTATGCCACTTAATGTCAACCAATTTTGGGCTAGAGCTGGATCCGTGGGAAACATTCTGAACTTGCACTTGTTTGACGCACGATTGTGTCCACATTTCGTGTACAGACATATCTTGATTTTTCGCATGTTGAAAATTCGGATAAGTGTAATAACCTAACCTGAGCGGCTCCTGGCCCGGTTTTGATGCCGGCTAAATAGATTTTATTGTGATTGCACCGAAAAATTAAAGCTAAATGCACGCTGAGTGCGATAGGCGCCGCCAATAACCAAATGAAAGCCCCTACCAACACAGAATTGCTTCAAATGAAGCTAAATAGCGGTGAATACGCTTGATGCTGCGTCGGGCAACCAAAACACGAGTTGTCTGCTTTGTTTAGGGACGGCACTACGCCACGCCACCTCCTACGCGCTACCTTCTTTTCTTCCTCCTCTCAAGCAACCTGTCCATTCCAGTCGCTTGACTTGTCTGTACTGTATACGTACGTGGGGCGTGGTGGCTGGGCTGGTAGCAGGCTCACCTTGGCTGCCGAGCCGAGCCGAGCCGAGGAGGAGAAGGAGGAGGAGGAGGAGGAAGTGTCTGACGCATCACCTCACGCACACGGCGCGGGAATACCCCCTGCCTCCTCCTCCCGTGTTCTCGCGCTGCTGCTGCTGCTGCTGCTGTTTGGGACGCGACAAATGTGGCAATAGGCATCTGCGAGGAGATGATGATGATGTGTGTACACGTACCTGGTGCTCGTGCACGGGAGAGGGAGGGGGGGGGGCGTGACGTGACGTGACGTGACGGCAGCCACCTGGCCGGTAGGAGGAGCAGTGCAGTCGCCGCGCCCCGCCCCGCCCCACCCCGCCCCGCCGCGCCCCTATTAGCGCGTGGGTGTGGACGTCACTGACCGCAGCGACTAACACTGTTCGAACCTTATCACTGTGAAAAATATTCGTATTGTGGTACGGGAAAAATTCACATGATAAATGTCGTACAATTTTACAACTTCCAGTTGTATTGGATGATGATATTTTTTACACCATGCGTCGACTTAAGTTTCTTTGGTGGGTAAGAATTTGCAGTTGTAAATTAACGACTGCTTTCGTTAATTTTACAAATCTGGGTCGTAATCACAAAATACGAAAAAAGTCGTAAATTTACGAGAAAAAAAATTCACAGTGATCGTGTGCCTCACTGTTAGCATGTAAGCTGCAGTGTAAGCTCTAGCTTACGGTAAATTTTTTTACCGTATGCAACGGTGAGCGTTCACAGTTGGGCTAAGTTCACACGGTGATGCGCGGGTTTAACTGTTACTTCACTGTGAAAAATACTCGTAAAGGTTACTGGAAAATTTTCCATGATAAATGTTGTAAAATCACAATTTGAAAATGTTAAATTACAAGTACTTTGTATCGACTTATAGAATTCTTTGACGTGCAAGAATGAGCGGTCGTAAATTTACAACATATTTTGTAAATTGTATATTACAAAATACGTTGTAAGTTTTCGAAGATATTTTTCACAGTGTCACAGAGTTAAAGTCACCGTAAGTTTGTTGTGTGCGTGGAGGGCCGGGGAGGGAAGGGCAGCTCTTTACTGACGGACAGCTGCCAGGGGCCGAGGCCGGGGCCGGGGCCGTGGCCGAGACCGTGGCCGAGACCGCGGGGCGAGCAGCACTGCGCCGGACTGACGGACAGCTCGCGGCTCGCGGGGCCGAGGCGGAGGCCAGGGCAGCAGGGCCCGGTTGCCGGGCGTGCACCGCCCATTATTACTATTGATCTCTCATCGGTTCGACTTTGGCCGGTGTGCTCTGCTGTGTGCACAAGCAGTGCGGGCCGGCGGCCGCCTGTCCTGCTAAGGCCTATAGGCTGTCTGCTCGAGCTGTACTGTACCCCCGTCCCCTCTCCCTTTTCGATCGGGCTGTCAATGTTTTCAGGTGCTCCTTCCGCTCCGCTTGACTCGGTGATAAGAAAAGGGCCGACAGCTACACTGCGGCCCGCCCGTCTCGGCCCGCCGCGGGTATAGACCCGAGCCGAGCCCAGCCCAGCCCAGCCCCGGGCATGCGCAGCTCACGCATCACTCCGAGTAGATAGAAATACTTTTGTCAGATAAGGTTTCGCGAGTCTCGGATGCAGTTCGCCCCACAAAATTTCGCAGCACCGTAAAAAATATGTTTTCGCGTAAATTAACATTTCTTGTTATATATGTGATGTACAAGTGATGTTGTGAATTCAGGATTGACAACGGTAATTAATCGAGGACCCATTTGTGTCCGTTTAAAAGAACGACAAGTCGATAACAATCTTCATTACAACTTAGTTTGATGTCGAAACTTAACGACATTTTCAAGGAAGAATTCAGAGTGAAAGTCAAATAAATCTGCTGACGGACAGAAATCGTCGCGGCGCGATTTATCTGCTCCCCCTCCCCCCCCCTCTCCCTCATACAGTCGCGATGCCCCAGCAGATTCGTCAGCGGCGCGCGAGTCTCGAGATTGCACCTCGCGAATTCTCGACGGTTCCACCGTTTCTGTGTTTGTTTGCTTGGTTTCCCCGCCGCCCTTGGCCGGCTGGGCGGAGCGGTGCGCCATGAGTATGTACGGTGGCTGTGGGGGCGCAGGCGTCGCCGCCGTGTTTGAATTAAGCCACGCCAGAGTATTGGCGTCGGCAGAAAAGGCCCCCCTCCCTCCCCCGGTTATATATCGAGACCCGGTACGGCTGCTACGGGTGACTGCTGACCGACAAGGCTAATGAGTCGCGAAGGCGGACTGCGCTTGAGCCTATTCGTCGCGTTTTGGGGGAAAGGTGGGGGAGGGAGGGGGATGGGGGCACCTCAGCTAACGCTGATGGGTAACGCCTCGTGGCGTAACGCGAATCGGATGCGACGGCCGAGATGGCCGGCCGGGCCAGGGGAGAAGCGGCGCCCTAGGCTCTCTGGACTGTGTGGAGCGGAGCGGAGCAGCCGAACCCGTCCGGGCTGGGCCGGGATGGGGCAAAATCCCACGTTGTGGATGGCGGGTCGTGTCGCACTCCGGGCCTGCCGGGTCGTGGCGCGGCGTGGTGTCAGCCGGGTGGGATCTCTCCTCCTATCTCTTTCCTCTCTCTCTCCTCCCCCTCTCTCTCTCCCCCCCTCTCCCTCCCCCCTCTGTTGCCTCCCTCTCTCTTTCGTCCCTCTCTCTATCCTCTCCCTCTCTCCTCCGCCCCCCTCTCTGTCGAGTCGGTTTGGAGTTGGGAGCGCGTAGAGTTCTGCGGGGTAAGCCGGGTCCTGGGAGCCTGCAGGTCTCTGAAAGGGCAAGGGTAAGGGCGATAAGTCGACTATGTTTTTCGTCTCCCCCTTCCCCTCCCCCTCCCCTCACTTGCCCCGGAGATGGCTGCCTCCCGACATTGAATGTTTATGGTGCTCTGTGCGTGCCAGGGCCTTTGCGCAATCCCCGCCTCGCCCCGCCCCGCTGTGGCCTGTGGCCTGCGAGAACGAGCCCGGATTGGAACCTTGGGACGGCGCGGCCCGGGCCGGGCCGGGCAGCTGCAGAGCGGAGCTGGGCCGGCGGAGCGCCGCCCCCCTCAAGGAGTTCATTCTCGCTCCCGGCGCGGCGTGACTCTTTGACGGCAATTTTTCCACTCTCGCAGAGACTGAGGTTTTTCTTCTCGTTCCGACCTGGTCCGAATAACGTGAAAGTTTAAAGTGAGGTTCAAAAGTTCCCTTTTCAAAATGGTCCAGGGTGAAAAATCCTTTCTACTCTGCTGCAAATAGCACTCGTGGGTAGGCTGCAGGCTGCACCGCATGCGGCCATGTAGGCAGGTTGCCTGCCTCCACGGCGCTCCCAGCGATTGATTACTTTCCGTTTTCTGCCGGTGCAGTAGATGCAGTAATTTATTTTATGTGACTAACGTGTTCCTTTTTACCACATTAAGCCCTCTCTTTGTTTGGGTGTCTACCTCTACTTAGGCGGCGCCTAGATGGACCCCAGGTGCGCTCCCCCGCCTCTCTGTACTTCGGCCCGCCCCCGGTCTCTTTGAAATGAAGAGTTCCGTCTAAGTCTTCTTTGCGGCCGAGTTGCGGCCGCGTCGGCAATTGACTACTGGGCGCGTTTATGCCTTCTCCCTCTCTCTCCCTCCCGACTCCCTCTCTCCTTTCTTCCCAGTCCTCTTTACCTTGTATCCGACATGCCTTTTATGTGCCTGCTGCCAGCCCTGCCTCGCCCCGCCTGCCTCGGCGACCACCGTCTAAAATAAAATTCATAAGGTTTTGCCGCCCCACTTGTCGCCTCCGTCGGAAACCACTCCCTCCTGTCCGGAGTCATGAAACATACGAAATAAAATGAGCATAGCCAAAAATTGTTCGTGTATAGGTCGCCCGGTCGGATGCCGTTTATCTCGTCTCGCGCAGCCGTGTAAAGGCTTAACTCCTCTCAAAGATAACGATTCCAAATCAGGCTAATTTTGATTCTGCGGAGGAGCATTGGCACGGCCGCCCAGCCTGGCCCGCCTCGACACCAAGTTTCTCTGCGACCGCCTTCCATACCATTTCGTCTTCTGTCGCCCTCTTCTGCCGCGGGCGGCGTCTTTGGCTTCTCTCTCTCTCTCGCTCGCTACGACACCCTCCGTGAGCCGGCAGCCGCGCGCCGCGCCAAAGTTTGGCGATAGGGCTTAAGTCCTCGACGGGTCCTCTTGCTCTTCTCCTCTCTCTCTCTTTCTCTCTCTCTCTCTCTCTCTCTCTCTCTCTCTCTCTCTCTCTCTCTCTCTCTCTCTCGCTCGCTCGCTCGCTCGCTCGCTCGCTCTGAAATGCGGCCCGCCCTTATTGAGTTGTATGTATCCTGGCGAGTGTCGGCAGCCAGGTAAGTAGGAAGTTGGGCCGGGGGACCGGGGTGCGCTGGGGACCCAAGTACCGCGGGAGAGAAGCAGAGAGATAGAGATGGCGGTGCCGGCGGTGCCCCGTGCTCAGCTCAGCCCTGGCCCCGCCCCGCCCGTGTTAATGACCCCGCTGCTCCACGTGCCGCTCCCCCGGGGCGCCACGTTACACGCAGCTGACTGCGCGGGCCGGGCCGGGCCGGACCCGTGCCGTTCATTGGCCGCGCCTGGCCGGGGCTGCCGGGGCCGGGCACCGCCTCCTCGATCAGCCGGGGCGCGGCGGCGAGTCATTGCGGGGCAGATCATCTGCAGATCAGTCGCAGGCCACACTCTCTTGAAGCTCAGCTGGGAGGCCTCCGGGCTGCTGCAGCAGGTGGCAGCAGGTGCAGGGTCTTGCGGCGCGTCTGACCCCGCCCTCTCCGCCCCGCCCCGCCACGCCACGCCCTGCAGCGAGCGCGGCCAGTGGCCCAGACATCCGGAGCCAATGCGGTTTGTCCTGCTGCGTCCTTGAGCGTGGCCTGGCGTAGTGTGGCGGGGCGTTATACCCGGCGGAGCGGCCTCCAGAACTGGGCGAAAGCGATCCCTGTGGTGAGCGCGATGGCGTTCCACGCGCTCCGGGCGCCGGGCTCCGGGCGCCGGGCGCCGGGCTCCGGGCTCCGGGTCTGGCGGCCGGCATCGCACGCGGATCGGCTGTCGTGTCCCGTCTGTCCTGTGACAGCAGGGGATCGAGCTGCCCCGCCCCACTCCCTCGCTGCCGGGCCGGGAGTGTCGGCCCCCCCGACAATTAATTCTAATCCTGTCCACAAGTAGTGACGAGCCGAGCGGGATAGGAGGGGCCCAGGCCGGAGCTGAGCGCCCAGCCTATCGCGACTTACTTCTGCATCACGGCGACAGCAGGGCCGGGGATAGTGTCGCCGTCTGCTTAAGCCGCACTCCCTGCGCCCAGCGCGTGACATGGGGAATAAATCACTGTGCAGTGTGAGCACTGCACGCTTAAATTTAGAGCGAGTATGTGGATGCGCGCCTACGTTAGAGAGAGAGAGAGAGAGAGAGAGAGAGAGAGAGAGAGAGAGAGAGAGAGAGAGAGAGAGAGAGAGAGAGAGCATCGAACTTGAGCATGATGCATCCCAATGCTCTCTCTCCGATTTTTTTCTGAAATTTTCTATAATTTTCCGGAATTTTTCTAAATTACGAGGAATACAAAAATGTCAGAGTTGTTTCCCCCTCGATGCAAACAAATCGGAATATCCGACAACTAAAAAAATATTTCCTTTCATATTTTTTTTGGAATGTAGAATCGGTTTCAGCACAGATTTTAGCCTGGGCAATCCTTTCGTTGGGGGCCAAACCACTGCCTCTGCGCTCGCAGCGGTGAGCGTATGCAAATGGGAAAACATCGAGCTGTTGAACCTTGCGGGGCGCGCGCCTCTGCAGCAGCGGCGCTTTTGCGGACTTTGCTGAATACGCCTCTCCACCTCTCCGTCCCACCTCTGACCCGTCGTGGCTCTTGCGCTTGTGCGTCGGCTGCTGCAGAACAATAGGCGATTGGCTGCCTGGGCATATTTTGCGCTCGGTCGGGGCGTGGCGTGGCGTGGCGCGGCCGGGCCAAGGAGAGAGGATGAACTTTACTTTCCTCCTGGTGCAGGCGGCGGCAGCAGTAGGCCCTACACCCTCTCCCCCCCCCCCCTCCTTCACCAGCACAATGCGCGGCTAAACTTGGTGCGGCTGCCGGGGGCGCGCTCTGCGCTGCAGCGGTGCGGCGTGCTGTGTCGCGCCGAGGCAGAGGGCGGTCAGGAGGGCAGAGAGGTGCTCCTCGCCGCAACGATTTTGCACTCCCTGGGAACGCGCTGGTCCTCGGTAGGGGTAGTGCCAGTGTTAAAAAATCCTCGTAAAGTTACGACTTTTCTCTTTTTATGAATTCCGATCACGACGCGGAATCGTAAATTTATGAAAGCAGTCGTAAATTTCCGAGAGGAAATGCTTGCTCGTTGTAAAAACCTAAGTCGGCACATGGTGTCAAAAAATACTCGTAACTTTACAACTTGAAGTCGTAACTTTACTACATTTGCCATGGAAATTTTTTCCGTAAACCCCACTTTTTTTTTTTGAAGAGTGCCATACTAGTAGTGGGATTTGTGTAGCACATATTGCAGGAGAGGAAATGAGAAAAAAGATGATGTAGAAGGAGCACATATTTTACAAATTGTGTACTGTATTTTGCATGTCACGCGTGCGTGCGGATTAAAAAAAAAACGAGCCCTGCTCAGCTTTGATTTTTTTTCTGCTTGCCGTCATTGTACCTCTAATATCGAGTTTTAGCTACAAATGCGACACATGGTCTAAAAGAGCCACGGCGGAAAATGGCTCCCGGGAAGTGCTTTCCGGAACCAACCGCGAGAATTTCACGGAGTAAACGTATGCATGTGGTGGTGCTTGTGGAAGTGTGGGATGCGGCAGCGGCACTGAGTGAGTTAGTGAGTGGCAGTGTTTGAGGTAGAGCCTGCCTGCCTGGTGCGGCCTCCGCTAAAGCCTATTTGATTGGGACGTATACCCGCGTGCACTCACCTACTCTGCGCATTAGGGTTTGCAGGGGCTCACAGCTCACAGTGCATGCGGGGCGGGGCGGCGGGGCGCGGGCGTGGCGGCGGTGCGGGCGTGGTGGCTGAGATGCATGCATGCAAGCATGGGCGACGGAGGGTGCGGGGTGGGGCGGGGCGGTATCGTTCTCCGCGGCATGAATTCTTTTGTCAGTGGGATCCCCCGGTGGGCTGATCCCCATCCCCTTCCCCTCAACCTTCCCCACCCCGGCCTGTCACCGTCCCCACACCCCTGAGCTCCACGCCGCCGCGTCGCCCGTATTATACGCGTGTGCCTGTCGCCTCGGCCCCCCCCCCTCCCTATCCTCGCCAATCTCTCTCTCTCGCTCTCTCTCTCGCTCTCTTCCGTCTATATCAGTTTCTCTCTATCTCCCTGTGCACCGAAAATGCCCGCTCTTCTATTCATGCGAAGAGAGAAGGCCGTCCCCCAGCGGGGGAGAGAAAAAAAAAGATGGAAGGGAAGGGAGAGTTTCTCGGCACGCGACGTCCCACCTGTCAGGCCCACGGCACCCCGCCTACCCCCCCCCCCCCCCCTCTCTCTTTGCCTTCACCCCACCCGCCCTTTGGCCGGTCCTGTCGGCGTTCGGCCCTCAGCAGTTAGGCAGCAGCCTGGCAGCTCCCGCGAGAGAAGGCCGCGGCTCTCGGGAGGGAGAGAGTTTTGGCGCGGGGCGGTTTGATACGCGTCCGCTCGTTCCACAGGAGCTGTGCTGCAAAGTCACGAAAATTTACGTGAGTCGGCGGCGCGAGCCGTTTGGATTGTCGCTGCCGTGTCGCTTATTAGTGTTCTATAATCTGCGATTATCGAGTTTCTGTGCCGCGTGGAGGGGAGGGTCCGCCGAGCATCACGTGATAACGCGCGCCGGGCCGAGCTGAGGGGCGCTACATTTTTCATAATGAGATGTGTTTTTCTGCCGTGCGCCCCATTCGCTTCAGCGAGCGCACCCTATTCTTTCTACTTCCTCTCATTCCCCGTCCCTCTCTCTCTCTCTCTCTCTCTCTCTCTCTCTCTCTCTCTCTCTCTCTCTCTCTCTCTCACGCGCTTGCGCTCTTTGTCAATGTCCTTCCGCTATGTCTGTCTCTGTCGCTCTCGCTCTCCCTTTGTCTTGTCTCTCATGCGTTCTCTCTCTCTCTCTCTCTCTCTCTCTCTCTCTCTCTCTCTCTCTCTCTCTCTCTCTCTCTCTCTCTCTCTCTCTCTCTCTCTCTCTCTCGCCTGGCCCGGGCCGACGCCTCGCCTCATCTCATCAGTTCGTCACAGAGTCCTACGGCCCCGCCCCGCCCCGCCCCGCCACACACAGTCCAAGTTCGGCCGTTGTCCCCCCGCGCCCCGCCCCGCCCCGCCCCCTTCGCGCTGCTGCCGCCGGCGTCGCCGTCTATTCAGCCTGTGCTTGTCCCGAAGGTCAAAAATCGCTGTCATCCGCGTGGCAGCGTCGTGGCGCGAAAGACTGTCTCTGCTTGGAAACTGAGCAGAAAAAGACGCGGCAGTCGCGGAAAAAAAAATCTTTGCTCCCCCTTTATCTGCTGCTCTCTGTCTTGTCTGTCTGCGTTTTCGTCTGAGCTCTGCTTCCTCCTGCTCCAACCTGGCCTGCTGCCCTGCTGCCTCACTCGCCCTCCTTCTTTCCTCCTTTCTCCTTCTCTCTCCTGCAGCTTTGCCGCATACTGGCTTATGGGCGCCCGCGCGCATACACATGCACACATCATGTTCCATCTCTCTTCCACGCACATAGACGTCCACATAAGCCCTCCCCCCACCCCCACTCCCACCCCCTCCGCGCAGCAGATTTTGTGAATCGGGTCGACTGGACAGCGGTGGGCCGTGCTGGGCTCGCGCCGTTTTGTCCTTCTGTTATTGTAATCTGTCTGGTACCCCGCCCGCTCTGCCCCGCTCTGCCCTGCCAGGGCTATTCGCAGGGCCTGTTGTGTTTGCATAATTGTTCGGCGCAAGCCTCTGCCGCGAGCCTCGGCCCCGCCCCGGCCCGGCCCGCTCCCGCTGGCATCCCCAAGCCGCGTACTGCCGCCCTGTCCTGAATAACGAACGCTCACCGTTGTGTTCGGGGCGGAGAGAGAGGAACGAGGCGGGGCGGGGCAGGGTGGGTGGACGGGGTGGTGGCGTCTGTGACGGGGGTTACACACACATACAGAGAGAGAGAGAGAGAGAGAGAGAGAGAGAGAGAGAGAGAGAGAGAGAGAGAGAGAGAGAGGGGGGGGGAAGAGAGAGAGAGCTCTCCGCTCTCTCCGCCCTCCGCCTCCTCGATACATCCTCATTATCGGTGCCCCCGCCCGGGTCCGGTCGAGTCCGGCTCCGTGTCCGCCCGCTGCTGCTGTCCTCGGGCCGGTTGGCTGGAGCCGCCCGGGAGGTAGGCAACCTCGGCGCACCCGTGTGCTGTGCGACTGGGGTTGCCTACCGGCGCAGGCGCGCTGCCTCGGACCACCGCCGCGCCAGCGTGCGTGCGTGGGCCATTCTGCCCATAACTGTACTAGGCGTTCAATTCAACTTCTTGATGTCTGTGGTTTACTTCTTTTTGGAGGGGTGGGGGGAGGTATTAGATAGTGTCTTTTCTCCTGCTGGACTTTCTCGTGGGGCAATGTGATCATTTTGCAGACCCAGTGTAATTCCTAATCACTCTTGAGCGGAGACCGCTCGCGGCCAACTCGCACGCCCGCGCAGATATGGTGGCAATCGTGAAGCAAGTCTTTTGGCGCCGCTGCCAGCGAGAAAAGAATTGTGACGAAGATTATTGGCTTTGTTCGGACTTGGCTGGCGACTCTCGACGGAGACGCGTCGCTCCCTTGTGGGAGTTGACTTCGCTGGATCCTCTCCGCGAATAACTATCGCTTTTTTTTTCTCCTTTCTCTTCCCCTTCATTCGTTCGAAGCGCTTTTTTTTTCATGCTGTTCTGAGCGCGAACAGTTTGGTCGGTCCGAAGCAAAGAAGAAACGACGGGGCGGGCTGCCCGCGCTGAGAGCGACGGGCGCTGTGTTAATTTTTGTCTAGACGGGAATAATTTGATAATTTCGGCGGGAGGAGGGCTTGGCGCGGCATCGGCGGGGCGGCTTGAAACTCTCGGAACGATCTAACTGCTCGAGGAATATTTAAGATTCTGTGAAGCGGGACCCCTGATTTGAACAGCTGCTGAGCGGCCCTCACTGTACGAAATGTTCGAGAGTTCGAGAGACGCCTATTCGAGAGTCACGAGGGTAATAATTCGATTATCCGACGTGGGTATGATGCTAGTCGAGTCACAGCGGTGAGTACATGATCCATCTTCGTGCGAGGGAGGGTTCACTTCAAAAAAACATCGCACGCCGCCCCGCCGCAAAAAAAAAGATCAAAAACAGTTTAAAAAATCAAAATAAAATCAAGAAGAAATTTACAAAAAAATCCATGAACATATAAAACTGAAAACAAATGAGAGGAGTCTGAAATTGTGAGAACACTGATAGCAAAAGTGTTCAATTGGCGTGCACATTAAAGTGTTGAAAACTTCGTTGCATTCTGTTAGGTGTTTGACTGGAAATTTGTATACTAAACATTGTTTGACAGTAAATTTGAAATTTTAAAAGTGCTTAAGTCAAGGGTGAATCGTGGAGATTTGGACATCATCAACACTGTAAACTGTTTGGCGTCGAAAGACGCCAAATTTCTGGCGTTCATGAAAAACGCTAAATACTGGCGTCCTTCGACAATTATTGGCGTTTTTCTGCTCAAAACGCCAAAATATGGCGTCGAACGACGCCAGTGTTTCGCGTTTTTTATGAACGCCAGAAATTTGGCGTCGTTCGACGCCAACCAGTTTAAAGTGAAGTGTTCAAATTTGCTGTTCAACAATTTTACGAATGCAAATTTCCAGTCAACACATAACGGGGCCAACGTAGTGTTAAACACTTCAATGTGCACGCCATTTGAACACTTTTATTATGAGTGAAAATAATCAAAATTAATCGAAGAGTGCTTTATATTTTTTTTTTTTTTCAAGTGACTTATGAAAATTTTTGTCAAGCATAAACACATCAATATGTACCATGTACACGTTTTGGATGAGTGAAATCTCCTTCCTCTCCCCTGTCCTTGTGTGCGCGAGGCTCCGGCACTGAGCCCGGCCGCTCCGGGCCACCCCCGGCACGTGGTGGGTCTCCGGTCTCTTTGTGCCCCCACGCCCCGCTCACCCCTCCCACCGGATCGAACCGAGCCTCGCTAGGAAATCGGCCGGAAGGGGATTAGATGTGCCGAGAATGTATTCGAACACAGCAGTGCGCGCCGTGACGGGGCGGGGCGGGGCGGGCCCCTTATCGCCTGCGTGCGGCCGCCCCGCCCCGTAGGTAAGGTATAAGCTTACCTTCTCCTCCTCTTGCTCTTCATTCTCACGCAAACGATCCTAACAACAAGAACAGTAGGTCCGCTCCGCTCGCGAGGGTAACACCTGCTGGTTTTACTGCGCTGATGGAGGCGCGGCGCGGGGGAGAATCGACTGTTCTGCTCGGTGGGGCGCGAGAGAGCCTCGGGGAGTGCGCCGCGTTCCCCATCCCAATCCCGGGATTGTGGCCCCGCCCCGCCCCGCCCCGCCCCGCCCCGCCCCACCCCGCCCCGCGAGGGCTGTGGGTACAGCGCAGCAGCCAGCGGGGGCCGCCCCGGCTAGCTAGAGCGGAATGGGACTTTTATGGCGAGTGTTTTACATACCGTCCAACAGGCCGGGGAGTCGTGCTGGGCCGCAGCCCCACCCCCAACCCCGCAGCGTGTCCCGCCCCGCCCCGCTCCGCCCCGCCCCACCCTACCCCATCGTTCCGTCCGACTTCTCGTGTTCATCCCCTACGTGTCTGTCTAGTTGGCTCGTTTCGTGGAACACCTGAGGTGGAGCGCCGTGGTTCCTCTACCGGCGTGGCGGGGGCGGGGTTGGGCGAGGCGAGGCGGGGTGGGGCGGGGCGAGGCCGCGGGCCGGCACTCCCACCGCCGTGCTGTATGAAACGGAATGATTTATTCTGACGTTTCGATTTGGCGTCGGTCAGCTTTTGGGGAAGGTAGCAGGGTAGGGGTGGGGTGCGTTGGGGTGGGGTTGTGACGTGTGGGGTGGGATCAGAGTGAGCGGCCGCCAGGTGTGGCCCGTGTCAGCCCGGCGAGGCCCCACTGCAACTGCTCCGGAGGACGTCTCACTAACGAAATGATACCGCCTACTCATACGCCGCACAAATTAGCGTTCCTTAGAGAAAAATACGAAAAGAAAAAGCGAGACATGCCAAGGCATTCCGGGGTCTTGAGCACGAAATGCCGTAAAGTACGGAAAGATTGCCTCCCCCCGGTCTCCCCCTTGTCCGGCCTCGCTCTCTCTCTTTCTCCCTCTCTCTCTTTCTCCCCCCCCTCTCTCTCTCTCTCTCTCTCTCTCTCTCTCTCTCTCTCTCTCTCTCTCTCTCTCTCTCTCTCTCTTTTTCTCCCACTCTCTCGCTGTGACAGGCACCCAGAGGGGGACGGGCACACAGCAGCACGAAAATAGCGGGAGAGAGGGAGAGCGAAAGGCAAGGGTTGAGGGAGAGAGGAGGGCGGATGTGCTAGAGGAGAGAGAGGGAGAGCGGATGTGCTGGCGCTCCGCCAGGCGGGCTCGGGGCGGCGCATCGAGACGCTTTGCTGTGCAGAGCAGCAACGACCAAAGGCCCCTGGGGGTGGGGGAGGGCAGTGCTGGTTCAACTGAATAAATCCCCTTCTCCAACCCTCCGCCTCTCTCCCGGTCGCGACACCGGACCGGGTTCCGCTCTATCGTCGATTTGAAGTCGCCGCGCGCGCCTCACTCCACGGTCAGCTCATCCCGCCCCGCCCCACCCGACCCCACGAGAACCTCCCTCTGCCCCGCCCGACCCCAACGAGTACCCCACTCTGCCCCGCCTGACACCCCACGAATCGGACGCTGCTCCCCCCCGCCCTATACCCACGAACAGCTTAACCTCGCAAAGCTCTACTTCATGATCAGTTCACCCCAATCCTGCCTTGCAGTTGCAGTGTAGGTTATTCTTACAAAGGTTTGGGTTTGTAACGTACTCACGAAAGATGGGAAACCGCCATATTTCGGACGAATTTTCATGATTATACAAATAATATTTTGTTTGGAGCACAAGTAATTTCTTTGCACTTACTAGGGTCCCAAATCCTTGTAGAAGACTTGGAGTGTATTGGTAAACCCCGTCAGCACCCCCCCCCCCCCTTGCCATTCCCGCCCTGCTGTCTCCAGGGCCGTGGTTTATTCACACGCAAATTTGGTTAGGTCGGCACTAGAGGACGGGGTGGCGAAAGGGATCGGACGCGCCGCTGCGCTCGCCTCCGCTGGCCTCCGCCTGATTGGCTGCGCGTCGTCACGTGACGGTGCTGGGAGAGGCCGGGGCGGGGCCGGCTGTGACGGCGGGGGCGCTCCTAGCTGCGGGCGCTCGTGTTTCCGTTGTGACGTTGCCTTCCTCGCACCGGCTCTCTCTTCTCACAAATCTGTCTCTTTGCGGGGGAATGCCCCTCGCTGTTAGGCTTATCTGCTGCTTTCCTGCGAACCTCCCACCCTCCGCTGAGTAATTCCTCCGAAGTGAGTCAAATGTCGGAACGTGTCGTGTGACGGAATCTCGCCCTGTTTTAGGTTTCCCGCTTCGCTCCCTGCTCCCTCCACCTTCCCCCTTTCCAACGGGGCATCAGTGACCTCGGCACACATTCCCCTCACCTCTCCCCCTTCCTCTCTCTTTCTCTCCCCCCCCCCTCTCTCTCTCTCTCCCCCCCCCTCTCTCTCTCTCTCTCTCTCTCTCTCTCTCTCTCTCTCTCTCTCTCTCTCTCTCTCTCTCTCTCTCTCTCTCCCCCTTCCTCTCTCTTTCTATCCCCCCCTCTCTCTCTCCCTCTCTCTCTATCTCTCTCTCTTTCTAATTCCTCCACCCCCTATCTCTCTCCCCCTCCCGCTCCCCGGCGGCCGCCCTTCACAGGCAGGCCTGGGGTGCGTTGAACAATCACAGGTGTCCAGCCGGCCCCGTGTGTTCTGCGCGGCGGGGCTATTGTGCGCCAATCAGTGCGGGGAGACACACACGCACACACACACACACACACACAGTGTGAGGGGGAGACGTGGGCCGGAGGGTGTTTAGCCTTACGGCATGGGATGGACACTGCTGTGTGGGAAACAGCTGACGTGCGTAGTTAAAGCCGCCGAGTGCCGGCCGTGCGGGGGGACAGTATGCAATAGGGGGGAGGGGAGGCGGGGGCATCATCACAGTCGGAATGGGTTTCGTAAGCAGGGCGCGCGGGGGACACACCGTGCTGTCTCTCTCGCTCCCGCAGGGTGGCGCTGGCCGTGGGAGAGGAGCGGGCGGCTAACGTTAATGTCCTCTGCCCTGTCCTGCCCATGGGCGCGCACATCTGCAGGCGCTGTTCACTGCTGGGCTTGGCCGGGTCTGTATACGGCGATTCCGCTCAGTGGTGTCGTCTCTCGGCTCCTTGTCGCTCTCATGCGTCGCGGCCGTAAGGAGCGAGAGAGAGGTCACCATGAAACGCTGTTTGGAATTACTCTGCGGGCTGCGGGCTCCACGCAATAAGGCTGAGGCCAGGGTCACCAAGGCCGCGCCGCCGCGGTATCTCTCTCACGACTTCCTCCGCGCCCTCCTCTGCTCTTTTCGCTCTCTGCTTGCTCTCTTTCTGTCTCTGTCTATCTTTATTTCTCTCTTTTCTCGTCTCTCTTTCTCTTTCCCAGCGATAATCAAAACAAATACGACTAGCACTAATTATTTGCCCGTCGTGGCGCTTGGGATTGGAAATGTCGGTCGAGTAGAGCGGGGCGGGGGCGGAGGACGGCTGCTGACAGTAATGGCCTTAGTTGTGGGATTATCTGCATTGCCCTCCGTGTCTCTATCTCCACCCCCGCGCACCTCTGTTCCCTCTGTTCACTCCTTCCTCCTGCCTCAACTCGTGCCGGGGGGCTTGAATAGTATGAGGTGGTTTGGGGCACGCGAAAATAAAGTAACAGAGAATGGGAGTGAGAGAGAAGAATTACAGAGAGAGAGAGAGGGAGGGGTGATGGCTAGGACAGGACAGTGCAGTAGAAGGAGAGAGGCCCGGGGGGGGGGGGGGGGGCGGCAACAATGAAGTAGAGAGAGAGGGTCATTTGTCACGCGGCGAGAGGAGAGATAAGGGGCGCGACAGCCGCGGCATTCCGTGACGAGGAAAAAAGATGGGCCGTTTTCATCTGGAGGCTTGCGGGCGGGGTGGTGCGGGCCATCGTGTTATCGCAAATTGAACAACTAATGAGAGGCGCTGCAGGACGAGCGGCGGGGCGGGGCGGGGCGGGGCGGGGCGGGGCGGGGCGGGGCGGGGCGGGGCGGGGCGGGGCGGGGCGGGGTAGGCCGGCCTGGCCCGGCCGCGGGCGCAAACTTTGGTGATTGACACCAGATTGCTTTTTGCACCGGGTCGCAATGCAGAAGTTCTGCTCCTGACGCCGAGATAGGGCAAGGGGCAGCGGGGAGACTTCTGGTGCTGATGGCCCCCGAGTAGGTGAGGGGAGAGGACTTGATGACCAGGGCTATGCACTTTGCCGCACGCCCCTTTCTCACCCCGCGCGGGCGGACCAGCTCCAAGCAAGCTCCAGCACCCCTCCCCTCTCCTTCCACCTGCCATATACCCCGCGCAGCCCGCGCGATAGGGAGGCGGGGGAAGGGTTTGATATGCCGTAACTTGGTTACCGCGTGAGGCGCAAGTTTCGGCCCGGAGTGGAAATTGGGTGAGACGGCGTGGCGGCGCGTGGGCGTGCTCCTCTCCTGTGTCTGGAGGCAGGATGCGAGGCGAGGCGCGCCCCGCCCCGCCCCGCAATTCTGCGATTGTCAATTGGGGACGGTTGAGCGGAGCGGGCGGCACAGAGGAGTTCCTTCCCTGCAGCGGAGCGTGTGCACGGCACCCACTTACCGCTGTAATTTGGCGGAATGATGAGGGAAAGGCCGGATCAGCCATGAGAGCTGAATTTTACCTTCAAACTTCACAACACCCACCAAAATGAATGTTTCCATTGGGCACAGCCACTGTGAAAAATTTTGCATGAATTGGAGTTGTAAAATTGCGACTGTAAGTCGTAAAATTACAAGCACTACCTATGGACCTGAAATTTAATTACGAGCAAGAATGGGCTGTCGTATATTTGCAACAATTTTCTTAAGTTCTAATTTACAAAATATACCGTAAAGATATTTTTCACAGTGAGCCCATCTCTACTCCCAGCGCACCAACATATTTAATGCGCAACATGTATTTCTTTTTCTATATATAAGCCCCTGTTTTAAAAATGGGTGCTTCAAGTTACGCATCGGGAGCCCTTCTGCAGGAAAGCAATGTTCCCGAAGAGTATCCTTTTTAGGCAACGGAGTTGCCTTCTAAAATCGCTTTGAAACGTCTGTCAATTGTTTTATATGGCCCCTTACGGGAGGAAAAAATCCGCTCCAACGATTTTTATAATATTACCTACACTTAAAGTATGTAAACTTGTATACTCACTCTGAAAGTATAATAGAAATTTAAACTACAGATTTTCTGTAAATTTGAATTGAAATTTCAGTTGCTATGGTAATGCTCGACTTGTCAGCTGAAATCACCTGGAGAAGGGGATAGTTTTTCGTGGTGGGGCTAGGCGGAGTCGAGCCAACACGGAGCGAAAGAGAAACCTCTACAGTCTGCGTTCAAACAAAGCTCTGCTTCAGTGAAACGCTCAAGAAAGAGATGACACCACTGAAATTCGCACGTGACCACCATACCGCCCTTTCGAAACCTACTTCATTTTTACCGAACGAACAGTCGACTGCGGCGCACTTCTGCCAACCTAAGATAATAATTTCAAATCGTAACGTAGGGGGATTAGTGATCCTTTTCATGTTTTCTAGGTTGGCACGTTGTGTAAACAAGGTTTGTTTGAGGTGGACGCGCGTGCGCTGTGTCGCCGGCCGTCTTTCAACCATGGCCGCTTCGGCTGGGAGCTGAGGCTCCCACCTCGCGACTTTAAATCATCGTATAAAGTTATCGAAACGTTGACAAGGCGAACTGAATACCTAAATAGTACTTTTTTACCTGCAGAAAACGGTTTGGTAAGTTTGACTTCAATCTGGTGAGCAGAATTCATCGCGCGCTTGCCCGCGATGTCCTGGGCGTATCAGCCGTATTAGTTAGGGCCCCGGTTCGCCCCTTCAGTGCGCCCGGTGGAGGGGACGGTATTGTTGACGTTCCGCTCCGGCCGTGACCTCGCCGCCCATTTTTTGCCGTCAGAAGGAGAGCTTCTTTTCTCTCTTTTTCCTGGCGTTTAGATGACGACCTAACTGCCGGAGAGTATTCATTGCCTGAAACCCGCCTCATCAAATCGAACTTATAATTATTTAGTCACTATCTTGACTATTGTAAACTAAACAAAACTACTGCGTTTTCTTACAGTCTTATAATACACTCACAATAATTTTACCATAGTTATAGAAACTCCGTTGTCTACCAGGATTTCGTGAAATCGTATTTTTTTTTTTTACTACGGTGAGATGGCCGCGTATTTCCAGTGCGTTTTTCAGTTGTACGCTCAGTGACCTGACCTTTGGACTCCAAGTCACGTCACGCCTGGGCGCGGCGGCGCGGCGGCACCGCTCGCTCACGCGGCGTGCTTCCGGCGCAGCGGCGCACCTGTGCGGGGAAGTCCCATGCCACATGGCCGTTCTGTTCGGCAGTAGCTCGCGGCGCCAACTTTTTTATATTTTATATTTTTTGTTGTCTTTTTCCTTCATGGAACTCGACTCCTCGTCGCGTTCTGGTGCCGCCTGGCGTCGTGTCGCTCGGACGTTTGTTTTGCTCCACGCTGTCGGGCTAATTCGATCACGGTCCGGCGAAACACGAGCGGAAAGGCGATACCGAACAAATTGGATGCGAGTTGATAAAGCACTCTGACTGGGCTGCTCCATCGCGAAACTCGTTACCGCCAGGCCGGCCTCGCGCTGCTGGCATGGTCACTGCTGCGTCCCCCCCAAAGATCTTAATTTTGAAAGTGATAAGTTTCTGAAACCAAGTTGGTGCTGCTGTATGTCATTTTCCGCTCGTGGCATGGCTCGAGTGCGGGTAGGCAAACCCGAACAGTGTTACAGTGTTCTTTTGCAACACATCGGGGTGAAGGTGTTAGACTCCAGCCACACTCCTTGCAGCAGGCCCTCCCGCCCGTAGGTGCAGTGCGACAGTTGCTGGCAGTTTTTAATAATGGTACACTGGGAAAACATTAATGTTTAGTTCTATTCATCAATTGGTGTTCAATTGTTCAAAAACTATACACCTGCTGGTGTATCGTTTGACCAACTAGACATCAATTGACTTTTAATAAGTCCAACTACACCAGCTGGTGAATAATTTTTGATCATTTGGAACTAAACACCAATTTATGTAGAACTAAACATTTATATTTTCAGTGTAGGACGGGGTTGTGACTTTTTTTTCCATGATTATCATTAAAATGGAAATTCGCGGAGAGGGTTTTTGGGATGTTGGCCCAGGGCCATGTTTACCCCACACTACCCTCTTCTCCTGTCGCTGCAACGTCACGCCGTGGCGGGGACTTGAACCCGCGCCCAGCGCGCCGCGCGAAAGAAATAAAAAAAAGTGTTGCACGCAGCCGAGTGACCGGCTCGGCCGCGTTATTTCAAAATGCACAGCGAGTGGCGTGTAATGACACTGCGTTGCTGCATCAGTCGAAATGAATGTTTTTGCGTCGTCCTAATGAGCCCGAACCGTCCCAGACCGGACCGACCACCAGTCATTCGGTCGTCACCGCAACAGAGCCGTGACACTCTTGTGCAAGCGAGCGGATTAAGATATATCTTCGACCCATCTTTCTTCTCAAATAAATCTGGAGCGAAGGGTAAATAACTCCGAATTTTGATGTACACCACTAATTCAAAATTCACACTAATTCAAACTAATTCACGCGAATTCAAAACTAATTCACGCGAATTCAAAACTAATTCACGCCAATTCAAAACTAATTCACGCGAATTCAAAACGAATTCAAAACAAATTCAAGCGAATTCAAAACGAATTCAAGTAAATTCACAACAAATTCACAATAACTTCAAAACACTTCGCAATAAATTCAAAAAATTCAAAGCTAATTCAAAACGAATTCAATTTAATTCAGACAAATTCAATTCGAATTCACGAAATTCGTACACCGAATTCAGAGTTGTTTACCCCTCGATCTGGAGTGTTCGGCGTTGGCGTGTCCGCGCCTCCAGCCGGAAGTCTGCTCTCGTGCCCCATGCTCAGCGGAGCCTGCACGACCGGAGCGGAACCGGAAGCAGCCGTTCTTGTGTCTCTCTGAGGAAGCGCCCGAGGTGAGCCGTGACGTGATGCGTCGTGACGTGACAATGTCCCCCTGCGGCCCCCGCTCTGCGGCGGTGCGTGCAATCTGCACTTTTCGGCGCGGCCGCGGGGAAAAAAGTAAAAGAAATCGGTCCCCCGAACTTAGAGCTCAAGTTACTCTAAGACACATAATTTATTTTATTAAAATGAAGAAAAAAACTTTTTGGGACTCGTAACTAGACTAAACGTGAACGATTTCTCAGTCGGACACACAAACACGTTGGTATTGCGGCCTAGGACGATGTAATTTTTTTTTTATTATTATTATTATTATTTTTTTTTTTTTTTTTAAATTACGAACCGAGGTGTTTGACTCTATTACTATATTTCATTTGTGTGGAGCTAAATGCTGGTTTTCAAAAGTTAAACTTGTTACAAGGAACCGAAATTTTGGTTCGACGAACTCTTTTTATTATCTCCCTTTTTCTCTCTATTTTTTCTTCTTTTCTTTGTCTTATTCCGTATTTGGAAATTCACTTGTCATTGACAGGGTAATCCCCCCCCCCTTATTTTTTCCCCTTGCCCGTAAAAGCTGTCCGACCCCTTTCTGTCCAGTGTGGCGGAACATTTGCTAAACAAACCGTGTATAAAAGGGCCAAGAGAGTGTCTCCTGCTTCTGCGGACGATCTTTTGTGTGTTGTGTGTTGTGTGTGTGTGTGTGTGTGTGTGTGTGTGTGTGTGTGTGTGTGTGTGTGTGTGTGTGTGTGTGTGTGTGTGTCGCGCGCAGCCTCTGGAGCCCAATTGGACTGGGAATGCCCGTCTGCACTGACCGGGGCCTGGGAGCGGGCGGGGCGGGGCGAGGGCTGTGCGCCGTGCGTCACAGCCGTGTGCTCCTAGTCACAGGGCAGGCGGGTGAGGCGAGCGGGTGGCCTACGCTCCACTCGGCGGGCGCCGCTGCGCTCTGGCCGGGAAGAGCGAGACCGAGCGAGGCGAGGGTGTTTCACCGGTCAACTTTCGCGATCACCTTGCGAAAAGAGTTCTCCACACTGTGAAGGAAAAAAAAAAAAAAACATTCGTGAACTTCAGACTTTCTTCCATCACTCTCAATAAAATACCAAGTTGAAAGAAACAACGCGTCGCGCAAAGGTGACTGAAAGTTGCAACTGTGCTATTTTCGTCACAAAAACCTGATGAAAGCGAAAACCTCGCGTGGCGGTTCTTTAAATTTTATCTTGCGAGTATTTACTCGAAGATCCTTGGAAACGTGGTGGATGTGGTAGTGTCCCTATACCCCCGATGTGCCCCGGCGGGCAGCGCAGGTGGAGCGCATGGATGTATGTTGGGGGGGGGGGGGACGCGGGCTCACAGACACATGTGTGTCCGGCGGGGCGCGGCGGGGCGCGGCGGGGCGCGGCGTGGCAGTAAGGAAGGCCTCTTTTACGACTGGTCCCGCCGCGCCCCGCTGGACCGGAGGGGTAGCGACCTCACGTAGAGGAAAGGTCTGTCGATTGCACGCCACAGCAGCCGGCGCTGGAAAAGGGCGGAGAAGGTTGTGGGGAGGGGGGGGGGGGGGGGCAACCACTGACAAGCAATATCTTGGAGGCGATAACCCGGTCTGGGCCGCGCTGTACGGTGCGGTGCGATATTGGCCGGTTTGGTCTGAAGTGTGGTGCGGGGTTGAGGCTCGGAGGTCCGTGCTAGACAGACCCTGCGCGTGCTGTGTGCAACGGCTATGTGGCCTCTCCCCCCCCCCTTTCCCTCCGCTCTAGCTTTGCTCGGACGACGATTTCGTTCGGGCATTGCGGACATTGAGCTCCGATCCCTCCCTCCCCCTTCCCCCTTGGGCAGCGTGCGCCTGCAACCTCTTTGACTCTCTACATTTGAACCTGCCCTCCCCTCCCCATTTCTTCCCTTTACCCGTAAAGCTTTGTTACCGCATCTACACTCGCTCTTTCTTCATGTTTCCACCAGAAAAAGACGGGGTGGGCTGACAATTGATTTTTGCCGCCGCTTGACGTTTTTGTTTTGACCCCCCCCCCCCCCGTTTCCCCTGCAGCGCGCGCCCGCTCCTCTCCTCTTTTTTTCAGTCCCCTTGAGTTGCTGATTCAGTGCATGGGGCTCAGCCGCGCGATAAAACAGAGCGGGGGCCGTGGAGGGGGGACGGCCGGGGGTGCGAGGGGGAAGTAAGGGGAAGGGGGCAGGAGGGGACAAGGGGAAGTCATTGTGCGCTCTTCGTTCTATCATTGCATGGTTCAGGACGCTCGCTGCGTTATGGCAAGAATTTTGTGCTCCCACGGATTATTTGTGTTATTTTGTGTTTGTCGCGCCGCTTACTGTGGACACAAACTCCCGCCCTCGCAGACAACTATATACCATCCGCCGGGCCAGGCCGGGCGGGAGGGTGGTGTCCTTTTTCCTCTGGTTTCCGAATGTAATTAATGGGAGTGTCGTTTGCTATGCCGGACACCATGTGGTGCTTCGATTTGTTATCTTCGCGATTGGGATTAGGGTGGTCGTCTGTCCCTCTTTTGTTTGCCACGACCACATTCCGAAACGTGTGTGTGTGTGTCTGTGTGTGTAATGTGTCTCCAATCACAAACACACCAAACACACACACACGTGGCGCTCAAGCGAGAATAGTCCGCCTCGATATGTTTATCGAAATATCGCACAGGTCTTGTAACAAGGGAGATGGTGCGGGGAGGAGGCATGGCTTGCAGTTGCGTTTCGCACAGCGCTTGCTCGACCCCTATCTTCCATTCCAAGTTTCATGTACGCCTCGGCTCGGCCCTGCTCTGGGTCCCAGCTGTGCCGTACGCAGGGCGGGGCTGGGTGGAACGGGGCGGGGCGGGGGTTCCCCAGCCGCAGGAGGGTTAGGCTCCACGCGTGTGTAGAACGCACTCAGTGTAAAACCAATCCCATGTTTTGGTAACGAGGATGTATGCACACGCACGAGCGGCAGGTGTAATAGCTAAACTTGGCGGTCTGACCCGAGATCCCGTCCCGCTCCGTCCCGCTCCGTCCCGCCCCGCCCCGCCCCGCCCCGCCCCGCCCCGCCCCGCCCCGCCCCGCCCTGCTCGGCCCCGACCCTATCTGCCCGCTCGCGTTCTGTTCTGTTGGCAACTCGGAGGAACCCGCCGCCGACCGTCGGCGGCATGGAAAGTTGAACTGCGGTAAACTCGAAGCGTGTGCTGGTAGGTGGGTTAGATTGTCTGAAACATATCCGAGCGTGGTATAATGGCGTAGGAAAAGGGGGAGACTTCTCTTACCATGAAAAAAACCGTTGGCAGTCACGCCTTGACTACACTGAAAATCTAGGAGTCATAATTCTCGCCCCCTCACGAGTGAGAATTTGAGGGCAATTTTATTACTTTCTGGAGAGTAAGAATTTTTTTTCCTCGCCCTTTATGATAAAGAATTTTGAGACCTCGCCCAAATAAAGTGAGAATTCGTGCTCAAATTAAGTGAGGTTAAAAAATCCTTACTCAAATAGAGCGAGGCTAAAAAATATCTCGCTCGAAAATAGTGAGGTTAAAAATTCTCACTCCAATCTAGGGTGGAAAAGTGTCCTCTCCTATTTTGGGTGAGAAATTGGATTCCAGGGTTTGCAGTGTACGCTCAGTACCGCATTTTTTCCTGTACGATCAGACCTTAACGGTGCGAACTATGCTTTACTACGTGAAGTTATTGCCACGACTTGTTTTGCAAAATCCCAGTGCCCTCTTTCGGAAAAGGCACAGGCCGAAAACAGAAATTGCATTCCAGGACAGGTATTTCCCCCCGTTTCCCCCTTTTTTCCCTACTGTTTTTATTTACCGTAGTCTTTTTTAAACGGTGGCTTTATGGTATTGGTTCGTCTTCAGAAAACAGCGCTACATTTTCCCCGTTGGCGCGTGCTTGCAGTCTTTCTATTTGGAAAGCTCTGCCTCCAATACCGCTTTTGAAAATTACCCTCCGAGCCAACCCGACCCGGGGGGTTGACTTTGACCGGATGGGCGTGGCTCTGGGTGGCGCGGGGCGAGCCGATGCCAAGTGGGAGCTGCGAGGCACTGGCGCGCTTTGTGGCAGCCAGGCGCTTTTGTAACGGAAAGTAGGACAAAATTGTGGAGACGTGAGAGTGGGAGTATGCAGAGGTGTGGGTGGGTGGGTGTGAGGGGCCGGTGGGGGGCGGGGGGTGTTTGCGTCGGGGAGTTGAGGAGGGGGGGGGGGGGGAATCGGAGAGGGGGTGCGTTGGGTACGACACAGAAGAGAGGGAGGTGAGGGTGTGAGGGAGGTGTCACGACTTTTAGCCCTGTCGTAATAAGTCAAAACTGTTGTACATGTGTATGGTTCGTTGTATTAATCTTTCAAACAGGAAACACGGATAATTGTTTCGTATCCAGCGCGACCATGTGTCCCCCCCCCCCCCCTTTTCATTTTGCAAACAGAGAATAAACTTGACTACCCAGTTGACTTTAACAAAAAATATTACAATCTAGTCACCCTCCGCAGTTGGAGGGGATCGCGGGGTCGTCTTGTAATAATGCGATAAATGTTTAAACGCTTTGTATGAAAAACGTTGCTCGCTGCGCCGTCCCCTCCGGCCATTAGGCGCGCTCATGGTAGCGGCGTGGACATTAACGCCCGCTGACGGCTACTTAAGATTCGCTGGCGGTGCCCTGATCCCCCTTCCCGGCCCCCTGCCCCGCCCCCCTGCCCCCCTGCCCCCCCCCCCCTGCCCCGGCGGCTATCTCCCCCCGAGCAGCAGAGGCAAAGGGCCCGACTCACCCCTCCGCGCGCAGTCCGCACCGCGCCGCACCCGATAGCTAGCCGTGGTCACGACTGTCATCCGTGCCAATAAATGATCTGGAGTCGAAAACGACTGAGCAAGGGCGGAGTGGAAGTGAGCTCAGCGGAAAAGGGAGAAGGGCGTGCGGGGCGGAGCGGCTGGCTGGCAGACTCGCCGATTGACAGCAAGTTTCTTTTGGGACTGCGCCTGCGGCGGTTTGAACTCCCCGTCGTTCTCTCCCTTCCTTCTTCCGCCCCCCCCCCTCTTCCACCCTACCCCTTTTACCCCGTTTCTCTGCCAAACTCCTCCCCCCCTCCCCCCCCCCCCACTCTTCGCCCTACTCTCTCATAGCTTTCGCACAGAAGACAATGTGAGTTTCATGACCATCCGCTCGCTTTCTGCAGAGTATATCGACGCGCACGCCGCACTGCATCAGAACTGGCGCGCAGTTTTGGGGTTTACTGCTCGCGGTCCGGGGAGCTCTAGAGCTGCGGTGGACTAGTAGGTGCACTGGGTGGGGGATGCTGCACGGCCCGCTGGGTGTCGCGCGGCGCGGCCGTTGAATTGAGCTACACTGCGGGGAGGAGTTTGAGGATCAGAGTCTTAATTTGGGAGGAGAAAGGGGGGGGGGTGCAGGGAGGAAGGGTCAGAGGAACTTGATTAAACCGAAAAGAGGTCGAAAGATAGAACGATGGGGATGTGGCCGGTATGGTGCGGGGACACGCCACCACGACGAACTCTAACAGCAACAACCACCGCCATCACCGCATTACCATCCAACCATCATCAGTGGTACGGCAATGGTGCTCCACTAACGCCTCCTCAAAGGCACGACAACTGTTTGGTGGGAATGGGAATAACCGTGCCATGCCTGCGTAAAGAATCTCGAGCATTGGGATATTTGCCTGCTAATCCTATTTTCCCTTTTTTTTCTGTTCTTTTTTTTTCCCCATTGCACCACCACTACTACATTACCACCATATCCACACGGGTATGCGGAAAGCGTTATATTTCTTTTTCTACCCCGCTTCCCACCTAAAGGTCGTATGGACAAATAGAAGGATTCAAAATTCAGCAGCCCGGGGGTCGAGCGGCAGCAGCAGCGCGCCCTGCAGCTGCGCGGGGGGTCTGCAGGCATACAGGGGGCGCTGGAGTGGAGGGAACGCGCGCCTGCCGTCCCTATATAGCGCAGCCCTGCCCGCTGCTCGAATGTCTTTTCATTCCCTCGTATGTTTTTCTGTTTGCTTTCAGGTAAGCGTTGTGTGGCGGTTAAGAGTCGCCCCTCCCCTCCCGGCCCAGCCCGGACGTACGCATACGTAATCGCGCTCTAGCTCCTGGATGGCAAAGCAAAGTGCGCGCGAGCAGAGGGGCCTTTCCACCACAAGGTAGATTATCTTATAATTTTGTTTTGTTCGGTTCCTTCTTTTTCTTTGAAAGGTGTAAATGTAAAAGTGAGAAAGTGTTCTTTTATACTCGTTATTTTTCTTCGCCTCGGCGAGGAGCGCGACGAGGCGCGCGCGCTGTCCGCTTTTTTTCCCCTCTCTCGAGGTTTTTCGTTATCTGATGCGTTTAGCTGTGAGCGGTCGGTGAAGGGGGCGGTCGGCGGGACGGGGAGGAGAGGGTCTTCAGATTTGCGTTATCAGATGTCTGGTGCTTAGGCGCCCCGGCTCTCCCCCGCTGGACCTGCACCAGCATAGGGCGGGTTGAGTGGGTCAGCCAAGGACGGCGCGGCTGCCGCAGTGAGAGCGCCCCATCCTGGACCAGCCTGCCCCGCCCTAGCCCTGCCCCGCCCTGGTCCTGCCCCGCCCCACCTCGCCCCGCCCCGGGATTGATTTCTTCGCGGCGCCGCTGCTCTGCAATCGAGGATTTAATGGGAGAAGGGCTGTGGCGTGGCACTGTAGAGCCCTTTGCCCCTCTCCATCTATCTCTCGGCGTTTGCTTGCCCCCCTCCCCCCCCATCCCGACCACCACCACCGCTGCACCCACTTACACCTCTTGCAGTACCATACCGTCAGGACACTTTTTTTAAAATCAATTCCCCTGCCTTTAACTATACTGTCTCAATACGTCGGTCGTCTTTCTTTCCGCCTCCTAACGAAGGGCGGCCTCGCCCACTCTTTCGATGTGGGTGTGGGGTTTTAGTTGACGAGTCACTAGCTTAGCCAGCCAAGGCGCGGTCCTCTGCAAGCTCCGCCCGTCGCTGTCGGGTGGGTGGGCCAACGCAGCCCCGCCCCGCCCCGCCCTACCGCGCCCTGCCAGCCGAGTGACATAGAGCACTGCAGTGCAACGGCCTCGGGGGCGGGGCGGGGCGTGGCGGGCCGATGTTGGCCATGGCAATGCCTGCGCACGCCGCGTGCCCACTGCAGTGTCATGCAGCAGCGTGATGAAAGGGTGACCTATCGCCTTTTGCTGTCCGTGCTTTGTATTTGTCCCTTCGTCCTCTCTGCTGTATCGCTCTCGCTGTTTCTCTCTCTCGCTCCTCCTCTCTCGTTTGCCCTCTCGCTCCTCCTCTCTGGTTTGCCCTCTCTCTCGCTCCACGTCTCTCGCTCCTCGCTCGCTCTCTCTGCCTGTCTCGCTCTTTCTGGCGCGCAGTGGGTGACGCTGTGCTGTGGCGGCCCGTCTGGCCGAGGTGTGTGCGAGGGGTACCTCACCTCGATATTGGGTGTACACTGACTAAAAAGTCAATGGACTAGAATTGATTTGCTGACTAAAACTGACTAAATTTTGACTAAATTTTGACTTTTCCTTCAAAAAGAAGTGACAAAAAACAACGAAATTTGGGCTGCTTTGTCGCCGGTGCGATCGACTATAAGATTGGAAATGACTAATCAAGATTGAAAGTGACTAAATTTTGACTAGAAGCGACTTTTTTAAAAACTGGGTGTGACTGATACCTTTATTGTTGACAAATGAGCATTTGTGTAGCAGAAGTATGAGAACGAGTCACACAATGGACGTAAAATACTCAATATTTTAAGACTTTTTGTGACTTATTGACTGAATGACTGAAGTGACTGGAGGTGACTAAATTGACTAAAAGTGACTAAAACGTGACTAAAATGTGACTTTTTTTCGCCCTGTACACTGACTTTTCGAGGTGATGTACCCCTCGGGTGTGTGGCCACCACTCTCGCCGCTAGAGTCCCCGGCCCCTGCGCGCCCCCGCGGGGCACCGCAAGTAATTACGGCGCCGATCGCTCGGCTTGGCTCTGCTCTGCTCGGTTCGGACCAGACCGTGGGGCGCGAGCGACCGGACGGAAACACACCACCGCGGCGCGCGGCGGCGAGGAAAATAGAACAAAAATGGGATGTCGGGGAACGGAAAAAAAAAGGGGAGGGGTGGAGAAATGTGTGCGTGGGTGGAACACAGCCGCCCGGGACAAAATACCGAAAAAAATGTAGACACACGAGCTGCCCAGCGCGAGCGCGGCCCGCGGGCATGGCAAATAAAATATAGATCAGAAGCGCGCGTGTGATTGTGTTTTGTGTCGCCTCGCTATGGCGCGGTACTTATGAAAGAATGAGGGGGGGGGGCAGGGGGCTTTGGACCGCGCGGGTCAGAATCCGCTCCCGCGAGAGTGCTACGCTGTTCGTCCCCGGCTGCTCGCGGCTTTGCTGACCGCTCCGCTCGGTCAGACTATCGCAGCGCTTTGTCAGCCAGGCGCAGTCTGCTGGCTGTGCGTGGCGGAGGGTGCCGCGCGTAAAGGCGAAGTCAGACCCGCCGCGCCATGTCCTCAGGCTCAGCTGACCGCGGAGCGAGGGAAAAAACTTCAAAATTTTTGTACACTTTGTAATTCAGAAAAATCCAGAAAAATGCTGGAAAGGTTTTTTTTTAAAAAAAAAAATGAAAATTCAAGAAAATTTGGAAATATTCTCCAGAATTTTCGAAAAATTCAAGCAAAAATTGCAATGAGTTCAACAAAAATTCCGATAAATTTACAAAAAAACTCGTAAGAATCCTCAAAATTTGGTCAGCAAAATGCAGAGTTGTTTCCCGCTCGCCTCGTTGCTGGGTGCTTCGCCGGCGGCGCGGCGGGGCGGGCTCTTCTTTCTGCTGGTCCCGTCTCGTCCCGTCCCGTCCCGAGCAGCGCCGCGCGGTCCGCTGGCCTCTGGCCCGGATTAAATATGGAGTTTTGCGTCCTTTCCCACCTCCGCGACGCGTGCAGCGGGCGGTGCATATTCATGACCCTGGCCCGGCCTGGCCCGGCCCAGCTCGACGAGGCCCTGCGCCACGTCGTCCTATCCACACATTCCTCTACTCCGCGTCCACACACACACACACACACACACACACACACACACACACACACACTCACACACTCATGCATGCATGCGGGCGCACACGCCCGGGCTCACTTTCCCTGGCCGAGGAAGAAAACGGGGCGGGCCACCGCGCGCGGACGCCGTGTGAAATATTGTCGCGCCGGTGACTGAATGTAAACTCATCAGTTGTCTTCTTTAGCTCGTATATCTGCCTCTGCCGTCGCCTCGCCCTCCTCGAGCTCCTCGAGGTCCTAGAGCCTCCTAAGCTGCTCACCGCGGGAGCATTCGTCACCGCGTGGTGGTGCTCCCCGTCCAGTCCAGTTCCCTGCTGTGTGCTCTAGTTTTGTGAGCATTGTGACGGAGCAGGAGGGTTGGATGGATAGAGATAGGGGGAGACAGAGAGGGAGAGTGAGTGAGTGAGTTAGCAGTGCGGCGCGCGCCGGTATCTTTATTGCCGGCCAAACTAACTGAACCAGCCGGCTGGCCGGGCCTTATCTATCGCCCTGAAATGATCCCTAGCGCGCGGGGTGGGCGCGGGGCGGTGCTGGCTGTGGTGGGCCCCGCGCGGCCCGGGCTGACCAGCTCCAGGGCCGCCCCGCCCCGCCCCGCCCCGCCACGCCCCGCCACGCCACGCGGATATAACGCCTCTCACGCCTCGATGAACGCCCACCCAAACCCCACAACCCCACAGAGAGGGGAGGGGTTCACTAACGTGTGCGCTCTCTCCCCCGCTCCCCGCTCTCTCTCTCTCTCTCTCTCTCTCTCTCTCTCTCTCTCTCTCTCTCTCTCTCCCCCCCCCCCCCTCTCGCCCGCCCCCACCCACACTTTCTCTTCTCCCTTACAACTCGCCCTGGATTTCCAACTTCCTTCATCCCGACACATGTGGGGATTCCACAGTCTCTCGCGGCAGCCTCCCCGCTGCCCCACTACTACCCCGCCGTGATGCTGGTGGTGGTCTGGAGCGAGCGCCAAAGGGATGGGTAGCCGAAGAGCACACGCGCTCTCTGCCTCTCGACATCTTCCTTCTTTCCATTTATCTAGCTCCGTCTCTTCTCCTTCTCTCTCTGTTTCTTTCTCTCTTTATCTCCAGTCTCTCTTCTCCCTCTCTCTCTTCTCTCTCTGAAGAGGAGGTTCCCTCGCTCTGCCCCCTTCTCTCTGCCCTCCCTCACCAGCTTGAATCACTCAGGCTCCCGAGGAGGTGGCGCGGAGCTCCCTTATTTCCTGTGCCGGAGCCGCCGGAGCTGCCGGAGCCGGTCACAGGACCGGGGCCAGTACATCCTTTCCGCATTCCGTCCACTTTGACCGTCCCGCCCCGCTCCGCCCTAATCCCCCACCCTGCGCGGGGGCGCGCTGCAGAGGCTGCAGTGGGGCGGGCGAGCGCGAGGAGGCGCTGGGAAATATCCTGTCTGTGAGTGTCGCGACGCGATCCATGATGGAGCTGCTCTCCTATCTGTCTGCATGAAGTAGTGCTATAATGGAGTAGGTACTAAAGACGTCGAATGTGCGCCGCGCTGGCTGGCGAAGCTATCTCCTCTGAAACCAATGAGCTGAGAAATCTCGCGCACTCAGTTTTTGAAAGTCTATGGTCTACGGCAACTAATGATGCCCTTGTTTTGAGTGTAGCATCATTCAAACTGGAGCTACGACGCCTGAAACGCCGCAAACCCGTTTTCCGCCATGTGCACCCGGTGTTTGTAGAAAGAGAAAGACATAGTGATGGTCGTGTTTCTTTGAAAGGGGCTACTGGATTTTAAGTCTTAACTTCAAATCCTTCTTTTTGTACACAACCGTTAACCCCCTGAACGTCTCAGTGTCAAACGGTAATTATTTCATGGACATTCATGACCCTCACTATGTCTTTCTCTCTCTACAAACACCGGGTGCACATGGCGGAAAACGGGTTTGCGGCGTTTCAGGCGTCGTAGCTCCAGTTTGAATGATGCTACACTCAAAACAAGGGCATCATTAGTTGCCGTAGACCATAGACTTTCAAAAACTGAGTGCGTGAGATTTCTCAGCACATTGGCTTCAGAGGAGATAGCTTCGCCAGCCAGCGCGGCGCACATTCGACTTCTTTAGTACCTACTCCATTATAGCACTACTTCATGCTGTCTGTCTGTCTCTCTCTCTCTCTCTCTCTCTCTCTCTCTCTCTCTCTCTCTCTCTCTCTCTCTCTCTCCCCCCCCCCTCTTTCTCTCTCTCTCTCTCTCTCTCTCTCTCTCTCTCTCTCTCTCTCTCTCGACGGCGGAGCGGTCAAAGTGGACGGGATGCTGGAGGGCTGTACTGGCCTCGGCCCTGTGACTGGCCCCAGCGGGCTTCCAGGGAATGGGACCCGCCCCGCCCCGCCGACGAACTAGAAACGCGCGGACGAAACCAGCAGTGCCCCATCACCCAGACCACCACGGGGTAGCAGTATACCCTTAATTTCGATTTGTCTCCTCCTCTACCCCTTTATTTCTCTCACTCATTATATATATATTTGAAGTTTATTTTTTTGTCGTTTTGTGTTTTACTTTTCCGCCCCGCCGGAGCTCGCAGGCCCGCACCGGATGGCGGGGGCGGGACGGCACGGAATCGAATGTTTCGGGTCAGGTTTGCTGACCAGAACGCTGCTGTGTGGAGCGTGGCGTTGCGGCGGAGCGTTGTTGCAAAATTTACTGTTTGGGTGACGGCTCTGCAGCGCGCTTAGGCCCCGAATAGGGGTGCCTTTTGCACACGCCCGTGAGATTATTTATTTATTCTTTACGATGGTCTCTCATGGGCGCAGCCGATCCTGCCGAACCAATTCACACCAAAATCCAATGAAAATTTATACGAAAAATGAGAATGACGTGTGTTCGGTGTCAAACTGTCCATTTGTTTCCTTTTATTTTTCATAGATTGTTAACGATTTTGCTTATTTTCTTGGGCTATTTCAGATTTCCTAGTTTTTCATGTGGTGGTTTCCGCGCCACGATTTCGCGTTTTTTTTCTTCTTTTTTTTTTCCCCGTCCTTGACTCTCCCAGGCTGTGGGCTCCTCCCTCGCTCGTCCGACCCGTGTAATCGTCTGTGGCCACCAGAGACTGGAGTCTTCCATGACTTGTTGGGGTGCGTGGTGGCTCCTCCCCAAACGCGAGTCAGTCATTGGGCTTTTCCTCCGCGGCTCCTCGCTGGATGCCGTCATTATGCACGTCTCTGGCACGCCTGCGCGGCTGCGCGCCGCGGTCCCTCCGCTCGTCCGGGTAATTAGCCTGAGCGTTGAGTCCTCGGGGTGCTTGGTCTAGCCCTTGCTCTCCTTAAGGAAGGTGCGCGCCCCGTTCTGCTCCCCCCCCCCCCACCCGATACTTCTGCCCCTCCGCGCAGCAGCCCGGCCCAGCCCGACTCAAGCGCGCTCTTCCGAGAGTTAATCTCGCGCTCTTCCCGCTTCATCTCTCCCTCGTCGTTTTTCCTCCCCCCCCTCTCTCTTTCTCTCTTTCTCTTCTCTCCCCCTCTCCCTCTCTCATGACTTCGTATGAAACGAAACTTACTCTCTCGCTTTCTCTCGTCCCGCGCGCGTGGTGCACACGGTCGACGGTCGTTACCCGCGCCGCAGTTGCCAGGGCGACGACGGTGGCGCGAAGCAGCTCTCCTCATTCAAATAAGGGGTAAAGGAACGCGGCGGGGCTGGGCGGGGCACACATGCAGCAGGCGAGGCGCCGCAGGCACATCTTCAGTCTCCTCGGGGCTTCAAATCGAGTTTGTACGACAGACAGGGAGATGGTGAGCGCTGCCCTTCCCCGCACCGCACCGCGCCCCGCCCGGCCCGCACACTGTGACACCTCAGCGCGAGGGGGGAACAAGAGTGCTGCTCCGGGCTGGGCTCTGGGCTCGGTGTGGCTCAGCCTCCTTTTTCCTTGATTTCCACATTGTTATGTTATTCCCAGCTCGCACCAAGAGCCGAGGAGGGCAGGGAAGGGCCGGGGAGAGCCCTTGCCCTTGCCGTACCGTGGCTCCTAGCCCTTCTCTTCCCATCCGTGCCGGGACGGCTGACACTTTGGCCGAAGTCTTGGTCAAGGGACCTGTCTAGTGCCCTGTCCCTGGGCGCGCCGCCACGCGGTCGGTCCGTGCCTCTTTAGGGAGGGGGGGGGGGAGGAAGGAGGGCGGCTGAATTGGAAAAGGGGAGGGAGTTGAGCACGTAATATTGAGGAGAAACCGAGCAAATAGTGGGTCCAGCAACTTCTATGTGTGCGTGAGTGTGTGTATTTATCCACCACGGTTTTGACTCAAGCCCCTCTCTCCCCTGTGCAACGCGGCGCGCTCCCGTCGGGATGCTTCCCGAGTATTTGAGCAGCGCGCGGCAGGAGGACCCCACCCCGGTCCTTCTCAAGGGGTAGCTGCCCCAAGGGGCGGAGACCACTAATGCAAAATTTGTACAATTCTTTTTTTTCATATATGATTTTTAAAAAAATTGTTTATTTTTTTGTTTTGATATTTCTTTTGATTTTTCAAGGAAAATTTCTGTCAATTTTTGATAAATTTTGATCTTTTACCCCAAATTCTGATTTTTTCCCAATTTTATTTCTTTTCTTTTTCTCAATTTTTCTGAATCTTCTTTATTTTAATTGGATTTTTAATGTTTTTAAACGATAATCTTTGGGGCCGCGGCCGCACAATGTTTTTTTCGGAGTGATTCCCCCTCGAGCTGCCCTCGCTGGCGTGTCGTGCGGTCTTTGCCATATTATTGCAGAGTATTGTGACGAGTAGCGGGTGGGGGAAGATACTCGCGCACCTCGCGGATGCGTGGCTTCCGCGCGGAACTGTCAAAAATGAATTGAAAAGCAAATGCTTGGAGATTTGGGCGGGGAATTGCGGGGTCGACGGTGCCTAATTATTAATGGGAGGCCCGGGCCAGGCCTGAACAGAGACCCTTTCTCCGGCCGCCGCCACCCTTTCAGAACCATGATGATGGCTCCATTCCAATCAGTGCTGGGGAAAAAATCGAAGCGAAGAAAACTGCCGGCGTCGTGGAGGCTTCTGCGGCGCCCTGCGGGCTCTGCGAGGATGGGAGGCATTGGGGTGGGGCAGTGGCGGGCAGTGGCCTGCTCCAACCCCAATCTCTATGAGGAACGCAAAGTTTTGACTATACATCGAATGCCAAATTTCGGTCACCGCAAGTAAGAATGACAAATTTTGGCATTGATGGTCAAAATATTTGGTATTAAAACACAATGCTAAATTTTGGCTTCCAAATTTTGTATTGACCTGACACTAATGGCATGTCGATTATTTAGAGACAAGCTAAGTATTTCATGTTGGCAAAAGGAAGAAAACACCAGTTGATTGATGGAGAGTGAAATTTATGATCTGCGGCTTGCTGAAGTAATATTCCCTGATTAACTTTTCATTCTATCAGCATTGTTATACTTTCTGGGAACACTCTTAAAAGCTTACGGTGAATTTCACCGTAAGCTACAGTAAACCTGCAGCACTGTAACTTACGGTGAATCTCACTGCAACTTACGGTGAGCTTCACTGTAGCTTACGGTGAGCTTCACTGTAGCTTACGGTGGATTGGGGTGCAGCGACTTAATGCTTAAATTTCACAAGATGCAGGAGTTAAGTAGGGATAAAATAAGTTATTTAGGCGGATCAACAATGTTTCCAGCTCATCGGAACACATCACTGCATTTCACAAAAGTTTCTGGAAAGTCTTTAAACTACAATATATTTTTATAAAAACAACAAATTCCCGGGTGCCATATCATCATAAAGAGCATGAAATATTTGTTAGGAGGATGAGCTTATATTATTCATCTTCCACATTCCCTTTTTAAAATTGTGATTTAAGTTGTCACTTTCCTGAGCTACCTAAATAGGTATGGAATTTTTTTTTTCCTTTTCTAGAGGCAAAACGTCACTACAGGAAATCCCTTGTGATTGTGCGTAACTGCTAGTGAGTTAATATCAAGGATAAGTGTTATACTTTAACAGAATTTTGTAACCGCGTTTCTCTAGTGGTTTGTGCCTCAAATGTAATAAATTTCACTTTTTCTAAACAACTATGTTATACTCGTCATTAAACCTTTGTTTAAGGAACGCCTTCTACCTTCACTTTCAGCAGGAGAACAGCACATTTTCAATATCACATCTGGGGACGATAGGGTTTGTAACCCACATTCCTCTGACATGCCAAAATACAAGTGAGGTGGTGTACGTTGTATAACTTAGAATAATTTTTTAAAATCTTCTACGAAGCCTATGGTCCATGAATACAATTAAGAAGTCTAAAATATATTGCATCAGAAAAAGTTTCCAGAAACTTTTGTTAAGTGGAGTGATGTGTTTCGATGAGCTGGAAACATTGTTGATCTGCCTAAATAACTTATTTTCTCCCTACTTAACTCCTGCATCTTGTGAAATTTAAGCATTAAGTCGCTGCACCCCAATCCACCGTAAGCTACAATGAAGCTCACCGTAAGCTACAGTGGAGCTCACCGTAAGTTGCAGTGAGATTCACCGTAAGTTGCAGTGAGATTCACCGTAAGTTACAGTGCTGCAGGTTTACTGTAGCTTACGGTGAAATTCACCGTAAGCTTTTAAGAGTGAAGTTGTGTTGAGAATTTTCGTTTTCTTTTCGATTTTCTGAAAAGTGGTGAGTTTGCACTCATCCTCTCATAGGCTAACTCAAATTGGTATTTTTGCCTCCTGCATTCTTACAGGTTGTGGGAATTCGTTTTAGACGTGCGCTGCTGGGGGGCCCGGGCCCTAACCCCGCGTGGCGCGCCCGTCCGGCGCCGGCAGACACGACGAGGCGTGGTGTATTCTGAGACTGAGGCGGGGCGGGGCGGGGCGGGGCGGGGCGGGGCGGGACAGGTTGTATATGGGGCTGCGAGCCGCGCCCAGCCTGGGGAGCATCTGTTCTGGGAGATGGACTGTTCCGCTCCCGGCCCGTGCGTTACCCCTTAGGCTCCCTGAGCGCGTTGTTTTGTGGAGGTGGGGCACGTGGCGTGCACAAGATGAGCCTAAGGGACTATGGACACCTGACTCGCCTCGTTTGGCCACCGCCCACCTCACCGCCCATCCCTATAGAATCACTTTATACCAAACAAAACAGCATTTTGCTATCTTAGTAGCCCCTCCGGCGACGCGACGGCAGCCAAGGCCTCTACTCAGCCGGCCTAGAGAGCGGTGGGGGGAGTAAGGGTCGCGGGCGCAACCAGGCACTCCCACGCGCGGGGTCCGACCGAGATCGCCATGCAGATGCTCGGAGTGTGGGGGTTATTTCAATCTGCATGAGGCGGGGCGGGGCGGGGCGGGGCGCGGGTGTAGCGGCCCGAGGCTCGTTTCGAGATTTTTATTTTTGCATGATGCGGGGCCACAGGACCCAGGGCAGGGCTCGGCGTCGGATAAAGCAACCCGGGGAGTAATGGAGAAGTAGTTAGTGTGCCCCGCGGCCAAGGGGGGTTGGGAGGCGTGCAGCCGCCCCACGGTCCCGGTCGCAGTATTTTACATAATAAGCGGTTTTTTTGACTGTGGGGTGTAAATATTTACCAGCAGCTCAGACTCGGTGGGATTTCTAGAGAGAGAGGAAGAGATGGGACGCGGAAGGAGCTCGTCATGCTGCTCCGCCCCGGGCCCCGGGTCGGGCCGGGAGGGGTGGCGGCGGGCGCAGGTGAATGGGGCGGGGCGGGGCGGGGTGGGGCGGGGCGGCCCCTCCGCTGAGTGAGCAGGGCGGGGCCGCGGCCGGGGGCGCACCAGGTATTGTGCGCGTTATTGTGAATTTACCACACGTCCGCGCTCACGCGCGCTTTTCCTCAAACAGAATATCATGCAGTTTTTCATTATTTTCCTCCTTGGCGGTCTGGAAGCGTGCTTCGCCGTCGCTTCCGACCTCCCCCCTTTTTTTCCCGAAGAAGAAAATCCTATCTCTCATGTGGTTTTGAAAATGTTTCTGCCAAGATCCGGGTAATTTTGGAATGAAAACACAACCCGGTGGCAGCAACGGCCGTACAACACTGTGAGGGAGAAACTTGCTCCGGGAAAGGAGAGAGCGAGAGAGAGAGAGAGAGAGAGAGAGAGAGAGAGAGAGAGAGAGAGAGAGAGAGAGAGAGAGAGAGAGAGAGAGAGAAAGAAAGAGAGAGAGAGAGGGAGGCAGAGAGGAAGGGGGGTGGGGGATGAGAGAGGTCGAGCCAAACCGCCACGGCAGGCCGCGCCGTTGTCTTCTTGAAGGCTATGTGGCCGGGCCACCGCATTGTCGCAAAACTTAGAGGGAGACAACGAACTGGGCCCGCAGCTCTCTGAAAAGTGGAGCAGAGCGGGGTGAAAGCCTGGCAGGGGCATGGGGCGGGCGGGGCGTCACGGGGCGGCGCATGGCAGGACGCGGGGCATCGCCACCACGGCACTGGTTTACTGTGGTCCTTGGAAATAATTTTCGATTTTTTTTTTTCATATGTTGTAACGATTTGCCAAAGGCCTGGTTGTCAGAAAAGCTCACAAAAAAAATATTGGGAAATAAATAATACACAACGCAAACAACTGCGATGTTATTGCATGCCTGCATCAAGGGGTCGTCAACTCTGATATTCCTCCGTACACGAAACTGATATATTACCTCGCACGGCAAAAGTAACCCCTGGGATTCCCAGGAGCTTTTTGGAATTTCCAGGCGCGCCAGTCATTTTCCAGGAGCACCCTGGGTTTCGCATATATTTTTCCCAGGAGCACCCTGGGTTTGCGGACCCTTTCCCAGGCGCACCCTGGGAATTTTGTGCTGAGAGTCTCTTTTCCAGGCCGCGCCTGGAAAATAATTTCCGTTTCCAGAGTTGCTCCTGGGAAAACGTGCAAAACGGCAAACCCCGCGAAGCTCCGACGGTACTCGACGTCCTTGACGTCATCCAGGGTGGACCTCGATGGGTTCCATCATGACCACCAATCCGGCACGTGTTTTCCGACTGTCGGGGACCTGCTGAGGTCGGCCTCGAAAACCGTTTTGCGCTGCGGCCGTCGGTTCGCGAGATACGAGGACGTACCACGACGTACCGGGAGCTCCGCGCTAAGGATACGTTCACATTTTGGAGGCCAAAGTGACCCTGGCGCCTTACTCGTTGGGTGTCCGGTACTTCTGACTTCAGAAATATGTTCCATAGGCCGTGGCGCTTCTGTAGACACCTCTCGCACCCTTCTGTCACCTGACATTTGGGTTTGGCGGCGTCCTTAACAGTCTGATCCTGTTGAACACAACATATTTACAGGAATGCACAGTTTTAGGACGCCGCCAACCCCCAATGTCAGGTGACAGAAGGGTGCGAGAGGTGTCTACAGAAGCGCCACGGCCTATGGAACATATTTCTGAAGTCAGAAGTCCCGGACACCCAACGAGTAAGGCGCCAGGGTCACTTTGGCCTCCAAAATGTGAACGTATCCTTGGCGCGGAGCTCCCGGTACGTCGTGGTACGTCCTCGTATCTCGCGAACCGACGGCCGCAGCGCAAAACGGTTTTCGAGGCCGACCTCAGCAGGTCCCCGACAGTCGGAAAACACGTGCCGGATTGGTGGTCATGATGGAACCCATCGAGGTCCACCCTGGATGACGTCAAGGACGTCGAGTACCGTCGGAGCTTCGCGGGGTTTGCCGTTTTGCACGTTTTCCCAGGAGCAACTCTGGAAACGGAAATTATTTTCCAGGCGCGGCCTGGAAAAGAGACACTCGGCACAAAATTCCTAGGGTGCGCCTGGGAAAGGGTCCGCAAACCCAGGGTGCTCCTGGGAAAAATATATGCGAAACCCAGGGTGCTCCTGGAAAATGACTGGCGCGCCTGGAAATTCCAAAAAGCTCCTGGGAATCCCAGGGGTTACTTTTGCCGTGCGATATTACTTCAATATTACCAATATTACCTTCATATTACATCAATATTACCCATATTTTTGCTAATATTACATCAATATCACATCAATATTACCCATATTACCTACAATATTACAATATTACCCTAATATTACTCTCATATTACTGATAATACCAATATTCCTCCGTACACGGCTTAAGGCAGTTGACGACCCCTCGGCCTGCATCCTGCTGTGTGCGTTGATGGAGTGTGATGGTGCTTTACACATGGCGTCCGTACAGTCGTGTGTTGTGCGGCGCGCATTGCAATCTCTGCCTCGGCAATTGATTCATAAGGCCCTTCGCTGTTGTGGGCAGCTTGTGTTGCCGTCAGCGAGCGCTTAACGGGTCGGCGAGGCGGGACGGGGTATGGGGTACTAGAGCGGACCCATTGGCCGCTTGTGAGCCACTTGAGATCCTGCCGGGCTGCTGGTGCTGCTGCTGCTGCTGCTGCTGCGAGGAGCGAAGCACCCGCCTGCCCCGCGGCCCCGCGGCCACTCTCCTCTCCTCTGCAGCCCAACGGCACACTGTTGTTGCGAACTGTTAGCGCAGTTATGCCCCGCAGCTCAGCGCGCGCCCGCTCTCTGAGGGCCCCTATCAGCCGGCCCGCCGCCGCCGCTCCACGGCGGGAGCTGACCGTGGTATGGCATGGCTCATGGCCTCTTGCAATGCGGGATATGAGGATATGAAAGTGGGCGAGGGAGAGGGGTGGAGGCAGGGTCATGTGTGTGTGTGTGTGCAGCTGCACGATAGCCGCGCGCGCGCTGTCTGCCGCTCCGAGTTTGACAGCAGCAGCAGCGCTGAGAGAAGTTTATTCCGAGTGTAAAAAGTGTGCTTATCCGTTTTTACTAGTTTGAATTTAAAGAAAAGAAAAGAAAAAGAGTGAACCCGTAAATGGCTGAATAGTGACTTTCTGCGTTGCGCGGCCATATCATCTTATCGCAGCACTGTCTGTGGCGGGTCCAGGGGCCCAGGGGCAGGGAAAATGAGTTGGGCGGGGCGGGGTGGGGCGGAGCTGAGTGGTCTCCTGTGGCTGCCGGTCAGCACTTCCCTCTGTTTGCACGGTTTGCACGGAGGAGAGGTGGTGGCGGGGCGGGGTGGGGCGGCTGGGCAAGAAAAATGCACAGTCCTCTCCTCTCCTCCCCCTCCCCTCCCTTCCTCTTTGTGGCCATGGCCAAGTGACCTGGACGACGGCCGACCTGCCAGGATTAATTGCCTAAATTTTTCCATGCCATTTTTTTGTTCCTCCCTCCTAAACGCTCATGCATGGGCGCGTGCTTCACATAAGTTTACGCTGTGCCTCGTGCGTTCGGGGATGTTTTGAAACATTCAGCATTTCAAAAGGCTTTTTTCCCCCATTCTCTTGTTTTCCCGAGCTGTTTGCGGCCACATGCTGTGCCCCCGCCGGGTGGGTGCAGCATGTGTTTCTCTCCTCGGGCCGGCCGCACCCCGCCTCGCCCCGCCCCGCCCCGCTCCGCCCCACCCCGCCCCGCCCTGCGCCCCATAGTCCCTCGTCTCATGGTGGTGGCCGGCGGCTCTCAAACCGCAGATTATGTTATTCACCGCAGTCGGTTTTGTCAACTTGCCTCCCCGGCTGCCTCTCTCTCCCCTTACCCCAATCCACTACCATGCTGCCGCCTCCGCCCCTCCGACCCTGTAGGATTCCTGCATAAACAAACTGGTACAAATGTCAGGCTGCCCGCCGCGCCTCTCTCTCAAAATTAATGTGGTCATCTCGCATACATTTGGCTCATCGTCAGGACGAATAATGTGTTAATATGCCGGGCCGGGACGGGCCGGCGGGGAGGGACTCTGCTGAAGTGGCGTGTGGGGCGGGGCGGGGCGGGGCGGAGGAGAGAAAGTTTGCTTGATGAGACTCGCGGCCAGAGGCTTTGAACCAAAACCATAAAACTCAACCCGCACCGACTCCCAGAAAGAAAAAAAAACTGATTTAAACTTGGCATGAGGTGTGTGCGAGGCTCGTAGGTCCGCGTTGCTGCCTGCCCCAACCCGCCGTGCCCCGCCTCGCCACGGCCTGCCCTACTCGCCTGTGGTTCTTCCTGCGCACGGTGGAGTGTTCCTGCGCTTGATGAGGGGGTCGGCGCCGGCTCTGGTCTGCTCCCCGGAAAAGCTCCGGAGCGAGTTTGAGGCGCTGGTCATATCGGCTGGGGTGTGGTTGGTGTAGCGTGAGGCGGCGTCTGGCGTCAGGACGGGGCTGGGCCTTGAATGAGTTGCATGGAGCGTGGACGGCTCTAGCTGTAGTAGCTGTGGTCCGCCCTGCCGCGCCCCGCCCTGCCGCGCCCCGCCCTGCCGCGCCCCGCCCTGCCGCGCCCCGCCCTGCCCCGCCCCGCCCTGCCCCGCCCCGCCTCGCCCCGTGCAGGGGCCGGGGGGGTGCTTCCGATCTGCAGTGCGGTGCCATAGCAGTAGCAGTGGGGTGGGTGGGGATACGGGTCTATGAGGGAGAGACCTACTCTGCCATGCACGCCAGAAGGTTCAAAGAGAAAACAAACGGGTTGTCCGCAACCATGGTTTGCAATCGACTGCCATCGCGCGTTATTATGGACTTAACTCATAAAACGGCGCCGTGCACCCGCGGCGTATTCAGAAACGTCGGGATTTCCCTTCACACGACCTCTTTCGCGGTCTGCTTCGTGTTGTGGAGCGTGTATGCGGCGGTGTTGGGCCCCGCGGGCCTCGGCCCCGCCCCGGCCCGGCCCGGCCCGGCCCTGCTTGGCATACAACCCTCCCCTACGCGATCTCAACGACGCGGTCGTCTCCTCCCGCCGAGTCTTGATCCGCCCTGGATTATCATATTGGAGGCCCTGCTGGTATAACCGGGGAGGCCCGGCCCCCGGCCCGCGTCGTGCCTTCGGGTGATTCGACTTCTCGCATCGGAAAGCGTTTTCTGTTGGCCGCGGCCGGAATAGAGTTGCGTGGGGCGGGGTGGTGCGTGCCAGAATCACGCACGGTGCTCGCGGGGTCAGAGGTTCATCCATCCCTATATATACCTGCAGATCGTATTGCCCATAACCATTGCTGAGGAATCTGTTCGTATACTCAGGCCACCCAATCCGCGATGCCAAACAACCCCCTTGACCCCCTTAGTGCATGACCTCTGCACGGGACGCGAATTTAGAAAGCCCAAGTGAGTTCGGCACAACCATCCAACCACCAAACCGGCGCTTCTCCCAGTTCAGCCCCTGCCTCTCCTGATTTTCATGGATTTTATTAGGTTTTAATTTAGGTTGCAAGGTTAGTAAACGTTTGGTACCGGTTTGGTATGAGCGTAGCGTGAGGTGAGGAGTCACAACTCAAGCGAAGCGACACCTCTAGGCAGAATAATTTTTCGACACCAGTTGTCGACTTTTCTTTGACGAACGAGAATTTGTTTCCGTAAAACTACAATAACTGCGTTCGTAAATTTACAACTCTGCAGAGACATGTTTTAATCACAAATTACGAAAAAGGTGGTAATTTTAATTTTATAAATATGCGTCTTTCACAGTGAAGGGTCTGAACTTAAAAGAATCAAGGTGGATATGGTGGGTGCCGAACTCCCTTCGGGCCTTCAAAGCCGCGGCTCGGCATGGCTCGCCTGCACGCGATTTCGTGTCGAGTGTCTCCCTCTCACTCGCACCCCAGGGCAGGGGCGGGCCGAGGCCTCACCTCGAAATATGGCGGCAGCCTGTCTGGGCCAGCCAGACTACACACTCACAGTGGGGGAGGGCGGGCGCCGGGCCGGGCGGGGCGGGGCGGGGCGGCGGAGTGTTTAGCACGGCTTGGCACTGGTTCTGCTGCTCGCGACGCTGACGCTGACTCGACTGTACGCTACAGAGTGAAGAGCCCTGAGGTCTTGTATTCCGAGTCTATGCTCGGTGAGGTGCCTAACATCTTCTATATATATATACACATACACATGTTATTGCAACGCCTTTTGAGAGAGGAAAAAAAATTACATTAGTTCTTTCGTATGTTAGCGAAAGTGCTCCTAATGTGAGATCACCTCTTTTTCGAGATTCTTTTGATCTCCACGGTGTGGTGCGGGCGTCCTCTAGTGTGAAGGACGTGGGCCGTGAGCTGGGCGCCGCCCGGGGCCAAGCGGCTATTTCTACTTTGTTGATGTTTCATTCCTCTCACTTTGTCGCGCTCGTCGTGGACGCGGGCCCTATCTCTCTCTCTTTCTCTCTTTCTCTCTCTCCCTCCCTCCCTCTCTCTTCCTCCCCTCCCCTTTGCGCGCCGGGCGGTACGGGCGCCCGCTCGCTCGTCCTCCCTCTTACGGGGCTGAAAGCGGGTTGAAGGGTCTCACACGGGAATGAAGACAAAGCGGAGGCAATGAGACGTATCTCAAACGAAATCACCTCTTTCCTTTTTATTATTATTGCGAGTGCCCTGTCAGGTCAGAGAAAAATAAAAGAGGTGGACGAGCGAGTGAGATGTGACTGACGCTCCTTCGACATAATGTGCTGTATGATAGACTGTAGAGGGTAGGTTGAGTCAACAGGTCTCTGAGAAAATTATTCAGCAAATCACACCCGCTGTGTGCTGTTCCTAGCACTATCGTCACTTATCTTATCATTCTTGAATGGGCACGAATAGCCTTTAGTGAAATTGTGATACCGATCGTAAATCGTTAACATACATTTGTTAATCACGAATTACACGTAAACTGTTGCAACTCAACGGGGATGTTTCTCGCAGTGTCGCCGGGCAGCAGCTCCCACGGCGTCGAGGAACCGCGCTTTGGACGATAAAAGAAAAGTGGGCGAAGGCGAGAAGAAGGAGGGGTGTGGTGGAGTCTGAACAGAGCGGAGAGGAAAGAAAAGAAGCGACTGACAGAGACAGGCGGTTGCTGGGATTCATTTCCGTAGTCTCCATGAAGCGGCGGCGATTTGAAGCGCGCTGTCCGCACCAGCCGAAGAGCGCTCTATATTTCTCTCACTTTCTCTCTCTCTCTGTGTCTGTCTCTCCCTCCCTCCCCCCCTCCCTTCCCCCTCCCTCCCCCCCCCTCCCCCACTCTTACTCTGTCACGACAGCATGTGCGCACCCCGCTCACTCCCTCGGGGCTAATATGGACCGCGCACATCACCTCAGCCAACAAGCTCCCCACCCGGCACCCCCTCGCTAGGTCCCCGCCTCGCACGCCCCTCGCCGTCACGTACGTCACAGTGACACAAAGCACCCCGCAGCCCCCGCCCCGCACTCCCTCTGCCCTGTCACCGCGACCGACAGAGCAGAGGCGAGGCGATCCACTGTCTCTCCAGACCGCAACAGTAGCGGGAACACGAGCTGCCCGCCCCTTGACACACACCCGTCCTCACCCTCCTCTCCCTCCTCTCCCTCTCTCCCTCTCTCTTCCTTCCCTTTTAGTCTCTCTTCCTTTTTCTCCTTTTCTCTCTCTCTCTCACACTCCACTGCCGGTGTACAGAACGCGCGCACCCTCTCCCCAACACTTCTGTGACATCAGTTAAGCCGCATGGCTAGAAAGCGCCCCCTCCCCCCCCCCTCCTCTCTCCCCGCGCGGCCCTGCGGGACGGACGTAGTGGCTGCCCGTTTATTGTGACGGGGCGGGGCCGGCGGGGCGGGCAGCAGGTCAGTCGGCAGGCGGCAGCAGGGCTCTTGAGGGGCCTCCTTGTTGCTCCCGCAGGACGGATACGATACGGCCAGGTATCCCTCTCTCTTTCCGTGTGCTCACAGCAGCAGGGAGAGAAAAAAAATTCACGCACGTGTGCCTGTACTTTTGCCCAGGAAAATTAAATTATTTACCAGACGGCGCAGTAGTCTCCCCCGCTCGCTCACGTCTGTAGCTGTGTAAATGTGTTTTTTTTCTTTTTCTTTCCTTCTTTTTCCTTTTCCCCACACCTCATACTCTTATTTGAGCCAGGGGCGCGGCACGCGCGCAGGCACCGCGCAGACGAGACGCGGCTGGTTTACTATTTATTTCGTCCCTTTACTCCCCCTCAGGATGGAGGCCTTAACGACCGTTAAACTTCTAATAGCCGCGGCACGTCTCTCGGCGCGGGCGCTGGCGCGGGCGCGGGATCGATGTGAATGCAAAAGAGAGAGAGAGAGAGGAGAAGAGAGCGCGAAATAAACGCTCCAATGAAAGGCGGCGCGCGCGTGGATTAACGTCACGATGAATTATTTTCGGGTCGTGACTGTTGGGGGCCTGGTCTGGTCTGTGCGTGGTGGTGGTGGTGCAAGCTGTCCCACGCACCGTCAGCAGCCGCCCCGCCACGCCCCGCCCCGCCACGCCCCGCCCGGGCAATTAGTGAGTGGCCCGCGGGAGACAGTGGGCATGGTTGGTCAGCGCAGGGCAGAGCTCGGCCGCAACGTGGCGAGATGGTTCCTCTACAGAGGGGTTGACAATTCTACATATTCTTCTTTTTTTTCAAGAGAGTCACCGCAGTGGCGGTCTTTACACGGGGGGTGCAAGCAAGTCGAGAAAAAAGGTGTCGTTCAAGTGAAAGTTGACGGTATTACACAGGAAGAAGAATAACGTTCGTCATTTCATTTTCGCCCCTTACAAATTCCAGAAAATATACTAACTATCGTAGTTTACACAACAAGACTATAAATGCCAAGTTATTTCCCGGTTGCACCTTGGGCGCTGCAAGAGAAGCTGATGCCGATGATATCTCGTCCCTCGGCTGTCACTCGACTGTCCCCTCTTCTTCTCTCCTCTCCCTCTCACCCCCTCTCCCTCCCCCTCTCTCCCCCTCTCTCCCCCTCTCTCCCCCCCTCTCTCCCCCTCTCTCCCCCTCTCTCCCCCTCTCTCCCCCTCTCTCCGGTACTGCCTGGCGCGCTGCACGGTCGTCGCTTCTTTGCCGTGTGGGAGCGTCGCCCCCACCCCCACCCCCACCCCGTCCTGCGCCACGCTACGTTTGGCAGGGGATTTGGCTTTGAGTCGCATCCGTCACAAGCTTGCGCCCGGGAGCACCGGCTCCTCTGGCTCTCGTCTTGGGGGCGGCCGGGAGAAGGGGCGGAAGGGAGAGGGGAGGGGGAGGAACAGAGAGAATTGAAGGGGGTAGGTGGGAGGGACTGAAGAACGGACACTGTGAAGAATTGTCGTAAGTTTGCGCCGGAAAAATTTCCAATAAGTGAGAATTTTTAAAATTACAATCAAATTGAAAAATTACAAGCCCGGATTAAGGGGAAAATTTTCCACGAAGTGGAGTTGTAAATTTACAATTACGTATCGTAAAATTACAAACACTTTCTACCGATTTGAAATTCAATTACAAGCAAGAATGGTCTGCCGTAAATCTTCAACATTTTTCGGCAGTCGTAATTTACAAAACAAATCGTAAATCTACGAAGATGTTTTTCACAGTGCCGACTCATCGTCTGCCGTTAATTTACAACATTTTTGATAAGTCGTAATTTTACAAAATAATATCGTAAATCTTAAAAGACATTTTTTCAAAGTAGGGGGAGGTGGAGAGAGGGCTGACAGAGAGTGGGAGGAAGGGAGAGAGAGAGAGAGAGATGAAGAGGGAGACCGAGGAGAGAGAATATGCCAACGCGGATCGGGCGAGCCAGAGAGAAAGGGAGATAAATAGGGAGTGAAAATGGGACGGGCCTATGGCCTGACCAGACAGGGACCATGGGCTCACGTGCCCGCAGGCACGTCCCTACGGCGGGGCGGGGCGGGGCGGGGAGGGGCGCATCCATCAGGTTCGTGAGCTAGTTCACCACTGAGATGGGCCCAACAGCCTCTCTGCTAATACTTGCGCGACCTCTCTCCCTGTTCGCGGTGCCTGTGCCTTGTGCCTGTCTCTCGTCTCCCTCTTCGACACCCGTCGCCTTCTCACACACTCTTCTGCTGGCCGCACCGCGCCCCGCCCCGCCCCGCCCCCTGAAGCGCGCTCCACAACAATTTGCTCTGCGGATGATGATGATGATTCATTATTCATCACTGCCAATTTGGGGAGTGAATTTGCGGGGAAATTGAATAGACGGCGCGACGCGCGCATCGGCCGCGGAGCTGCGCCGTAAATCACTCGCTCCCTGTCCTGCCTCTACGGCCGTCGCTCCTTCTCCTCGTCTTTCTCCCTCTTTCGCTCGGTCTCCCCATCTCTCTCTATCTGTCTAGCCCCTGGCTGGCTGACCCTGGCCCTCCCGCCCGTCCCGACAATGCCACGCCACGCCACGCCGAGCCGAGCCGAGCCCATCGTCATCTTTCATTATTTACCTCCCATGAATCTGGAATGTCTCGCGACACTTCATCGCAGCACGACCGCCCTTGTCTGTCTCTCTTGCTCTCGGTCGCCGCGCTTCTCTCACTCCCCGTTCCCCCCTCTCTCTCTCTCTCTCTCTCTCTCTCGCTCCTAGGCTCCTCTGGAGTGCTCTCTATCACTGTGCTTGTCAATCCCTCGCTCGCTCGCTCGCAGCCGGCAGTCTGTAGGGGGCCGCCCTGCTCCGCCCTGCTCTGCCCTGCCGCGTGGTGTGCGGAGCTGAAAGTTGAATAAAGGCGGAGTGGTTTACGTACACGAGGCGTGCCGCGGCGCAGCGGCGCTCTGCTTGTATATTTGCATACACTGCAGAACAAACTCGCTGGATCGACCTCTCTGCTCCGCTCGGAACTCTCCCTCCCCCCTTCCCCCTTTAATTTTTTTTATAAACCCCACCTTTACCTTCTGGTCTTTCGCAGAACGGGTCAGAGGTAAGAGCTACAATGTTACATTGTTTTTAATTTTTTGAATTTGCTGTTTCAGGTGAGTGACCCCCTGCGGTCTGTACGGTGTCCAGTCGAGTCAGGACAAGTGAGCAGAGCAGGTAAAAGCAGTGGCACTGCTAGAACAAAAGCGTGACTTTTAAGGTGATGAAGGTCTTACGCTTCTTCAAATCCAATAATTTATTTAACAACTTTGTAGGTGCTTTGTAACGCATTTACAAGGGCGTTACGCTCTAGATAGTGGATAGTGTTTACCACATATGTTGAGGCGTTGAGTCAGTGGGGGTTGTTACCGGGCCGCGCGCAGTGTTGGGAGTTTGCCTGTGTGCGGTGAGGGGGGGGGGGGGGGGGGGGGGGGGAATCAATCGTACAAAATGAGTAAAATCATGTTTTTTTTTAACTTTTAATCTCTTTGGGAAAATTTGTCACTTTTTTGATAAATTTTGATCTTATCTCCCCTTTTCTTACTCTTTTTTTGTTCATTTGTTTCCGATTTTCCAGATGTTTCTGAATGTTTTTCTTGATTTTATTTTAATGTTTTAAATTTTTTTTTAAAAATCAAATAATTTTTTGTTGTGGGCCGTGCAGTGATTTTTCGGAGTAACATTCCCCTCGGTGTGCGGTGAGGAGCAGAGCAGGCGTGCAGTGCAGCAGGGTGCAGGTGCGACACTCGAGCGGCGCGAGGCATGACGAATGGCTGATGAGCTTGGGAGGGGGGGGGGGAGGGGGGGGGACTCATTGGCAGAGCTCGCAGCGAACGTACCGCGTACCACTCACGCAGCGCATCCGTCAAACGGAGAAGGAAAGGCGAAAGGGGAACAACTATGAATTTTCGTGTACAAATTTTCTAAATTGTTGTGAATTTTTGCTTGAATTTTACCTAAAGTTTTGTAAATTTTTCTTTATTTTCCTGCTTTTATCTTCTTCCTTTTTTAATGAAAAATGAGGTGCAGAAAAATTTTAGAGTTGTCCCTCGCTTTTCCTTCTCAACTGGCAAACTAGCCATGCGTGCTGTCTACATACATTCAGGTGCTTTGCCTTGGAAATACCCCCCTCCCCCCTGAAAAAGTACGATCTTGACTCTGTGGTGTACCTTGCTGGACAGAGTGGGGAGCACAATGAGGAGAGGGAGAGGTGCAGGCAGAGATATGAAGACGCGCGCGCGCTACGGCAAGAGAGGGGATCACGCGACTCTCGGTCGGGTCTGGCATTACCTCTTGATCCCGTAGCGCAAAGCTGTCCATGACGGGGGCACGGCGTGGTGCGGGGTCTCTCTCAGTCAGGTGTCCGCACCAGAGCTTACCACTGCCACCCGAAATGGAAACTCTCACCCCATGCTTCGTTTCCTCCCTAACCCCCTCTCTCACACTCACTCCCCCGTCTCTCTCTCTCTCTCTCTCTCTCTCTCTCTCTCTCTCTCTCTCTCTCTCTCTCTCTCTCTCTCTCTCTCTCTCTCTCTCTCCCTCTCTCTCTCTCTGTTCGAAAAAGCGCGCGAGAGGGTAGAGGGGTGAAAATCACGGGGGGAAGGTGTGTTTGCCTCATAGAAGAAGAAGAAGCAGAGAAAGGGCGCGGGTAAAGAGTGGAGGTGGTGGCGGGGCGGGCCGAGGCGGGCGAGAGCGGGGCGCTGCTGAGGCCTCTCAAAGGAGAGGTGGTGCTGAGCTTGCACCTTGTATGTGTGCTGCGGGCGGTGGGCTGCAATGCTCGTGACCCGGGGCGAGCGGTTGCAGGAGTCACGCAAACACACAGCGCAAAGGTGCCGGGGAAAAGGAGGAAGGTGGGGAGAGGGAGGGGTTAAGGGCAAGGGGATGAGTGAGTATTATTGTGTCTGTCGCTGCCTGGAAAATTTGCGCTTCAGGCAGGCTGCGAGGTTTTTGCGGCTCATCACCCTTCGGACCGGATGGGTGTGCTGCTGGGCTGCAAGAAAAGTTGAGCAAGAAGTAGCTAAAAAAAAAAAAACAGAGATTGGTCCAGCGGTCTGCTGCCTGCCTATACACTAGCACGGACGTGTTTTTGTTGCCTTATACGCAGACACACAGGGTGGTCACAAGTCAGGGAAATGCCAGGCATCAAAAAATTGGTCAGGCAACGCGGATTTTTCACCCTTTTTTTAACAGTTTTCTTCCCCTTAAATTCTTGCGTTCATGTCTGGGAAAAATACTATTTTGTCAGGGAAAAGCCAGGGAAATTTCAGGGAATTTGACTTTCCAGATTATGTGGCCACCAAATACAGCTGACTTATTCAGCTGGGTCTGCCTTCAGCAGCAGCAGCCGCTGCGCGATGCGAGCCGGGCTCTGGCGCGTCGTGGTGGGGAGCGCCTGCTGGGTAGGCAACTCAACGCGCCCGTGCACCGCGGGCTGGCCTACCCCGACAGGCGCTGAGGCGCGCTGCGCTGCTCTGCCCCACCCCACCACGGCTTCCCTTTAGTTTTTAATTCTTTTCTTTTCTCGCAACGTTTTTTTTTTGTTTCTTCCGACGTGGCCAGTGGCTTTTCAACTTTTCCTCTTATACATCACTTAATTCTGCTAACCGAGGGGCGTTTGTCTAGACGAGGATAAGAGCGGAGTCGGGCGGGTCGGACCCGGGGCTGCTGGGGGAGGATGTAGGGCGAGGGAACACCTGCTCGCCACACTCCGCCACGCCCCCCGGGGGGGGGGGGGGCGCGAGCCGGGCCCACGGCTGCAGGTGGACAGATTGAGATTGCGGAAAAGTTTGGACTTATGTGCTCGATTGTGTGCAGTCTGGCCGGGGCCCACCGCCTCCTCCCCCTCCCACCTCTCCAAGCCCTTATTCCGCCCGCCCGCCCCCGCCCCGCCCCGCTCCAAGGAGTGCAAGTTTTGAAGCTGGGCACATCAAAGTGCGATCCATTTGGCCAGTTCCAGAGTGTCGGCCGCTCCGCTCCCTCCCCTCTCCCTCCTCCGCCGCCGTCCAGGGGGGCCGGGCCAGCCCTGCCGTCTCCCGCCGCTGCCCAAAAATTACTTTCAATTATTTTATCGGAAGGTAATTAGCAGTAATGAACACTGCCGAGCCTGGCACCCATCCAGTGCGGTATATTCACTTGAAAGTGCATTAATGAGAGTTTGTGTGGGGCACGGCTGGCTGGGACAATCGCTTTGGCGAGCTATAACGTGCAATATGTTTTTTTTTCCTTCTCCGCAGCCGTTTTAATGTATTCACTCTTTTCTTCCTCTCTCTCCGCGAGCGTTGTGATTTGCGATGAGGTTTGCTCGGGCTGCCGAGTGTCGCGTGGGCTTGGAAGTGAATGGCAGCGTACAAAATGATGTTTACGGGTGAAATCCCCCACGCCCCACGCATCGCCCGGGCCTGCGCGTAACTTCAATATTCCGCCATAAATGTAGAATGTTGTGTATCTTGTATATTATTATGAAGCGTGGGCGAGGCGTGTATGACAATGTTGCCCTCTTCTTCTCGATTTTATGGACGTCGCGAGCGAAAGCACATGCTGTCAGCGTCACAATAGTATTCCCGACGCACACACACACACACAGTTTTCTTTTCTTCTTTTTAACAAGTGTCACCTTCACCATGGCTAAGGGTTTCGTATTAATTTCGCAGAGCATAGCCGTAAACTTGCAAAAGTAATGCCAATTAGCCTCCGGCTTTTCTTCCAGACCGTTTGTTGGAGAATCCTTTTTAATGAGAATGCGACCGGAGCCAACTATGAGCGTCCCGCGGCGCGCAAGCTGACTCGTTTTAATTCCGACGGAAGGCCTTGTCTGACTATGAGGAAACACTCACTGCGAGTTGGGGGAAAAGTGGGAGGGGAAACGGGTGCGGGGGAGGGGGGGGGGCACTTTTTAATGAACGATTTTCTTCTAATCGCTGGCAAGTAAAGGGGTGGGGGATAGAGCAGGTAGTGAGCCGGTCGAAAGGGTTTTTTGTATAAGTCCAGCCCCTCGGCCAAAACCCTCGGATCACACTCACACTCCACCCTCCGTCACCTCATCTCTCTCTCTCTCTCTCTCTCTCTCTCTCTCTCTCTCTCTCTCTCTCTCTCTCTCTCTCTCTCTCTCTCTCTCTCTCTCTCTCTCTCTCTCTCTTCCCTTTTGACTGTATCTCCCTCTCCCCTTTCTCCCTCTCATCTCCCTGGCGGCGGCGCGTCGGCCAAATATTGAATCTGATAGCAGAAGGATAAGTGAGCCGGCAATCGGCTGGCCTGGGCGGGGACCTTTGGGCCGAAGCGAGCGCCTCCGGCTTGCCCTGGCCTCCCCCGTGAAAAATGGATGGCCAAAGTTAGGGGGAGGGGGAGAGAGCGAGGAAGAACAAGCAAGATTCAGCGAGAGGGACAGAGAGTGGGTGAGGTCAGTGCGGGGAACGGGGCACACCCCCTCCACCCCCCCCTCCACCCCACGCCTGGACGCTCGAAGTAGGCCTTGCATCTCGCCTCGCCCACGGTGGATTCCATGACAGAAGAACATGCCCTGAGACAAGTAGTTTCAGAATTGGACAATAATTTTTTTGTTTACTCTCCTTGGCCAATTATAAACAAAAATAATTTTGTCAGATTTTTTGGGACTATTTTGGGGTCGCCAAAGCATGGTTTTACGACAATATTACAAACACTGGCCTCTAGCTCAAAAGACGCGGAAATGGATTTGGCTCAAAAAATTATTTTTACTACCCTTTATTAATATACTAAACAATTGCAAAGTATCATGAGGGTAATAATTTTTAAAGGCGAGAAAAAAAATTATTTGTGTTGAATTTTAGCCCATTTTGCCGATTAACAGCTCTGGCTGGTTCTGTTATTGGGTGTCAGATTTAGGCGCTTGGGTTCCACGTTATCATTTCACATTGGAAATGAAATAACTGACATTTAGAACTCTCATGTATGTAAATCTTAATATCAGCAAAATGGGCAATAACCGCCAAAATTCAACACAAATGATTTTTTTTCTCGCCTTTAAAAAATATTACCCTCATGATACTTTGCAATTGTTTAGTATATTAATAAAGGGTAGTAAAAATAATTTTTTGAGCCAAATCCATTTCCGCGTCTTTTGAGAGCTAGAGGCCAGTGTTTGTAATTTTGTCGTAAAACCATGCTTTGGAGACCCAAAAATAGTCCCAAAAAATCTGAAAAAATTATTTTTGTTTATAATTGGCCTAGAAGAGAAAACAAAAAAAATTATTGTCCAATTCTGCAACTACTTGTCTCAGGGCATGTTCTTCTGTCATGGAATCCACCTCACCCGAAAAATGCGGTGAGTCATTGACACTGCAATATACGATGACCGGCCACTGTTTTGGAGTTTCTTACTTTGTGTCGTCCTGAAGGGGCTGCTCGCCCTGGCGCCCCGCAACACCACCCCACCCTACCCCACCCCACCCTACCACACCCCGTACTCAGCCCTACCGTGTTCGCGTTATATTTGCTCGCCGTTTGATAATGATGCAGCTCCGGTAGAAACTTCCCCGTCCTCTCAGCGTTCCCTGCCTTGCTCGCTCCGCCTCACCCCGCCCCGCCCTGCCTCGCCCTGCCTCGCCCCGCCCCTTTCTGCCTTCCTGCCTCGCCCCACCCCGTCTGGCGGAGCCCCGCTGCCGCTCCTGCAGGTCTCTAAAGGCAGAGCGAAATGAAATAAGTCCCTTGATGGTTTCTGTTCTGAATAAAGGGACAGGGACAGCCTGGTCCGGCCCGCGGCAGGGCCTGGTATGGTTCGGATGAAAAGCAACCAAGTTGTTATTGCATGCGTATTACGCGCCCTTTCTGCCACTTAGTCTTAAGTGGGCCCGGACCACTCTTTAAAAACTCTAATGCTACTATAAATTACTCTGTTATTTTAAAATATTTCCTTTTCTCGCGTTGGCGTGTTTCTACGTACGCGTGAAGTGTGCGCTCTTTTCCTCGCCTTTCTACCGCTATGCCGCGTGTGCGCCGTATTTGCGCGCATGTCTGTATCTGTCTCCCTCCCTCTGTCTCTCCTCTCGCCGTCTCTCTCCCTCTCCCGTCGGCCCGCGAGGAGCGCACCGGCGCCGTGGCGTCTCGTCTCGCCTCGCCTCGCCTCCTCACCCGGATTGTGGTGCGGACAATCTCGCTGAATGTATGTCGTCGGTCCTGCCTGCGAGCGACCGTGCGCGTGCGCGCGCGCGCGTGTGTGTGTGTGTGTGTGTGTGTGTGTGTGTGTGCGTGCGCGCGCGCGCGTGTGTGTGAGTGAATGCACACTACGCGTGTATGTCAGTGTTGGACCAGCGCTGCGTGTTACTGCTCGTGAAATTTTGATGACCTACACTCTCGCTCTATCTCCCTCCCTCCCTCTCCCCACGCCCCTCTCTGTCTGTCTCTCTTTTGTTGTCCGCGTGATCACCCCGGCTCGGCCGTGGCCGTGGGCAACGCGCTGCAGCGGCGGCAGCTACTCCCACCCCTACCTGTGGGCCGGGCGGGGCCGGCGGGGCCCGCCGGGCCGCGGCGCCCAGGGGAAATCGCTAGGAATCGGTCGCTTCGTGTTTCGGTGGACGGGCAAGCTGAATACGCTCGCTGGGTAGGGAGGGCGATAGGCTATGTGAATGGAATGAAACGGCCGTTCGGCAGAAGGCAAATGGCGATTGCCTCATTCAAATTGATTCCTGGCGCGAGGACGCTATCTCACCCGCCTTCCTCCTCAGTGGTGGTGTGCGGGTCACTTACCGGAAGGGCGTTCTCCCTGATAGCTCCCCCATCCCTCATTTTTCCCAGAATTATGGACCGGCTGTATTTTTAGGAACGAAACGTCCCCACGAGGCTTAAAGCCGTTTGGTTATTGATGTCGAGATGAATGTAGAGCGCTCAGTAGTTGTGGGACGGAGCAATGCTAGGCTGGGCTCGGCTCCGGAGGCTTTTCCCACGAGCACTTGCCTGATTTTTTCATCTCGTCCGCAATCATTTCTTGTATGTTTATGGACTTTTATTGGATTTTATATAGCACATTATTTGCTCTGTGTCGCCGGGCGGCGCGGCGGGAACGCAGTGGGCGGGGCGTGGCCGTGGCATCGCGAAGTGAGCCTGCTTTGGCGGCAAGAAGGACCACTATCATATTGCACAGCCATCACCCCGCCCCCGCCTTCTCTACCCCTTCCGCCCCATCCTCCGCACTGCTTACTCGGTCACGGCCCTTTTCATGGTGAACTCGGCCGCCTCTCGTTCGAATGTATTTCTCTCTTTTTACTTCAAAGTTTGGCAACTTGACCCAACTCTGCTATTTTTGCTTCCTTTCGGCCCCGCCTCCGTCGTCGCGGTCGTCCTTTCTGCCCGCGAAAGGAAGGGAAATATGGGTCGGTCTATTGAGATGGAGCAAGCGGCAGACGCAGGGGTGAGGGAGGGGAGTGGGGTGGGCTGCACGAGCAGGACGCCAGGCGGGCGGCTCGCTGCACCGGAGGGGCGGGGCGGGGCAAGGCGGGGCGGCGTGCAGAGGTTTCCACAAATCGGCGACCTCCGACCACTTCTTCTTGGCTCTGCCGCTGGGATCCACTCCAATTACGAAGGCTCTCCAAGGTGAACTCCGTTGTGCATGACTACGGCTCGTCTCTGCGTCGTCACTCCTCGGCAGCCCAGCCCCTGCTAGCACCGCGCGTGTCGGGCGGGCCCCCGTCTCGTCTGGAGATCGTATCCTCCATGCTCTTCTCCCTCCTCCTCCGCATCTTCCCATCCCCCATCGCTGTCCTCCCCGGCTCTGCGCGATGTGACGCACAATCACTGTGAAACAAAAATTCTTAAATTTACGACAAATTCTATAATTTATGATTACGATATTGATCTTTAAAGTTACAAATTATAAAAAGTAAATTTACAACACATTTTGTAATTTCTTTACATGATTTTTTGTTGTAAGAATACAACGTGTTTCGTTATGCAATTACGAATCGCATACGTAGAAACCATTTACGAAATTTGCTGGTAAGTTATGACATTTTCCAGAAAAGTACGACATTTATGGTAAGGTTACGACTTTATCTCCGTAAAATACGACAATTTCAATAAAGTTACGAGAAATGTCGTATACTTTCGGCAAATGTGGCAAATCTAGAAGCAATGTCGTAAATTCACGAGAATTGTCGCAAGTCTTTCACTTGTGAATTTTAAGTTTTGGTATTGAAAATTTATGGCATGCATCCGTGAAACTATGAATGCTAACTGTAAAATCAACAGAAAAATTAGGATCTTACGACTTTTTTTCAGAATAGCTAATCACAACATTTACGCTCTTATAAATTACAAATGTGACCCGTAAATGTACAAAAATTGGAATGGAAATTTTTCCGTAACCACCACAAGTTCTTTTCACAGTGATGTTGAACATTTCGTTTCCTTTTTTGTTTGGCGATGTGTTACTTTTCTCCGGACGGAAATGTGGTTAGTTTTGGAACTCCCCGATATAGTCGCACAGGGCAGAGCCTGCCTGTGGGTCTAATTTGGCAGTGCACCAGCGACAGCCGGCGGCGACGCGCCCGCATTCGAGTACCTCTGCCTTTAACGTAACCCCCGAGGCCCTCCCTCGAGCTGCACCCCAAAGTTAGACTACTTCTGATTGCCCCCCAGCACAAGAGCAGAGTGGAGTACAGCCGCGCAGAATCCACGCGCGGGGAGAGAGAGAGAGAGAGAGAGAGAGAGAGAGAGAGAGCGAGAGAGAGAGAGAGAGAGAGAGAGAGAGAGAGTAGCATTTGAGGAAGGCAGGAGTACGGTTGATCACGGCATATATCGGAAGTGACTGTGAGGGACAAAAGCGGTGCAGTCCTCTCTGGGGAGGCGCTGCTGCCGAGGTGTCGCGGGCCAGGGTGCACCTCAGTGTGTGCCACCCCGCCCCGCCCCTCACCGCCGCCTCACCCCGCCGACTCTCTAATGGCCCCCGCCCTGTCTGGATATGCCTCATTGTATTCGCACCCCACGCCCTTTAGCAGTCCGTTTTATTCTCCTGCCGATTCCCCTCTCTTCTTCATTAATCTCACCCACGCCTGCCATTGTTTACTCCCAATTCTTTCCTGTCTCCTGTTCCTCGTTTGCTCTCGTTGGCCTCTCTTCTTTCTTCTCCTTTCCTGCTCTCTCTCTCTCTCTCTCTCTCTCTCTCTCTCTCTCTCTCTCTCTCTCTCTCTCTCTCCTCTCTCTCTCTCTTTCTCTCCCCCTCCCTCCCTCCCCCCCCCCTCTCTCTCTCTCTCTCCCTCTCCCCTCCCCCTCCCTCCTCGCCATGCTTTCTCTCGCACCGAATACGCCTTCCGATATCAGGGAGCATAAGGAGGGAGGCTAGGGGTGGGTGGCAGTGACGGGGGAGGAGGCTGGGACGGAGGACACCCGGAAATGGCGTTCTGCCGCGCCGTTTCCGCGTGCGCCGGAAATTTCGTCTGCCGCTGGCCGATGAGTGGCGTGCGTGTCGTGTGGGCGAGGAGGAGGCCATCCATTGTGCAGGTGGCGCGCGCTCTGCACCTCACCGCGCACCGCTGCGGCCTCGGGCTGCAGCGCTCACAGCCAGGCTCGGGGGGAGAAAAAAAAGAAAAGAAAGAAAATAAAAACTCACAGAAGAAAACCGGTACATTCATCTGCAAAGAGGAGCGGCATGCGAGTGTTTGGTGGGGGACTATAGACTTGCCAAAGCATTCCCTTCCCGTTCTGTCTCTGCTCGTCCCTTATGTGCTCAGCGTCTAGACGCACGGGCCACGAGCTTGGAACCCAAGTAATGTGTGTTTGCGTTTCAAGTTGGCCCTGCCGCCGTCTCCTTTCTGTCCACTTTGACCCCGCATGCTTGACTTTTTCCCCGACCACATTTTCCCCCCTCTCTCAACAGAGAATCGCTTGAAAAATGTGATTGGAAAGAAAGATTTCTTGCTCCCTGTATTGATGAAATAATTTGCTTTAGATCAAAACAGCCTGTGTTGATTTGAACAAACATTTCTTTGAGTGCTCTCTCCCTCTCTTTCTCTCTCTCTCTCTTTCATTATGCGCTTGCTTGATGTAAAAAGGCTGAGGATGGGTTCACGATATTTGTTACTAATATAACCCGCTTTGACCACATTACGTCCTCTCAAGTCTTCGCGTCGACAAACTTAAGGAGAGGGGAATCGCTGCTAATACCTCTCTTGCGTGGAGTCATGAAAACTCCCTCCCCCCCTCTCTCTCTCTCTCTCTCTCTCTCTCTCTCTCTCTCTCTCTCTCTCTCTCTCTCTCTCTTACGCAAGCTTACCTTCTTCTTACTCCTATTTCACCTTCCCCTTTCCATCCTATATCGGTGGCCCTCATTAGAGGCATAACTGTCAAAACTGTCTGAAGAGCGGCGCGCCGGCCTGGAATAAACGTGGCGCGGGGCGGTGAGGGTGTGCGGGGTGGGGCTGTGCGTGTGTGGCGCGTCCTCAGATAAACGTGCCCAGCTCTCCCTCTGGCTGGTTTTGACTCCACCCCCCCCCCCCTCCCCCTCTCCACACACACCCTCGCCCTCCATTCAGAGCGAACCACAGCAGGCTGCCCGGAATGAATGGCAGCTGAGCGCGCGGTCGACGCCGCACGGTGCAGGAAGCACTGATTGGGGTCATTCAGATCTCCCCCTCTGTTAACAACCCCTTAAATCTACGACGTAGGCAATAAAATGGTCGAATGACGTAATATAGTTGGCACTCTCAAAATACTGTAATCAGCAAGTCTATCTGCACCACTAATTTCTAGTGAACTTTTTCTACATAGTTTAGAAGTTTTTTGTGCATGCATAGCTTATTTTAAAAATTCCTTTCGTTCTTATGCACAATTTTTGCATCTATATTTAAGAATTTGTACATAAATCTGTAAGAAATTTTACGTAAGCTATGCATGCACATAGACCTGCGCCAGCTATTTAATACATAGCACAGCAGGGAACTACTCTCAGTATAAATTTTATCGCCTGTAAAAGCCCGCTCTTCTGCTTTAAAAAGAAATGTTCACAAACGTGTTTCCTTACTAGTTTGTGCTATTTTCTCTCAGATTTGCCCGAGGGTTACGCAAAGAACGCCGCGGAACTCGGGCGCGTGTCTCCCGCAGCCTCTGCGCACGCGTGCATGGGGCTGCTTAGCAGGAAGGCGGAGCCCGCTGCATGCAAGTGCGCTTCGGTGTTTTTTGCACTTTTTTTCTGGCAGTGCATCCCTGTTTTTCTTCTTTGGCAATAACTTCCTTGTTTTTTTTTTTTGATTTTTTTTTCATCCTTGTTGGTCCGTATTAGTGTCTTTCGCAGCCCTGAATGTGTTCACAAAGGGCACTAAACTTGCCCTGCCGGCACCCTGCTGAGGTTGGTTGCGTGCGCCCGCCCCGGCGCGCCCCCCTTTGATCTCCTCCCCAGACCTGTTCTCATTAATTATAGGCCTTTTTCTCTCTTATCCTCTCCAGAACTCCGTTCTGCCCTCTCTTTCTCTCTCCTGCTAGCGTACCCCACTCTCACTCGTCCTGTCACCGCCCCTTTGTTTCCCTCTCTGCTGCACACCAATCCCTCTTTCTAGAAAAATGGTACCTGCAATGGTAGCTGCAGAGGGCTAAGCCCCCCGGGCGAGGGCCGGGCCCCCACCGGCACGGAGATAAAGGGAGGGGGAAGCTCGGGATGAGAAAAAAAAAAAAAAAACAGCTATGAGAAGGAGAGAAACTTTCTTTGTTTTCTGTCCCCGACTCCCCCTCGTGGATTATCGTATCAGTGTCGGTCGCCTGCGGACGCACCTGCTGCAGCGGTGGGTGGCAGCCTTGCACCGGGATGGGATGCAGGGGCCTGAGGAGGAGGAGCAGCCGCCCGATTCTGCAGAACGCTCTCGCGTCTCCCTCCTTGTCGCACTTATGGGGCCCTGCCATCCCCAACGTAAGGACGACGCCATAGGTGCGACAAGGTCGGAGGCGCACCAGAGCAAATTTTCGGAATGAGACGGCAGCAGCGCAAGGTGCAGAGGAGCACGGGGCCATAAATCTAGACGCCCGAACCGTTTGGCCGTCTCCTCGACGCAGCGCAGGGGAGGGGAGGGAGGCAGGCTGGTGGTGCACTGATGAGATTTATCAGAGGCGGCTGCGATGCGACAATGAATAAAATATGCTGGCGTACCGTGCCGTTCCGCTCCGGGCCGCTGCTGCCGCGAGCCCCACCACACCCTCCTCGCCCCCTCCCGCCCCCCCCTGCCCGCGCTGCAAGATTGTTTCTGGGGCCTTCGACGACACTAGGGAGATAGATGGCCCTGGTCAAACTAGGCCAAAAAGGGGAGGTTGGAGATTGGAAAGAGAAACAAAAAAAGACTAAAATGAAGTGATACGGAGGCAGTGTGTGGTTGCGTGCTGTTGGCTTTTGTCCTTGAGGAGCCATGGACCGCGGTCGGACCGTCCGCGTCGTCCTCAGTATCGAACTGCTTCTCTAAAGCTGCGGCGCGCCCGCGTTCGGTACGGCTGAGCTGCTGGAAGTTAGCCTGCCCAAAATAGCCTGCCCGCAAAACATGTCACCAATCGTTTGTTATTCGTTTGTTATCGTTTGTTAGCACAATGGTTTTGTTTGTTAGCGCTTAGTTCTCGGAAAAACTGACATGGCCATGGGCAGGCTAACTTCCACATGACCGAAATGCAGCCTGCCCGCATATTACGTCACCAATCGTTTGATATTCGTTTGTTATCGTTTGTTAGCGCAATAGTTTCGTTTGTTAGCGCCTCAGTATACCCGTTTTTTAAAAAATGACGTGGGCAGGCTAACTTCCACATGACCGAAATGCAGCCTGCCCGCATATTATGTCACCAATCGTTTGTTATTCGTTTGTTATCGTTTGTTAGCGCAAAATTTTCGTTTGTTAGCACCTCCGTGTACCCGTTTTTTAAAAAATAAGGTGGGCAGGCTAACTTCCACATGACCAAAATGCAGCCTGCCCGCATATTATGTCACCAATCGTTTGTTATTCGTTTGTTATCGTTTGTTAGCGCAAAATTTTTGTTTGTTAGCGCTTTCGTGTACCCGTTTTATAAAAAATACAGTGGGCAGGCTAACTTCCACTTGACCGAAATGCAGCCTGCCCGCATTTTATGTCACCAATCGTTTGTTATTCGTTTTTTATCGTTTGTTAGCGCAATAGTTTCGTTTGTTAGCGCCTCAGTATACCTGTTTTTTAAAAAATGACGTGGGCAGGCTAACTTCCACATGACCGAAATGCAGCCTGCCCGAATATTATGTCACCAATCGTTTGTTATTCGTTTGTTATCGTTTGTTAGCGCAATAGTTTCGTTTGTAACCGCCTCAGTATACCCGTTTTTTAAAAAAATGACGTGGGCAGGCTAACTTCCACATGACCGAAATGCAGCCTGCCCGCATATTATGTCACCAATCGTTTGTTATTCGTTTGTTATCGTTTGTTAGCGCAAAATTGTCGTTTGTTAGCGCCTCAGTATACCCTTTTTTTTAAAAAATGACGTGGGCGGGCTAACTTCCACATGACCGAAATGCAGCCTGCCCGCATATTATGTCACCAATCGTTTGTTATTTGTTTGTTATCGTTTGTTAGCGCAAAATTTTCGTTTGTTACCACCTCCGTGTACCCGTTTTTTAAAAAATACAGTGGGCAGGCTAACTTCCACATGACCAAAATGCAGCCTGCCCGCATTTTATGTCACCAATCGTTTGTTATTCGTTTGTTATCGTTTGTTAGCGCAATAGTTTCGTTTGTTAGCGCCTCAGTATACCCGTTTTTTAAAAAATGACGTGGACAGGCTAACTTCCACATGACCGAAATGCAGCCTGCCCGAATATTATGTCACCAATCGTTTGTTATTCGTTTGTTACCGTTTGTTAGCTCAAAATTTTCGTGTGTTAGCAACTCCGTGTACCCGTTTTATAAAAAATACAGTGGGCAGGCTAACTTCCACATGACCGAAATGCAGCCTGCCCGCATATTATGTCACCAATCGTTTGTTATTCGTTTTTTATCGTTTCTTAGCGCAAAATTGTCGTTTGTTAGCGCCTCAGTATACCCGTTTTTCAAAAAAATGACGTGGACAGGCTAACTTCCACATGACCGAAATGCAGCCTGCCCGAATATTATGTCACCAATCGTTTGTTATTCGTTTGTTACCGTTTGTTAGCTCAAAATTTTCGTGTGTTAGCAACTCCGTGTACCCGTTTTATAAAAAATACAGTGGGCAGGCTAACTTCCACATGACCGAAATGCAGCCTGCCCGCATATTATGTCACCAATCGTTTGTTATTCGTTTTTTATCGTTTCTTAGCGCAAAATTGTCGTTTGTTAGCGCCTCAGTATACCCGTTTTTCAAAAAAATGACGTGGGCGGGCTAACCTCCACATGACCGAAAAGCAGCCTGCCCGCATATTATGTCACTAATCGTTTGTTATTTGTTTGTTATCGTTTGTTAGCGCAAAATTTTTGTTTGTTACCACCTCCGTGTACCCGTTTTTTTAAAAATACAGTGGGCAGGCTAACTTCCACATGACCAAAATGCAGCCTGCCCGCATATTATGTCACCAATCGTTTGTTATTCGTTTTTTATCGTTTGTTAGCGCAAAGTTGTCGTTTGTTAGCGCCTCAGTATACCCTTTTTTAAAAAAATGACGTGGGCGGGCTAACTTCCACATGACCGAAATGCAGCCTGCCCGAATATTATGTCACCAATCGTTTGTTATTCGTTTGTTATCGTTTGTTAGCGCAATAGTTTAGTTTGTAACCGCCTCAGTATACCCGTTTTTAAAAAAAATGACGTGGGCAGGCTAACTTCCACATGACCGAAATGCAGCCTGCCCGCATATTATGTCACCAATCGTTTGTTATTCGTTTGTTATCGTTTGTTAGCTCAAAATTTTCGTTTGTTAGCAACTCCATGTACCCGTTTTATAAAAAATACAGTGGGCAGGCTAACTTCCACATGACCAAAATGCAGCCTGCCCGCAAATTATGTCACCAATCGTTTGTTATTCGTTTGTTATCGCTTGTTAGCGCAAAATTTTTGTTTGTTAGCACCTCCGTGTACCCGTTTTTTTAAAAAATACAGTGGGCAGGCTGACTTCCACATGACCAAAATGCAGCCTGCCCGCATTTTATGTCACCAATCGTTTGTTATTTGTTTGTTATCGTTTGTTAGCGCAAAATTGTCGTTTGTTAGCGCCTCAGTATACCCGTTTTTTAAAAAATGACGTGGGCAGGCTAACTTCCACATGACCGAAATGCAGCCTGCCCGAATATTATGTCACCAATCGTTTGTTATTCGTTTGTTTTCGTTTGTTAGCTCAAAATTTTCGTTTGTTAGCAACTCCGTGTACTCGTTTTATAAAAAATACAGTGGGCAGGCTAACTTCCACATAACCAAAATGCAGCCTGCCCGCATATTATGTCACCAATCGTTTGTTATTCGTTTGTTATCGTTTGTTAGCGCAAAATTTTCGTTTGTTAGCACCTCCGTGTACCCGTTTTTTTAAAAAATACAGTGGTCAGGCTGACTTCCACATGACCAAAATGCAGCCTGCCCGCATTTTATGTCACTAATCGTTTGTTATTTTTTTGTTATCGTTTGTTAGCGCAAAATTGTCGTTTGTAAGCGCCTCAGTATACCCGTTTTTTAAAAAATGACGTGGGCCGGCTAACTTCCACATGACCGAAATGCAGCCTGCCCGAATATTATGTCACCAATCGTTTGTTATTCGTTTGTTATCGTTTGTTAGCGCAAAATTTTCGTTTGTTAGCTCCTTAGTGTACCCATTTTTTAAAAAATGACGCTGGCAGGCTAACTTTCACATGATTAAAATGCAGCCTGCCCGCATTTTACGTCACCAATCGTTTGTTATTTGTTTGTTATCGTTTGTTAGGACAATGGTTTCGTTTGTTAGCGCCTCAGTATACCCTTTTTTTAAAAAAAACGACGTGGGCAGGCTATCTTTCACATGACCAAAATGCAGCCTGCCCGCATTTTATGTCACCAATCGTTTCTTATTCGTCTTTTATCGTTTGTTAGCGCAAGAGTTTCGTTTGTTTGCGCCTCAGTATACCTGTTTTGTAAAAAAAAACGTGGCCAGGTTAACTTCCACTTGACTAAAATGCAGCCTGCCCGCATGTTGTGTCACCAATCCTTTGTTATTCGTTTGTTATCGTTTGTTAGCGCAAAATATTCGTTTGTTAGCGCAAAATTTCGTTTGTTAGCACCTTAGTGTACCCTTTTCAAAAAATACGGTGGGCAGGCTAACTTCCACGGGACTGAAATGCAGCCTGCCCGATAAGCAGTGTGGAAAAAATTGGGAGCGCATCAGATGCTGCGAGTTACGGTAAATCGATGCTCGAAACGCTTGACGCAAGACGCTTAGTTAATAACTCTGCTGTGAAGCGGAACAAGGTCTTTAGTCCCAATCCTTTACCATTGCATAAAATAAAAATCTTATTTTGGGGCTATGCCAACTTATCCCCTTGTTTCGCTTCACAGCAGAACTTCCTGCGAAGTCGTCCTGCTCGTCACGAGCTCCGGGCGCCGAATGGGTCGGGAGAATTTTGCCTGAAGTGCATGTTTGTATTACTGGGTTGCCTACCACGAATGTCGCAGAACTCATGTATAGCGTGATTCGCTAGATAAGTTCGGAATAAGAATAAAAAGTTTAAAAAAATCTCGCCATGCTCTTTGAAGAATCCCCAAGCACTGCGGCAGCTGCGTCCGATCCCCAAAACTAAAGCCCTGTGCGCAACGTGCGTATCTCCAGGCGGTAAACGAGGTCGTTGTTCCGAGTTGCCCAGCCTTGCTCATTTAGAGAGTTCCCCTTGGGTTGCCCCGCAAAGCCCCTGAGAGCCCACCGTATTTTTTAAAAAAACGGGTACAATAAGGTGCCAACAAATGAAAATTTTGCGCTAACAAACGATATCAAACGAATAACAAACGATTGGTGACATAAAATGCGGGCAGGCTGCATTTTTGTCATGTGGAAGTTAGCCTGCCCACTGTATTTTTTAAAAAACAGGTACACGGAGGTGCTAACAAACGAAAATTTTGCGCTAACAAACGATAACAAACGAATAACAAACGATTGGTGACATTATATGCGGGCAGGCTGCATTTCGGTCATGTGGAAGTTAGCCTGCCCACGTCATTTTTTAAAAAACGGGTGAACTGAGGCGCTAACAAACGAAACTATTGGTCTAACAAACGATAACAAACGAATAACAAACGATTGGTGACATAATATTCGGGCAGGCTGCATTTCGGTCATGTGGAAGTTAGCCTGCCCACTGTATTTTTTATAAAACGGGTACACGGAGGTGCTATCAAACGAAAATTTTGCGCTAACAAACGATAACAAACGAATAACAAACGCTTGGTGACATAATATGCGGGCAGGCTGCATTTCGGTCAAGTGGAAGTTAGCCTGCCCACTGTATTTTTTATAAAACGGGTACACGGAAGCGCTAACAAACAAAAATTTTGCGCTAACAAACGATAACAAACGAATAACAAACGATTGGTGACATAAAATGCCGGCAGGCTGCATTTTGGTCACGTGGAAGTTAGCCTGCCCACTGTATTTTTTATAAAACGGGTACACGGAGTTGCTAACAAACGAAAATTTTGCGCTAACAAACGATAACAAACGAATAACAAACGATTGGTGACATAAATTGCAGCAAGCTGCATTTTGGTCATGTGGAAGTTAGCCTGCCCACTGTATTTTTTAAAAAACGGGTACACGGAGGTGCTAACAAACGAAAATTTTGCGCTAACAAACGATAACAAACGAATAACAAACGATTGGTGACATAAAATATTGGCAGGCTGCATTTTGGTCATGTGGAAGTTAGCCTGCCCACTGTATTTTCTAAAAAACGGGTACACAGAGGTGCTAACAAACGAAAATTTTGCGCTAACAAACGATAACAAACAAATAACAAACGATTGGTGACATAATATGCCGGCAGGATGCATTTCGGTCATGTGGAAGTTAGCCCGCTCACGTCATTTTTTAAAAAACGGGTATACTGAGGCGCTAACAAACGAAAATTTAGCGCTAACAAACGATAACAAACGAATAACAAACGATTGGTGACATAATATTCGGGCAGGATGCATTTCGGTCATGTGGAAGTTAGCCTGCCCACGTCATTTTTTAAAAAACGGGTATACTAAGGCGCTAACAAACGATACTTTTGCGCTAACAAACGATAACAAACGAATAAGAAACGATTGGTGACATAAAATGCCGGAAGGCTGCATTTTGGTCATGTGGAAGTTAGCCTGCCCACCGTATTTTTTATAAAACGGGTATACTGAGGTGCTAACAAACGAAAATTTTGGGCGAACAAACGATAACAAACGAATAACAAACGATTGGTGACATAATATTCGGGCAGGCTGCATTTCGGTCATGTGGAAGTTAGCCTGCCCACGTCATTTTTTAAAAAACGGGTATACTGAGGCGCTAACAAACGAAACTATTGCGCTAACAAACGAAACTATTGCGCTAACAAACGATAACAAACAAATAACAAACGATTGGTGACATAAAATGCGGGCAGGCTGCATGTCGGTCAAGTGGAAGTTAGCCTGCCCACTGTATTTTTTATAAAACGGGTACACGGAAGCGCTAACAAACAAAAATTTTGCGCTAACAAACGATAACAAACGAATAACAAACGATTGGTGACATAAAATGCCGGCAGGCTGCATTTTGGGCTCGTGGAAGTTATCCTGCCGACTGTATTTTTTATAAAACGGGTACACGGAGTTGCTAACAAACGAAAATTTTGCGCTAACAAACGATAACAAACGAATAACAAACGATTGGTGACATAAAATGCGGGCAGGCTGCATTTTGGTCACGTGGAAGTTAGCCTGCCCACTTTTTTTTTAAAAAAAAACGGGTACACGGAGGTGCTAACAGACGAAAATTTTGCGCTAACAAACGATAACAAACAAATAACAAACGATTGGTGACATAATATGCGGGCAGGATGCATTTCGGTCATGTGGAAGTTAGCCCGCCCACGTCATTTTTTAAAAAACGGGTATACTGAGGCGCTAACAAACAAAAATTTTGCGCTAACAAACGATAACAAACGAATAAGAAACGATTGGTGACATAAAATGCGGGCAGGCTGCATTTTGGTCATGTGGAAGTTAGCCTGCCCACTGTATTTTTTAAAAAACGGGTACACGGAGGTGCTAACAAACGAAAATTTTGGGCGAACAAACGATAACAAACGAATTACAAACGATTGGTGACATTATATGCGGGCAGGCTGCATTTCGGTCATGTGGAAGTTAGCCTGCCCACGTCATTTTTTAAAAAACGGGTATACTGATGCGCTAACAAACGAAACTATTGCGTTACCAAACGATAACAAACGAATAACAACCGATTGGTGACATAAAATGCGGGCAGGCTGCATTTCGGTCAAGTGGAAGTTAGCCTGCCCACTGTATTTTTTATAAAACGGGTACACGGAGTTGCTAACAAACGAAAATTTTGCGCTAACAAACGATAACAAACGAATAACCAACGATTGGTGACATAAAATGCGGGCAGGCTGCATTTTGGTCACGTGGAAGTTAGCCTGCCCACTGTATTTTTTAAAAAACGGTAACACGGAGGTGCTAACAAACGAAAATTTTGCGCTAACAAACGATAGCAAACAAATAACAAACGATTGGTGACATAATATGCGGGCAGGCTGCATTTCGGTCATGTGGAAGTTAGCCCGCCCACGTCATTTTTTAAAAAAGCGGGTATACTGAGGCGCTAACAAACGAAAATTTTGCGCTAACAAACGATAACAAACGAATAACAAACGATTGGTGACATAAAATGCGGGCAGGCTGCATTTTGGTCATGTGGAAGTTAGCCTGCCCACTGTATTTTTTAAAAAACGGGTACAAGAGGTGCTAACAAACGAAAAATTTGCGCTAACAAACGATAACAAACGAATAACAAACGATTGGTGACATTATATGCGGGCAGGCTACATTTCGGTCATGTGGAAGTTAGCCTGCCCACGTCATTTTTTAAAAAACGGGTGTACTGAGGCGCTAACAAACGAAACTATTGGTCTAACAAACGATAACAAACGAATAACAAACGATTGGGGACATAATATTCGGGCAGGCTGCATTTCGGTCATGTGGAAGTTAGCCTGCCCACGTCATTTTTTAAAAAACGGGTGTACTGAGGCGCTAACAAACGAAACTATTGGTCTAACTGTCCACCTTTCTTAGGGTGGGTTTTCACCTTTCTTAAGGTGGGGTCCGCCTTTTGCTGGGACCTGAATCCACCTCGTGGGTTTGCTTATCCTCTCACTCCGCCGAACTGCCGTGAAGCGTCGCGGGGTCGCTTGACCCCGTTACCTTTGGTCGCACCGTCGTATTATCGGGGGTGTAGCGGGTGCTGCCAAAGGGGTTGTCCGGCCGGAGTGGACGGGGTGACGCCCGCCTGTCGGATGAGCGATTCGCCCCGGGTGGGTAGGCAACCCAACTGGCCGCTCGCGCGGAGCAGGTCGCTGGACACTGCGTGTCGCCGTGAGTCGTGATGAGCACGCAGTGCTGATGAGTGCTGCACTCTGGGGGCGGTCCGCTGAATGGCGACGGGTAGATACCCGGGTCGGCGGCCGCCGTAAGGTTCGGGTAGGTCAGGGGAAATGAGAGCACACGACACACACACGAGGTTTCCGTTGGTATACAGTAGGCGCACTACTGGGAGAAACGGTCCACCAATACGAGAGGTCGGGTCGGGTCACTCCTGGTTCACTATTCCCGGTCACTGATCACTAAGCACACGCACTAGCACACTACTCGCTATCACTCGCGAAGACTTGGCACACACGGCCGCGAACGCCCTAAGTCCCACTCTGGACTCTGACGCTATCACTGGTGGCCACACATGGACCTGAACACTTCCCGGGGAGACACCTGCTCCCGTCCGACGCTAGCTAGAGACTGACTAACACCCTCACTACCTGGCGCCTCATCCGCCAAGAGGGAATGACCAAACTATACAACTAGGGAATGACCAGAGGGGTAATGCCCGGCGCTCCGCCCGAGCCCCCGCGCGGGCGTGCGCTACGCACGAAGTAAACCAAAGCAGGGAATGCCCACGCGCGGATACCCACCTCTTACGGGGTGGCTGCCCTACCTATCCGGTAAACCCGCCTCGGTGGTCGACACCGCGGCGAGTACAGCGGTACGCTGACATAACAAACGATAACAAACGAATAACAAACGATTGGTGACATAATATTCGGGCAGGCTGCATTTCGGTCATGTGGAAGTTAGCCTGCCCACGTCATTTTTTACTAGCCAGGCAAGCCTCCGGCTTGATTGCTGAGCTTCCAAACACCTGCATATTGCACTAAAATGTTTTACCTATTTAAGACGAATGTTTATGACAAATGTTTATTAAATCAAAATCTAGGGTTGCTAAAAGGTAGACAATGTAGTTCCTGGAGTCTATTCCATATTTACCATCGCAACACAGTCATATAGACCCAGCAGTATAACAAACGTACCTTTAGGTATACTTTCTTGGTGGCGGTCTTTTAAACGCATTACTGGAAAAATCCTGACGCACGGAACTTAGAATTTCGATCGGTTTTTCGAATTGAGTACCCTTCCATTGCTAGGTAAAAATCCGAAATGGACAAAGTCAGATCCGGGGGGTCAAGTTAAGTCTAAGATCTTAAAACAGGATTTTTACCTAGCATATAGGAAAAGTCCTGGCGAACGAAACTTAGAATTTCGAGCGGTTTTTCGTAATGGGCACTCTTCCATTGCTAGGTAAAAATCCGAAATGGACAATAAAAATCCGAAATAGACAAAATCGGACTCGGGGGGGTCACGTTACGCCTGAGATATTAAAACGGGATTTTTACCCAGCATAGGAAACATTCCTGGCGCACGAAACTTAGAATTTTGAACGGTTTTTCGTACCGAGTACCCTTCCATTGCTTGGTAAAAATCCGAAACTATAGGTCTCGGACATTTTATCTGCTCAAATCGCCAACAGAACGCTTCGCTAAGCTCAGCAAAAAATATATATGTACCTGTACATATGTACTTGCTCATAGATACGTGTACATATAAACCTGTATGTACATATATACCTGTACATACATAACTGTACATATATACCTGCAAATATTTACCTCTACATATATACCTGTACATATATATCTGTACATATATCGGCACCTTAAACTAAGTTTTGAAACGCGCCGGCCGACTGCGTGAGCTTTGAAACGGGCGGATGGACTGCGTGTGGTTTAGTTTAAGTAGGGGTGTGCGAATCGTTCGATATCGAATCGAATCGAATCGGCCAGATTCGAATTCGACCGAATTCGAATTTGACTGATTCGATGTCGAATAATTCGAAATTTCGAATCGGGTAAGCTCGAAGACGAATCGCTTCGGGGTCCAAGTAGGGCACACGGAAGCCGTCGGTCGCAGCCAGACTTAATTCTAGCTCTTACCATGACTCAATACGCAATTGTTACTGTATTTATAGAGCAGCGTAAAGCTAATTGTTGTTATTAGGTAAAACAAAAGGATTTTTCCCCCATTTCGATTCGGACTCGAAGGACTCGAAATGGAGCCGATTCGATTCGATTCGATTCGAAAGAAATTTTTAGGATTCGATTCGATTCGAAAGAAATTTTTGAGATTCGATTCGATTCGAACACAAAAACCCCGATTCGCACACCTCTAAGATTAAGGTGCCGATATACCTATACATTGATACCTGTACATACATACCTGTACATACATATCTGTACACATATACCTGTACATATATATACCTGTACATATATATACCTGTACATATATACCTGTACATATATACCTGTACATAAATACCTGTACATATATGCCTGTACATATATGCCTGTCCATATATACCTGTCCATATATACCTGTCCATATATACCTGTCCATATATACCTGTCCATATATACCTGTCCATATATACCTGTCCATATATACCTGTCCATATATACCTGTCCATATATACCTGTCCATATATACCTGTCCATATATACCTGTCCATATATACCTGTCCATATATACCTGTCCATATATACCTGTCCATATATGCCTGTCCATATATGCCTGTCCATATATACCTGTCCATATATACCTGTCCATATATACCTGTCCATATATACCTGTCCATATACACCTGTCCATATATACCTGTCCATATATATCTGTACATATATACCTGTACATATATACCTGTACATATATACCTATGTGTATATGTGCAGCCTGTGCATGCATATGTACATTTAAATTTTAAGATAGGAAAAATAATAATAGTAAGATACCTCTTGTAAACTAAAGGTATCCGGGGGGGGGGCGGACATTTTCTCTGCTCAAATCCCCAACAGAGTGCTTCGCTACGCTCAGCAAAAAAACGGGTATACTGAGGCGCTAACAAACGAAACTATTGCGCTAACAAACGATAACAAACGAATAACAAACGATTGGTGACATGAAATGCGGGCAGGCTGCATTTCGGTCAAGTGGAAGTTATCCTGCCCACTGTATTTTTTATAAAACGGGTACACGGAAGCGCTAACAAACGAAAATTTTGCGCTAACAAGCGATAACAAACGAATAACAAACGATTGGTGACAAAATGCGGGCAGGCTGCATTTTGGTCATGTGGAAGTTAGCCTGCCCACTGTATTTTTTTAAAAAACGGGTACACGGAGGTGCTAACAAACGAAAATTTTGCGCTAACAAACGATAACAAACGAATAAGAAACGATTGGTGACATAAAATGCGGGCAGGCTGCATTTTGGTCATGTGGAAGTTAGCCTGCCCACTGTATTTTTTAAAAAACGGGTACACGGAGGTGCTAACAAACGAAAATTTTGCGCCAACAAACGATAACAAACGAATAAGAAACGATTGGTGACATAAAATGCGGGCAGGCTGCATTTTGGTCATGTGGAAGTTAGCCTGCCCACTGTATTTTTTAAAAAACGGGTACACGGAGGTGCTAACAAACGAAAATTTTGCGCTAACAAACGATAACAAACGAATAACAAACGATTGGTGACATTATATGCGGGCAGGCTGCATTTCGGTCATGTGGAAGTTAGCCTGCCCACGTCATTTTTTTTAAAAACGGGTATACTGAGGCGCTAACAAACGAAAATTTTGCGCTAACAAACGATAACAAACGAATAAGAAACGATTGTTGACATAAAATGCGGGCAGGCTGCATTTTGGTCATGTGGTAGTTAGCCTGCCCACTGTATTTTTTAAAAAACGGGTATACTGAGGCGCTAACAAAAGAAAATTTTGCGCTAACAAACGATAACAAACGAATAACAAACGATTGGTGACATAATATTCGGGCAGGCTGCATTTCGGTCATGTGGAAAGTTAGCCTGCCCACGTGATTTTTTAAAAAAACGGGTATACTGAGGCGCTAACAAACGATACTTTTGCGCTAACAAACGATAACAAACGAATAACAAACGATTGGTGACATAAAATGCGGGACAGGCTGCATTTTGGTCACGTGGAAGTTAGCCTGCCCACTGTATTTTTTATAAAACGGGTATACTGAGGTGCTAACAAACGAAAATTTCGCGCTAACAAACGATAACAAACAAATAACAAACGATTGGTGACATAATATGCGGGCAGGCTGCATTTCGGTCATGTGGAAGTTAGCCTGCCCACGTCATTTTTTAAAAAACGGGTATACTGAGGCGCTAACAAACGAAAATTTTGCGCTAACAAACGATAACAAACGAATAACAAACGATTGGTGACATAAAATGCGGGCAGGCTGCATTTTCGTCATGTGGAAGTTAGCCTGCCCACTGTATTTTTTAAAAAACGGGTACACGGAGGTGCTAACAAACGAAAAATTTGCGCTAACAAACGATAACAAACGAATAACAAACGATCGGTGACATAATATGCGGGCAGGCTGCATTGCGGTCATGTAGAAGTTAGCCTGCCCACTGTATTTTTTTAAAAACGGGTACACAGAGGTGCTAACAAACGAAAATTTTGCGCTAACAAACGATAACAAACGAAATAACAAACGATTGGTGACATAATATGCGGGCAGGCTGCATTTCGGTCATGTGGTAGTTAGCCCACCCACGTCATTTTTTAAAAAACGGGTATACTGAGGCGCTAACAAACGAAAATTTTGCGCTAACAAACGATAACAAACGAATAACAAACGATTGGTGACATAATATTCGGGCAGGCTGCATTTCGGTCATGTGGAAATTAGCCTGCCCACGTGATTTTTAAAAAAAACGGGTATACTGAGGCGCTAACAAACGATACTTTTGCGCTTACAAACGATAACAAACGAATAAGAAACGATTGGTGACATAAAATGCCGAAAGGCTGCATTTTGGTCACGTGGAAGTTAGCCTGCCCACTGTATTTTTTATAAAACGGGTATACTGAGGTGCTAACAAACGAAAATTTCGCGCTAACAAACGATAACAAACAAATAACAAACGATTGGTGACATAATATGCGGGCAGGATGCATTTCGGTCATGTGGAAGTTAGCCCGCCCACGTCATTTTTTAAAAAACGGGTATACTGAGGCGCTAACAAACGAAAATTTTGCGCTAACAAACGATAACAAACGAATAACAAACGATCGGTGACATAATATGCGGGCAGGCTGCATTGCGGTCATGTGGAAGTTAGCCTGCCCACTGTATTTTTTTAAAAACGGGTACACAGAGGTGCTAACAAACGAAAATTTTGCGCTAACAAACGATAACAAACAAATAACAAACGATTGGTGACATAATATGCGGGCAGGAAGCATTTCGGTCATGAGGTAGTTAGCCCACCCACGTCATTTTTTAAAAAACGGGTATACTGAGGCGCTAACAAACGAAAATTTTGCGCTAACAGACGATAACAAACGAATAAGAAACGATTGTTGACATAAAATGCGGGCAGGCTGCATTTTGGTCATGTGGTAGTTAGCCTGCCCACTGTATTTTTTAAAAAACGGGTATACTGAGGCGCTAACAAAAGAAAATTTTGCGCTAACAAACGATAACAAACGAATAACAAACGATTGGTGACATAATATTCGGGCAGGCTGCATTTCGGTCATGTGGAAATTAGCCTGCCCACGTGATTTTTAAAAAAACGGGTATACTGAGGCGCTAACAAACGATACTTTTGCGCTAACAAACGATAACAAACGAATAAGAAACGATTGGTGACATAAAATGCCGGAAGGCTGCATTTTGGTCATGTGGAAGTTAGCCTGCCCACTGTATTTTTTATAAAACGGGTATACTGAGGTGCTAACAAACGAAAATTTCGCGCTAACAAACGATAACAAACGAATAACAAACGATTGGTGACATTATATGCGGGCAGGCTGCATTTCGGTCATGTGAAAGTTAGCCTGCCCACTGTATTTTTTATAAAACGGGTACACGGAAGCGCTAACAAACAAAAATTTTGCGCTAACAAACGATAACAAACGTATAACAAACGATTGGTGACATAAAATGCCGGAAGGCTGCATTTTGGTCACGTGGAAGTTAGCCTGCCCACTGTATTTTTTAAAAAACGGGTATACTGAGGCGCTAACAAACGAAACTATTGCGCTAACAAACGATAACAAACGAATAACAAACGATTGGTGACATAATATGCGGGCAGGCTGCATTTCGGTCATGTGGAAGTTAGCCTGCCCATGGCCATGTCAGTTTTTCGGAGAACTAAGCGCTAACAAACAAAACCATTGTGCTAACAAACGATAACAAACGAATAACAAACGATTGGTGACATGTTTTGCGGGCAGGCTATTTTGGGCAGGCTAACTTCCAGCACGTGTACGGCTGAGTTTGGGCCGAGGGGAGCGGGGCTGAACTCTACCCTCCTCACCGAGCCGAATATCATTTAACGGCGATCGCTCATAATCTGCTTGAGACGTGGGGCGCGCCCAGAGCGGCAGAGGGGTAGGAGCCGCGCTGCGGGAGGACCGCGGAGAGAGCGAAATAAGGGGGAGAGAGAGAGCCGGGGAGATGACGGGAGAGACAACAGAACAGCCGTGGAGACGGGCAGGAATAGAAAAAATTAATAAGATGTAGCGAAAGGAAAATACGAAGAAGGTGAAGCCGCGGATCGCGCCGCGCCGGTGACGTTCTATAGGTTTCCCAGTCTGGAATCTTTTGCCTGAGGTGCCGAGGGGTGGGGTGATCGCGGAGCGGCGAGCTATCCGCTGGAATGTTTATGGTCGCTCGGGGGTGAGATTAGGGGTGATTGGCAAGGCGCGCGCTCGCTGGCTGTGCGCGGCGCGCAGGGGAGAGGGTGGCTGAGCTGCTCAGTCGCTGTGCTCGGGGTGCCAACTGATGCGTGACGCCAACTTCTCTCTCTCTCACTCTCTCTCTCTCTCGCTCTTACTCTCATCCGACTACGCCAGCAAAACCAAAACAGCCTCATCAATATCGGCGTTTCGTTGCAACGCTGCGCGGGAGTAGCGGAGAGTCGCTGTTGCGGCTGGCACTGCTGCGGCGCCTGCCTACCTGCTGCGCTTTCTTTAATACTGTGTTTAAAATCGTCCCACCTGGGGATCACTGATAAAAAATAAGTACAATAATTAGTTCAGTTAACTTTAAAGTTTTTTGATTTTTTTTTAAATTTTCTCTTTTGATTCTTTCTATTATTTTTAAAGGAAAATTTCTGTCATTTTTTGATAAGTTTTGATCATTTCCCCTTTCTTTAACTTTTTCATTGTTTTCAGTTCTTTGTTTATTTCCTCTCGATTTTTCTGATTTTTCTGCATATTTCTTCTTGATTTTAATATAATTTTTTCTGATTTTTTTTCTTTCCATTTTTTATGTTTTGAATGTTTTGGTGGCTGTACAACGATTTTTTGACGTGACTCCCCCCTCGCACTCACCGCATAGACGGCTCAATCCGCGCCTGGTGTCATATCACAGCAGCGGGTTTATGATTTTATACAGTCAAAACATGACACGTGTCGTGATTATTGTGCTGCTCAGCCAGCCAGGCCCGTGATTGAAGATGAGCTCCGCGGCAACTTCCCGCCGTACACCCTTGTGTTACACGAAACGAGAGCCGGGCCGCGGGATCCTCTGCGCGCGCGTATGTGTGCTCTGGGGCGGGCGGGGTCGGGTGTCATGCACATGACGTGTAAACTCTATAAAGTTTGCTGACGAAACTTTTTGTTTGTCTTGTTGCAGGTATGGTCGCATCCCTTCTGTGTTGGCCCCAGCCCGGCCGGCCCCCCAGCGCTGCTAGCCACGCGCGTCGGGGCGGAGCGCGTCCAGGTGTGGACTACACTAGATCCTCTTGCGAAAACTTTGCGTAAGTGGATTCCCACCCCGGCTTCCTAAGAGCAGAGGTGGGATGGCTCGGGCTCGGGCGGAGCAACGAACTTCCGAATAACATCTGTCCGCTGCGCCCCCGCCCTCTCGGGACCGGCTGTTGCGGAGAAGAGAGAGAGATATATATATAAAAAGGGGTAGAGAGAGAGAGAGAGAAGAGTGACTCCATTATTCTCTTCATCCTTCTAATTTTTCTGCATCTGCTGTCCGTCCGGGATTCCCTCTCGCTTCCTTGCGCGCCCACCCACCCTCCATCTCTCCCACCTGCTGTCTGCATAAGAAATGGGAGAGCGGTTGTGTAGAGCGGGGCGTCTAATCGGGGCGGGGCGGGGCGGGGCAGGGGCAGGTCTCGTCAATGTTTGCCTTCCATCAGGCTGCCGGCTGCCGCTCGCCATTGTGCCGGGCCGGGCTGCGACGCGTCGGAGCTGGGCCGCGGGCGCCTGGCAGCATCTCTGCGGCAGGTGCGGCCGAGGCCGGGGGGAGCAGCGCCCATGGCCGTGTCTTGGCTTGTGCCTCGCGGGGAATGAAAAGGGGCTGGCGGCGACGTCGCGTCCCAGCAGCGGCGGCAGCAGCGGCGACAGCGCCGGGAGCGCCTTTGTCGCCTAGTTCTGAGAAGCCTGCTTCAGATTGAGAAGAGGAATATTAGCAAGGCAGGGGCGAGGACAGTCTGCTCGCGTCCCCGCGTGCCTGCCCGCGCGCCCGCGCCCCGCCGCGCCGCAGCTTACGCTCCACCTGCTGGCTGAGAGGACCTGCTCTCCACGGGCGGGGTGGGGCGGGTGCCTAGCTACGCCTCTGAAGCGGCAGGGCAGGGCACGGCAGGCCGCCAGCCCGTTCGCTCGCTGGGTGCCAGCCTCCCACCCCACCCCACCTCCCCTTCTCCCGCTCTCCTTTCGCTCGGGGCGTTCGGTGCGTGAATTAGAGCTAGATTTACGGCGCCGAGCCGGCCTATGTCGCTGCGGCCTGCTGAGGCCTGCTGAGGCGTGCTACGCCCTGCTGAGGCGTGCTACGCCCTGCTGAGGCGCGCTACGCCCTGCTGAGGCCTGCTGCGCCCTGCTGAGGCCTGCTGCGCCCTGCTGAGGCGTGCTACGCCCTGCTGAGGCGTGCTACGCCCTGCTGAGGCCTGCTGCGCCCTGCTGAGGCCTGCTGCGCCCTGCTGAGGCCTGCTGCGCCCTGCTGAGGCCTGGTAAGACCTATTACGCCCTGCTGAGGCCTGCTGCGCCCTGCTGCGCTCTGCTGCGCCACCACCTTTCCTCTCCCTCAGGGTCCCGACTCCTGCGAGGAGAGCTCCCCTTCCTGATCCTCCTCACCCCCATCTCGTCCCCGCTCCCCTTTGTGGCTGTCAGGTTGCCTCCCCCTCCCCCTCTCCCTCTAACCGCTGCCGCGATATTGTGGATGAGAAATGTCGCGTGCGGAATCGCGTGTCGTGTTATTGCTGAGGGCTGCAAGTGTGTGCGTGTGTGCGTGTGGGTGCCTGTGTGTTTCGGCCTGATACCGCTCCACCTTTATGGTTGTTGGAAGTGGAGCGTGGGGACAGGGTGGGGTACTTTGTTCCTGATGTTTAGTGGTGTTTCGGAAGCAGGGGTGGTAGGGTAGTGGATGGTGGCTCTTGCTCCACCGGTGCGGTGGCTGCTTGTAACGGGCCCCATTTTGCCGGATTCCTGTTAAGGGGATGGAGTCGGGAAAAAAAGGTGAACAGTAGGGGGACAAGTTTTTGTTCAACTTCTAAATGTTAACATTATTTTTAGCTGTAGTGATGCCGACAAAAAAAAAATCCCATTTCTTCATCAGGTTCTGACATAATATTTGGTCAACGCTTTTATGGCGCATATAAAAAAAGCAGCGCGTGCCTCGCCTGAGCCTCGCCTCGCCTTCGCCTTGCCTCTCGTGGTCCCCAACCTCATTTCATTTCGTTTCTTTCCTCATATTCGTCGGTTCTTACTATACGCGCTCCACCCAACCCACAGCACATCCGCGTCTCCCATAAACCGTTGCCGCCGCGCTGTGCGATTATAGGCAATGGGGCGTGATGGCGGGCGAGCGGGGCGGGGCGGGGCGGGGCGGAGCAGGAGGAGCTTTCGAAGTCACCGAGCCCCGCCCCGCCCCGCCACGCCCTGCCCTCCACCTCGCCCAGCGGCGCGCCCCTCGCGCACCCCGCCCGAGCGCGTAGCGACAAGCCAGAGACGGAAGGGAATGGGAGATGAGTCAATATTCACGGTTTTCCTGTAAGTGGGTCCATTTTTCTGCCACCCTCGGTACGCGTCGGTACATCCCCTTCCTTCAGCCTTCCCCTTATCTCCCCCTCCCCTCCCTCCCTCCGTCTCTTTCTCTCTCACTCTGCCTCCCTCCCCCGCTCTCGTCACGGTGCCTGACTGCAGTGCCGTTATTGCTCGCGTGCACGCGTGCACTGCAAACGTATGCCTGACAAACGAGAAAGAAATCGGCACGGCGCGGAATTGCGACAATGCGTGTCTGACCCTGTATAAATTGCTGTTAGTTTTGTTTTCTGCGCTGCCAACAGCATCAGCTCTAGAGACCTGCAACGAGCGAGCTACGCGAGCTAAATGCTGTTTCCACCCCCCTCTCACCTGTCCACAAAGGGGTCTAGCTCTAGCTCGCGTAGCTTGCTCGTTGCAGGTCTCCAATCAGCTCTGAATGATTCACATTTTTTTCCCACTTGACAGGAAAGAATATTATTATAATTATTATTATTATTATTATTATTATTATTATTATTATTATTATTATTATTATTATTATTATTATTATTATTATTATTATTATTTTTTTGTAAGTGTGTGGACGGATAAGCTTTGAATGGTTTTTTTTTGCAAAAACGTTTATTTTGGAGGGTATATTCTGTGAAAGTAAAATTAATTAGGAGAATTAATAAAAATCCCATCGGCCAAATTTTTTGTCTAACTGCTGAACGGTCCGACTGATTTTAGATGACAACTCCGTTGCCTAAAAAGGTAACGATCTGTTTGTTTCTTGTTTTCGTGAAGGCCGCGTGTTTTCCAAAGCGCCGCTGCTCGGGAAAGATGTTTGAAGCGATTTTCCTGCGGGCGCTCTCCTTGCGGGCTGACCTGGGACCTGCACCTGGGGCACGGGACGGGGCAGCGTTCAGCGCTGCGTCCGGTCTTGCGGTCTCGGTCCCATCCCCGTCCCGTCCCGTCCCGCACCGTCGATATTGTAGATAGCGCGGAGCGCGGGCTGTTGGGGCACAGGGGAGGGCCCTTGTGCGTTTGCCTGCTTCGAGGAATGTCTCCTGCAGACCAGACGCGGCTCTTTGAGAGCACGCTGGCCTCTGCTGTTAGATTGGATCTCGTTCGCCCCCCTTCCATAATTACTCCCTGCTGGTGATGGCTACCCCTGCTCGCCCGCCCCGCGCCGCGACCCGCTTCATGGGCCGAGATCGCACCGGCAGAGAGTTTGCGAACGGCCATCGTCCATGGCGGGATTAAGCTACCCTTGAGCCTCCCCTCGGGCTGACCCTGAGAGAGAGAGAGAGAGAGAGAGAGAGAGAGAGAGAGAGAGAGAGAGAGAGAGAGAGAGAATTCGAACAACCCCCTCCCCTTTTATAGTATCCCTATCGCCTTGTTTATCAGAACTGCAACCCATCGTTGCTCAGCGCCAATTTATTTGGTATCACCTCACTGGCCCGCGGGAGCAGCCCCGCCCGCTCCGCCCCGCCCGCTCCGCCCCGCCCAGCCGCACCGACCAAAGTTGAGCCAACTCTGCTAGGTCCCCAGGGAGCCGTTGGGGTCCAGATGTGCAAGGCCAGGTGTGTTTCCCTCTGGCACTAGCCTGCCCCCCGCCCCCTTCTCTCTCTCTCTCACTCTCTCTCACTCTCTCTCTCACTCACTCTCCCTTTCTCTCTATCTCTCTTTCTCCCCCCTCTCCCCTTGTCTCCCACTCACACACTGCCCCTGTCTCTCGCTGCTCTCGCTCGCCCTTTTCCCCGGCCTTGTCATCTCAAGCCAAACTTTCCCAAAGTATTCCGGTCGTCCTGACTGCGAGTGAAAATGGAACAGAACGCCCGTTTCTTTTCCTACTTTTCCACTCCGCGGCACATGTCCCACCGCTCGGGCCGCGCCATTCCGCTTCTTCCCTCCTTCCCTTCCCCTCCTAACTCTCTCAGTCTATACGCCCTCCTCCCTCTCTCTCTTTCACCCATTTCTCGCTCTCTGATGAGACGCTAAGGCTTTTTATCTTCTCCCGTCGATTTGATTTTGATTATAAATCTGCCCGTCGCGCCGGGCTGGTTGTTTTTGCCCCCTTCCCCTCCCTCTCTCCTCCTTTCTCCCCCTCTCTCCCCCACCCGTTCAAACAGAGCCATCATTCTACTCTCTCGCTCAGGTGAAAAACTTCCAGGACGACGATCCCTGATTGCTTCTTTAACGTTGATTGAGCCTCGTCCCCGTCCCCGTCCACTCCCTCTGAGTGTTTTCTGATTTTGATGTTGGGACCACTCCCCCTACCGGGGTAGCTTTTTTCCTGAAAGATAATCCAATTTAACTTTCTGTTGTAGATATTTTTTTTTCCTTTTTGTATTCTTATTCGAGAAGAGGATAGGCAGAATGGAGGTGCTGGTGTTATTCCAATGCACCGTGCCTCCTGTCGCAGCTGAGGCGTAAACTTTACTGGTAATGACCGCGTGCGTAGCTTCAGCGAACCCTCCCGCCGTGGGGCACGGGCTCTCCGCTGCTCGCGATCCTGCCGCCGGCCTGCAGAGCGATTCCAGTGCACGCACTCCCCGCTTTGTCTCTCTCGCTCTCAAGGAGTCTGCCGAGGGTGCGAGAGCGCTCCGTCTCTCTCGCACTAACGGAGTGGGCCTACGAGTGCGCGCACCGGAATCTCTCTGCTGGTCCGGGAGCCTGGTCGGAAGCCTGGCCAGGTCCTCAAAGGGGCTGGCGTTATCCCATTGACGCAAGTTGGGGCCCGTCGGCTCGGCTCAGGCACTTTGCGGGAGGTTTCCTTATCGTGCGTGTCGGCGGTGCGGTTCACAGGTGTGCGCCGAGCCGACGGCTTAAAATGTGTCATGTTTGCATTGCGCCCCCGACGCGAGAGCAACAATTAGACTCCGCGCCAAGTTTTGTGCTCCCTCAGCGATTCGCTGCTAGGAGGTGCTTTGGGCTCCCGGGTGTGGGCCGCACGTGGCTACTAGGTTTGCTCAAACTGTGGCACGCCGCCGCACCGTGTGGCTTTAAGATGCCTTGTGTGTGTGTGTGTGTGTGTGTGTGTGTGTGTGTGTGTGTGTGTGTGTGTGTGTGTGTGTAGTCCCCCCCCCCTCCCCTCACTCATACAACAACTAACACCGCAGCCCCTGCGGTCCCAACCAGCCTCAGCTATTAGCCGGGCTCAGACACACTCTCTCTCTCTCTCTCTCTCTCTCTCTCTCTCTCTCTCTTTCTCTCTCTCTCTCTCTCTCTCTCTCTCTCTCTCTCTCTCTCTCTCTTCCTCTCCTCCTCTCGCCTCGCTCCCTCTCCCACGGCTCGACCCCCCCCCCCCTCCGATCAGAGTTGTCCGTGTCTGTAGGCGGGCAGGCGGCACGTTGACAGGCTCACGGGCCAACCAGGCGGGTCCGGACCGCAGCACAGCCTCCTTGTCGGCTCCCATGGCTGCTCCCTCCCCTTTCCTCTTCCTCCTACTCCTCCCGGTGAGAGGTGAAATAGAGACTCTTTTACACCTCTCAGCCTGATAGGCCACCGTCGAGGCCTAGTAAAAACACGACTTGAACCCCTTTTGTCGTGAGGATAAATTGTAGGGGCCGAATGAAATACATCACCGAATGAGACCAAAGCAGGGTTCCCATCCCACAAGTCTAGAAAGTCATGGAAAAAAAAAGTTGCCATGGAAAGTCATGGAAATTGCAGGGACGGAAATTTAAAACATTCGGGTGACGATGAGTCTTTGTAGGAGATATTTCTGACGCTCCGCCAAGAATTTTGAACTGTGTATACTTGTCGAATATTAAAAAGAAAAGCATACGGAAAAGTCTTGGAATTTTGTCCGGAAAGTATGGAAATAGAGGCTAAAATAGAGGAACCCTGAAAAGTGAGCAGCCGTTAAGGGCTTAGCACCTCGGCTGTGTAGTTACGTGACGTGATTCCTTATTGACAGGCAAGACACACGGAGAAACATTTAGTTTCTTTCTTTCTTGTCTTTTCTTATGGATTTTATTGCGCATTCCGTATCTCATCTAGGAAGTGGCCTGGATTCCTCCTGCTCTTCTTGTCCACCCCCTGCTGCTGTTCGGCCCACCGTCACGCCACGCGATGCTACGCCTCACTTGACCGCCGCCGTCTCGTCCAGTGACATGGTTGGGGCGGGGCGGGGAAGGGGGCAGCTGAGGCTACCGATTGAATTTGGTGGACGTGAGAAATGGGCCAGGTGTGACCGCCAGGCCCTCAAGCCGGACGCACGGGGCGGGGCGGGGCGGGGAGCGTCACCCCCCCCTACCCCGCGGGCCGCAGAGCAGTCGGAGTCGCTCTGCGGTCTCACCCGGTCACACCCCACCGCCCCGGACCTGACCGCGCTCTGCGGGTCGGGTCGTGGCGTGGAGTTAATGGGTAGGGTGGGGGCGGGGCGGGGCGGGGTGACGGGCGTGCCCGGGCGAGGTGGGGCGTGGGGCGAGACACTCGCGTTTACCCCCCAATCGATCTATCTGACCGGCGCGGCGGGTCCACGAACATACCAATAATACTGTTCTGTTCGTCTTTGTTGAAAAATAATAAAAGAAGATATAGGCATGCGGCCAGAAAGTGCGGCGCCGGTGCAAAACTCGCAGTCCCGTTCGTCGTGTTCAACTTTTATTGCAGCGTACTACTACTACCCCCTTTCTCGCTCATATTCTCTGGCCGGGACGGCGGCGCTGCTGTCGGCGGAAAGATTATCTCTCCGGTTAATGATTCATGGCGGTCATGCCGTGCCCGGGCCGAAGGCGCCTGCTGCCGCGGTGAACGCCATGGGGGGGCCGCGCCGCGCCGTGGGGTCCTGCCCGCCGAGATGAAATAGGGGTGTCGGGGGAGGGGTGCGGGAGGATCCTGCGGCCGAGGCCTCTGCGGTCGACCTCTGAACCAACCTACCCCCTCCTCCCCGACCTCCCCCACCCGGCAGAGGGCGGGCGGTCCCCTTTGCCCCTCGGACCGTATACTCTGAGCCTGGCGGCGTTGCGGGGATGGGGGTTGGGGAGGGCGATTGTACTCTAACCTCGGTTTATTTTCGTGTGCGATGCGTGCTGGTTTTTGTGTTTAGGGCCGCCGTCTTTTTACAGCCCTTTGTGCAAAAACACGACGATGACGACGACCATCACACACACACACACTGCTGTATAGAGGTGTTTTTGCCATAACTCGTATTTCGGTACAGTCTCTTACTGCGGGGCGGGGCCGTCACGTGGGATGGCGGCTTGGCGCGCGCCGAGTTGTGTCGGACCCAATTATCGCAAACTCCAGAGCTATGGCGTAGCCTGCCTCCTCCCCCCGGGTCCCCTCTCAGGGCCCCGAGCCCAGGCCCTTTATCCCTCGCTGATCCACTCGCACCATCATCCCCTGGTGAGCGATTGGGCCGGAGCCGCTATGGGCCGGGGTCTGCTGTGGCGGGGCGGGGGCGGGGGCGGGGCGGGGTCGGTGCGGTCAGATGACGGCCGGCTGGGCTGCATTGGACTGGCTGCGCCGACCGCTCCGGATTCAGAAGATCTCCCTCGTACCTCCGCCCTCCCCGTCGCAACCCTATGTCTGGCATGGCAGTTGCCCCGCGGCCGCGAGAGCGACAAGGACGGAGTCACGAGAGAGCGATCGTAGAAGTCAGTCGGCTGCACAGGCTCCCTAGCAAAGAGATCACTCTCTCGATTGAGCGCGCTTAGTCGGTGTGCGAGAAAGACAGGTTAGACAACATTGGTCCCGCCGATTCCAGGGAGTGCCAAACTATGCGCGCCACTCGAGACTGACCGCAGAACTGCACACGGCAAAAACGAGTTCTGGGTTTCCCAGGGGAATTTTCACGTTCCCAGGAGGGATCATCTTTCCCAGGGGATGTCCTGGGTTTTCCTAGGAAAAACTCCTGGGAAAATCTACTTTTTTCCAGGATATTCACTGTTATTCCAACTCCCCCTGGGATCCCAGGATTCGTTTCTACTGTATGAAATGTCGGATCATTTTCGGGGAAAGTTCCACTGTTGGCGACTCGCAACGGGGGATGCTCATTGCCCATCCGTCTCTCTCGCACACTGCCGAAGGCATCGGCTCGGAGTTTACCCCCGCACTTCCTGGAACCCCTGCCTGACCCGACTCAGCGCTCGGGTCGGTACTCTGTGCCTCTTTCTGCCCAATACAGTCGCCGCCCAAATTAACTGCACAAGTTTTAAAAGCAGTGTGTGCTCGCCAGAGCCGTAAAGTATCCGATCCAACTCGCCGAGAGTGTCGGCTGCTGTGTATGTGCGGGTGCGGCCGTGGAAAGGGGGAACGGGGCAGATTTGAACGTCCACTAGTCTTCCAATTTCTCCCCCCACCCCCCACCCCTCCGCGCTCGGGCTGCTACCGCCTCCATCACTGTCGCTATTCCTAAAAGAAGGAACCCAACAGACGAGGCCAGGAGAAGGTGGGGTGGTTGGGGGTTAGAGGCCCGACCCTACCCGGCACTGCGCGGCCCCACCCGGCCCCACCCGGCCAGAGCACCCCCTGGGTGCCTCGCTGGATTAGCTGGCCAGACAGGCCGGGCGGGGCGGGGCGGGGCGGGGCCGGGCCTAGACCAGGCTGGGGAGGATGGTCTCCACTCTGGAGGCCCTGCGGGGGGCGCCTGGCGTGCAGGAGTGTCTGTCATGAGGTACCCGAGGCAGCAGCAGCAGCAGCAGGGCGGAGATGCAGTAGCTACAGCAGCGCGGGCGCGGGGAAAGTTTGGACAAAATGACGAGTCTGTTTGCAGTCTCGCTCCGCCCGGCAGGGCAGGGGCTGCTGTGCTGTGCTGGGCTGACCAGCCGCTCCGCTGCGCTCCATCTGTCCGTCGTCCCGTCCGTAATATGTGTCTGTCAGTCTGTTGGATGCTGCTCGTTTCTCACGCGTCTGCTTCCGTCGTTGTCGCGGCGTGGGGCGGGGCGGGGCGTGAGCCGAGCGTGAGCAATACCCTCCCCGCCATATACTCTTGTTTCTTTAGGAGGAGGGGGATGGGCAGGAGGAGGCCGAGGAGAAAAAAAGACTGAAAAAAAAACCTATCCAAACACGTCGCGACGGTATTGCATTATGATGTATCGGCACGACAACGGACGGGGGCGGCGCTCCGTCTAGAGCGGTGCGGGGCGAGCGGAGCGGAGCGACAAGTGATTCCACCCCGACGGGACGGGAGAGAGGGGATACAAAGTGAGGCCATGGCATGGCATAGCAAGGAGGAAACGAGGCAGTTTTTGTTTCTTTTCTCCCCTCTTCTCCTTTTCTTCTCCTCTTCTTATTCCGCGTGGTCCTCGAGATGAGGTACATATCCCCCACCCCCTCCGAAAAGCTCCCTAACGCCCTCCGCCCGCCGGAGGTACATCCCCCCCTCGAGTGCAGCCTCTGCCCTGCGGTGTGCTGGGCTGCTCCCCTCTCGTCACCTGTCGGTTGTCACGGTGGCGTTGGACCGCCCGCCGCGCCCGTCCCTCGCGGCGCCGAAAGGACGGCCCCGTGTCGATGTGCCCCTGGCACTTCCCCCTCTTACCCCGCCACGTTCGCCGCCGTCGCTTCGCCCACAATTTGTTATCTCATTTTATGCCCGGCAGCGGCCCGGTGGAGCCGACAGCCCGCTGCGCTCCTTTCCACAGACACTCGCGCGCACCTGTGTTCAGACTTGTAAGGCGGGGCTGGCTGGTGGAACACGTGGCACGCCTCGTGTTGCGGCCCTTCCCGCCCTCCGGCCCCCGGGCCCGCCCTGGACTAGAGAGTGACTACACACGGGACGGGGAGTGAGCGAGTGGGAGCGATCAAGAGAGACGGAAAGGGCGGAATTTTCTCATGACCCTCTCAGCACGTCCACGTTGGCCGGGGCCGGACCACGGGCCAGCTTCCTCGCGCCCTCTTCTTGAAGGGCTCGCTCTTCCGTAACTCCCATGTCTCTCTCTCTTTCTCTCTCTCCTCCTCTCCTTCTCGCTCGCTCTCGCACGCTCTCTCACTCGCCCCTCCCTCCGAAGTGTTTTGTGCCCATCTAACGGATCATAGCGTGTAGTTTCCCGCGTATCGGACACAGCCTCTTAGGCTTCCATCGTTCCCTGGAAGCCTGAGCTCCGCCCTGCCCCACCTTCCCCCGCCCCTTACCCACTCTCACTCCCACCCCATCCCCCCCCCCCCCCCCCCCCCCCGCACCTTTTCTTCAGCTTATCGCTTTCACGGGCGCGGCGCGGGGGAGGCAAAGGGATATCTGGGCTGGGCGGGCCTCTCTGTGTAGCAGGCCGTGCCCCGCTCGGCCCGGGGTTATACGCTTGAATTATGAATGGGAGGACGATGAAACGAGAGGGGAGAAGGAAGAGGTAGGGGATAATGCCGAAGAATGCTTTCAGTTTAGGGTCCTGCTAGGGTCTGGTTCCGGGCGGGGCGGGGTGGGGCGGGGTGGGGCCCTCTTGTACTGCGAGCGCACCGCCGTGTTGCGGCAGCGGGGATTGCCCCTCTACAGGCGGTGGGGCTGTATGCGGCCCAGGGCCCGGCCCGGCCCGGCCCTCTGAGCTGAGCCTTGTGCGGGCCGAGCCGGGCGTGAGCATGACGGAGCGAAACACGAAACTGTTAACGGGAAGCTATGTTTCCTCGCTGCGGTTTACAACCCCCCTTCACTGCGAGTACAGTTATCGTCGCGAAGTCGGGACATTTTCCGCAACTGGCTGTAAAACAAGAAGGGAGGGACAGAAACAAACCCCTCAACTCACGAGGTGCGCGTCGCGAAGAGTTAAAAAGTTTTCCACCGCCCCCTGCTGCGTGCTTCAGAATGACGGAGTAGAGCAACTAAGTTAATTTACCTGAGCAACAAAGCGTATGCGAGTGCTTAACCTAGAATCGACTTGCCACCCCTCACGAACCCCCAAGGCCTCGACCCAAAGTGCTACAGTCAGGCAGAGTTTTGTGACGTGTAATCGGCGTGCGTGCGTGCGTGCGCTCGAGTTCCGCGTTTTATCTCCTCCTTTACCCCGTGCCCCCTATTTTTTTTTACCTCGACTTTTTCCGACTCGACGCCTTTCCCAGTGATTTACGTACAGACCGGGGAGGTGGGAGGGAGAGGATCCTTACTCGCCCCGCTCGAACAAGGTGGGGCAATCTAAGGGGGCGTCCCAGGGAGGGGACGGGGGCAGGGGGAGTTGAGAAAACGAAAGCAAGCGAAAGCAGTCAACGCAAATAACAGGATAAAACGGGTCGGAATTTATGAAAGTAAGAGGCCTTTTGCTATTGCGAAAGTTTATTTTACAACAGGGTTGCCGCTGTTGAGTAATTCTAGCGGAGGGCTGTATAGGCTCGGCTCGGCTCAGCCCGTCCGAAACTGCCTGGACCTTATTTCCTTCCAGTCCAAATAGCTTCGTCCGTCCGGACGCCCGTCCGCCTCCGTTGCTCGGCGGGGCGGGGCGGGGCGGGGCGGGGCGGGGCGGGGTGGGGCGGGGTGGGGGCGTGGCGAGGCAGGGCCGGCAGCAGGGCTCTGTCCCCACCAGCTCCACAATAAGGTAGCTATAGAGCGAATTGTTGTAGCGCCGAGTTCACTCAGCCGCTCCACTCCGCTCCGTTTTCGCTTGGGCACGCACGTATCGTATGTAGCGCACCGGGCGAGAGCCGGAGCCTACCGGGCCGGCCGGGCCCAACGAGATTGCACGCCTCGCCCACACTACCCTGCGGACCGTGTCCTTTTGCTGGAAACCATCCGGTAACACTCCGGCCCCGCTGCCGCCGCCCCGCATCGCCCCTGCCGCGCATTGAGAGACGTGATTTCCCTCCCTCTTCTCCGCTCGTTTTGTTTTTCCAGTGCGCGTCGCGGCGCCGGGCGGGAGCGACTTGTCTCGCCTCGAGTTTTCGTTAGCGTCTGCTTTTGCCCCCCTACCAATTAGTCGCTGTCAGCAAAATGTTGTCGCAACAGTCTGTCCTGCCATGTTCCGCCCCTGGCCTGCGGGTCCCGCCCCGCCACTCCCCGCCGCGCCCCGCCTCGCGGTGGACCTCTCTTCTTGCTGCTTTGCATGATGTCGCGCGGCGGACTTCTCTTCTTTTCGCACTCTTTTCTCTTTTTTTTTTATTTTCTTGTTATTTTATCTCCCTGTACGATATAGCAGCGGAGAAACGAACTCTTGCCGTACGGATGGGGGTTGAGGGTGGGGCTCGAATGTAAACGAGACGGCAATCAAGAGACGAAAGGCAAACTTCCTCTCCTCGCCGCGGTTTTTCTTCTCTAGTTTCTTTATGAAATGCAGAAAAGGTATAGCGCTGCTGCGCTGACCGAGGATAAACGAAATTCCCCCTCCCCCGAGCGAACAAGGGGGGTGGGAGGTGAGGTGTTACTTTATTGCAATTATTATTATTCTCACGGAGTTGTGTGACAAAGGTAATGAGGGTGTCCCGGAGATGGAGCGCCGGTCTGGCGGGGGGCTGCTGCAGAGTTGTAAAGGGACGACTCTGCAGTTTTGCGGAGGGGGCTGTAATGCTGTTGGCGCGCTGTGCTGTGCTGGCTTTGAGCAGAGCCGTCGTGGGGTGTTGGGCGGTTACACTAGCTGGATGGGAGGAGGGAATACGACGTGCAGACGGAAAGTAATCATCGTAGACGCGCTATAAAGATGGTGGGGGGTGGAGGTAATGGGCGAGGTGGGGGGGAGGATCGGGCGTCTGAGCAGAGGAAGAGGAGTGGGCTAAGGGGTTAGGTCGTCCCACCTGTCTGGCCCGCAACGCCCCCCCCCCTCCCCCCCCCCCCCTCGCTGAGCGCGGAGGGCTGATGAATGGGGTTTGCCGGTCCGACGTGTTGTCGCGGTCGCGGCTAACGCCGCGCGCGTTGTGTTTGTGGGGCGGAGCGGGGCGTCGCGTTCTCCAGTTTACACACAGCTCAGCGCCGTCTGTTGACTCCACCGCACCACACCGCGGAGCCGAGGAGGGTTTGCTTACGTAGGAGGTGGGGGGGGGGGGAGGCCCGGGCAGAGGCCCTAGGAGGACGAGGACACATCTGGGCGGGGCGGGGAGGTGAGGGGAGCGCAGCAGGGTAATGTATGGGGTGCAAAGTGGTGTGGAGGGAGAGCGGCGCAACGCGGAGAGCGACCGAGATGGAGAGGAGGGGGTGTGAGAGAGGGAGAGCGCGCTGCTGATGCCACGCCACGCAGGCACACGAACTCAACCGCGTGTGTGTGTGTGTGAGTGTGTGTGAATACGTGTACGCCGTGCTCAATTACACGAGATTAATTGCGCAGTATCGTGTCTGTGCAAACCAAACGGGGGCGTGGCGTGGCGGGCCGGCTTTGGCGTGGAGTGCATTATCCTCCTACCCTACCCCATGCTCCCCACCCCGCTCCGCCCCCGGCCCGCGCTGTGGGGTGCACGAAGTGCGCCATCTGCTGGTGAGTCTCGCGGCGGCGCGGTTATATACGTCCTTGTGGCGGACGGGGCGGGACGGGACATTGGACGGCCACGCTCCCGACAGGGACCGCTTTGCGCCGTCCCGGAGGAACACGCCGTGGCGGTGACTGGACCGGGAGGATGGGGGCGGAGAGCCTGGACGCCGTCAACGCCCCGCCGCAGCCGCAGCCACAGCAGCCGTGCCCCCGGGGCGCGGGGCCGGGCCGGGCGGGCGGGGCGCCTGGTGCTTGCGGCTAGGCTGGCACGCAGAGCGGCGCTGTGCAGCGGGTGGCCTACCGTCTCGATGGCAGGCGCTAGCAGGCGGAGCAGGCAGGCAGGCGCGGGCGAGGGGTGAATGAATCACTTCTGGCTGGAGGGTATACATGCGCGTACGTGAGTTCAGGCGTACCTCTGAGATGTCCAGAAATATATATACATATATATATATATATATATATATATATATATATATATATATATATATATATATATATATATTTTTATATATATATTGACTAAACTGAACTAGTATGGCTCAAATTGAAATATTTTGTCTGAAAATTTTCGCCGAGCACAGATAGGCCGTACAGTCTGATGTTTACCCTCGAGCGCAGGAGTGATTAAACCCTCGGGCGCGGGAGAGGGGCAGGGCAGGGCAGGCAGGCACTACACTCTACACTACACTGCCCTGCGCTAACAGCAGCAGCGGCGGCGGCGGCGGCGGCGGCGGCGGCGGCGGCGGCGGCGGCGGCGGCGGCGGCGGCGGCGGCGTTGCCCGCGTGACTTGTGATGGTGCCTGCTCAGCCTGCGCGAGGTGGTGTTGTTTTGTTTCCTTTGCTTTTACGATCCGGCGGCGGCGGACCCCGCCGTGTTAAATACATTGGAGGTAAAAGGGAGGAGAAGGGCTGGGGATGTAACTTTTGTAATGGCCAGGGCTCAGCAGGGCTCTCTCCGCCACAACGAACCGCTGCTGCCGGCCCGATGACTAATGGACTGTGGCGTCTCGACTTTGCAGATCTTCCCGGACACGTACCACTTCGAGCACAGGCGGGTGGCGAAGCGGTCCATCGACCCCAGCCCGCACCATGACACCAGACTACTCAGCGAACCCAACGTGAGTTTCTTTGGAAACTGTTCCAGTACGAACATTGCCGCGGTGTTCTACTGGTGTTGAATAATTTTTTTCTTAACTATCCTCAAGGATTTTTTCGCTTCTTTCGCTACAATGATTTTTTTTCATCTTTTCCTTCGATCTTCAGGTGAGATGGGCGCAGCAGCAGCGCATCAGGCGGCGCGTCAAGAGGGACTTCCTGGAGGAGCCGAGCCCCCCCGGGCTCCTCGGGCGGTCGGAGCGCGCGGCCAGGGGCGGCGGCCCGCGCGCCGAGCGCTCCAAGACCCCCGTCTACTTCAACGACCCGCGCTGGCTGCAGATGTGGTACCTGGTGAGTCTCCGAGCGGGGGCGGCACGCCGGCGTCGAGATTCAGGAGTGACAACAAGCGTGCGCGGGTGATTTGCAGAACCGAGGCGGCGGCCTGGACATGAACGTGCAGCCGGCGTGGGAGGAGGGCTACACCGGCCGGGGCGTCGTCGTCACCATCCTGGACGACGGCCTCGAGAAGGACCACCCCGACATCTCTAGGAATTACGTGAGTACCCTGCAGTCGAGGCTCGCGGCTCGCGCGTCCTCCTAGCCACTGGTGCCTGGTGCCAGATATGGACGCAAAAAAATCCCTCGAATCCACCAAAGTCTAAAGGAAAAGGTATCTCAGCCTGTCTACGAGGCAAAATGTAGTGTGTGGGGGAGTTTGTCCAGTAGGCAGACGGAGATAAGAATTTGCCTCACACCAGTGTATATTCGTAGGATTTTTTGGTCTCCTGACCTAACAGCGCTGCTCCGTCGCCTCCCGATGTCCGGTGGGCGACAGCAGTGTGCGAGGGGGGGGGGGATTACTATTACTCATACAAAATGTGTACAATGATTTTTCGGACTTTTTTTTGTTATTTTTTTTCGGGGGAGGGGGGGGGGTTGATTTTTCTTTTTGCTGAGCTAAATCTATATATGTATCAAAATAAAAATCTAAATAGCTCAGCCTACATTTCACCGCAGGGTGGACCTCCGGGCCAAGCCAAGCATGATGGGATGGGCATTGACCCGGCTCGCTTGCCAACATGAAAAAAAAAAAGTTTTGATTACAATATGGAAGCGCCGCAGGCAGGCCTAGGGAGGCGCACTCTTAGCTCAGCCCGACACGCCAACATGTGCCCCACGTGCGCCTACCTATTTTTCAAGGCAAAATTTCTGTCACTTTTAGATAAATTTTGATGTCCCCCCCCCCATTTCTGGATTTTTTCCCTAGCTTTTCATTCTCTTTTCCTCAACTTATCTTAATTTTTTTTGTACCTTCTTGTTTTGTTTTTCCTTTTCAATGATTTTTTTGGGGGGCCGTATAATGATTTTTCGAAGTGACTCCCCCATTGTGTGTGTACGTGTGTAACCCCCTCTCCTCCTCCTCCCCCAGGACCCGCAGGCCAGCTACGACGTCAACAGCCACGACGACGACCCCATGCCGCGCTACGACATGCTCGACTCGAACCGGCACGGCACCCGGTGCGCGGGCGAGGTGGCGGCCACGGCCAACAACTCGATCTGCGCCGTGGGCGTTGCGTTCGGCGCGAGCGTGGGCGGCGTCCGCATGCTGGACGGCGACGTGACGGACGCCGTGGAGGCGCGCTCGCTCAGCCTCAACCCGCAGCACATCGACATCTACTCGGCGTCCTGGGGGCCGGACGACGACGGCAAGACGGTGGACGGCCCGGGCGAGCTCGCCACCCGGGCCTTCGTCGAGGGCATCTCCAGGGTGAGCCGTGAGCCGCAGACCGGACCGGACCGGACAGCCCGGCCGGGGTCATTTTCTTTGAGTCGTAATTTCCCTCTTGGTAATCGATAGCCGTACAACAGCGAGTTAACATTGGAGGCTGCAGCAAAGCTGTTCGGCGGTCGGCCGGGTGTGGCCTGAGCATTGTGCGGTCCGGGGGGCGGGGGGCTGCAAGTGCTGCAATTTAACAAGCGGCTTATCTCAAAGCCCTGCGCCGCTGATTACGCACTCGCCTCGGCTGGCCTCTCCCTACGGGCCTGGCTAGCCGGCCCAGCTTGGCCTTCTGCGGCCGGCCCTAGGGGGAAACAACTCTGAATTTTGGTGGACAAATGAAAATTTTTGTGCTCCTGAATTCTTTGGCTTTTTTTTGTTCTAATTTACCTAAAGTTATTTGGTGGATTAATTTTTAATATAAGTGAGACTGTGAATTTCTATGATTATTTTTCTGTCGAGCTGAGCGAACTGCCCCCCGTGGCGCGTCGCGCCCTTTTGCAGGGTCGCAACGGCAAGGGCTCCATCTTCGTGTGGGCGTCGGGCAACGGCGGCCGCGACATGGACAACTGCAACTGCGACGGCTACACCAACTCGATCTGGACGCTGTCCATCTCGAGCGCGACGGAGAACGGGCTGGTGCCGTGGTACTCGGAGGCGTGCAGCTCGACGCTGGCCACGACCTACAGCAGCGGCCAGACGGGCGAGAAGCAGGTGGTGACGATCGACCTGCACCACATGTGCACCAGCTCGCACACGGGCACCTCGGCCTCGGCACCGCTCGCGGCCGGCATCTGCGCCCTCGCGCTCGAGGCCAACCGCGACCTGACGTGGCGCGACATGCAGCACATCGTGGTGCGCACGGCCCGGCCCGCCAACCTGCAGAGCAGCGACTGGGCCGTCAACGGCGTCGGCAGGAACGTGAGCCACTCGTTCGGCTACGGGCTGATGGACGCGCACGCCATGGTGCAGCTGGCCCGCAGCTGGAAGACGGTCCCGGACCAGCACCGCTGCGAGGTGTCCGCCCCGCACACCGACAAGTAAGCGGCGCACCGGGCTGGGCTGAGGTGTGTCTCTGCTCCTCATTGGCGAGGGCCGCGGCTCTAACAAGGCTCTTTTGCTGTGCTCCAGGCTGATACCGTCCAAGAGCCAGGTTGTCCTGCAGCTTCACGTCAAGGAGTGCGCCGGCGTCAACTTCCTGGAGCATGTCCAGGTGAGCGTCGTCTCCTCGGTGTGTTGTACTCACCCCTCCACAGGACGCGTTCCACGACCTGCTGTTTCTGCTGCAGGCCAAGATCAGCCTGGCATCCTCCCGTCGCGGTGACCTCCAGATCCACCTGACCTCCCCGGCGGGCACCCGGTCCACGCTGCTGGCGCGCCGACCGCAGGACATGTCCCGCGGCGGCTTCACCGCCTGGCCCTTCATGTCGGTGCACACGTGGGGCGAGCAGCCCTTCGGCATCTGGCAGCTCGAGATCCACAACGAGGGCCGCTTTCTGGGTGAGTGCGGAGCGGAGCGCGCCGAGGGCTGTTGTGTGGTCTGATGCGGAAGTAACAATGCGGAAAGTCGCGTAACGTGTTTTACACCTGGCGCATGTGGGAAGGGGGGGAAGGGGTGCTCTCGCTCCGTTTGTCTGCATAACATGTTTCCTTTCCTCTTCCCTTTCTGTGTTGTATGTGCCACTAACACGTTTCCTTGCCTTGTCTCTCTTTCTCTCTCATCTGCTCTCACGTCTCCAGGACGGGCAACTCTGGAGGAGTGGGCCTTAATCTTTTACGGCACGTCCAAACCCCCAACCAAAGACCAGGCGTACCCCGGCGTCGCCGACCCAGAGGTCTCCTTAGGCTCCGCCCGACCGCGCCCCCCGACCTCCCCCGACCCCGTGACCCCCCTCAAAACCCCGGCTGCGGCCCCGTCGTCAGCCGGCCGGAAGACCTCACTCATGTCGCCGCCCTCCGGAGTCAACCTGCCCCCGTACCCCAGGAAGAACAAGAAGCAGAGCAAAGGTCGACCCACGTCCCGGCCGCCGTCCACGTCCTTGTCGCCCTTCCGTAACGCCACGCACAAGGTCACCCAGAAGAACCACCTCAGGATCCTGACAACGACGCGTGAGCCCAAGGCGGACACCACCACGTCCCTCCCGCGTGCCTACAAGAAGTCACAGAAAGTTCCCCTCCGAAACAAGGTGTCGACGCCTTCCCCTCCGAGGACTACAGTCACGCCTCTCGTCGACCAGCCGCCTTCTCAGTCGAAAAACGAACACGACTCCAATTCGGCCTCGGCGTTCCAGCATTATGCCAAGGTCCACTTATACCCAATGTTTCCCCTCCACGATGATTTGGGGTCCTCACAGTCGGGCTTCATCGGCCAAGCTGCCCTTCCCCCGCCCCCGCCCCCGCCTCGGCCCGCGCCCCCCGCCCCTGCCCCTGGCTCCGGCCCCGGCCCCTCCCCCGTCCCAACCCCTGCACGTAATCCACAGCGCACAGAGAAGAGCGGTTCGAGGCAGCGCCATCAAGGGGAAGGCAAGAAATAATGATCAGAGCATGCTCCTTGTTTGACTTGTATTGATTCTATTTTGTTTGTAGTCTTTTTAGTTGCCGACTAATGGTCTGTTTGTTGCATTTTCTGTTGCGTTGTTGTCAAACTTTTAGCCCGTATTATCTGGTTAACAGGATTCGATTGTATTGTGATGTGTCCTGAGCATTTTAAAATGTCATATCTTAGGATTTGTTCTGTTATTGCTTCATTGCTTTACACTACATATTTTGTCTGCATGAGTATTGTGCTTTTTTAAATAATATTATCTTTTCTCTTTTTTAACTTTGTTGAATATTACTGGCATTGCACTTTCATTTTGCATTTTGCAACTTTCTCTAATATCTTACATGTGTTTCATCTTGCCCAGGAACCCTCACTGAATGGAAGTTGATACTGTATGGAACAGAGACTGAACCTGGCAACAATGGTGACAGGAAACCAGCACCTTCCTCTCCTTCCAATGTGAACAATGGAAATCGCAAATATGGCATCAACCGTCCTGTAAATCAAACTTCTCCTAATCAAGGTAAGTGCTCTGTCCTAGCTCCCACTCTATGATGTTGTTGAAAAGACTTTTCCAATCATGTAAAAGCAAGTCTAATTTGACCATACTGTTGAAAATAACAAAATTAGTGACAGCTTTAGGAGCTGCACATTTATAGCTTATTTTAACTTACATATCCACAAAGTGGTGGTTGAGAGTCAATTGAAGCATCAATAAATTAAAATTGCCACTAAACCTTCAATACTTGTGTACATACTCTTCTAGAAATCTTTCCAGCATGTTGCACATATCTAATTTTTTAATTGTAGGAAAAGGCAATTTTAGCCAATTAGCTTCATTGAACATAGTAGGCTTGAGAATGTCACGTATTATTTGACAGCGCACTTTGGTGTACCACTTGTTGCAATGTGAAGTTTTACATCTTACAATTCTTTGGCCTGTGTGGTGTTGTTTGATATGGTGATTACGCTTTCTATAACTCTGTTGCTTTGTGTGATCTGTAGAATACTACACTTGATGTGGACATAGGGGATTTATTTATTGAGATTTTTTTTCTTTTTGTTTTGTTTTTATCTTTTTGTTTGCATATTTGAAGCTATACAGGGCTGGGTGAATTTATGTTGTGTTTGCTTTGTTTTTCAGGTATTCTCCAGATTTTGTTCAGAATTGCAAGGCCTTTCATTTGTTATAATTATAACTGCTAGTAAATTGGATTAGCTTATACTATTATATAGGTTTGACATTAGGGGCATTTGTTTCCTATGGATTAAAACTTTTAAGTAATTGTAAAGGATTTGTGTTGCAGTATTATACAATGGCTTTAAAGTAGAACTAACTCTGTACTGGTATTTTCATTTTTCCTTTTTGGAACCATGCTGCTCACCTATATGAGCTGCTAATTTCTTCCCAAACTGACTATCCAATGAAATAATTCTGACCTTTACCTTTTTTCTTAAAACTACTGTACTTTGTACCTATTTCCAAACAATATTTGTCCTTCAGCAAACAGCTTCCTTGATTTTCTAAAGTCATTAAAAAGTTCTGAGGGCGCAGTTTTGTTATCAATCAATGAACTAAGAATGGGTTTAAGGTAAAACAGATTTCCAGGCCCTAAAAAGTACCTTCACTTCTTTTATGATACCATCTGATAATTAACAATATAAGAGGAAAATTTATCAGCAAAATTAATTGATGCATGAAATTTACTGCTGCAATTTTAGTTTGAGGGCTGTACATAAATGACTACTCCATTGCATGACTATTGACAACTGCACATCTTCCTTCAACTCTATCTCATCACCATTAGTATTCTATGCTAATGTATTTACTTTGAACATGTACATCATTCAGAAATTGCATGTTTACCAATTTGGTCTGATCGGGCAAGATTACAAGAGCTATAGAATAAATTCAACCTTTGCTCCAAGTAATGATAAAACATGGATTTTGATGTGCATGTTGCTTCGCATGGTGAGTATTCAATTTTGTATCGCTTTGAGCCAACTCTTAATACTGATATTTTGGGGGAAGGGTTAGATTAACATGAGAATTCTCTCAATTCCTTATCAATTTCTTGAGAGTACATATTTCAAGCTATTTTGCTGTATAGCTCAGATAACTTATTCTCAATCATTAAAATTCATTTGAAATATTTCCTAATATTTTAACGCATTAGCTGGTGCCTTAGAGCCCCCGGAGAAGGTAATAGAATATCTTTCAGATAGTTTTCTCAAAGGCTATCTGTGAACGGCCATCTGTGAGAGATTGTTGTTGTGGATTGCTTTTCACAGTAGTTTCTGTATTTAATGTGGCTTTCACAGATGAAAACGTCGTGGAGCCAGACATTGGGAGCCAGTGGAAGGAAGTCCATGTGGGTCACACTCATAATGAGGTTCGGGGCACCACCGAAGATGGTACCTCGAGCTCCAGCTGTCTGTCACAGGACTCAACGCATCGTTATTGTCTAGGTTTGTGTTTGCTTGTAGTTCTGTTGCTTCAGCTAGTGACAGCTCCTTACATACTTCCAAGGAATAAAATTCATCACCTATCTGCTCATAATCGACAAAGACCATTTTATAATGAAGTAAGTCTTACTAAAGTTGCAAGGCCTAAAAGCTGTACAGACTCATCTAGAATATTTACTGAATTGCAAACTGAAAGCAGTTCAGTCCCTGCACCCAAGGTGAATTATCCAATTGTTAGACATAAATTTTCATTTAGAAATCAACATTCTGATAAAAGCTTCACTATAAACAATTCTTATACTAGTACACAAACATCTGTGTTGTCAAGTAGATTTGAGTCTGCTGGAAATAATTGTTTCAAAAGCAAATGGCACGAAGGAAATTCCTTTGCGAGTTCACAATTTAAGTGTGTCTAATGATGCAAAAGTTTGCTTCATTCCCAGTGGTCCAAACCGTTACTGTTATGATCTAGTTAATTAATTATATTAAATTGTTGAGATAGAATTACCCGTTGTGTCTGTTTGATAACTAAGTATTTATTTCTGTACCATATTTTATTTAAGTGATTATTTTATTTTTTTTTTTTTTTTTAAGTTTGATGTGTATGTTCTCTTCCTTAAGTGTATGATGGTGTAGGACCCAAAATATCCTGTTTTAATGATTTAGATAAGATTGAAAAGATGTGGAAGATTCTATCTCTGAAGCTTTTTATTTATTTATTTACTATGGTCGATGTTGTGAATCTTATACTTGTTACCACAAGATTCATTTAACTTTCTTCCTTGATTATTTGTCTTCCCAGCTAGATGAAAAGCTATTCTAAAGTCAAGTGATAGTCTGTTCTTTAAGTAAAGTTCTTTTGTCCATGGTAAAGACTGATGTGTGATGAGAGCGGATACCTTTATCTAGCCACATTGCACCAAATATTGACCTTTGTTTTCTCTCTTGTAAATCAAGCTCCAGTTGCATATCCCTGTAGGTCGTTTTTTGAGATATTACCATTTTATGATTATTATTTCAGTTCCTATTATGGTAGTATTTATGATTGGGTAACATCAAGTGTTGTCAGATTCTTATCAATGCGCAACAGATTGTACTTAACATTCCGCCTTTGAGTTATTATGAAAATAATCCACGAAATAACAGAGAGAGACTGGTATTTGCAGGTTAGTTTAGAGTTGTACACATATGCCTTCTCAAAAGTTCTTTTCCTTAAAGATGTAACTGACTTGGGGATTCTATAACATTCAAAACAATCCAGTAAGTATGTGTGCTGATTCACTGTTTCAATATCATCATGGGTAGGTATATCATTCAAAACGTCAAGTCAAATGAGGGACCATCATAGTAAATTGAAAAATGAAATTGAAATTCATTTAGGATTTTTAAGGAGCCTTAATTCAAGGTCAAGATGAAATGGCTAAAATTGGAATACCTGTATCCTGGATGGTTGTCCTCATAGTCGAAGTGGAGTTAACTTAAATAATTAATAATTTCTATTCTGGAAGTTCATCTAGTCTCTCCTTACGGTGCATAGAACCAACAGTATGACAATATTGATTTAAATTGCTGAAATGGCTTATCTGGCCTTTGAACCACCATTTCTGTAAGCTATTTTACTGGAAATGGATCCTGTTTCGAGGGAAAATTCTCATAATATCATTAAGTTAGGAACAAGTATCCATGCCTTCCTGAATGAGATTAGTGTGCTGTTATTTGTCATTTCTTTGCCATAATTTCAAAGTTTCATAGTGACCTAGTATTATTGGTAGAAATTTTGCTCATACCAAAGAACTGAGCTGTTTTACTTGTATGACTTCAATTTTACAATCAATATTTACTAAGTTTGCACAGAAATCCTAAGAAAAATCATGGCTTTTGTTGATGAAAGAGTTACTGTGATTCCATGTTGTTGTTTTTTCTTTTCTTATTTTCTGTTGGACATACAAATGATCTAATCTTGATTGGCTTCTCATTCATTTCCATAGCTATTTTCTATGTCAGTATTCATGAAACAGAAACATGATGTGATTGGAAACTGAGTTGGTTGGGATGTGTGGTCAAAAGATGCCCATCTTATTAGATGTTTTATTTTTGTCTAGTTTACAGTAACATGGTGACTTAAAAATGTGGTGCATTTGCATTTGCTCTATTTGAAGTGTATAAACACTCACTTTGCGGTTAATATTCTGGATTCAATTTAATATCAAACTGTCCTTTTCTCTACTTCAACTTATTATTTTAAAATCTCTTAAATTTTTTGCTTTGTTGTAGTTAATTTGTTTAAATTTAGGTATTTTAATTTTTGTACATTAAAGAAACTCTGGACTGTAAGATTATTGTATGTCAAGACCCTTACTTGATACAGGGCCTTACATTTTCTTTGCTCAAACGAGATACAAAAAGTTACCTATTTATTGGGATTGTGTCAAACGTTTTAAACATCAGTAAATAATGTGATAAAGTAAGGCTAGATAAGTAAAGCTCTAGAGAGCTGAACTGTATAGACTAAATCGGTAAGTCAACTCTGTAGATTTTCTAGTGTGCCACTGCTACTTCTCTCCTTTTTTTTACTGAAAATTTCAAATGTTGGCTTTATTTAAACAAGATTTTTGTTGGCAAGGTTTTTTTTTTATGAAATGAATGTAAATCTAATGCCATTTCAGTTAAAACATGGATGTAAATGTGTTGTAGGTATTCAAGCATTAATTTAGTGGGCATAGTTTGCTACAAAATTTTGTAGCTTCAATATTTTTCTTGTATCCAGTATATATTTTTTTTGCTTGAGGATATTGCGGCAGCTTACCCCATATGAACTTCATCTAGAAGAGGAAACCACAATGTGCTGTACTAGAATCTCTAGCATTTTTGAACTGATTTTGAGGTTCAAATCATGGAAGTTCGTCTTGCCAATTGCATAAACAACAATGTGATATCACTTAATTATAGTGCAATATGCATCAATATAAAAATTAATCTATTTCGTAAGCAATTGGTTTCTCGCAAGTTGGTTTTTTGTTTAAGCAACAGATTAAGTCTTTAAAGATTGTTGTAACCTCAGTTTGTTTGGCAAATTTGGAACCAAATATTATTTGGGATTGTTAAAAAACTGAACTCATTGAAAAAATTATATTTTTAGCATACTGAAGATGTAGATAAATCTTTAAAGGTAACGCATTTTTGTAAACTAATTTGCCCTTTAGTCAAATAATCAATGTCTAAAACTTGATTGGTGCATGCATGATGATAGTATTCATCTTTAGGGCAAAGTTCTTTATAAAAATAAAAAAGTTAACAAAGAAAAAAAAAGAAAAAAAATCGTCCACATGTTGTATTTATTTTTGTGATGGATAATCTTATACAGATTCTATAACAATTTTTTTTTTATTATTTTTTGGTATGAAGATAACTTTTTTATTACGAGTTTTGTTTATCTTGAAGTGAATGTTTTTCAGAAGATATAAAATTGATCCACTATAGTTAGTTTTTTTAATTCAGCATGAAAGATTTTTTTTCTATTCCAAAATAGAAAAGCACGAGAAAAGAGAAAATTAATAAAATGTCAGAACAAAAGTTACAAATAGAAGCTGATCTAGATTAATTCTAATTACTACATATCCAGAAAATTGTTTCCTTCTTAGCTCTAGCTAGATCATTGTTTTCCTGTACGGATGAAGTATTTATCCAATAAATGGAAACTGTTTTGTTTGATCTATTCTGATGATATTGTCAATTCATTCATTGATCATTAGTAATGAGTGATTCTTCATTTCTATAGTTATGGGGGTTGGCCAGGGCACCCCTTAAATTATGCCTCATGGACTCTTGTGAAGATTATATGTGGATGAGATTCCTCTCTTATCATTTATTGGACAGTTCTCTTTCAAGTTATTCTTTAAACTCTGCCCTGGAAACTTAGCCAGTCTGAAGCATAAGCTGCTTACTTAATTCTGGAAGTGGCTTTCACAAAGACTCTGAAGATTTATGAAGTACTCCTCTGGCCTGTTTCCATTATGACATCTGAAAAGAACAATAGACCCTTTCCGCATTGGCGAAATGAAGAACAAGGCGAAGAACAACAGAACGGAAACAGTTGCTTTTCATAACCCAAAGGTTCATTAAAACTCAAATAATATGAAAAGAATATCAAAACGATTCGAAGTACATTTTATTTAAGTGTTTTGGGCACATTTGGGTGATAAAATGCAACTGTTTCCGGTCTGCTTTTCTTCACCTTGTTCTTCAATTCGCCGACGCTGAAAGGGTCAATAAATGACTTGATTACTTTGTTTTTGTTTTTTGTCATCATCAGTATTATTGTAATACTTTATTTTGAAATATTGCACTTAACTTACATGGTTAGTATGGTTAGTGAACACATAATAATTCTCACATTTTCCCCGAAAAATTCAATGAACAGAAGATGAACAAAAAGTTTATTGGAGTAAATAATCAGCTTTGTGGTGGTGTTTTCCACTATTTTGATGTTTATTCCTCCATTCCTATTTCACCAACATACTTACCTTGGCACTAAATTGGAAAGGTGCACAGTAGAGGAATCCACTAATAAAGTTAACAGGTGAAGGATGAAATTATATTTTTCCTTTTTCTTATGAGGACATTCGAGTACCTACCTGCTGTCTGCCTGCCTGCTACCACTTTTGTGGTTGGTGTCATGGTGAGTTCGCTTTGACACTGTACATAGAGTTGTGCATGGTGACCTAGATTGGTATGACTTGTCTTCTATGTAAATTGTTGTTTGCCTTCAACTAGCCTCCTCACATTTTGAAAAGAAAAAAAAAATCTTCTTTTGAATGTAGATTTATGTTATAAGTGATTGTTTTACTTTTTTTCTTGTCTTTGTTGATAATGTTTTTACCTTGTCTTCCACTTCAACCAAACAGTTTTCTTTGAGCATATGAGTTGGCTGCATGGTACACTGTTTCAAGTTCAACTCATCGTTTCAGATTAGTCCATAGAGTGAGGAGAAGGTGAAAAGAGGAGTTAAGATAGTCAAACAAAATCCTCCAAACTTTGGTTTTGGCGTGTGAGTGCTTGTGTGTAGTTTGTAGATTGCTGTTTTCCTTCTTCTTTTGTTTCCGCGTTTAAATATTGTCTTGGTATATAATATGCTTTTTTTCCTTTTCTCTTTATAATTGTTGTGGTGGTTTCAATATTTTTGATTGGTTTTGTTGTGTCATTGGTGGTGGTAGTGTCTTCTTTGCGCCATACAAATTTAGTCTGTCAAAGTCTCTTGGATCTACTTCCATCTTCTGCATAAAATCCCCAATAAATTATTAGTTAGGCTAGAGGAAATCCTCAGTTAGCCATGATTTTAGCTCATGAAAGTGAAATGGACTTCTTCCTTGCAAGAACACAAAATTCATAATATTGCTGTATGTCTGTTGACAGAATTTGCAATTGTCTGCTCTAAGAAGCTGAGTGAAGTTATCTCTGGATATGAGACTTCACACAACTTGCCAATGTAATTGTAATATTTCTTGAAATGGTTTACAGAATGTGCAGCAAACTTGTGGCTTTGGCAGGGACAATGCGAAGAGAAGTGTCCCAATCGGACCTATCCTACAGTTGACGAAGCGTCTCACATATCTGTATGCTCGTGGTGCCACTACTCTTGCAAGTATTGCATCGGCCCCAATGACTATGAATGTTCAGCTTGCTTTGGTGATGCAACTCTTTATCAGGTACAAAATTCTTCTTAGTAATGGATTTACTTAAACCTATTCAGTTTTATTTGCTATAACATAGAATTTTCCTATTTCAGATGAGTACTACTGAGAATTTTTGTTACCCTATAATATTGCTTCCTGCCATAGATACTGCTGCTTGGTATCAAAGGTCTGTCATTGTTTTCACAATAGTGGCAGCGCTGCTTTTAGTCCTTGTACTTCTTTTTATAGCAAATATGTTTTACAATGGTAGGATTTTTAACCAATACAAGATGGTAAAAACATCTGAAGATGGTTAGAAAGGTAGCAACATTTACACTAGACTTGAAAAAAATGACATTTTAAAAAAAAAATAGCTAGATTTCAAATGAGATTAAATTTTTTTCATTTTTATTAATATGAGATATGTTTATGCGGAGAAAAAGACTGAAAACTGTTAATACTAATGTTTGTTTTAAGTATGCAAAATTTAATGCCTTGCATTCAACTAAGAATTAATAAATTAAAAATGTTTGCAATAAATGTAGTTATCTTGTCTTTTCTGTGATGAAAATTATATTTTGTTCATGTAGTAAAATTTTGCATTTTCTACATGTACTGAAATTTCTATCAATGATACAAGTACGTATTATCAAAACATAGAATTTGATAAGTTTCAAATTTTCAAATGAGTTTACACAGTGTCAATTGTTAGCACCTTTCAAAATTTTAAAGCAGAATTTCATTTTCAAATTTTATTTTATGTACATGTCAAATCTTATGAGTGATCTCTGAAGTGCAATAAAACTTCTGTGATAAACACATGTCATCTACATAGGTTCCAATACTACCTCTATGTCCCAAACCACAACACTCATCTCTTTGAAGAAAACCTTCTTTAAAGACATCAGTGATACCACAGGGCTGTCAGTTCGCAGGCCGGACGTAGAGAGACTCTTGAGCCTTAGACGTCTGAGTCTCTCTCCGGTAAAGCTGATATTAGAATAACAAGTAAACGGGAATCACCATGTTACAGCATTGGGATTTCCGTCCACATGTTCCCCATATTCTACTTTCAGTTTCACTAGAATGCTTCATAGGAATTCCCATCTACCGGCCGGGTTGTAAAGTCATGGACGAGTCCGGCGAAGACGACTTGCGGTAAAGAGAATCTCTCCCATACGAAGTCCGTTTCCATTATCATGACGAGGATTGTGTAGAGCAAGGAGACTAGTGTGTAAATGTACATTCAGACAAACCCCAGATGATTAGTTCATCCAAAAACCAGCAAACAAATACCAGTTTGTTTGTTTTTTATTATTACTGTTCATTAAAAGATTAGTACGCTTAAATCTTCAATTACTCAGACAAATACAAGGCCTGTGAGTCAACATATTACAGCAGATTACAAAGCATTTTGTAAAAAAATAAATTTGAAAAATTAGAAAACCATGCAGTACTCACTAATTCAACCCTGCTAAAGTAAGTCTAGTGAGGTGTCATAGAAGGGACAGTAAATTTGTATTTGATGCTTCAAATACAATTCAAATACAATACTTTGTCACTAATGATCATATCCATGCACATTCAAGTAAGATAACACCTTAAATTGTTTTAAAAAACTGAACATTTATGTATTATAATATTCTGTAGAGCTCTCAAACTTTCTGATGATTATTTTCTGATCCTCGATACAGCTAGTAATCTTAACATAGCCAACATGTTTGAAATGCACACATGCAATACCACATTTGTGATCAATATTTGCAGCTGGAACATTGGCTAGGCCAAAAACATTTTGAGCGATTACAAGGTATTCATCTGCCTCCAATTCACCACAACTTCCCCATGCACGATGATCTTCAGGAAAGTGATACACTTCTTCATCTGGCTGAGAACCAAGTACACGGTTGATACAAGACGGAATAAATTCTATATCGGATAGACTTTCAATAGATTCTTCATCATTGGGTGATTCTCTAGACCTACAGAATTCCTTACCAAGCTCAACAAGTTCATTTAAAATTTTGCTTGCTGTTTCTACATCTCGGCATTTCAGAATATCCAGTACAATGTAAACAGCTCTCATAAAGTACCTACCATTTTCCCATCTATTACACAACTGTTCCAACATGTTCAAAAGCTTATATAAATCAGACACACCAAGATTGTTCAAAAGTTGCTTTATAGCAGTGAAAATTTGTGCTTCATGTGCCATTTCTGAGTTGATTGCTCCAGTCTGATTCAGTGAAATATCTGACATAAAATCTGGTTCATTAAATATGTGACTCAATGTCTTGACTTTTGATCCTTTTTCAACATTGCTTTTCAACAAAACACTGATTTCATTGGTCTGATTGTCATTCACCAAGGCTTTCGCTGTTTTAAAATTGACAACAGAATGAGCAAAAAATAACACTGAGGCTATGAATTGAAAGCATTGCAGAGTATTCCTCTCCTCTGCCTCTATGATTGACAAACCACTTTCAACAATACACGCACCATTAACTAACATTGATGAGCCATTTACTCCATCAACAATTTTACAAACTAAATCAGACACAACCTTGCCTTCTTTAGCCATGGTTTTTAAGGCAATTGTTCCTCCAGAGGATCCAATGCTTAGAGCTGAGCCAGCCAGGGAAAGCCATTGCACAATTGCCTCTCTATCATTTAAACTCTGCCGATGTTTACCTCGGTCAGCAAGCTCACAGGAGCCCCTAACCATACTATATAATGCAATTGTTCCACAAGCTACAGCACATGGTATAGCTGTAGGAGGAAAAAATGCCCCAGCACCAACACCCACACTCAAGATGGATGCTGTGGTATCCACTGTTTTAAGAACTCTTTGTCCTAGTTTAGATGTGGGCGTATAACCAAAGCACAGCTCCACCTGACCTTCACTGCATTTTGAATACATTCCATTCTTTGGATAACACCAGAAAGCTTTAGGTAGCTTATTTTTTAGGATAAAGTTGTCCCAACTTTGGTACAAACGCCCTTGAAAATCAACAAATGAGTCACAACTATCATTTTTCCCCTCCTGTTTAGGAACTCGGAACACAGGAAAATCAACTACATTACCGTCGGTGCCCTGAATGTTTAAAGAAACAAAAACAACGGACATGCAGATTTCATCTCCTTTCTGTAATTCTAATATCTGTTTTAAAATGTTCTCAATTACACGCAAATGTTTCTTTGGATAGCCAGTGTATCCATTACCTTTACTGGGTGTTTCCCCTGGCGACCGAAATACAGCAAAGCCTATTTTCTTTCTTAAGACGTTGATTTCAGCATTGTTTGTATAGAAACCATCCCCGTCATGGCATTTACATGGTCCAAATGAAAGAAGATTGCAAATCGTTGGCAGCCGTCTTCTATATAAATCAAATTGGCGATCACCCAAACATTGGAAATAATTCTGTTGTCGCCGCATCACAGCATCCTTCCACGCAGATCTGTCTTCCTCTTCTCCCGATGCCATAATTAATGACACATTTAAATGAAGATTAAATGATCTGTAGAAGAAAGAAATGCCCATCAAAACTTCAATCATTTATCCTCTTAGCATCAAAAGTTTGTGGTATTTACTTGATCTTCAGAAAAATGAGTAATAATGAAAAAGAGGTTTGAGTAATAAACTATGAACTTTTCTGTTTTGATAAAACTGCTTTGGCAAGATTGGCTGCAGCCAAAAGATGATATTCGAAACAAAACTCAATGAGCAATAAGCACCCCTGCAAAGAAGTCCTAAAAAGATAAACATTTACACCATAGGTTAGGGAAGGTGAAAGTCTGATTTCTGGTAATTACATATATCCAAGGTCACAAATTATCAAGAGTGACTCCAGCCGTAAGGCCCCTCTTTTCAAAACACGGGCAGCATCAGGCAGATTAGAACCACGTAATAGAACTTTCGAGACGAGAGAGGGTGAAGAAATGTAGGATTGTACGCTGGTCGGCAAAACCGTTAGCAGAAATATCTAACTTACACAACTGGAGGTAAATTTTCAGACGCTGAGAAGCACCTTCACGCTGCTTAACGAAGCAGTCGAAATGGCGGACAACGCAGCAACAAAGCATGCCTGCCAGAACAGTTATTCCCGAAAAATATGTTTGGTCGATTCAGTCAGTGTTGCGTTGCAATGGCCCCTCGGTCGCTTCTCAAAAATACCTTTGACAGCGAAAAATTCCTCCGTCACTACTATCACTAAACCTTATTCACTCGCGTTTTCATTGAATGAGTCTACAAGACCTGTGGAAATGTTTGTTTTATTTCTAAATAAATGCTTGGGAGCGTTCCAGTGGTGTATTTTATTTCCGCTTGAATGCTGCGCAGCGCTCAGCAGTTGTCAGTACTGATGAAGCGGGGGTCGGGGAGGGGGTCGGAGGGTAGTAGTGGTGGCAACAGTGCAAAGTCATGCTGAAATAGGTAAATGTCCTCTCCCTGCCACACATAGCCAAATCTAAGCTTTTTGTCCCATTTCCACCAAATTCCTATTTTATTTCCTTGAAAATTTCCTTTATTCCTGTCCCCTTGCAAAGTGAGAAAATAAGGGAATTTCCCCCTGGTGCCCCGGTCTGAAGGGTCTCAACACTGGAATCAGTGTCGACACAACCATGCAATGAAGATTTTGTATCGAAACTTTTTTCTTTTTTTTTTCCAAGGAGTTCTTTCTTCTCTTTGAACGCCTACAACACACTGTGGGCAAAAGTAGAAACTGCACAACTACTGCATTTGGAAAAAAAAAAACTTTAAAAGTAAATTAGACCAATGGGTCAACATTTCAAGTTTGCCAAACTGAGGCGATAGGGAGTATCTTCTGGGGCATGGGGTATTTCTATATCGAGACGGCGCCGCATTGCTTGGAGTAGAGCTGACGACGTAATATGTAGGTGGTGGAGGCAGACGGATATAAACAGCAGTGATTTTTTGCCGCCTACCTGTAGGACGATAAGATGCTAACCACTACCGACGGTCGGCAAGGAAAGAATGCGAGAGAGAAGTGCTGCTTGCACAAGTAGGAATCTGCATATATTTTTTTTTTGTCCGTGAAAAAATGATAATCAAAGGTTGTTATGGAGGACACTACCTCATGAATATGATTGGTAGAAAAAGTAAGCTGATGTGGGCGCTTTCCGTTCCTTCCTCTCAAGAGTAACCTCGTGCCTTAACATTGGAGAGAGTGGCATGACAGAAGCCAAGCGTTCGAATTGTTGAAAACAAATTCGAGCTAAATGTTGTCCTCGGATGTGAGACAGTAAACAGTTTACGCTTTGAGGGGGAGGGGGAAGAAAACGGGCTCGTTTGATATCGCCGGAACCGGCTGACATCGTGACCGCATTGTGGCAGTCTGCGCCGCACCTGCTGCTGTCGCGGCTCCAGTCAGTCGGCTCCGATCGGCTTATCGCGCTGCTTAACGCACAGCCGCCTGGACTTAGCAGCTGAGCGCGTCGCTGGACGCACCGCTGCCTCAGCCGCCGCTGCAACCGCCGCTTTCGTAACACGGGATACACCATGTGAAAGTAACGCACCGGCGCGGCGCACGAGGTGGGGCGGGGCGGGGAGGGGCGGGGCGGGGCGGGGAGGGGCGGGGCGGGGCGGGGCGGGGCGGGGCGGGGCGGGGCGCGGCGGGGCGGGGCGGGGCGGGGCTAGGTGGGCACCCCTCAGGGGCGGGAGGGAGGGCCCGGGCCCGGACCGTCAGAGCCCCGCACGCCGCACGCCGCTCCGGTCAGTCCCAGTTGACCGGGCAGCCCGCTCGCAAGACACTCACAGCCTCGGCGAGTACGCGTAAGTCTATGGGTGGCCATAAAACAGCCCAACCCGAGATCAGTCATCGCGCTTGTTGTTTCCTTCAAAGGACTTTGCCCGCGATTAGCATATAGCATGGCGAGAGAGGTGAGGTGAGCCAGGACTTTCATCCTCGGTGCACGCCAGTACTGGAAGAGGCTGTCACTATGAGGGCGGAGTATTATCCAGTGCGTTAGGAAAATGTTGCGCATACCTAATGGTATGGCCTTCGCCTCTTACTTGCGACATAATCCGGAAAGGTGTCGACCTGCTGACGACATCTGCCACCACCGTGGTTTGTGTGTGTCAGACGGGATTCACCTGCGGCTGGCCCGTTAATAGCGGCCGCGGGCGGGACCCCGCCGGACCAGCAGCGGACCAGGTGGGCCCGGGCCGCCCGGGCGGGGGGCGCTGGTGCTGTGGTCGATTCAAGGGCACGAAGGGCAGTGAGGTGCGCTGCTGCCCCAGACGCTGTCGAAATGGTGGAGCATCTCTCTAGAGCGAACCGGACCCGGACCGGCATCGACGCGATGGTGCTGCGCTGCACCCGCTCTGGGCGCAACAGCTTCTGTGAGTGCGCCTCTCATTTGTAGACAAAGTCACGGACGAAAAACAAAAGGCAGCGCACGTCCGTCCTCGAGGCGAGCCTGGCGTCGGACGGCAGACAGGAGGTCCCGCTGGCGCTGCCTGCCGCCTGTTTGACGACACACTGACACAGTGTCACGTATGCCAAGAGTCGCGGCGGGGTACGGCGGGGCACGGCGGGGTACGGCGGGGGGTGGGTGGGTTACAAAATGGTTACCTGAAAGGACGCCGGTCCGGCCCGGCCTCTGGCCCGGCGCGGCGCGACGCCCCTCTACCTCCTGGATCCAGTTGGGGGTGACGCAATGGGATCCGGGGCCATGCAGGCAGGCAGGCAGGCAGGCAGGCAGGCAGGCAGGCTCTGGCCCGCGCGGGGCGGGGCGGAGGGGTTACTCTGGCTACCTGGCTACCGAGCCCGCCGCGCTGGAGGAGGGGAGGGCGCCGCGCCGTCCGAGCGGCTGCACGCCTCCGGAAGCGCGCCGCACTCAGTCCGACTGGTCAGGCTGGTCAGCATCTCCGCGCTAACTTGGAGTCCTCCCCGGCCTTCCCTCCCGACAGGCAGCATGTCGTCCGTCGCCCCGCTCCTCCTGGCCGTCGTGGCCGGCCTGGTGCTCGTCGCCCTGAGCGCCGCCGCCCCCGCCGAGCAGGCCGCCGCCGCCGCCCCCGCTGGTGCTGCTGCTGCTGCCCAGGACCAGACCGTCGAGGCCGCGGAGACCGCCGACAGCGCCGCCACCCTCGAGGACGACGTCGTGAAAACGGCCGAGGGCAGCGGCCCGAAAAAGAATAAGAAGCGAAGCCAGGTAAGGAGACCGATATTTGAGGCTACATCCCTGATGCGTGAAGCGCGGCCACTCACACATCCCTCACGGGTCCAGGGCGCCTCGCACCCCGCCAACCTGCTGGCGCCGCTGCTGCAGACGCCCGACGTGTACCCCGAGACCGTCTCCCTCTCGCCGCAGCAGAACGACCCCGTCAAGAAGGGCAACGCCGTGCAGGGCATCCTCCTCAACATCTTGCAGGTGCGTCCCATCCCGTCCCAGCCCCAGCCCGTCCCGGCCCCGGACCGTCCTGCTCCCTCTCCGCCATCCACTGAGAAACGCCCGAGTGACATTCGAGCATCAGATTTGGAAAAATGTCGTTGAGGACCGATGTGGTCCCGCAGTCATCAAGTTTCTGATGATTGAGACCGGATATGGATGTCGCCCCCAAAGACTTCGTTTCTCGCTAAGTTTCCCCTTTTCCTCCCCTCGGTCTTCCCCTCCTCTCCGCGGGTGGAGAATCAGTCTGTGTTTCTGTTCCTCACAGCTGGGCTGCCGCAACAACGCGCAGCTACGGCCTGCTGACCGCTTCTATATTATCTGTTAAGCCGAAGCCCATCGTGGACTCGATCCGCGAGGAGGACAAGTACGGCAACACCGGGGACCGCTTCGCCTTCGTCGGTCGGGGCGTGGTCGCGGGCTTCGAAGGCTTCAGTAACATCCTGAACAAGGTGTTGGATGTAGGTACCTCCTCTGCAGTTTTCTGACTTGCCCTTGCTCACACCGCTTGTGCTTCAGATGATGCATCCAAACGCTTTTCGTTTCAGTTCCCGTTTGAGACAGCCAAGAAAGTATCTCGCAGTGCCACAGAGGCCCTCAACAATCTGGGTTCCAGACTCATCGGACTGTAGACCCTCAAAACGCCAAATGAAAACACATACGTACCTTGAAAACATAGTCTAAGTCGTTTTAAGCGCTGTGCATTGTAAATATTATCCTGTTATTAAACTGTTTTTCTTTCTTTTCCTAAAAAGAGTTTTGTTATTTTTAGGCTTCCGTTAGGGGTGCCTATTCCTCGCACCCGTTAGTTTTTTACCTAGTTTTTCTTTACGATAGCCATAGCCTCTCATGGACGCAGCTAGAATAAATAACTGCGACAAAACGCACAGATACCAGAAGCCTTTGAGCATTTGATTTTTTAAGGAATTTTGTTTGAAGTAAAAATTTGCTCCAAATTGACGCAGGGTGTGCAGGGGAGGGGGAGAGGGGCTCTAGTGCACCCCCCGCAGACCAGTCCTGGAGGGTTAAGTCATCCGAAAATCGTCGGAAAGAAAGATGATAGCCCGAGATTCGAACACGACAAAAGCGTCCCGACAGCCTAGATGGTTTGGGACGAGGGACGGTGACGGTAATCACTAGGCTATCGGTTCGCGCACCTTTCTGTAATGCTAATGGGAATCCATATCTACCGGCCTGGACAATTACTATGTCATGTTACGTTACCTTTCATATGTTCAAACAACCAAATTGTCACACAAAGCGCACCCCAAAACAATGTCTCTTGCATTATCATCTGCATTCAATTCCAATCTTTATTGATATTTTTTGGGCGGATTTTCTGTTGATTTCTCCCTCTGGGGTTGGTCTCTGGGTGCACTGGAGCCCCTCTGCACAAACCCCGTAAATTTGGAGGAATTTTTTTTTTTTTTTTTTTTTTTTTTTTTGGTCCAAAATCCCTAAAAATGCAAAGGCGATAGCCTTTGGAAATTTGACAAAAAATCGAAAATCTCAGATCACGCCCAAATTCACAGGGAATATTCTTTGCGCACTGTGAAACATGTTTCAGTCGCCAGAAGCAAGATACCGGTCTTGGTTCGGGCGGTAAAGGAAGTCGTCTCCGCCGTGCCGGGTCCGTCCAGGCCGGTAGATAGGGATTCCTATTCGCATCGCTATGAAGTGTGCGAACCGACAGCCTAGTGGTTACCGTCCCTGCCCCCCGTCCCAAACCATCTAGGCTGCCGGGACGCTTTTGTCGTGTTCGAATCTCGGTCGATCTAATTTATTTTTCTCCGATTTTCGGATGATTTCACCGTCGAGCGTTGGTCTCTAAGTGCACTAGAGCTCCCCTGTAAAGTCCCCGACAGTTTGGAGCCAATTTTATTTTTGGACCAAAATCCCTAAAAATGGAAAGGCTATAGCCTTTGGAAATTTGATAAAAAATCGAAAGTCTCAGATCACGCCCAAATTCACAGGGAATATTCTTTACGCACTGTGAAACATGTTCCAGTCGCCAGAAGCACGATAGCGGTGTCGGTTTGGAAGAAATTGGCTTTTTGCGCGATGAAAAGTGAACTGTCCATTTGGCGCCTGATGGTTAGGCAACCCATTCGACGCCAGCCCGCGACAGCGTGTTTGAGAGAAAACCGTGAAAAAGCGGCGTTCTGAGGCCGTTCGATCCGGAGTTCAGCAGAGGCGAGGAGGTAACCTCCTCGAAATCGACTACTGGTACCAGAAACTTTTCCGAATAAGCTACGTGGTGCTTGGATTTCTGCTGTCAGCACAAGTCCGTGGTCTAGTGGATAGAGCAATGGACATTGGCTCAGAAGGAACTGGATTCGCATCCCATTTTAATTTTACTCTGCGAAACTGTTTGCGGAGGCGAAGAATATCTTGTTTTTCTCGAGGTGTATGATGCTTTAAATACCAAATGCTCTCGATGCATCTTCTGGCCAGTAAAATTGTGAGGCGAAATAAGGGTAAAAATTGAAGAAAAAAAATGATAAAATTCCACCGGGATTTGAACCTGCAAAACGTCTCGCCAGCCGAGATGATTTGGGACAGGGGGAAGGTGCGTTAACCATCTCGGCTGGCGTGACGCACATGTCATGCCCATGCGAATCGCTATCCCTATCTACAGGCCATTTTTTCGGGCAAGCGGCAAGAACGAAGTCGGAGCGAAAGTCGTCCCAACCGCCGCGCCGGTCCCGTCGAGGCCGGTAGATAGGGATTCTCATTCGCATCGTCGACTGGTGTGCGAACCGACAGCCTAGTGGTTACCGTCCCTGCCCCCCGCCCCAAACCATCTAGGCTGTCGGGACGCTTTTGTCGTGTTCGAATCTCGGTCGACCTAATTAATTTTTTTTCGCCGATTTTCGGATGATTTCACAGTCGGGCGTTGGTCTCTAAGTGCACTAGAGCTCCCCTGTAAAGTCCCCGACAGTTTGGAGCCAATTTTATTTTTGGACCAAAATCCCTAAAAATGGAAAGGCTATAGCCTTTGGAAATTTGACAATAAATCGAAAGTCTCAGATCACGCCCAAATTCACAGGGAATATTCTTTACGCACTGTGAAACATGTTCCAGTCGCCAGAAGCACGATAGCGGTGTCGGTTTGGAAGAAATTGGCTTTTTGCGCGATGAAAAGTGAACTGTCCATTTGGCGCCTGATGGTTAGGCAACCCATTCGACGCCAGCCCGCGACAGCGTGTTTGAGAGAAAACCGTGAAAAAGCGGCGTTCTGAGGCCGTTCGATCCGGAGTTCAGCAGAGGCGAGGAGGTAACCTCCTCGAAATCGACTACTGGTACCAGAAACTTTTCCGAATAAGCTACGTGGTGCTTGGATTACTGCTGTCAGCACAAGTCCGTGGTCTAGTGGATAGAGCAATGGACATTGGCTCAGAAGGAACTGGATTCGCATCCCATTTTAATTTTACTCTGCGAAACTGTTTGCGGAGGCGAAGAATATCTTGTTTTTCTCGAGGTGTATGATGCTTTAAATACCAAATGCTCTCGATGCATCTTCTGGCCAGTAAAATTGTGAGGCGAAATAAGGGTAAAAATTGAAGAAAAAAAATGATAAAATTCCACCGGGATTTGAACCTGCAAAACGTCTCGCCAGCCGAGATGATTTGGGACAGGGGGAAGGTGCGTTAACCATCTCGGCTGGCGTGACGCACATGTCATGCCCATGCGAATCGCTATCCCTATCTACAGGCCATTTTTTCGGGCAAGCGGCAAGAACGAAGTCGGAGCGAAAGTCGTCCCAACCGCCGCGCCGGTCCCGTCGAGGCCGGTAGATAGGGATTCTCATTCGCATCGTCGACTGGTGTGCGAACCGACAGCCTAGTGGTTACCGTCCCTGCCCCCCGCCCCAAACCATCTAGGCTGTCGGGACGCTTTTGTCGTGTTCGAATCTCGGTCGACCTAATTAATTTTTTTTCGCCGATTTTCGGATGATTTCACCCTTGGAGGTTGGTCACTTGGTGCACTAAATCTTCCCTGCACTATCCCCGTCAATTTGGAAAAAAATGTTTTTTTTGGACCAAAATCCCTAAAAATGGAAAGGCTATAGCCTTTGGAAATTTGACAAAAAATCGAAAGTCTCAGTTCATGCCCAAATTCACAGGGAATATTCTTTACGCACTGTGAAACATGTTCCAGTCGCCAGAAGCACGATAGCGGTGTCGGTTTGGAAGAAATTTGGCTTTTTGCGCGATGAAAAGTGAACTGCCCATTTGGCGCCTGATGGTTAGGCAACCCATTCGACGCCAGCCCGCGACAGCGTGTTTGAGAGAAAACCGTGAAAAAGCGGCGTTCTGAGGCCGTTCGATCCGGAGTTCAGCAGAGGCGAGGAGGTAACCTCCTCGAAATCGACTCCTGGTACCAGAAACTATCCGAATAAGCTACGTGGTGCTTGGATTACTGCTGTCAGCACAAGTCCGTGGTCTAGTGGATAGAGCAATGGACATTGGCTCAGAAGGAACTGGATTCGCATCCCATTTTAAATTTTTTTTTTTTTTTTTACTCTGCGAAACTGTTTGCGGAGGCGAAGAATATCTTGTTTTTCTCGAGGTGTATGATGCTTTAAATACCAAATGCTCTCGATGCATCTTCTGGCCAGTAAAATTGTGAGGCGAAATAAGGGTAAAAATTGAAGAAAAAAAAATGATAAAATTCCACCGGGATTTGAACCTGCAAAACGTCTCGCCAGCCGAGATGATTTGGGACAGGGGGAAGGTGCGTTAACCATCTCGGCTGGCGTGACGCACATGTCATGCCCATGCGAATCGCTATCCCTATCTACAGGCCATTTTTTCGGGCAAGCGGCAAGAACGAAGTCGGAGCGAAAGTCGTCCCAACCGCCGCGCCGGTCCCGTCGAGGCCGGTAGATAGGGATTCTCATTCGCATCGTCGACTGGTGTGCGAACCGACAGCCTAGTGGTTACCGTCCCTGCCCCCCGCCCCAAACCATCTAGGCTGTCGGGACGCTTTTGTCGTGTTCGAATCTCGGTCGACCGATTTTTTTTTTTTTTTTTTTTTTTTTATTTTTTTTTTATTTTGCGGATTTTTGGATGATTTCACCCTCGGGGGTTGGTCTGTGGGCGTACCAGAGCCTATATATCAGGAGCCGATTGAACAATTCACTTTTCATCGTCTAGAAAGCTAATTTCTTCTAAACAAAGACCGATAAGTAAGCTTCCGGCGGCTTGCATACGTTCTCTGGCGAGTAAGGAATGTTCCCTGTGAATTTTTGCGGGATCCGAGACTTTTCTCATATTTACAAAGGCTGTATAAGCCTTTGCGTTTGTAGGAAATCTTTGATCCCATTGCCCCTGACGGACTTAGACGTCGCAAATTGTTTTGACCAAATATTATGAATTTCTTTCTCATTGTTTGCTAATTTGATTATGCATAGGTTGGCTTTTAACGCGTTAGCGTTGGAACGTTTTTAGTATTTTCTATACTTAACTTCCCAAAAGAAGTACAGCACTATGAAAAAAAATCAAAAATATCAAGAAATCCTTTTATTGATATGTTTAGTTGTTTTTTTATCACTGTAAGAACTCTGACATTTTGAATTTTTAAAAATCTGTTTGAGTTACCAAATTGGAAGTTACCCTACTTTTGGCAAATAGAAATATTTTATTACTATGATTACTACTATAAACATTGTACGCATTCATGAACATCCACAAGCTTCTCTGCAACCTTAAGAATTCACTTACACTCACTACTTTTTGGTGGGAACATATACAAACATTTTTCAGAGGGCCAAAATATGTAGCCCTTTCACACTCGGTAAGTTTGTCTGAAATTCGGTTGGTAGAAATATGGCCAATTGAGAAATAAAATCACAATAGAAGGAGGAAGTGCAATCATGGCAACATTTCCTTAAACAAGAGCAGGGCTGCATACTTGGTTCACGGCAAGAGGATTAACTTGCATGAGATTTCTAGTTGTAAAACAATCTTATGCATTTTCGAGATTCTCACAAATGAAATTATACATTCATAAGCTAGTCCTACCTACTCATATAATATTTAAATAGGTAAATGACAAGGAGGAATAAAAAATCTAGATATTTTAAAGTTGTTTTTTCTAGAACCTTACTTCTCCAAATCATCAACAATAACATGATAAAGCTTTAACATACCGTAACAGACAATGGAATGTAAACCTAGAAGTCTGCATCATTACATCTCTACCTCAACACCAAATAAACGTAAAAAAATATAGTCCGATAAATCTCACTGTACGAATGCAGAGGCAACGAAAGCTAAAGAAATATTATCCATAAACTGTGGTATCCAGCAACCATGAGCATAGATTCTAGAATGGTACCACAAACATTTTCAATCAAAGCTGAGGCGGTGTAGTAGAGAAATGCAGAATGTAATAACGGTCCTCAAGTGTTGTGAATGATATTACTGAGCTAAAATTTATGTCGAGCTGCAACTACAGGGCATTCGTACAGGAAATATTCGTTCTATTGCTGGGCTCTGGGCTTCTCTATTCTTTAGAACATTTAACGGAGCACATCACAGCTCATAATTATTGTCAATACATCTTATAGGACATGGAATGCCCTGTGACGGGGAACATGCAGACCATTGATTGAATGACTTAATGAAATGAGATGAGATGATAATTCTTGTAGGAATAAATGGATGAAAAAAATCGAAGGAAATGGCATCTCTTTGGCATTGTCCTGCCTTTCGCCGAGAAGGCGGTCGTATACGCTATCGATGAGCTCGGCACTGTGAGCCGCAAGGCAAACTTGTACAGCAAATTCATATTTTCTACTTTTAGTTTCCTTTTTTTTTCCATCATCAGGTCAGTCAGTCCACGTCAGCACGACACACATTTCTTCTGCATTTGGCGGTAGGCTGCGGGAGAGGCGCGTCCGACCCTGGCGCTCGGTTTGGCTAGGCTCGGCTCGGCTCGGCTCGGCGGGCGTGCTCACGAGGCGTGGTCGTACGACTTGTACGTCTGCCCCGAGCGCTTGTGGCGCACCGTGCAGAACAGCAGCATGGAGGAGATGAGCCCGAACAGCTGGAACAGACCAGCGGCAAGAGCCGGGTGAGCGAGCAGGCGGCAGGAGGCGGCGCGCCGTGGAGGTAGGCAACCCATCGCGCGCGCGCTCAATGCGGGATCACATCACAATCTCTGAGACTCGGAGAAAGGCCCCGCCCCCGCTGCCAGCCGCGGGGAAGGGGCACCGCCACCGCGAACTCACCTGGATGAAGGCCACGACCAGCCCGACGATGCCGACGATGTGCAGCCGGTCGAGGAACCACATCTGCACCTGCTCCGAGCAGCCCTTGGGGTACCACATGTCTGGCGAGCCGCTGTGTCCGCAGTCTGCAAGCATTCCCAACATTTAGATCGTCAGCCTGGACGTGGATTTCAGCGTAATTGACAAAAATTTTGTAAAATCCAGACACGAAATTTTACAGAACACGGTCCTGCGGGGCCATTTTAGTTTCTAAAATGCACAATTTCGGCTCTAAAAATTTTAGTTACATTTATTTTCTAATGGTGTTCAGATTCAGGGTAAGGTTGTTCACGGTTTCGTCCTCCTAAACGCGCCACCTCCATCAGATTCACCCACCTGTGTTGTTGGCGAAGTCCGGTAGGCAGCACGACTGCGGCACCCAGCTCTCCTTGGGCCACGCACTAATCTTGTACCAGTCCGTGTACTCCACGACTCCGCAACAGCGGAACTAGGGTCAGGAGGGATGAGACACATTTAGTATTGAAAAGATCCAAGGGGGCGGCACCCTCGCCTCGCGTCCACTCCCGACAGCGGCTACCTCTTTGTGCACGTGGGACCAGAGGTTGTGTAGCGCGTTGGTGCTCGACGTGTTGTAGTGGTGGCGAATCCCGCTCTGCAGCTCCTCCACCATGAAGGCCCCTAGCCAGCTGCGGAAGGCGAAGGCCAGCGTGGCGAACATGAACTCCACCAGGAACATGATGATCACCAAGCTGAAGTACTGAAAAGGAAACGACCAGATTTACATTGCGTGTCGTTTTTTGACATCGGGTCAATATGAATATGAAGTCTGTTAAAACCTTGCGGTGAATTTTACCGTAAGTTACAGTGAGCAGCAGTTTAAGCTGGAGATAAATCTACACCTTCAGCTACAGTGAACGTCAGTGTAAGGTACGGAGAGACGGCAGTGAATCGGGGTGCAGCACCGACCGAGGCTTATTGTGAAACACTCGCGTAGCGAGAGCATTGAACATGAGCTTCAGCAGAATTCACCGCAAGCTTTATTGTTACGGAATCAACTCACGGTGACGAGCATGCAGTGGCTCTGGAACCAGGCGCCGCAGCAGCCGAAGAAGGCGACGACAAAGGTGATGACCCCGATGGCGATGAAGGTACAGTCCGCCGACATGAGCGAGTACTGGGGCAGCAGGTTGGTGTAGCCCTCGTAGGCGAGGCGCAGCCAGATGCCCACGCCCAGGATAGCGCAGCCGGCCAGCTGAGAGCAGGCGAGGAGGCGAACGGGGAAAATCACGTCAAATGAGAATCACAGAAAGCGTCAAACATCCGAGATGACAAGAATCACGTATATGTTTTCCACATAAACGAGGGGGAAAAATAATTACTCTCACAAAACGAAGAGCAAAGGACCCCTTATACTCACCCAAACAAATACATTCAGCGAGCAGAAAACGTGCCGCACGCACGTGTACCCGCTGCGACCCATCTCGCTGCGTTGAGATACACTGTAAAAGTAAGACAATACAATTCCTTTAGAACGCAGAAAAAACTCCATTAAAAAAAAAATTATTTATACATTTTCCAGTGAAGACTAATCCTATTCCGCACCGCGATAAAAAGTGTATTGTTGCCCTGTAACAATGCGGGCGTGCTTCATTGACGTAAATTTCTCTTTTGAATTTCTCATCGGTCGCAGTGCAGTCTGCGTGCTGGTCGATGACTCGGTCACACGACGAGCACGTTGACACTGCGGGGCGGGGCGAGGGGGGCGGGGTGGGGGAGAGTGCTGTCAGTCGGAACCGTTTCAGCGGAAGGCAAACAACAAAGTCAACTCCAAATGACTTACTTATTCTTAAAAAAAAGAAAATTAAAAGTACGCTATTTTATAAAGTGTCGTCTAGAAAATTATTGCTTGCAAGATGTACTTTGAGGGGAATCTCGAAGCCTAGGCGACAACATATCGAAAGCTGGCGCATTATTTCTGCCAGAGAAAAAGTACAATTGTTTTTACTCTACTTGGTTAAAGGGATAAGAGAAAGGTCAGACCTCCGGCGACAGGATGAATAGTTCGTTGGAGACCGCACAGCCGGCAGGCAAAATAAAACCGTTTTCCTGCAGTCACTTGCGACCGCCGTGGCGTGGTGGTGAGGCGGGGCGGGGCGGGGGAGCGGTGCTTCGCACCCAGTCGTGCACCGTGCACCCACATCGCAGCAGCGTGGGTCGAAAAGCTACACCCCCTCCCCCTTCCCGCCCTGCCCCTCGCCTCCCGTGGACACAATGCATTAGCCGCCAGGCCGCAATGACAGCTTCATCCCGGGGAACGGTTCCGAGTCGGTACCTCGCGGTGCGGTGAGGGGCGGGGCGGGGCGGGGCGGGGCGGGGCGGGGCGGGGCGGGGCGGGGCGGGGCGGGGCGGGGCGGGGCGGGGCGGGGCGGGGCGGGGCGGGGCGGGGCGGGGCGGGGCGGGGCGGGGCGAGCCTCGTGCTCTGGCGCAGCAGCCGCGCTGTACCAAACGGGGCGGGGCCTGGGCGGCAGGTTTAGTCCCCGGGTTTTCGAGAATCCTTTGGGAAGGCATCCCTTGAACGAGTGGCGAATTCGCGGGAATCTGCAGCACGCGGAAAAGGGATGCCATTTTCACTTGGCTGATTCGCCGACCGGCGAGTTGCGCGTGCGCGAGGCGCGGCGCGGCGCGCTCCCAACCGAATTGGGATTATGGGCGAGACTTAAAGTGCCGGGACAAAAAGTGGAAGTGTCTCGCCTCGCGCTCCTGATGACGCATCATCGTGCCTGGCTGCAATGCGCCATGAGAAAGATGACATAGTTTCCATGCGCACGCCTGGGTGAGCCAGAGTCCCCTCCGCCCCGCCCCGCTCCGTGGCCCAGAGTGCGTGACGGTGCACACTACTCCTCGACACGAACAGCTCACGGCGACCTGACCTGGACCACAGCATCATCATCAACGTGATGCCAACTTTTCCCTACCCTCAAAAAGGCTCACTTCCTCCGGGCCACTATCCCGTCACATCCATCTCACCGTTAGATATATATAAAGAGGCCAATGTCGGAAAATTTCTAGCTCGCCGGGAAAGGGTTTGATAACAAAGCATTTTGCTTTTGACTCGTAGTACTTGACCCGAAGAGACGAATACATACAAAATGCTTCTGGGCATTTTTATTCGTAATTAACTTATTATTTTTTCCCCTTAAATATGCATATATTATCGAATTGTACATAATAATGATGAGTAAAAGAGGCATAGGCTGATCATGTTAAATAAATTCTTGAGTCACGAATAAAAGTGTCCGTAAGACTCTGGTGTGTCGGGCTACGCAGCGCGGGCCGGGACGGGGGACAACAATTCTGCGCGGGTGTCCGTAAAAGACAAACAACAACTTACCGGTGCGCTTTCGCTTTAATTAGCGGCGCGGAGAAAGAACGAAAGTCCCGCGGAGAGAAGAAATGCCTAACTACCGTAGTTATCGAGCACCCAAGGTGACTACGACTGCAGCAGCAGCGCCTTGGGCGGCGACAACCGGGAGGCGGGGTGGAGTAGGAAGGCGGGGGTCACAACGAATCAGAGAGAGAGAGAGAGAGAGAGAGAGAGAGAGAGAGAGAGAGAGAGAGAGAGAGAGAGAGGAAGAGGGGGGGGGGGTAGAGGACCATTATCGGGGCAAAGGGGCCGCAACAGCTTAGCTGCTGTCTCTTCAATACCTACCATCCTATTCCAACCTCCCCGCCGGAGCCCTGGGCTGGGATGGGGCCGACCAGCTGGAGCCGAGCCGAGCCGAGCCGAGCCGAGCCGAGCCGAGCCGAGCCGAGCCGAGCCGAGCCGAGCCGAGCCGAGCCGAGCCGGCGTGGCGGTCTGGTCTGACACACTGTCCCGGTTCCACACCACGCCGCGGGAGCACAGCCCCACCCGCCCGGCCCCACGGCTACAAGAATTCATAACATATACCGTGGGACAAACGGTCGGGGCCAGCACCGTCGGCGGGAGTTTATTATGGGAGTTTTATGTCACTTGGATGGGACCGGAAGGGGGGGAAAAGGTGTATAGGGGAAAGGTACCCCGCTTTCTATTTTTTTTTTTCGCTCTACGTCGCGGGGCGGGGTGGAGCCGAATACGATCACGATAAGAACGTAACTCAAGACATGATAGCAGAGCGTGTTGCAGTTGCACAGAACAGCAGGAAAGAAAAAGAAATGAGTAGCAACAGTTTACGAGCCGATAACGCAGATGCATGATGTGCGTAAGCGTCGGCTGGACAAGTGAGAGCGAAGTGTGTGATTGTGTGGATTGTTATCGGCGGCCGCCTGTGGGTGTGAGAGTGTGTGCGTGTGTGCGCGTCTTTGTCAGCGAGATTGGACGGAATTTGACTTGAATTGGCTCGGATTAGCCGACGCATAGCTGTCGTCTACACACACACACACCTACACAGACAGACAGACAGACAGACAGACAGACAGACAGACAGACAGACAGACAGACAGACAGACAGACAGACAGACAGACAGACAGACAGACAGACAGACAGTGAGAGGAGGGGGGGGGGACCCTGTTGGGCGCGCAGTGCGGCGGTGGCAAGCTGCACGCCTGCCAGCCTGTGGGTAGGCAACCCCGGCGAACACCCGTGCCCCGCGGGAGTGCCTACTCGCCGGCCGGCAGGGGCTCGGTCGGACTACACATCGCAACTGTCGCAACGCGCCCGATAAAAAGGCAATCAGCAGCACCTATACAGCGGAGTGAGGCAGGCTGCGTCTGTCTTCTGGGCCTAGGCAGGCTGCACCCTCTAGGACAACATGTCAACTATATATTCCTCTGAGTTCCGTCCGCTCATTCTTGACTACTTAAGGGGATGTGTGGGTGAAAAAAGGACCCCATAGATGACATCAACATAGAAAAATGAAATTTTCATCTCACCTTGTACTACGTAAGATACCTTGTCACAAAAAATGTGAGCCAAATCGGCTCAATTAAGGGTTTCCTCAAAAACGGCCACTTTGTGTATTTTCAGACCTTACATACATTGAAAAATAGGCTGCGCAACCAGTTTGGTTAAAAAATTGTAACTTTAATAAAATCTTTTTCTGATAGTCTTGAACAACAAAGTTACAGTGAGATATCCCACGTTTTTACGTCTAAAGCCATTTAAATATTTTTTTTTGAAAAGAAACTTTGACTAACAGTTAAGAAATTAGCTGATTGCCTAATTTGTGACTTCTGTCACGAGTTTGTCATTTAAAACTCTCTGTTACTTTGTTTCTGACACCCCAGCTTTCATAAGCCCAAATGGCATCAAATTCCATCGGAGGGTTTTGCGCACAGTGTGCTTTGAAGCATCAGAAATGATGTACTAAGGAAACAGGCATTAAAGTTGCGAGAGAGTTAATGACATTTTTCATGCATTAAAAAAAAAAAAACTGTAATAGATGTTTTTTTTTTTGCCAATGAAAGAGGACACATAAGGCTACAACCAGGGGCAAAGCTACAAATCGATTTTTTTTCTCGATTTTGGCATATTTTTCACCCACACCTCCCCTTAAGCTGCACTACGCCGTGCGACGTGAGCGAGCGTGCGAGACTGGCGAGCGTGTAGCCGCAACCGGATCGCGATACATACTAGTTCGGCCGCGGCATAGCCCCGCACTACACAGTAGCAGCACAGCCCCACGAGGGCGCCTGCCAACCGGCGGGTAGGCAACCCTGCCGCACACCAGTGCTCCGCGGGCGTGCCTACCCGCCGAGCCGCAGGGGCTCGGACAGTGGTGACGCGCGCGCACGCAGTACTCACAGGTAGGTGGCGCGGGTGGGCATGCTGAGGCCGTGCTCCTGCCCCGCCGGCCCCGCGCGAACCAGAGCAGTCGCGCCCGAGCCGAGCCGAGCCGAGCCGTCAGCTGGAGCTCCAAGCAGGGGCAGACCCACCACACACACTGAGAGCGCTTGCACTGCACGGGGCTGGGCGCAGGCCGCGCAGGCAGGCCAACACGACAACATGGTCGCCCCGCGGGTCCGGCCTGCCTCTCTGTCGTTTTCGCGGTTGGTCGCTCTGGATAACGATTCCCAATCAACAAACGCCGACCCGACCCTACTCGACCCGACCTCCACCTCCACCCTACGTCCTCTCCTCTCTCTCCCCCAGCCTCTCTCTTTCTGACTCCTGCTCTCGCTCCTTTCTCCCTCTCTTTGTGTTTATCGCGCCCCTCCCTACACGGTCGCCTATAGTATTAGCGAAAAAGTTGGCAGCCCCGGTTTGTTGATCTTTCCGTGCGGAGCAGCAGGGCAGGCCTAGCCTCGCAGCGGGTCCACAGCCATGAGCCGCGTGCCCGGCCCCCCGCTCTCATGAGCTACGGCTGCCCTGCGCTGCCCTGCGCTGCCATAAGTACAGCAAGTGCTTCATCCGGCAAAGCCGACCACGCGCCCTCTCTCTCTCTCTCTCTCTCTCTCTCTCTCTCTCTCTCTCTCTCTCTCTCTCTCTCTCTCTCTCTCTCTCTCTCTCTCTCTCTCTCTATCTATCTTCCTCCCCCTTCCTCTCTCTGCACCTCTCCTCCTCCCCCCTCGCTGCCCGCCAGGCCCCCTCCCTCCCTCCCTCCCTCTCTCTCTCTCTCTCTCTCTCTCTCTCTCTCTCTCTCTCTCTCTCTCTCTCTCTCTCTCTCTCTCTCTCTCTCCGTGCTCACACTCGTGCTCGGCGTGCTCACCGCGTGAGGTCGTGCTCGTACTCCTCTCTCCAGCCGCCGGAGCCGCCGCGGCGCCAGGCGTCGATCAGCTGGCCCGGCATCACGCTGGCATATCCTTGTCGGTGCGGTAGGTGCGCCTCTGCCTCACTCTCACTCACTGCCACACTATCTCCACGACGCTCACTCTCTCTCTCTCTCGCACTCGCACTCACTCCACGGCACTGACAAACACTCTCTCGCTCGGTCCCCGCGGCACGTGCGCGCGCTCCGCACAGCGCGGCGTTGCAGTCAGTACTGCACAACACTGCCCTTTCCAGTGCGCGCTGGAGCGCCCTGGGTCCCGCCCCACCCCGCCCCGTCCCGCCCCGCCGGCCCCGCCCCTCCGTGTGAATTGGAGCTGTGCGGCACGCCGCCGACCGGCGGGCGGGGCGGGGCGGGGGGCGAGGCACGGCACGGGCACGCTAGGGGCACGCCCGCAATCGCACACGTCCGATCGCACGCCCCTCCAGGCACCACATACCTCTTTCTCTCTCTCTCTCTCTCTCTCTCTCTCCCCCCCTCCTTCTCTCTGCCCTCTCCTCCGGGCGGCGCCTTCACCTTGCAGTCAGCGCGGTTCGCTATGGTAAACGCTACTGGTCTCGCGTCGCGCGGGCGCGCGCGCGTACAAGAGCTTTGCGGCCAGGTGTGAGCAAATACAAACTAGAACCAAACACAGCAACATACGAGAGCTGCAAGTCACCAGCGACAATGCGAGACTCGTTATCCAGTGTCGCGAGGACCGCTGCCGCCGCCTCCGTCTGCCAACCGCCTCAAGAAGTGCCTTTCTTTTGTGTGAGCCCCTCCTGCCCCTCTATAGCAGCGCCATCTAGCACCCGCCCCCCCCCCTCTCCCCTCTCAAATAAAGGTGCGGGGAGAGACATTGTAACAACGCGTTTTCTTCATGCACTCTGCACTGTGTTATAAGCAGGAGCATCGCATCGCCTTCCGGCCGGAGAAGACCAACGCGGCGCTTCGCCGAGTCCTGTCCCTATAGTCGGATGCTGCGAGGACATTTTGCCTCCCCGGCAGTACAGCGCGCTGCGCTGGGCTAGCGGCGTCAGTAGGACTAGGGGGCCGTCACTGCAACGAGCTATACTCGCGAGACGTGGCGTGGCGCGGCGTGGCTGGTGCATGTTGCACGCCTATCGGCCGGTCATTGTTGTTTGCATTACGACAGCCGCCCCCTTTCCCCTCCCTCTCCTGTACCTCACTCTGGTTCTCTACCCCTCTCACTCCCACCTACTGCGGGTAGTCCCTCATGCTGCCCCGCCCCGCCCGCGCCCGCTGTAACTCACCGCACCAGGCTAATGGAAATGAGTGTGAAAAGCAACGGAGTGGTGCCAGCAGGAGGAGGCGGCGCATGAAAACTGAAGAAGGCCCCAGCTCCACCCAACTCCACCTCCACCCCCCCATCCCCCCCGGCCGACCGATATGTCTGCTCGTTTATCCCCCAGGTGAACAGCAGGAGCTGCAAGATGAGAAAAAGCGATAGTGCTTAAAAACATGGGAAAACGGAGAGAAGAGAGAGAGACGTCATCACGAAGAGCTTGCCTCATGGGAGAGGGCTGCATGAGCGTAGAAATAAAAGTCCAACACCGAACGACAGGAAAGCGGTCCTAGGGTCGGGTGGGGAGGGGCGGGGCGGGGCGGGGCGGGGCGGGGCGGGGCGGGGCGGGGCACGGCGGGGCGGGGTGGGGCGGGGTGGGGTGGGGTGGGGTGGGGCGGGGCGGGGTGGGTTGGGGTGGGGTGGCCTGGACGTGTCATTCCTCTCGCACTCTCCCGCCGCCGCGCCGCTGCCGCTCCGACATTTACCCCTTTTTTCCGCCAATGTGCGAGGGAGTCCGGGCTAGGGCCGGGGAGGGGCCGGGGAGGGGCCGGGAGGGGGAGGGGGGAGGGGCGAGGGGGGGGGGGGGGGGGCGTGGCGCGGCAAGCCTGGGCTGAGCGGTTCAGTCAGGTCTGCCGCGGCTGCTGCTGCCGCTGCGGCTCAAATGCGCACTTCCGGCGTTCGCTCGCAGCCAATTGAAGGTCCATTTATTCGGTGCCTGCTGTCCACACAGTGACAGCGCGCGGCGCGTGTGGGGGTCAGGTGGCGGAGACCGGGGGGGGGGGGGGGATTGAGGAAGATTAGGAAAAACGCATACCAGGACGAGCGTGTTGTTCGAGTGCATGCAGAAAGCTTCTCTTCAGATGGCATCTCTCTCTCTCTCTCTCTCTCTCTCTCTCCCTCTCTCGGTCGAGTCGTGGTGGTGCTCTGCTCTCAAGTTGCTCTCAAGTTTTTGAGTTTTTACTCAGTACCTTAGCTAGTGGTGGTGTTGCTTGTGCTTAGTGACGACGTGACTGGTTTTGGGCTGTGAGTGTATGGGAGTGAACTACGGTATTTATTGTCCCTGGTGCTAAAAACTCAAATGTAGAAGTGCCGACTGAGGCAAGAGTGAGGTTAGTCGGCCACAGCTGAGTGGGTACGCTCCGCAATCCCATCTCGATCTAGGCGTGTGCGGTCGATCGTGGATTGACCGGCAGACCAGCGTGTATGAGAAGGCACCCAGTCGGCAGTGTTTGTTTACAATGGGTGAAGACTGTGCTGTCTGCTCCGATCATCTACCTGAGGAACATGCTGTGTGTTCCCTCAATGGATGTAAACTGCACTTCCAATGTGCCGGGATACAGGAGTCTACATGGAGGAAGGCAAATAAGTCATCATGGAAATGCCCGGATTGTAGGAAAGGCAAGACAAATGATGTGATTCCAGTGACAGCAGAAGAGCAAAGAAACTTCATGACGCTTGTATTAGGCAAATTAGAGGTACTGGATGAGTTGAAAACCCTAAAACCCATGGTTAAGGATCTGGAAGTAAGTGTGTCATACCTGAGTGAGAAGTATGATGAAGTGATGGAAACATTTCGAGAGAACAAGAAGAAAATCAATGAGCTGGAGACAAAGGTAAACAAACTCAACTCTGATTCCCTTGATAAAGACAAAACTATCTCTGAGCTGCAGATGAAAATAAGAGACGCGGACCAGTACGCCCGCAATAGGAACATTGAGATCAGTGGAGTGAATGAGGTTGAAGGAGAAGACTTAAGAATTATTATGAAGAAAATAGCAGCAGCCTTGAAAATCAAACATGAAGACGGGGATATTGATGTAATACATCGGGTCCCCTCTAAGGGAAAAGACAAGAACTCCAAGATCATAGCCCAGTTCTATACCCGCAGCAAAAGAGATGAATGGATGCAAAAGAAGAGGGTAGCGCCTGTGTATGCCAGTGATATCATTGACACCCATTCCACTCACAGAGTGTATCTCAACACTCATCTTTGTCAGCAATGGAAGCAGCTGCTGTGGCTGGCCAAGCAAGAGGGCCGCCCTAGAGGTTACAAACTAATTTGGTTCTGGAACGGCAAAATACTTGCTAAGAAGGATGTAACAGACCAAAATGTTATTCGTATTGTCTCTGAGCAGGACTTAGATAGGCTTGTTTAGAACACTGTAAGAAATATATTATTTTATTTTTGTTTGTTAAATTATTATGCAGAATAGTGATGCAAAACAGTGCATAAGTAATATTGTTTCAAAATATGTTAGAAATATTAAAATGGTGCATATCAATGCGCAATCATTAAATGATGATGAACACTTTGCAGAATTCTGTTATCTATTTGTTAACAGTGGTGTGGACATTGTGGCAGTGAGTGAGACATTTTATAATGAAAACAGTCAGAAGGAGGTTCCGGGATACAAAGTATTTGATGTAAATAGGATTGACAGGAGAGGTGGCGGAGTAGCTATATACATTGCAAACTACATTGAAGGCAAGATAATCTCACAGTCTCATGGTGAGAGTTATGTTCCTGAGTATATTATACTGGAGTTAAAGTTAAAACAAGAAAAAATTATGTTTGTATTAGTGTATAGACCTCCTAAAATTGGACATATGGATGTATTAGCAGAGGACTTAGATACATATATGGTTAATTATAAATATACAGTGTTATGTGGAGACTTAAACGCAAGAATCAATAGTGGGTCAGCTGAGACACAAATAATAGAGAATCTCTTAAATAACCACAGCTTAGATATGCTTCCCCTGAAGCCCACATACCACACTGCATCTTGTGATAGTACCTTAGATGTGATTGCCAGTAACTGCAATGAATTAATTCTGGATCATGGTCAAATGGCTGCTCCAGGCTTCTCAGCACATGATTTATTGTATAGTGTATTCGACTTTGAAAAGCCAAAAAAGGGGAGAAATACTGTTACTTTCCGTGATATGTCACGCTTCTCTTCAGAATCCTTTTTGAATGATCTGAGCTCTGTTCAATGGGAGGAAGTGTATAAAGAAAATAACATTGACTGTAAACTATTTACTTTTAATACATTATTCATGTACATGGTGAATAAGCATGCCCCCCTGAAATCTGTAAGAACTAAACATATGGCAACCCCTTGGATAAATGGGAATATCCTCAAACTTATACGCATGAGAGATAAAGCAAGGAAAAAATATCTTAAGAGCAGGTCAAGGGAGGATTTTGAATCATTCAGGAAACTTAGGAATAGTGCAAAGCAGGAAATAAGAAATTCCAAAGTCAGACACTATCATGAAATTTTTAATAATGGTAGCGACCCCAAAAAAATGTGGGCTGCTATCCGCTCACTCGGCTGTATGAAAAACAAATACCCAGGATCTGGTGAAAAGTGTGACAGTAAAATTACAGCTGATGAACTTAATAAATATTATACGGGTGTTGGAACAGTGCAAAATCCAGAGGCAATAAAAGCAACCCAACAATATTATGATACCCAAGCAGACATGGTAGGAGATAAATTTCATTTTAAATATGTATTTCCAGGGGATATCAAAAAAGCCTTTCAGCATATAACATCTAAAGCAGTGGGCCCAGACTTGGTACCGATATTTTTTGTGAAATCAAGCATTGATGTATTAATTCCTATCATAGAACACATCTATAATTATTGTCTTCAATCCAGTCTATTCCCCACTATATGGAAAATGGCAAATGTCAAGCCCATACCTAAAGTTGAGCAGGCTGAAAAATGTAAAGACTTCAGGCCGGTCAGCATATTAAGTGTGTTAGGAAAAGCTTTTGAAAAGGTAGTCTATGAGCAGATGTATGAATTTATTAATGGAAAAGATATGTTGAACCCTCTTCAATCTGGCTTTAGACAGTATTGCAGTACAACAACAGCCCTGTTAAAAGTAAGTGACGACCTGAGGAGAGCAATGGATATGAGAAGTATTTCCCTACTAACCCTACTCGACTTGAGTAAGGCCTTTGACTGTGTTCAGCACTCACTACTACTGTCAAAACTAAGAACGCTTGGCTTCTCATACCCTGCTATTCAATGGTTCCGTAACTACTTGTCTAATAGATTTCAGCGAGTATGTCTCAGTGACACTAATAAATCTGATTGGGAAGAAATAAAATCTGGTGTTCCGCAAGGAAGTGTACTAGGCCCCCTATTGTTTTCTCTGTACATAAATGACTTTCCAGCTGTGCTAAAGCACTGTGCCTTTCATTTGTATGCTGATGACATACAACTATACATGCACTTTGGTGCACATGAGCTACATCAGTATGTGGAATTGTTTAACTTAGAAATCAAAAATGTGATAAGGTATCTTGGCAATCATAATCTACAGGTTAATGCCTCTAAAACACAACCAATTATAATTGGCACTGCCAGGTATTTAAACTCTATCACAGATTTACCAAAAATTAATGTACATGGTGTAGACATTCCTTACTGTAAATCAGTCCTAAACCTAGGTGTTACATTTGATAGTACCCTCTCCTGGAAAAGCCATGTAAGTAATGTTACCAATAGAATTTACTCTTCTTTAGCACAGCTGAGAAGGAATTTTTCTTATATGCCTCATGAAATCCGTAGAAAGGTAGTGCAAGCGCTACTCTTCCCTATTATAGACTATGGTCTTGTAATCTGTACAAATATGTCGAAGGAAACAATGGGGGACCTACAGAAAGCACAAAATGCCTGCCTGAGATTTGTATGTCAAGCTAAAAAATGTGATCATGTTACTCCCCTATTCCTTAATATGAAATGGCTTAAAATTATAGACAGGCAGCAGGTTATGATAGCTGTGATGGTATGGAAGACAATTAAATTCAAAATGCCATCTTATCTCTATGAAATGTTTAGCTACATTTCTCAGATCAGATTAAGGGACACCAGGTCATCCAATTACATTATGCATATACCAAACCATAGGACAGAAATATATAGCAACTCCTTCAGAATAATGGCATGTAGAATATGGAATGAATATAATCTGTACTTGTACATAGAAGCACCTTTTTGTCACAAACTCAAAAGAGATTTAACATCACTCCTCTTACAAAAGTATGCTGTTTAAGTAAGCATAATGTGATAACATTGTATTATTTTGTACCATAATATTTTGTACATATACTCTGCATTCTATGAGATGTATCTTGTAGTTATAAGGCTTTTGTTCTTTTTTCTTTAGTTGTTTTGTTTTGTTAATTATTACATAGTTTATGTACAGTATAGCAGAGAAGGCATCATGTGCTATTTATTTATTGGATTGTTTTATACTGAGAGAGCGGGTCATACTGTAGTGGGGCTTTTTAGCCCTTTTGTATGGTCTGCATCAATAAATTCAAATTCAAATTCAAATTCTCTCTCTCTCTCTCTCTGTCTCTCTCTCTCTCTCTCTCTCTCTCTCTCTCTCTCTCTCTCTCCCCTCTGGAAAACATACTTTATCATATGATAAGGAGCGGTTGTGATGGAATAGGGGAAATGTTGGAGCGTATGAAAGTGTGAACCAACCGGTGCACGGGCAACGCTCAGGGCTCCAAGGATTCATCCCTACCAGGAAGGTGGGAAACATCGCCAAACCTGCTCTAGTATCTAATGTATTTTTCAGAAGGCTGACACTTTTGCCAAATAAGGAGGGAGAGCGTTACAGGTATTTTTGGAGTTCAAGTAGGAAGAACTCACCGCCCGAGTCAACAACAGGTGTGTGACAGACGCACGAAGTTGAGATGGATCGCTCAGGATGTTTCTTATGAGCAAGTGAGCAAGTACGTAACAACCTCGGAAGGTTGTGAAAAAAGAAAAATAAAAAAACACAAAAAGAACCACACACAAAAAACAGTAAAACAATGTGCGGCCGATGACGTTCCAGCGAGTCGTTTCGGCGCGTCGCAAATGGTTACCTCGGGAACATATCATAAATCATGGTTGACACAACAATATATTTTTGTTCAGGACTCTAAAACTGCGGTGATTCCAACCGTAATATAGCAGCTGTTGACAACAATGACAACAAGGATTTGGTCGTTTTTGAGATAACCATATGCGATGGTTGCTAAGCCTTTTTCATATTTCTAAGCTCCTGCGGCCTCGTGAGTTCATGCGCAGAGGCATTCACGTATTCACCATATCTCCGACCCGACTGATCCCGGGTCCCGCCCCGCCTCGTCCTCTGAAGCAGTCTGCCTGCCTCACTGCGGCCTTGACCTGTCACTCCTCACTCCCGCTAAGGGTCGCCACGGTGGGTCGCCTCTCGGTCCGGGTCGGGCCTTACCGACCGCAGGCGGCTCTCGCGTGGCAGAGGAGCGAGGGGTCGAGCAGGAGAGAGAGGAGCTGCATTATGGCCGACTCCGTATGGAAAAATGATTTTATCGTGAATGGGTGGTGCTGTGTTCGGCCGACGCTGTAACGCCGTGGGGCACCTTGGCGCGGACCACAGGGGGCGGCGGCCTTCCGGAAAAGAATGCGTCTCGCCTCGACCTTGTCCTAACAGACGGGACAGGTGCGGGGCGGGGCGGGGGTGGGGCGAGGGCAAAGCGGGACGGGATCGAAAAACTTCGTAAGCAAAGAAATACTTTTTGGGCCCCTTCTATGAGTCTGGGAAACAAAATATCGAAAGCTTGTGAAAAGATTTTTGAGGACCAGTCGAGGTGCACTGCCTTTGGGACTTTGACAAAATAGGCCACTTGGCGCATGGATTTGTTAAAAGTTTCTACTCCAAAAAATGTTTACTAAAGATGCACTTTTTCAGGCGTTGTAAACACTAATAAACCAATGGCCTCCTCCTACAGAACGCCAATTTGCGGCCACTTTTAATGCCGATAATTGGCATTCTTACTGGAGAAGGCCAATTTTTGGCATTAAAAGTGGCCGGAAAACTGGCATTCACGGAGAGGGCCAACATTTGGCATTAAAAGCGGCCGTAAATTGGCATTCGAAAAAGAATGTCAACTCTGTGGCATTAAAAATGGCCTCTGCATTTACAGTGCAGGTTGTACAGCAGAAAAACACCGGATACAGTCCGTTCTCGGAAGTGAAGCACGCGGGGTCCTTAGGCTAGGGGTGGGTTAAGTCCCCCAATTTTTTTCTCATTTCATTTTTTTCTTATAAATTTTTAATTACACATAATTTTTCTATCTGTTGGCTCAGATATTTGTGGAATAGATGGAATATTTGGAATATTTTCAAAGGAATATCCGATGTGTACATGGAATAGTCGAAGTGTTCCACCCCTCTGAGTTCTGCGAAATAGGTGTCCGAATAATCGGACTATTTGGAATACCGTGAACATAGAACCACCTCTAGCGTTTCTACTTGATAATTCTTTCAGAAAACAGTCCGTAATAAATTCAAATTCCCACATATTCCATGTACAACTAAAAGTCGAAGTGGTCCAGCCCTCGAGAAAAAATGAACACATTCATGACTTGAGACTATCAAATTCGATAGTCGATTTTCGCTGAAGAAATCACATCGGCGGATGGCAAGGCGGTTGGTCACTTCATCTATACCCCCCATCAATATGATAGTGCATGACGTGAAGCCGATGGATAGCTGGGTCGCTAAAAACGAACGTTGTATACCGAGGAGGGCTAGTGGAGGGAGTGCGAGTGGGGTGGAGTGACTGCGCCGGCTGAAGTGGAGCCCATTGACTTGACTTGGACACACTGACCCAGAGTGAGGGCGGCGAACAGGGCGCTGGCCTGTCAGTCAGGCCTGCCACGTCCGCCCCGCCCCGCCGCGCCCCGCGAGTGGATGGATTTGCTATGAATAGCCAACACATGTCATGTGGGAGGATGTGAGGCCCAGCTTCGCCAGGCCCGGCCTCTGATTGGGGCGCGCGCGCCGCACAAGCCTGGCGCCGCGCTCGCCAATCACGTCCTCTGACGAAGTCGAAACCGACGTAGGGCAGAACGAACGGAGATAATGAATGGATAGCATACATGAAATGAGAGCAGCCGCCCTTTTACGATCGGCAGCGGCCCACTTCACCTGACGGCGCCGCGGCCGCACCCTCACAGCCCGAGCGGAGCGGAGCGGGGCGCCACGTCAGTCATGGCGCGGGGCGGGGCGGGGCGGGGCGGGGCGGGGCGGGGCGGGGGAGAGGAGCGGACAAGCAGGCGCCGCCGTTAATTGTCACGTTTACGGCTCATAACTCTTGTGCTGCTCCTACTCACGTCCGCGCCGCGCGTCCTCGCAGAGGTGACGGCGGGGCGGGGCGGGGCGGGGCGGCGCGGGGCAGGGCCAGACCAGCAGGCGTCCCTATCATCGTCAGCGCTGCACCTGGCCGTCAAACCCACCCCCACCCGCAGCACCCTACCCCGCCCCGGGAGAAAGAAAGGCGATCGTCATTTGAGTTGCTGCACGCCACGCCGCGCCACGCGCCACGCCACGGCGCCGCGAGGTGTCCTCCTTGACGCGCGCGCCGGTCGGGGCCGGAGGCCGGGGTGGGCCCCGGGCCCGGGCCATGACACTCCCCCGGCCCGGCCCGCCCCGGCCAGCAGGCTCGGGTCTTAAGGTCTCGGCCCCGCCACGGGGCCCCGCACCCCCACCCTCAAACCCGCCCGCAGCCCTCCAGCCTTCCTGACATTTTCCAGCGTCTAATTTACGCTTCACGGGGCCCGGCCCAGGCCCAGGCCCAGGCCAGGCCCGCCTCCAGCACAATGCGATCGAGGAGAGGGATGGGGGCAGGGGGCAGGGGGGAGGGGGGCGTAAGCTGGGCGGGCGATGAAGCCGTCGGGTGACTGGGATATAATAGTGCAGCCGAGTGGGAGAGAGTTGTGAGGTAGAGGAGAGAGCAGGAAAGAGGAAAGAAGAGACGATGAGGCGAGCGGGATGCAATCAGAAGAGCGCAGTTTATAGATTTTCGTGTATGTGATATTACCAAAATTTAGAGATAAAATTAAAAATAAATATAACTAGATACGCTTCTGTCGCAGAAATAAACAGTTTTTTTTGACACCACATCACTGCAAATGCAAGAGTGAGATATCTCATCAAAAAGGAGTGAGATTTTTTCTCGTGCTCCATTTAAGTGAGAGTTTAGGATCCTCGCTCTTTTTGAGAAAGAATTTACAACATCACTCAAATTGAGTGAGATAAAGGATAAAAATCCTCACTCAAAAAGGGCGAGGTTTCCCAATCCTCGCTCAAAAAGGGCGAGGTTTTTTAGACTATTTCTCTAATTGAGCGAGAAAACCAAACCTCGCTCTCAAAGAGTGAGAGAAAATTTCTCGCTCTCCTGAGGGCGAGAATCCTCGCTCTGGTATTTACAATGATGTAAACTAAAGTAACAAACGAGCATAAGAATTCTCGGGACGCTTGTCTGTGGGTGGAGGTGAAAGACAGGGAGTATAAAAGGGACGGGGAGTTATGCCCCTCTGCTTTCTTGTTGGCAACATGTCGCACGTCTGCCGGGCGCGTGCCTGCGCGTGCGACCCGTTCGAGGCCCACCCACACCCACCCCGCCCAGCCCGGCTCCACCTGGACACGGTGTAAGACATAAGGCGCCACAGGCGCCACGTCGGGTCGCGTCGGTGCCAACAGGTCCCCGCCCGGGTCACACCCCGCTCTGACCCATTCCACTTCAGTATCAGCAGCATGATGCCAGAAAAGAATAAGGCAACGCACAAAACACGTTGGAGTGAAGGGGGCCGAATCTGCACCTTCCCACTAGGCAACACCACACTACCGCACAGTAGGCAGGGGCCGATGCAGCCCTCCTCACTCACCTGGTCTTTGGCCGGTTTTTGGCCACCTCTCCGGCAGCACCGTCAGGGCTGTTACAAGATCTAGATTTTCAGTTTTACTGACTTTTCCCTGACTTTTCCCTGACCAAAATGCCGATTTTTACTGACTTTTTTAGATCGTTAAACATGCATTTTTACGCAATAAAAGGAGGAAAAATTGAGACTACCATGGATCTTGTCCACAGGCACGGGGTAAAAACGCAAGAGGCGGTGGGTGAGCAGAAGTTTACTGACTCTCATTTTATTTTTCCTGACTTTCCCTGAATTTCCCTGACCACTTTCAGAATTCCTGACTTTCCCTGACTTTTACTGACTTTACTGACTTGTAACAACCCTGACCGTCCACCTCCACCTGATTCGCTCTACACGCGCCTCTCCTTTCGGGAGCTTTGGCATGCTCCGACGCCCGACGCATGCGGAATCAATGCACAGAGCGGCGCGCCCAGTGCGGCCAGTGCCAGCGCGGGCGGCGGGAGCCACCGCGGAGCGCCATGAGGCGCCGGGGTCCGCACGTGGACCAGGAGAAATGACTTTTACGAGAGGCAGGCTGCTCTGCGCTCTTGCGAAAGCTCTTTAGCGAGGGCGGCGAGGCGAGGGACAAGGCGCGCGCAGCGCGCAGGCTCTAGCAGCGCGCTCCAGCTCCGGAGAAGCAGCCCGAAATTAATCCCAGCACACTCACACTTGTTTCACAAGCCGATTAATGTGGCAAGGAGAGCAAAACGACCTTTCCACGGCGGCACCTCATCCTCGCCTCGCCCCCCGCCCCAACCCGGCTAGTCGGCCAGGCCTTTTGAAATGGCACGGCAAAAGCTTTTAGGCCCGCGGCTCGCCTCGCCGCTGGGCTGTGCTGCTCGGGTCGGGAGGGGAACCGTTAAAATGGAACCTGCAGGTCGTCGCGGGGTGGCGGTGGCGGTAGTGGCGCTGGGCTTGACCAGGGCCTCACTGACCAGGTGTCTCCGCGACGCTAATCGCCCCAACGACCACTTCCCATCCGGGCCTCGGCGCTCTCTCTATCGCTTGACCCGATCATCTGACCCGATCTCGAGATGGACTTGAATGGATAGCGCTCGATAGTCCCGACTTCGTGCAGGGCGCCTCCACCCCGCCCCGTCCCGCCTCGCCCCGCCCCGCCCCGCCCCGCCCCGCGGTGAGTGACACACACGCCACGCACTCACGCGAGCAGAGCACTGGAGCGCGGAGCGCGCTGGAGCAGGGCTGGAGTAAGCCCCGTTCAATTACGTAGACTAAAGCGCGGGTTTCGCCAGGCCTGGCCAGCATGACATGGCGGAGCGGTGCGGGGCCCGCGCAGTGGTTCGCGTTCGATGCATCGAGAGTAAAAGGTCCGTCGCACCGAGCCGCACCGCACCAATGACTCGACGGGAAGTAGGTGGGCCTGGATATCATGCGGGACCCCACTCCTGAACTAGTCAGTGTCGCCAGGAAGGTAGTGAATGTGCGAGCCAGATACAGCAGGAGTAAAGTCAAGCAGGTGGGCTAGCTAGGCCAGCTGCTAGGCAACACGCCTGCGCCCCTGCTCCCTCTGCTGAGGAGTTGCCCCGTAGGCCCGTAGGCAGGCGCAGCTCCACTACACTGTGTTTGGCTACTCGTTGCCTAATTTTCTGGCAGTACGGGCCCGGGCCGCGGAGCGTTGCACAAACCGTCCGCTCAGTCGCGCGCCGTGTCCCTGCGGCCCGCTGGGCTCTGCCGCAGCACCGTGACGTCACGAGGCACGCCCGCTGTCACGCGCCGCTGCGGCAGCGCCCCGCTCCGCGCACCTATTGGCATAAGCGGGCTGCATTTTTTTGAATTTCGTCATCGCCACGTCATGTGTTTTAATCGAGGGGGAAACAACTCTGAATTTTTGTGTACACATTATTGTGAATTTTTGTACATTTTCTTGATTTTTAGCAGATGATACGAAGGTATCAGCCTGCTTGTACTGTCATACAGCGAGCAGTACGCAGAGAGCAGCGCAGCGAGCAGAGAGCAGCTAGTGTGGCATTATATTATATACAGGGGGGAAAATTTCGCGCGGCGCGCGCGCGGCGCGCGCCCATCACTACTCCACGCCACCTCTCGGCTCGGGACGCTGTGCTGCCGGGCCGCCGGGCCGGTGCCCCCTCCCGCCCCGCGCCCCGCGCCTCCCCCCTCCTAGCCCAGCGCGACAGCTCTCCGCTTCCCTGCAGCCTGCGACGCGTCGGGACATCTACCATACGTATCATCTGCTTTCAAGTTCCGGCGCTCCGGAACTTTTTGGTCACGGTCGCGTGGTCTGTTTTTTTTGTAAATTTTGAAAATTTTAAATAATTTTCTGAATTTTCACTTGAATTTTACCTAAATTTATGAGAATTTTCCTGAATTTTCCTGAATTTACCGAATTTCTTGTGAAGTTTTCTAATTTTTCTGTTGTTTCTCCCTCGGTTTTACTATTATCTCTCCCCCCCCATGCCCATGTACACACGTTTAGTTAAAAACCTGTGCGGGCCATCTCCGTGTCGTGTATATGCAATCATGCCTGTACGCATATACCGCACCGCAGCGCAGACCCATTGGCCGGATTTGCCTAATCTCACGGCCCCTTGCCTGCTCGGAGCTAGAGTTATTAGAGTTATTGACACGAAAGTGAGCAAATAAGGAACATCATCAAAACAGTGGAGTAAAGCTTAAGCGAGCGGCGGGTGGAATCGACGTCCGTCTACTAAGCAAATATGCAGCCACCTGTGCTAAGGCTGGTAAGATGCAGCCTGCTCTACTTGATTTCATGCTTTTTCGTTATCACTGCTGAGAGCAAGTCGGCAAATACACTGTAAAACGAAGCGTGCAACTGTTCAACATTTGTAAGTGTGCAACTCTATGTTTATCTCGTGAAAGTGTTCAACTCAACAACCGTGCAATTGCAACTGCTCAACTCCACGGCTGTGCACTTATTAGTGTTCGACACGGCAGTTGTGCACAGGCAACTGCGCCGGACAACACTTTCCTTGTTGAAAACCTCCAAGTGTGCAACTGTCGCGTCGAACACTTACAAGTGTAAAATTAGAGAATTGAACACTCGCAATTGCTCAACTCTGGGTTGAACACTTGTACATGTAAAACTGGGAGTTGCACACTTACAAGTGTTTATCAGTTGCACACTTGGTTTCACAGTGTGACCGTAAACAGCCGTAACCGTCCGCCGCACAGTAAATGAGCGAGCTGTAATTTTTTTCATTTCAATTTTTCCCTATCATATTTATTTTTATTGTATATGTTTTTTTCTATTTTTCTGGTACTGCGCTAAGTGAGCTGTTATTTTTTTCCATTTCTATTTTTTCTATCTTTACTATACTTTTATTTTATATGTTTTTTTTTCTTCTGGCACTGCGCTCTATTCTTATTTACGGACGTCCGCTGCTCCAACACTGCTGAGCGCGCGGAGGAGGAGGAGGAACAATCGAAGTTTTACATCGGACCGTTTTACCGGGGCGCGCCGGGCCGGCTGCATAAGCAGCAGTGCGATGGTTAAAACGGCGAGTTCTACTTACAATCAGAGGGCGTCGGGGCGGGGTAGCGGGGCGCCGAAAAGTGTTCGCGCGGGCCGGGCAGGGGGCCGGTCGCAGGGCACCGCGCCTGGAGAACAATGCGATAGAGGTAATGGACGGGTCGGAGATAGCCATCGCCTCCGATATAAATTTCCATCGGAACATTTCTCATCAGCGCCGCTGTGGTCACACCTACGACCACACACACACACACACACACACACACACACACACACACAAAAGCGCGCAGTCACACATACACACGTAGGCTCGATATACATTGCAACATGGAGAGGTACACCCCGAGGAGGTGAAAGGTTTCGCACGGCAGCACCACCCAGCGCTGTCATGACTCACTGTATAATTTAATGTTTTTTTTTTATTATTTTTAATATTTTTATAACAGTGAGGGAAATTGAAATTGAAATTACTTGTTGAGGACAACTACAAAAAGGGTGGGGGGGGGGAGAGAGAGAGAGAGAGAGAGAGAGAGAGAGAGAGAGAGAGAGAGAGAGAGAGAGAGAGAGAGAGAGAGAGAGAGAGAGAGAGAGAGAGAGAGAGAGAGAGAGAAATTGAAATTATTTATTTACAGACTACATCCCAAAAAGGCTAAAAAGCCCCACTACAGTGAGCAGTCCGCTCTCTAAAGCATAATATTGCAAAGCCAGTGAATAAGAAGTACATTACTAGTACAATATTGGTGCATTATAATTTTTGAACAATAATTATAGCTATAGTTATTAGGTGGTATTTGAAGTCTAAATTGTGTACATTTGTAACAGTTTATCAGAAATCAGAAAAGAGAGAGAGAGAGAGAGAGAGAATTTTATTTTATTTTATAACACTTCTACTTTTCCGTCGTGCACAAGGGTCGCAAAAGTTCTCGTCCGTTCTCGTCATCACAATCCACCCCGTCGTGCGTCTGCACAGTCCGCGCGCCACGCAGGCACGCACAAATCTGAGCGAATTAGACGCAGCAGCGAGTAAGATGATCCCACCCGGGTGGGGCGGCGCGGCGGCGCTGGGGGACAAGTGGTCCGGCAGACAGACCGGCGGCACGAGCACGCCCGCGCATCGGCTCGCCCCCGCACCTCTGCGACGCCCGGCCCCACCCTACCTCACCGCGCCCCGCCCTGAGCCACTATCACCTACGGGAGATAAGATACAGCCCCCGAGGCTCAGGCCCAGACCCATAGGCCGGGGCCCCCGGCCGGCCCCGGCCCCGGCCCGGCCCGGCCCGGCCCAGCCAGCGACCCATCAGCGACCCGCGCGGCGCGTAGCCTCGAGCCAGACCGACCGCACCTCCGCGCTGAGCAGACAAGAAACAGAACGGACCAAAAAGCAAAAGCGAAAGGCAGCTGCTAGCAGCCTTGGAAGGGCTTGGACCTCCTCCTCAGGTGCGGTGACTGGCGGCACGTGCTGCGACCCAACGCCGCGCACAGTCAGCAAGTGCGCCCCCGCCCCCGCCCCGCGCCGCCAAGGCTCAGCGTGCTGCAAAAGCAGAATCGCCACGACTTGACCGCAGCCGGACCGCGAGCGGCCAGTGTAATGAAATAATAACAAGCTCAGTCCCAGCCGTCCCGTCCCGACCCCGAGCGGGGGCGGCGGAGAGGGAAGGGGGCGCTTATCGTAATCTGCATCGGCAAGCCGGGCCGGGCCGGGCCGGGCGGCGCCGCGCGCGGGAGCGTGCCACGCCGGCTACCGGCGGGGCGGAGCGGGGCGGGGCGGGGAGGCGCCGGCAGACACACACACCTGACCCGCCCAATAGAGTCCACATGTGCGACAGGCACAGGCGCACTGTCCCCGAACACTTGCTCCACTGTTTCGCGGCGGAGTGGCACGAGCTCGTCCCCCCAACTAGAAAAGAAAAGATATTGGACGCATTGCATACCTGCTAGGAGGTAATTAGGGCGTCAATAATATGTCTTAAGAGAGGCATTCATAACAGGCGCCTGGGCGGGCAGAGTTTCCTATCTGTCAGAGCCCCAGTCCTGACCCGTCCGCAGTCGAGTTTCGTCCGCCGTCCGCCCCAGGCCGCAGCCTGCACCGCGAGTAGTCTCGTTAGAGCCGGGCCCGCCCCACCCTGCCCCGCCCCGCCCCGCCCCGCCCCGCGCGGCATGCATGCCCTTTGCGTGGGCGCCATCTGTTTACAAAATCTTGCCGGCTGGCGAGCAGACGTCCGAGCCTGACCCGCCACTCCGCGCCGCGCCGAGGAGACTGACCCTAAACGGTCCCCCTAACTGTTGCGGCCGGCCGGCTGCGTCCCGCCCCGCGTCCAGCACAGCACAGCGAACACGCTCCGGCTGTCGTCACTCTCACGAAATTGGACTTTAACACCACTCTGGCGTTGCGCGAGTGCGGAGCGGAGCAAGGGTCGCGAGCGCGCGGGTACAGGGCCCCCGCGGACCACATGGAGTGGAGAGCGCACACTGCCCCCCGGGCCGGGCCCCACCAAGGACTCGCGCGCACACTTGACGATTCCTGAAACTACCTCCATTCCGTATACACATACCCTAGCGGCGAGGGGGCCACCACTTCGATTTTGGACGTAAACAGGATTACATGATCACACAGAGATTACAAAGAAGTTTAGTGGGATTACATGTGAATTATGTGGAATTTCCGGGGCTAAGACCTCGGCTGAAACCCCCAGACTTAAACAAATATTCGAGGGGTCGACCACTTGGATATTCCATGTACACATTGAAAAATATTCCAATAATATTCCAAACATTCCAAAAATATTCCAGATATTCCAATATATTCCAGATATTCTAAAATATTCCAAATATTCAAAAAATATTCCAAATTTTCCAAATATTCCGAATATTCCAGACATATTCTAGTAATATTCCACATATTCCTGCTCCACAAACTCCTGATTTTTCGGATTCTATTTGATCCAACAGTAAGTTATTCCCGGTATTCTAACATAATCTACGGTGGTTACATCATATAGATGTAGTAGTCAGAGCACCCCCCCTAGACCCCCGGGTAAGGCCTACGCTATGCGTATGGACATGAACGCATCTTTCTGTAAAAGCTTATTCTGTCGAGGCACTGCCAGAGAATACCATTAGTTTTGGTCTCTCAACTCCGAAGCCGGAGAAGCGGCCCTCAAAAACTCGAATTTATCTTAGTTGACGCGCTATCTTGCAAGGATCAAACCGTTAAAATATGGGCTTACACCAATAAAAAGGGTCACAAACAATACTTAACAGATTTAATCGATTTTTTTTTCATTTTTCTGTGCAATTGAAAGGGTGGCGTGAAAATATAGAAAATTTTTGCGGCAGTAAACCTCCCGAAGGAGGTTGCGGTTCCCGCCAGGCACAGGGCTTTAACCCCCTGTGGCAGCCAACTGCTTCGGTGTTCCATGGGAACCGGCGCTTTGCTGACTGCGATCCTATCGCGCAATTCGACAGATTTGATCCCCGTACCACCATTGGCCTACCCCTAGAGGTACGAGCGGTGTCAAGGGCGTTAGACTTCCTGATCCCAGTTTCAGAGGCCTTACCTCAGAGGGGTACGCGGGATTCGAACCCACAACCCCGAGTGCCGACACGTAGCCAGAACAGGAAGCGACCCAACGCCCAGAGCCACCGAGCCAACGGCGGTGAGACGTGTTTTACTTCTATTTGACCTGCCATCCAGCTGCGGCCAAAGGGAATGTCAAGCGCGAAAAACACTTTCCCGAGTGGGAGTCGAACTTCGGACCACTCAGTTCGGTGTTGCGCGCTCTGCCAACTGAGCCACGACGCCACGATGACAGTACAGTGCGACGGGTTCGAGTTGTATTAGCCCTGTCCTCATGGCTGGAGGCTGCAGGATACGCGGCAAAGATGGCTCGAACCCGTCGCACTGTACAGGTGGCTCTGGGCGTTGGGTCGCTTCCTGTTCTGGCTACGTGTCGGCACTCGGGGTTGTGGGTTCGAATCCCGCGTACCCCTCTGAGGTAAGGCCTCTGAAACTGGGATCAGGAAGTCTAACGCCCTTGACACCGCTCGTACCTCTAGGGGTAGGCCAATGGTGGTACGGGGATCAAATCTGTCGAATTGCGCGATAGGATCGCAGTCAGCAAAGCGCCGGTTCCCATGGAACACCGAAGCAGTTGGCTGCCACAGGGGGTAAAAGCCCTGTGCCTGGCGGGAACCGCAACCTCCTTCGGGAGGTTTACTGCCGCAAAAATTTTCTATATTTTCACGCCACCCTTTCCATTGCACAGAAAAATAAAATAATCGATTAAATATTTCCAAAATTATTCCAAATATTCCAACATATTCGCGATATTCCCAAAATATTCCACATATTCCAAAAAATATTTCACATATTCCAAAGCAATATTCCAGATATTCCAAAAATATTCCAGATATTCCAAAAATATTCCAGATATTCCAAGTGGAATATATTCCATGTACACAAAAATTTCAAGTGGTCGACCCCTCGCAAATATTATAAATTCAGAAATATTTTTCGAAGATTTGACAGGGATTACATAAAGGGGTTACAGGTGAATGTGGGACCAGTGGGACCCACCTCGCATGGAGTTCCTTCGCTATCTGAACGCCTTAGAGTGACCGCGGCGCGGCTTTATGCAGGATACTGCTATGAATGCAGCGGCACGCGACGAACCCCTCTGAGTAGGAGAAAGTCGCGTGGTGCGAGCGCATTCCTAAACAAGACGCCTCCAAGCATGCCAGTCTGTGGCGGTATGGAACCAGAGCAGCACTGGCGAAGGAAGGTGGCTCACACCCCAAACGGTGTCTTCCTAATTCAAGGGCTGTATGAGAACAATTTCTTAGTTTAAGGCCAAAATTGGAATAGAAGTATGAGTATGTTCTCAGTGCAGCTCTTCAACTTAGAAAAACGGAGAAGTGGAAGAGAGAGGCCGAAGAGACCACAGAAAGCTTTCGCTTCGCTCAGCAATTCACTAGAAAAGCTAAATGACCAGCTGGATCTGTGAAAGGCGTTTGTTGGGTAGACTAGACAATGTCACATTAGCTCTCGGGGCTGATGTCGATCACAACAAACACCGTATATAGGCACGGTATGCACCTTACATTTGGTTTTCACAATTTTTTTTTAATCCGTGTATACTTTCCGTCGTTAAAAGCGGCATGGGGTTATTGTGACGCAACGCGCGGCGAGCAGCTGTAAAATCTCGCGCGCGGGGTGGCAGCTTTAAAGCTGCTGCTGCTGCTGCATAGTGCGAGCGCCAAAAGTAAGCACCGCGCGCTTGTGTTTAGAAAAGAAACTTGTTGTTCTCAGGCCGGGCCGGGGCGGGCCGGGGCGGGCCGGGGAGGGCCGGAGCGTGGCTGAGGATCGAGCTTAATCCTTTCTGCGAGTAGCGGCGCGGGGGATGGGACGGGGTTAGTGCGGGGCGGGGCGGGGCTGCGCGCCGCGAGAATCGTGCGGTCTGCGGCCGACGGCCTGCCTCGCCCGAGCGAGCGGAGCGGGAGCGGAGGGCCCGGTGCATGGCGCACGGCGAACCGCCTGCCTCCCTTTGCGCGACAAGGGTGGGGCACGGCGGGCCGGCGCGGGGCGGGGCCGGCGGGGCGGGACTCAGCAGACGCTATTCTCACTTTCGACTTGATTTTGAGAGTTTCCTCACGTCCTCCCTCCTCCCTGCTCCCTTCCTCCCCTGGCGTCCTGACGTGACGAGGCAGAAAGGCGCAGCGAGGGGCAGAGGAGGGCGTTATTGTAGCACGCACAGGCTCGGCCGGGGTTAAAATATTCGTTGCGTTTCACTAAGAGATTCGCGCTCTTGTGTGTGTGTGTGTTTTCTGGTGGCGTGGAGGTGGGTGCTGCGCTGAGGTCGGCGGGCCGCATTCACGCCGAGTAACGTACTCGAGCCCGGCCCCAGCCGTGCGGGCCGTGAGGCAACACGTTGTAGGCGCGATTTGTTGGGTCTGCCTCGTCGCATCGTGTTGCTGAGCCAGGCCAGGTACACCCTGGTACACCCCGTGTGTACGCCACTCGCGGACTCTAACCACCACGGGGCCGTCCAGGGACATCGTGGAGGTATGCATAAAGCATAGAGTTGAGAAGAGATAACGTCTCTCTGCACCAGCTCTTTTTTTAATGTCTTCCTTTTTTCATTGGATTACAATTAGAATTGGACGGCGGGTAAGAGGCTTACAAGACTTGTCCGCCGGGCGGGGCCGGGCGATTCGTATCACGGCCTCCTCAAGGATGTCTGGCTGCTGCTGTAACGCCACGCCAGGAGCTCCGCCTGATCTTCTTGTATTCTATTATCCGTGATGCAAGACGTCGAAGGGGCGCGGGTCGACGGCAGGAGCAGCAGGGCATGGCCCGGGGGGCGGGGTGAGGGGCGGTCTGTGTCATGGCGTGGGCCCCAAACCCTTCGCCCGGGGCGGGGTGGGGGGAGGGGGGCAGGGTAGAGGGGCTGGGTGGATCGCCTCTCCGGGATCTCATTGTTCCCACGTTCACACCAGCCCGGCCCGGCGGCCCCGCGCGCCGCGGTCCAAAGGGCTTCAGCATCAGCATCAGACAGGCACGCCTAGCCGGGCGGGGTCGGGAGGGGGAGGGGCCGGCCCGATGTCCTCGGGGGAGAAAAAACTCTCAATTATGGTGTACGCATTTTGTGAACGTTTGTGAATTTTTCGTGATTTTTTGTGAATTTTTATAGAATTTTTGCGAAATTTCACTTGAATTTTCCTGTATTTTTTTTCCTTCCTGAACTATCCTGATTTTTCCTAAATTTTTTGAAATTTTTCAAAAAATTTCTAAAGTTTTCTGAATTGCGAGGTGAACAAAAATTTCAGAGTTGTTTCCCCCTCGTATGTCCCCCTCCCGCCCCGTCCGAGGGGGAAATCACTTGCGTAATAGCTCGTACACCCAGACCTGTAATAATTACGTAATAGAACGAAATAGCCCGTAATAGTGCGTAATAGCCTGTAATAGGGCGAAATTGCCCGTAATAGAGGCGTAATAGAGCGTAATAGTGGTGTAATAGAGCGTAATAGTGGCGTAATAGAGCGAAATAGTGGCGTAATAGAGCGTAATAGTGGCGTAATAGAGCGAAATAGCGTTGTAATGGCGCCTTATGAGGATGAAGCGCTCAAGCTGGAGGCTGCACTTCGGTCTGTTTTCTTCGAAGGGTTTAAAGAGATAAATTGAAGCATGGTCGTAGCATCAACTACAAAACTATAAAATGATGCACCATTTTAGTAGACACAATTGAATAATAGTAAATGTCACATCAGTACCACATCGACGATTTTAGGTCTAATTCTTTTAAACCGACATTGTTCCAAAAAGGTGACGCACTCTGTTTCTTACATTACTTTCTGACGCACAGCATTAACGCATGGAAATAGGTATACTGCAGCGGGACAGTCGTAAACAAACATACGCTGGTATCGTGGTCCCACCGGAAGAATAGCCTCTCTCTCTCTCTCTCTCTCTCTCTCTCTCTCTCTCTCTCTCTCTCTCTCTCTCTCTAGCTCTCTCGCACTCATGTGCTAGCCTATACTTCCTTTCCATTTGGTGTGCTAAACTCTCGGTGGTCGTACGATATGAAAAAATATGCAAGAGTGGGTACGCAGGAGTGTAAGGGTGAGTCAATCTGGCAGACCTGTCGATTTCGACTTTTGGATGGCATTAAAAAGTTTTGCACGGTTGGTTGCATTCTCTTCCGTCGGACGCATTTTCTTGAAGTTTTAGTCGTACTGATTGACTCATTTACTGGAAAGAGCAGCAAATGAACGAAGAGTAGTGTCATGCACGCAAAATATCCTCGTAAGAGCAGCGTAATACTTGTGTAATAGCTTCGTAATAGCTTTGTAATAGCCGTAATAGCGGCGTAATAGCCGTAATAGCATCGTAATAGCCGTAATAGCGGCGTAATAGCCGTAATAGTGGCGTAATAGCTGTAATAGCTACGTAATGGCCGTAATAGCGGCGAAATAGCCGTAATAGAACGTAATGTGTAATAGTTCGTACACCCTTTCCCGAAGTGATTTCCCCCTCGGCCCCGTCACCAGTGCCGCCAGCAGAAGAGGACCGCGGCAACAAGCCGCAGTATCTCCCAAAACGGGGGCATACAGCGGACCACATCTGCGTCTGCGTGTGGTAGGCAACACCTTAGCACAGAAGCTTGTAGGTTATCTACGATACAGGCGTAGATGCTTTTATTACTCGCCTGTGATTGCGCACGCAGAGAGAAAATTAGCTGCGAAGCTAAAATGTTAGCTATATTAGGGTATCTATTTTGTTTTCAGCTATGCAGCTAAAACCGAGGCTAAAACTTTGCTGTACTACCAAAACTTTCAGCTGCTCAGCAAGACGATAGCTATAGCTAATCTCAGCTACTCTTTAGCTACATAGCTCCGAAAGTTTAGCCGTCTGTATACGGCCAATTCTTTTTTCGCCGGGATCTACTTATCGCCTACTTTTCTGGCAGCGCTGCCCGTCCCGACACACAGACACCGTGCTGAGCCGAGCCGACCAGCTGCTGCTGCTGCTGCTACTGTCGGACGCCAGCTGGCGGCGCGCACTGCCGTCACGTGACGTCACCACTTCCGACTCGGTAAAGCGTCGCGTCACTGAGGTATTTTCCGAATTAGAAGAACAGGAGAAATATCGTCTGCTCCCGGACCATCACAAAGCCTCGACCAATCAGAGAGGGCTTCTCTCGTGGCCCGGTCCAGAGAGCCCTTCTCTGATTGGTCGAGGCCTTGTGATGGTCCGGGAGCAGACGATATTCCTCCTGTTCTTCTTATTCGGAAAATACCTCCTTCAGAGCAGAGGGTGCATCAGGTGGGGTGGACCACTTGGACTATTCTGAGAACGCGACGTACCATACATTTCATTAAAAATGTTCCATCCATTCCAAAATTATTCTAAAAACTCCAAAAAAAAATTCTTTAGTTGTTGTTTTTAGCAGATGATACGAATGTATCAGCCTGCTTGTACTGTCATACAGGGAGCAGCCTGCAGAGAGCAGCGCAGCCAACAGAGAGCAACCGGCAGAGCGAGCAGCCAGTGTGGCATAATCGCTGAGCGAAGCGAAGCTTATTCCTGCAGGGGATCGGAAGTGTACTTGGTCGTGAGTCTGCCTGTCTGTCTGTCGTAGCCGGTTCTCCTTTTAAAGTACAGAAGTAATCGTAAAAGCGGAAGAGTTCCGCAATCTGCTAATTTCAGCGCTTTAATATTCATCCAAGTTGTCCAAATTAAAGGAGTTTGAAATATTTAAAAGTTTAATTTGAAATTCACTTCTGGAAGGTTGGAAGGGAGAGTACTTTAAAGATATTGAGAGATAGCGCCACCTAGCGGGAGCGCCGGAACTACTAGGCGTCAGCCATGCTCAGAAAAAGGCAAACCAGGGGGTGGCAGCAGAGCGCTCCTGCCCGGCCCATGCCCATGCGGTAGCGAGGGTGGTGGCGGGGCGTAGCGCGCGCTGTGGCGCGCTGTTTGAACTTCAAACCAAAGTTTCACCTAGAAGGAGGTGCTGGACACCCAAACATGCCTGCCGCCGATTGAAGCCCATGAAAAGAGCTTTCTAACGCGACCCGAGCGGTTGCGATAATCCTACGCCGAGTTTTGAAGGAAAACATCGCGCACACTGCTGAGAGCGACTTTCAAACCCTGATCTGCAAGTCTATAACCAGCGCCGAAGCTAAAGCATTTCAAGGGATTCTCATTACATATTTGTGATCAGAGTAGTTGCCTCACATCGTCATAATAGAACTTTTTTTCAGTTCTGGGGGTGGAATTTTGAGAACACTTAATAGAATGCATCATCTTCAGATGATACCTACCTTTACTTTCCGAACAGTACAAGACACTAAGGTGTCAACTGCTTGTGTTCTCGAGTCCAGAAACCAATCGTGTAACCTTACAATAATATAGCGCGGCGCTGCCAGGGGGGGCTGGTGAGTGAGTGAGTGGCGCACAGTCTGCGCGGAACAATGACACCTCCTCCCCGCGCGCGGCGCCATGCCGCCGGCGCCCCACCTTTCCTCCCAACCCCGCAGGCGCGCGGCGCGGCGCTGCTGGCGCTGGCGTCATTTACATCGTTTGCGTTCACACACAAATTGTCGCACAAAGCGCACCCCACAGCAATCTCTCTTGCTGTAGGCCTATCATCTGCTTTCAATACCAATCTTGATTGATATTTTTTCTTTTAAGTCCTCCATCTCTTCATCCTCGATGCGTTGTGAGGATAAAAACAAATGAATGCGGGACGACAGTCCTTGCCAGGCTTGCCACTACGCGGCGCTCGTATCGCCCAAAACTCGAACGCATATCTAATGATGCATCACCTCAGCGAGTTTTGAAAAAAAATTGCACAATTTACCACCATATGAGGTTCTATAGCGGACAGAAAAGACGTAAAAAGACTCAATGGAAATAGCGAAGTCAGCGCCTCGGGTGAGAGCTCGAGGTTGGTGCTGCGGTGCGGTGCAACGGCGCGAAACTCGAAAAGTGCATTCAAAACCTCTCATTTTCGGCTACTTACAGCTCAAATCGCGCGAAATCACCCAAATTCTCTCGAATTCTCACAAAATCGCACAATTCTCGACAAATCGCGGCATCTAGTAAGCCTGGAAATTACTCATACTTTTGTCGTGTTCCCAGAACTTCACCCACACAACTGAAAAGAAAGGTTTTTTTTTGTTTTTTTTTGTTTTTTAAGATGTAAGGAAACTACTCAAATCATAAATATGTAATGGGAATCCCTTGAAATACTATCATCATGACGTCCTTACCAAACGCAATACTTGTTCGACACCTCTCACCAACACAATTTAATACGAGGGGCGGCCAACTCGAAAAAAACTTGTATCACAGAAATACCTGTGTATTTCTAGAAATACACAAAAAATACAAGGAAATACTCTACAATACACATAAATACATAGAAATACTCAACAAAAATACGAGAGAAATTCCGAAAAATACATTAGAAATACAAGAAATACAAGGCAAGTGTACACAGAAATACATGAGTTGGCCGCCCCTTGATTTAATACTCTCTCAAAAACTAATTTTCTTGACAAACATATATTTCATATCACTGTAAATGCTATAACTTCAGGGATAGAAAAGATAGAAAAAACAGTAAAAAAACTAATTGGTAAAGAACGAGTACATTTTAGCAGTACTTCAGTGATGTTTCTCTAACTTGTTTTTTTTTTTTAAATGTGTATAAAATTGTATGGGAGAATTTCATTCGTACGCTTATTTCAAGCGTAACTGTATTCTTCATTCAAGCATACAGTTACGCCTTAGTTTTACCAGTGTATTACTGATAGTACCAATATTCCTCCGTACAGCGGGGGGGAACTCAAGGCATAGAATGAGAGACGCGTGCGAGAGAGACAGAGAGTGCCCCCACGAAATGGTTGTGCCAACCTCTGAATCTGGACAATGCGAAAATCCAAAACAGACTCAGTGGGAATCGAACTCCAGACCAGCTGCTGTGTAGCTCTCTGGGCAGCGGCTCTACCCACTGAGCTACCGCTGTGACGAGGAGGGAGGCTGGTCCAGCTCGCTCTTGTCGCTGCAGAGGGGTGTATGCACTATTTAGCGTGCAGAGATTGGCACTACGGATCGTGGGGGCACGCTCTGTCTCTCTCACACGCGTCTCCAAGCGCTCCGTAAGAGTTCCCCCCGCGCTCCGTACACGGCTAAAGGCAGTTGACGACCCCTCGCCGATACCGTAGTGGCCTACAGCGGCCCCTCTCGCACGCGGCACCTCATCGCCCGGTTGATCCACAAAGAAACGATGGCGCTTGCAAAATGGATCTCGGGAAGAATTTGGCAGTCTGCAACCGCAAGGGATCATAGATCTTAGTAACCTCAACTGTTATGTATATAAAACATTCCTTTATTGTGTGCGCAGGAGTCTAAACTTGAAAAACACAAGAGTATTGAATTATTTAAGTAACTGGCGTTGGAAGACAAAATAAAAACAAAAGTATAAACTCCGCGCTCCATAGAAAGACTGCAAAATACAAATCATCACAAATATAAAACAGAAAAGAAAGGGGGATTAAAAAATCCAGCACGCAAAACATTAACGACTTTCGCTTAATATCACGGAAGTCTATTCCATCAAAAACGCAAAATTATTGTAGGTATCAAAAACAAATTGCAAACAGTTGACATACAATTTGGAAAGGATGGCAATTTACAGAGGACGAAGGGTACGCGGATCTCAAGATAAACCACATTCATTATTGCACATAGAGCACTCAAATAACGACTTCTCGCCAGTATTGGAAATGATTGTGAAGAATCGAAGTGTGGTTAAATTTCTTGCTGCACAGTACACTCAAACGGCTTGTCTCCAGTGTGCGTTCGGAGATGACTACGCAGTACACTGGGATCAGCAAATTTCTTGTTGCACACAATGCACTCAAACGGCTTGTCTCCAGTGTGCATTCGGAGATGGACACGCAGAGTACTAGTTCTAGGAAATTTCTTGTTGCACACAGTGCACTCAAACGGCTTGTCTCCAGTGTGCGTTCGGAGATGTGTACGCAGATTACAATCTAGACTAAATTTCTTGCTGCACACAGTGCACTCAAACGGCTTCTCTCCAGTGTGCGTTCGGAGATGAACACGCAGATGACTGCTTACAGCAAATTTCTTGTTGCACACAGTACACTCAAACGGCTTGCCTCCAGTGTGCGTGCGGACATGGACCTGCAGAGCACTAGATTGAGCAAATTTCTTGTTGCACACAGTGCACTCAAACGGCTTGTCTCCAGTGTGCGTTCGGAGATGTGTACGCAGATGACTGTCTTGAGCAAATTTCTTGTTGCACGCAGCGCACTCAAACGGCTTGTCTCCAGTGTGCGTTCGGAGATGTGTACGCAGACTATGATCTAGACTAAACTTCTTGCTGCACACAGTGCACTCAAACGGCTTGTCTCCAGTGTGCGTTCGGAGATGACCACGCAGATGACTGCTTACAGCAAATTTCTTGTTGCACACAGTGCACTCAAACGGCTTGTCTCCAGTGTGCTTTCGGAGATGGACACGCAGAGTACTAGTTCTAGGAAATTTCTTGTTGCACACAGTGCACTCAAACGGCTTGTCTCCAGTGTGCGTTCGGAGATGACGACGCAGAACATAGGCATGACTGAATTTCTTGTTGCACACAGTGCACTCCAACAGCTTTTCTCCATTGTGCAATTTGTGGGCCATTTTTGTGACAATGTAATTCCTGAAACAAAAAAGGAAATGGGAGAAAGCTTTAATGAGGGATGGATCGACACGAGGATCAAGCTTTTTATATTTTCTTATGTTTGTGGTCATTAGAGGATTTTTTTCGTTTTTATCAGATAATACGAATGTATCAGCCTGCTTGTACTGTCATACAGTGAGCAGCCTGCAGAGAGCAGCGCAGCAAGCAGACAGCAAACAGCAGAGCGAGCAGCTAGTGTGACATAATAATATAGATAGGGGGGGGGGGGAGGATGTTGCGCGGCGGCGGCGGCATAAAGTAACCAACGGTTTGGTCGCTACGACGAGTTAAAAATCGTCCAAAAGCCTGAAAAGCGGCCGGGCCGGGAGCGAGCGAGCCGAGCCGAGCCAGCCGAGCCGGCTGCTGGCGGCCGAGCCGAGCGCCAGCCGAGCGCCGGCCGAGCGGAGCCGATCAGGTTGGCTCACGCGCAACCTCACCACGGGGAGCGCTGCTGCGCCTAATCGCTGACGCCGCGGGTTTTACCTCTTGTTTGGTTCTTTATGGGTCGCTGGCTGGGCCGGGCCGGGCCGGGGCCGGGGCCGGCCGGGGGCCCCGGTCTATGGGTCTGGGCCTGGGCCTCGGGGGCTCCGCGCGCGCCCCGACCACTCCACGCCACCTATCGCTCGGGCCTCCGGGCCGGTGCCCCCTCCTGCCCCGCGCCTCCCCCCTGCCCCTTCCCAGGAGGGCACTGTGAAAAATTGTCGTAGGTTTACGGGAAAATTTTCCACTAAGTAGTGTTGTAAAATTACGATAGCATATCGTAAAATTACAAGCAGTACCTATCGACCTGAAATTCAATTACAAGCAAGAATGGTCTGTCGTTAATTTACAACATTTTTCGTAAGACGTAATTTACAAAATAAATCGTAAATCTACGAACATATTTTTCACAGTGGGTCATTAGGGAGCTCCCCACCCCCACGATAGTCTCGAACGGGCAACTTCCGGGTCGACTCTCGCTGGTTCTAGTCCAAAATCCGGTATATATAGATGTAGTTCCCAATGAGTCTCGAACTCGAACCATTGAGAGTCGACCAGGAAGTTAATCGTTCGAGACTATCGCGGGGAGCTCCCTAATGACCCTCCAGCCAAGCGCGAGAGCGCTTCACTCTGCGCTCCGCTTCCCTGCGGCCGGCGACGAGTTGGGACACTACCAATCTACCACCATACGTATCATCTGCTTTCAAGTTCCTGTCCTCCGAAACATCTGTGCAGCGGTCCTATTTTTTTTTTATAATTAAAATCGAAATTTTATCGCGTCGACACCACAAACTCCTACGGATATAAAAAGTATCGTGCCAAAACTTGGACATGACACCGAGCACCGAGTACTTTTTTTAGGCCCCGTTAGGGGTGCCTATCGCTCACGCCCGTGAGTTTTTTTATTTTATTCTTGACGATGGCCCTTATGGCCGCGGCCAATCGTGTCGAGCCGAATCGTACAAAATTACAATGAAAAATACTACGAAAAATTAAAAATTTGAGGTAGGTCTGATGTCAAGCTGTCTATACGTTTCTGCATAAAATGAATTTGCATCCTTAGTTTCTATGGTAATTGCGAGCCGAGCACCCTGTGACGAGCCAAAATTGACACCCTCCAAAAGGCTCTGCCCAATAGAAGTGTTTCGTGCGAAAATCCAGCCAATAAAAGCGTCCGCCTGTTGCTCTGTACCTCAACCTCGATAACCAAAAGTGTCAACGCAAGGAGTGGTCACGTCATAATCGTTGCAGATTCACGCGTAAAAGGGTTCACCACCAGGAAACTTTCAAACTTGACCACTGGCTAGCCGCCGCGGCTCCTGACTGTTGGCTAGGACGCTGGGACTGTAATTTTTTTTTTTCATTTATTACCAAGAGTCTCTCTATGCCACGATGCCACTCTACTCTACCCTAAAAATCACATTTTGAGTTCATTGAGCATTTTGTTCCGTGCACAGTATTCACGTCGCCCTCCCCGCTCGTACTCCCTGGCTGCACGTCGATTCACTTGTATCGGGTGTCCAGGCTAAGACACGGCAGTTGCGTTGCATACGCTTCTACGGGCTGGGAAGTGAGCGAAGCCGGAGGCAGCGGCAGCGGAGGCCCCCCCCCCCCCCCCCCCCCCCCCCCCCTCGCCCCCTCTACCGCCCGGGTGATGGAGGGAGCCGAGACAGGGAGTAGCGCGGCTCAGAACTGAGGCAGGGCGACTAGGGGAGGGGGGGCTCTGTGTGCTCCTTCTGCCCTTTCAGCAGGCTGATTCCGGTGACCGCTCAGTGGGGCATGTCTCTCTCGCACTCACGGTGCGTTGCGTAAGGAGCGGGAGGTGCGAGAGAGCAGGGGCGTAGGAAGGTCCTGCAAAGTAGGGGGGCACGTAACGTGGTTTGCCTACCTTACAGGGGCTAATCGCACTGTTAACGCTGATTCTTTGGCGCTATTTTTGAAGACCCAAATTCATCCCATTTGAAGGCCAAGGTATTTTTTTCACCAATGCCAAATTTAGGCCATATTTCATGGCAAAGTTCGCCCTATGACAACAAGAATGCGAAATATTGGCATTGAATAGGGGCGAAAATCTGGCGTTCTTTATAGAGAGGCCATTTATTTGTTCAACAGTTGGAAGGGTTCGCTGGATGGTCCACCAGATATAGAATTGGACCTCAAATAGCATAAGTTTTGAACTAGGGCCAATCCTACGGTGGGGGGGCACGGCCCCCCCCCCCCCCCCCCGGTCCCATAGGCTCCTACGCCCCTGCGAGAGAGACAGACCGACGAGAGCGATGAGCGGAATCAGCCTGCAGACCTTGTGAGATCACTACGCACCTCCGGGAGTCTGCGGCGAGATCGCCAGCCTCCCCCGCGAGATCGCCAACCTCCCCCGCGAAGTCGCGAGCCTTCCCCGCGGCGAGATTGTGAGCCTCCGCCGTGTGTCGCACGCATGGGAAGAGTCTGACAGAGCGACCCCCACCCGAGGGGTCGACAACTTGTGTTCTCCTGTGTTACTGTCTGACCATACTCCGAATGTACTCCGTGTACTCCGAGCGTTCTCCGGGTAAAAAAATCCGAAACGCCCACATTATTCAATGTGGTCTAAAAAGGCTTCGCGTGCGCATACCGGGCCTCAAATTAGAATACGTCGAGTAAATATTTTATTCGCATTGTGACATGAATATTTGACATTTTTAAATTGCACCCTAAGGATTCTGAAATACTCTCAGCAGGTCAAAATACTCGTACAATTGCCTACTTTTTGAAAAATGTATGGTTTGTGAGGTCGGTGATTTCGAATCTGAAACTAATTCTTTACCTTGGAATCAAATTTAGACTCAAATTGCAAGGATTGCAAGCTTCAGTCAGAGGCCCCGATTCGTCCCGCCACGCTCCGCCACGCACCCTGCTGTGCGGGGGCGGGCCATACATGTGACACCCGAGCCGCGTTGCGAGTCTCGAGCCGGGCGGCCCCCCTGCCGCGCCCCCGACCCGAACCTTTTCTTTCTGTGCGTTTTTCTAGCCTGCACGACCAGGGCTGGAGGGGAGGGCGCGCTGGGCTCGTAGGAGCACACAGCTGTAAGGGGCCACTTCCCCTCCACTCTGGAAACGCAAGTGTGTACTTGAATGCAGTATTTCCTGCATACCTACATGTATTCAGGAAATAATGTGTACTTAGTCAAGTATGCAGGAAATAATGTGTACCTGGTCAGGTATGCAGGAAAACCTGTGTACTTGACCAGGTACACACTAAATCTCCCCCAGAAATGTATAGAGGTTTTCGTGTGTACCTGGTCAAGTACACAGGATTTCCTGCATACCTGACCAGGTACACATTATTTCCTGCATACTTGACTAAGTACACATTATTTCCTGAATACATGTAGGTATGCAGGAAATACTGCATTCAAGTACACACTTGCGTTTCCAGAGCAGCCCTGGTGTGCACGACACGGACGGACACCACGACCTCGCGTTTTGCGCTTTAGCGCACGCGAAGGCTAATAAGGTGTGTTCTCCAATGAACTCCGGATGTATTCCGAAGTACTCCGGCTTTAAAACGCGTACTCCGACTGTTCTCCAACCGAACTAACTCTGCGAACTCCAGCTGTTCTCCGTGTACTCCGAACTCCTGTGTTCGATTCGAAGCCGAGTAGTCGACCCCTCGCCCCCACCCCAACTCGCCCTGCCTCGGCTCTCAGCCGCGCTACTCCCTGTCTCCATGGAGAAGGACAGAGTCCTGGAGAGGTATCTGTGGGTGGTGCTGCCCTCTACTTGATGACACAGAGAGCGTATCCTTTCATTTAGAAACAAACTAATTGCAGATTTATAATCCTTTGTAGTTCAAAAAATTCAAAATGGTCCCTGAGGAGCTTGAAATACGAAAAGAAGTGATGTACCGCACTCTGCGACCGGAGCTAGAGAGAGACAGCAAGTGTCTGAAACCAACTTGATGGCATAGCTCCCAAGATAAGGTGATTTTCCTTCCGGGTTGCAGGGATTGTGTTCCTCTAATGCCCTCGACGTACGAGTTGAAGTTTTTAAACTTCTAAATCAATCCGCATGCGTCACAGGCACTTTTGAAGTTATCACCGAGTCATGCTGTGCCACACTACGCCACGCCCCGCCTCCCCCGTCTTAATGATCGCAACAAGGCGGCAGAAGCGGCGCGGGGTGAAAGTGCGGGGCGGTGCAGGATCCGATGGGAAAAAGAGTATCGCGGACAGGAAGACGAAATGCACAGCGGCATTAGGGCAGAGCTCTGCGCAGGCCTCCACGCGGGCGTTAATGCGAAAAGAAGAGTTAAGACGTGACGTCGGTGTGTCGGGGAGTTGTAGACGGTCATAGTATACTGATCGGCGACTTATTCACGCGCTCGACTACACGGAAAAAAATATTTGGTTGTGCGGACTAACGTGTGAGTTGGTTTTGCCCTTACTAACTCTTTTTCGTTGTGATAACCAAAACTCGGTTGGGGGAATGCATGTTTGGATTGTCACAGCGAAAATGTAGTTGACATAACAAACGGTGCGTTGGCCCAGCGAAGCGGTTCGTTGGTTCGGCAAAAGTGGACCAAAACGCTAATCCGTCAGACCAACGAACAGCTTCGTTGTGCCAGCTACATTTTTGCTGTGACAATCCAAATATGCGTTCCCACAACCGAGTTTTGGTTATCACAACGAAAAAGTGTTAGTAAGGGCAAAACCAACTAAAACGTTAGTTCGCCCTACTAATCTTTTTTTTTTCCGAGTAAATTCAATAAGACATCTCATAATGATAATGTTTTTCTTTTGATCCACTCACTTCACTTAATTCTGCTAATATGGGGTGCGGTCAGGGATCGAGGACCTGAGGCGCTACTAATGTGTAGCCAGGCATCGCGCCCGGCAGGGCCGGGGGCCGGGATCCACACCATCCGGTCCGAGAGGGGATCAGGCCTCGACCATCCTCGGCCGAAGCGTCCATGAGTCCATCCTAGCTCGCCCCGCCCCGCCCCACATCAATATCACCACTTTTACCTCGCGGCCGCAGATGTGGTTGCACGACAGCAGGAAAAAAACGACCGCAGAGAGGTAACGCTGGTAAACTGGCCCCGCACTGCCCCACCCCACCCATGAAAACGCCCGAAAGAAAAGAGTTACTCTCCCCAGTCGAACGTTTCCCACCTTAATATAAGGGCGTCATATTTTCTTTCCTTTTCCGCGTCCTGCCCGCAAGGGGTTCAACGCGTTACATCACGGCGGCTGTGCCGTGTCTGCTGCCAATAGTGGTCTCTAGTCAGAGACTCTCGCTTATTTTCAGGTCGATAAAACGCACATTCCAGGCTTTTGACGCCCGCGGTGCCCGCGGGGACCGGCCGGCCGACGGCCGAGCCGCGTGGCGCTGCGGAGTACAAGAGCGGGGCGGGGCGGAGAGGGGCGGGGCGGCGAGCGGAGCTTTCATCTCGGCGGAACGCCCCGTGCCGTGCCCCATGGCGCGCGCAGCGTGGGTTTACCATCTCAGTTACGTTGGCACGGCAGGGCAGAGCGGAGGGGTGATTGAGGAGCACCGCCCTGACACACGTTCGACAAAAGGGGCCCGTGCCCAAGCGCATTGGCCCCCAGAGGCCGGGCGGTGCAGGCAGGAAGCAGCCCCCGCGGCATGGAGCGCTCGCATGAGCCCCCGCACGAGCCCCCGCGGCATGGAGCGCTCGCATGAGCCCCCGCACGAGCCCCCGCGGCATGGAGCGCTCGCATGAGCCCCCGCACGATAGCCCCCGAGGGGGCAGGTGGAGCGCCCGCATGAGCCCCCGCACGAGCCCCCGCGGCATGGAGCGCTCGCATGAGCCCCCGCACGATAGCCCCCGAGGGGGCAGGTGGAGCGCTCGCATGAGCCCCCGCACGAGCCCCCGCGGCATGGAGCGCTCGCATGAGCCCCCGCACGATAGCCCCCGAGGGGGCAGGTGGAGCGCCCGCATGAGCCCCCGCACGAGCCCCCGCGGCATGGAGCGCTCGCATGAGCCCCCGCACGATAGCCCCCGAGGGGGCAGGTGGAGCGCTCGCATGAGCCCCCGCACGAGCCCCCGCGGCATGGAGCGCTCGCATGAGCCCCCGCACGATAGCCCCCGCGGGGGCAGGTGGAGCGCCCGCATGAGCCCCCGCACGAGCCCCCGCGGCATGGAGCGCTCGCATGAGCCCCCGCACGATAGCCCCCGCGGGGGCAGGTGGAGCGCCCGCATGAGCCCCCGCACGATAGCCCCCGCGGGGGCAGGTGGAGCGCTCGCATGAGCCCCCGCACGATAGCCCCCGCGGGGGCAGGTGGAGCGCCCGCATGAGCCCGAGCCCCGAGTCCCCGCCGCGCCGCCACATTATCAACGTGTACTCACGACCTTTGGGACAGTGCTAATTGCGCTACGTGCAGGCCAAGAGTATCCCAGAAGGTCGTCGTCGACGGCGAGGTGGGTATGATGAACACGGGAGCCGACGACGAAGATGGGTGGTCAAGAAGGCGGAGGAGCGCCGCCGCGGCGAGGTGGCGCGAGGCGAGGCGAGGCGAGGCGGAGCGGGACAGCATGAAAGGACGAGCTGGACAGGGCGGGACGCTTGTCACCTTTTCCATTTCCGTTCTCCTTGACAGAGCGCCAAACAACAAACCGAGCCGGCGAGCAGCGGGCCGTGAGGGAGCGAGCAGCGAGCGCGCCTGAGCCTAACAGTCACCCCGGCGGGGCGAGGCGCACGCCTGACCAGAGTGACCAACACGGGCGGACCGCACCGCAGCAGAGGCAGAGGGGGCCCAACACAACAGGCAACAGTCATCACAGACCTCGCCCCGCCCCGCCGCTGGCCCCTGACCGGGCCGGACCAGCACCGGACCGGTCAATGACACGGCGCCAACGCCGCCCCGCCCCGCGCCGCGCCGCGCCGCGCCATCCGCCCGGCCGTCGCATCCGCGCGTTCAAAGAGCACGCGGCTGGGACGCAGGCGTGTTCGCCGTAGAGAAATTGCACGGTTTTACAAGCACTTCGCGTTGGTGCCCCACGGCTACTGTTACTCCCTGTAAGTGTGCAAGGGCGGGAAGGGGGGGGGGACTTCACTTCACATGTTGCGCACACATTATTGATTTCAGATAATGCGAGGTGGTCATACACGGCATGTTTTAGGCGGGGACGAAGCCGCCGGGGCGCGTCCGCACCGCCCACGACGGAGGGCTGACGGGAAGCCTCCACCCCATACCCCGGCCGGGCCCGGCCGGGCGGGACGGTAATGATACACCGGCCGGCGGGTATGTAAGAGGAGCTGCGCCAGGCCCTCCTCCGCCTCCTGCCTGCACGCGAGCCACTTGCGCGAGCCCCGGCAGAGTGTCTCGCATATCGACACGGGCTGAGCCATGGCTGAGCAGTGCGGAGCGGAGAGGGAGACGAGCACCGTGGAGCAATGCATCGGATGCGGTCTGCATGTGGCGCGGGGCGGCGCCTCGCTGCGGCTGCCTCCTGGGTGGCCCCGCCCCGCCCTCAATATAATAACACCGTCTGCCCACATTTGGTCGCAAAACTTTCTCCCACACAGCGTCGCTCTGCCGCCCAACAGCGTCCGCCCATTAACCTATGCGGTGAGCGGCGGTGGACCTGAGACCGCCCCACCCCGCCCCGCGCCACCACGCCACGGACCAAGGTGCAAGTCGGGCGGGCCTGTGCCGGGATTTAAGACGCGGCTGTGCGGTGTACTCACCGCCGCCTTTTTCATCGCACTCCGACTGCGTTCAAATCTCCTGCTCTAAAAGAAAATATCCTTCGCCGAGCTAATCCGGACTGCAATTAGACACCGGAGGACGCCACCGGCGGCCCCGCCCCGCCCTGCCGCGCCCGTGACTGGACTGGCGACGGCCTGGCTGACGGGATAACGCGGGGGATGGGAGGAGAGAGGGGAGCCGAGGGGAGGGCGCTTTGTCCCCTCCACAACATTTAACTTCTTTTTAAGAAGCGCCGACGACGTCGCCGAGGGCGAGGCGGCGTCACTGTCCCGCAGAGCCCTTGCGCGGGACGGGGCGGGCAGGCCATTGTCCGGCACCGGAAGTGGACTCGACAGAATCACTCACTTCCCCCCTCTGCGAGAAAGGCGTCGGCGCGCAGTAACCTATCGGCTGTATAAGGTCTAAGCCTGCAGGCGGGCACCCGGGCCGCCTAGGACCGCACCCTGCGCGCTGCGCGCCCTCCTCCTCCTCCCCAGCCTGGCTGCCGCGCCGGGATGTTTTAGAACGCGTTGCTACAGCGGGCCGCGCGGCGGCACATTGCGACAGTGCGGGAGGGGAGCCCATCCTCCAGGGCTCTGCCTGCCGGGCCGGGCCGGGCCAGGGGCCGCGGTCCTTCCTGCGGCGATGCGCCGGCTGCCCTCGTCCTGGGCCCTGCTGGACTCGAGCTCATGTAGCTGGAGCAAGCGAGGGGTGGGTTGGGGGGAGGGGATACACTCATACAAAATGTGTACAATGATTTATTTTTTTCATTCATTTCATATTTTGTTTTCATTTTGATTATGATTTTTCAATGAAAATTTTTGTCACTATATGACAAATTTTGATCTTTTACCCCCCCCCTTTTTTTTTAAACAATGTTTTTCGAAGTGACACCCCGCTCGGGAGCAAGCACCCCAGCCCAGCACCACAGCAAAGCCCTGCGCGGCCAGTGGCCTCGGCCTCCTCCGCGCCCACTGACGGGACGGCAGCGGAAAACAAGAAAGTCATCGCGACGCGACGTGTTCGGAATGAATCCGCCCAATCCTCTGAGCGACCGCCCAGCCCAGCTTCGCCTCGCTCCGCCCTGCCCCGCCCTGCCCCGCCCCGCCCCGCCCCGGCCGCGGCGCATCGCCGGCCCCCGTACTCGACAGGTAATTATGAGCCGCCCACGGACTTCTCCTCGCTCGTTGTAAACCATAAAAAATATATATTTCCCTTCTTTTTGCTGTGTGGTTTTGCTCTGCAACTGCTGCTGCTGCTCTGATCCCCAGCTTCCGCGCCCTGCCGCGCCCTGCGGGACCAGGACGGTGCACAGTAACGACGCCCCGCCCCGCCCCGCCCCGCCCCGCCCCGCCCCGCCCCGCCCCGCCCCGGTCCTGTATATATGGAGCGTAATGCCTGGTGTAATCTGCAATGAGTACAGCGACGGGTGAGGGAGCACGGTGCGCGGTGGGCCGAGGCGGGCGGGGCGGGGCGGGGCGGGGCGGGGTGTGGGAGGGGCGCGGTGCAGCACCAGGCAGCACTCATCCGTAGCGCACGTCCTTGTGTTCGTTGGCGTCGCGCACGTGAGGTTGTGCAGCAGTCAACCACCTAGAAACCCCTCTGCATGGCGCCGCGCAGCGCCGGGCCGGGCCGGGTGCCGCTGCCGCGCGGCTCGGATCGGGGGTCGGGTTCCCTCGGAACTAGAGTGGCGTGTCGTAACCACGACAAAGAGGGTAACCGTACCTAGCGTCGTCACGGAGTACCCCAATGCGAGAATGCGGGTGCAATGCGGCCTAGTCGCGTACAGAGCTACACAAGCACACAAAGGAAATCCTTATCCTATAAACCACGAAGAGCACACGAGAAAAAAAAACACTACAGATTGGTAGTCAGAATTAATAATAAATTACCGGATCCGTGGTTAGCCAAAAAATTTGCTGGGGCACCAAAGATTTAATAGTCAAAGACAAGAATTAGTTGCTACTGCAATCTTGTATACACTTTTTTTTTTTTTGGGTGTGTCTTTTTTCTCCGTGCATCTCTCGTGTGTATCCGAGGGCCCCATAAAAAGGTGTGTGCTGGCAGCACCACCGGCGGTGTTACGGTCGGTGGTGGCCGTTGCGGTGGTCCAGGCCCGGCTGGGGTGGGGCGACCGTGGTCGCCGTGCTGCCCGTCGCGGTGCTGTGGCACTATAGAGCCCGTCCCATTAGCCGAGAGGCGGTCCACCGCCTCCCCCGGAGAAAGCCGTGCGGCTGAGCGGCGGGGCGCACCGCACGGGGAAGGGGTAAGATATTTGCACTCTGGTGCGACTCTGGTGTCGGTGTCGGGGGGTAAAATCATTAACGAGTGCGGTGCGTACAAGGGTGCGTTCCGACTATCCACTACCCCCGGGGATGAATTAATCGTACGGCAATTTTATTCCGGCGGTACAAGACATCGCACGATAAGCTTGAACTCTCTTCGGGGGGGGGGGGGGGGGGATCTTCGCCCACAAGACGTGCCTTGAGGAGGTATTACCCTTACGAAACGAAAACCATACCGAAACTTGCCCTGAACAGCACCGAAACTGGTCCGAATCGTTCGGGCCCTGTACACCTTTTTCAGGAATTGCAAGGTAATACCTGGGAATGCCGGAAAGCGACAAAGTATGCTCTACACTGTAAAAAAAAATTGTTGTAAATTAACAACAAATTTCTTGCTAAGTTTTGTGATGGAGCATCATGTTTTAAAACAAGCTCTTTTGTTTATGTATCAAAATTATTGTAAAATTACAACACTATCTGTTTCGGAACAACTATAACTTTGTACATATACAAAATTGTTGTTCCGTAACAAATTTTGCTGTAAAATAACATCACATATTTGTTGTAGACAAAAATGACTTCGTTTGTTTTTAAACAACAAAATCATCAGTAAAAAGTTTGTACTTCGACAATATTTTTTTACAGTGTAGTCCAGGTACAATCTTGGATGAAATTCCAGCATAATAGCCTATAGAATTTTTAATGACTTAAAAATGTATGACCTTATGCGTCTACCTCCTCCTTCTATCAAAAATGTAATCCTTAAACAAATCCTTGGTTGGTACCTGGCTGTTAAGAAGTAATTTTGTTTTGTATAAACATATTTTGTTTGTCTTCTGTTGTTTTTGTTTACTTTTCTCTTTAATTTTATTTAGAGTTTATTTTTCGTTACCTATGAAGAAGCCGATTTATACGGCAGTGGGGCTCATAGCCCTTTTGTATCGATCGTAAATAAATTTCCATTTTTTTTTTTCATTTACAATTCCGTGTGTATCCGAGTTGTCGGAGCAATATTTCCTCGACTAGCCAACTCGCGGGTGTGAAGGAGCCATAACCACGCCGCTCTCCCGCCTGTGGGCATGCAGAGGCAGCAGGTGAAACTCCTACAAATAACGAGCCGTTCAAATAGAAAGCCCTTTACTTGTGCCGGGCCGGGCGGGGCTGGGCCAGCGGGCGCGCCCCGGGGAATGCGCCGCACGGTCGCGACCGACTCGTTCTCGTTGTTGTCCGTTTCGAACAACCACCGCGGCCGGCCTTGCAGGGAAAATGTTGATTGGATGCTCAAAAATACGACTTTTCATACTGACGGATGGATTAAGTCCCATGAGGAAACAGTAGATGGGTATATGTTCCTTATTCACTGCAAACCCTGGAATCCAATTCCTCACTCAAAATGGGAGAGGACACTTTTCCATACCAAATTAGAGTGATAATTTTTAACATCACTCTTTTCGAGCGAGATATTTTTGAGCCTCGCTCTATTTGAGTAAGGATTTTTGAACCTCACTTAATTTGAGCACGAATTCTCACTTTATTTGGGCGAGGTCTCAAAATTCTTTCTCATAAAGGGCGAGGGATAAAATTCTTACTCACCAGAGAGTAATAAAATTGCCCTCAAATTCTCACTTGTATGAGGCGAGAAATTATGACTCGTAGATTTTCAGTGTTTAAAAAATAGCCAATAAGAGGTCGCCAAAGGTACTAGATCGTATTTCTTTTCCTCACGAAACCAAGTCCACCGAAAGTCTCCCTTTCAAACATCAGTAGGGCAAAGCGACAAAAATAGATAAGATAAAAAATAATGATTGAACTCTAAAGTGTTTACTTGGAAATTTGCGTAGTAACTACTAGGCATTCTGTGCTGTCATAACTCATCAAGAAAATATTTAGTGTACTTATATATTCTTGAACGTTTTCCCCAGTATAACTTAACGTTTTTTTAGTGTTAAGATGACAGTGAAATAAAATCCAGAAAAAAAACGTTTGAAAACACTGGGAATTATTTTAATAAGACTGAAGAATTTTTCGATAAGTTATGACAGCTCAAAACGCCTAGTAGCCACTAGGCTAATTTCCTAGTAAAACCTTCAGATATGCATGTGAAAAAAAGAGGACGGAAAGGACTAGCGCCAGACTAGCGGACTAGGGCGTGGGTGAGTTCAGGCGAAAAACTCACATTAGGAGGCGCATTAATACGTTCCATCGAGCTTGCTAAAACGCAAAAGACGACGCCACAGAAAAAAAATCTTATAGGACATAAAAAGAAGGAAAGCAAAGAAGGTCGGCGAAATACCTTAGAAATAATAAGACGAAGAATAGTCATCATCATAAAGTAAAGAGAAAGAGAGAGGGAGGACGGGGGAAGGGGCGAATAAAGGCGGTAGGCGCGAATGGTGCCATAGTGCCATAGGCGAACACAATGAGCGCATATGTTCCTGGGCCCGGCCGGTCCGAGCCTGGCGCTGCGCTTCCTGGAGGCTCCAGCCTCCAATGGAGGAGGCGAGGCGGGTCTGCCCTGTTCCAGCCCGGGTAATTGCATCAATCGGCCCCCAAGCGCAGCCCAGGCCAGCGCGCCCCAAAGAGCAGTACAGTACGGCCCAGCAGCCCCGGCCGGGCCCGGGCCGGGCCAGCAGCACGGCCAAAAGAAACTCATTTGCCTAATTAGCAGCAGCAGCCATGCCGGTGCTGCGCTGCCCCATGCAACTATGGCAATCCCAGGAAGACGCCTCGCGCCCGTAGTGCGACCAGACCAGGCCGGGCCGTGCGGAAGGAGAACAAGAGGATCCTCTTATTGCCTTCTCGCAGGTGCGGACCCATGGCATCTCACTAAGGGGGTAGGGGTAAGGGGAGGAGGACGGGCACATTGGGCCTTCCCTCCCGGCAGCTCGAAGGTACAAACTGCGCACGGCTGCCCGTCGCGCTGATGCTCGCCGTGTTCCTGCTCGAGCCCCGGCCCCTAATGTGCATGTGCCATGCGCCTCTGGCGAGCGGCCAGCCGCTGCTGACCGCGCGGGGTCAGGCGAGGAAGGGGCGCGGGTAATTCGAGATGGTAGTACCGCGCTCGTACAGGGCAGGCCATGCACGAACACGCGTACAGGGCGGGGCGGAGCAATGGAGATGCGCCACACAGGACCCCGCCCCGCCGCCCCGCCGCCCCGCCCACGCAGCCGCGTAGTCACCGGGAAAACGGAGGAGTCGCTTTCTAAGTTTCCAGGAAAACATTATTAGTCGCGTCGGTGCGTAAGGCGAGGCGCACGATCCTCTAGAGGAGTGAGGCGGCGGCCGGCAGCCCCGAGCGCAGCGCACCTTCTGTGACTTGCCCGCGTCGTCTGCCCCTTTTCTCCGAGGACAGACAGAGGAGCATGTCAGGTGGTTGGTATGGGGCAGGACACAGACCGGCCCGTGGGGGAGACAGCTCAAAATTTTAATGTACACAATTTGAGAATTTTTGTAAATTTTTGGAAATGTTCATAGAATTTTTGTGAATTTTCTCAATTTTCTAGCATTTTTGTGAATTTTCCCGAATTGCAAGGTGTACAAAAGTATCAGAGTTGTTTCCCTCTCGGGCCAGCCCCAATCCGTGCCGTCTTGAGCGTTCCACGCGGCGCCGGCTGCATGCACTCGAGCCCTGCCGGCCGGCCCGGAATACGGGAGTGGAAAGGTCATTCATCCGGAGGAGGAGGACGCTATCGAGCGATTCACCGCGGTCGTGGTCTTGTGATCACTTCCCAGTCAAAGCCAGGCGGGTCGTGGGGACCGCCATGCGCCTGCGCCGATGGGTACTTCCGAGCGTACACCACTTTGCCTGCTTCTACCTGGTTTTCCCGAGTTTGTTTTAAATCTTTAAGGATTTTTTCTTGATTTTTTTTTTGAGACTGTACACATATTTTTATTTTTTTGTTGGAGAACGTTCGTACCCCTTGGTCTGCTCCGTACTATGGCCGTGTGCTGCTCTGTACTCCGCCCCACGACCAACGCTGAGGGGCCCAGCCGGGCCCAGCCCTCACAAGGACGCTCGTCTGTGAGCCTCTGGCGACGCCGAGCGGGGCGTAGCAGGGCGGCCTGAGGCACGGCCCTCGGCCCTCCGAGGAAGGTCCACCAAGGTCCACTACTTCCACTTGGCCCATAGATCGGAAGTCGACTTTCTTCTCAAGAGAGCTTCGGGGCTGGGCCGTGCGTTGCGTCCAGTGCCCTGCCATCATCCCGTAGGAGAGGAGAGTGGAGGGGGAGGGGAAGAGCACCGCTAACCGGTAAGCCGACCCCCCCCTCCCCCCTGGGCATACCATATACCTGCGGCGCGGCAGCGCGGCGGCGCAGCGGACGGGACGGGACAGGACGAGACGGGCAGGCCGGCAGGCCCAACTGCAGTCCACGCCTTCCTACTCGAGTTGCGTCGTTCCGCTTCGACTCTGACCGCGAGCTGCCCCGCTCGGGACGCCCTCGGGACAGGCCTGCAGGCTGATTCCGAAGGTCGCGCTCTTGTGTCTCCGTCCCTGTCCCACCTATGGCGGTGCCCCATGAGTGCGACGAGGACGGGGGCGCGAGAACGATCTTATTCGGAATCAGACAGCTGCCCCGCTCAGGACGCCCTCGGCACGGGCCTGACGGCGCCTGGGACACCACCGGGTCGCGCACACACCGCGCGGACACCATTGTGGCGACTAACGAAGCCGAATGGGTGATTCGGAGAGGGAGAAGGAGATATGGAGAGACGGACAAGACAGCAGAGCACGACGTCCTGCAGGAGGCAAAAGGGAACGGTCGACGCGACGAGAATGACGCACTGAAAACGGGGCAACCGTTCGTCGTCCGCATGAATCAGACAGGAGATCCTCGCACCTAACGCCAGTGAGAGCTCGCCCGAGCGCCGCGCCGCCGCCCTTCCCCCTTCACCTCTCATTCGCGCCAATCCAATCCAGCACCCGGGAGAAGGTACGGGTCCTCGTACTGACGGAGCTCGGATTTCGCGATGCGGATCTTCCTCTCTCCCCCTCTACACCGTTCCGTCACTGTTTCTCTCTCTCTCTCTTTCTCAATCTCCCGCTCCACTCCTTGTCTATCCCTCTCTCTCGCTGACCTCTCCCGGCCCGCGGCCCGCGCCGATCAGTCAGGCTGACCCTTCCCTCGGCGCGCTGCGCGCTGCGCTGCCCCGGTGCCCCGCGGCGCCCTCCCCTCCCCGCCTCTCCTCGCGTGTCTCCGCGTCCTGCCTATCAGATCGTGCCCGACTGAGGAAGGAATGAGAAGGGAAAAAGAAAATGAGATAGCTTCGGCAAGGGCCTGGCCGGCCCCGGCCGGCCCCGGCCCCGGACCCCACAACAGGCCTGCGAAAGTAAAGGAGAGGGGAAAAAAAAAAGAACAGGAGGGGAAAAAATTAAAAGAGGAACGGACGGACACTCAGCGCGGCCAACGCGATGGTCGCTACGCTACGGCGGAAGTGCACCTGGCGTAGTGTCTGCAATAGTCGTCAAAATCGTCATCGTCATGACGGCGGCGGCAGAAACGGCACTCGAAGAGTAACTAAACAACACTACGACGCACGTAGGGCGGGCACGTGTACCGGCACCGGCGAGCACCTGGTACCGACCGCCCTGCCGCCGGCGTGGCGTGGGGCAGGGAGCAGGACACACGATACTTACAAGGATACTCGCAGTCACCTTACTCCGCTTGCATATCCATCCGCCAGGGCCGCCGACACCTCCACGCTCCCACTCTCACACAAACAAACAAACGCGCGCGCGGGCGCGCACGCCGCCCCGTGCTGAGAGCTGTCACCGGCACGGACGACGCGACGTCATACAACGTCCTCGACGCTCGACCACTCGCGCACTGACGGGACGCGATGGGGACCGCGCGCCGCGCGGGGCCAGGCAGGTACGGCTAGGACGGCTAGGAGGACGAGCCGGAGCCGCGAGGGGGGGGGAGGGGCACGACTGCAGCCCCTGCCTGCAGCCGCCAGAGCCCGCTAGCAGAGCGCGGAGCAGCGCCGCGCCGAGAGCCGCGGAGATCCAGAGACACCTGGCGGCATGCGGTCCAAACGCTGCCGTGACCCTCGAGCGCGGAGTATCGCCCGCCCGCGCCCGCCCGCCGCGCCGCCTGGATGCGTCCTGCGTAGGCAGTCCCGCCGTGCGCGCCGACTGGGCGGGTGGCCTACCCACCGCTCGGGCAGGCGCTCCACCCCGCGCCACTGTGTGATTTGGCCTCTGTTGTTGTTTGTTTGGGTGGACAGTAGGATGGGCGTGCAGGGCCGGTTCGAGGAGGGGGTAGATCGGCAGTAGGGGTTTCATTCCGTTTATTCTTGGCAGCCGGCCGGGTTCACGTCGAGGCGGGGAGCGTCCCGGCGCCCGGCTCGGCCCGGCGCGTGGCGGACTGACAGCCGTCGCTGCGTTGCTACGAGAGGACCGCACAGCACCCGACAGCGCCGGCGAGGCGGCCGTGGCCCTCCTTGTGGTCGCGGGGCTTGGCGCTCGGTTGGACCGGCACTCAGGACGGTGCTGTCCGGCGCGCAGAGGGCTCTCTGGGTATGGCCGCGCCGGGGCGGGGGCCGGGGCGCGGCGGCCGCGCCGGTGACCGGCGTACTCCGCCAGGCCAGGCCAGGCCCCGCGCGGCCGTGGTGTATTCTGGGTGCGTGACGGCTAGTGAGAAGGGGAGGAGTCGCCCTGAGGCGGAGGAGGAGGAGGCCCCCGGCGACGCGGCGGGGCGCTCAGTACCGTCGCGGTCGTGCGTGGCTGGCGGGGCGTCGAGCTGCACGCCAACAAGGCCGGTCGGGTGCGGAGCGGTCCGGTCCGGTGCGGTCCGGTCGCGGGCCTGGGCGGCGCGCGCGAGTGTCAGTTCTGTGCGGGAGGTGACCGGCGCGGCGCCAACACCCGGCGAGCACGCGGCGCGGGGCGGGAGCGCTACGGGGCGGGGTCGACGCCCCCATCCCTTTTCCCGGCGAGTCTTTGGTACGGACGCGTCCTGGTCAACAGCGGCGTCGAGGTCCTCCTGCGGGGCAGGATGTGGCGCCTGCTGCCGGCGGCCCTGTGCGTCCTGCTGGGGCTGGCGGCCGCCGCGGCCAACCTCCGCGACAGGGGCATGGGGATGGACATGGACAGGGACAGGGAGGAGCCCAGGACGCTGCACATTGGTAAGACTTGAGGAGCATGCAGGCGAGAGGAGCGAGTGCTGCACGTGGCTGGCAGGGCAGGGGCTGGTTGGGGTGGGAGGCATGGCGGGGCATGGCGGGGCATGGCGGGGCGGGGTCGTGTCGCCGTCACTCTAAATACCGCGGCCGCCCATAAACACCACCACGCCCGCGCTGAGGCATGGTGCAGGGGATACGGAACCAACGTCAGCCGCTTTACGGTGCGGAACGGCACAGAACAGGGGCGAAAATGAGCCAGGCGCAGTAAGGCGGAGGGGGGGAGGGGGCGGAGGGGGCAAAAGGGTTGCTGGCACAAAACTGTAGAAATGTGAGACTGAACTTACCCATGTTTCGCAGCCGGGCTGTTCCAGGATGACGAGTGGCAGGAGATCATGGCATTTCGGGCGGCCATCGAGCGCGTCAACAACGACAAGAAGATCTTGCCCGGGATCACGCTGGAGCCCGTCGTGGAAGTCCTCGGCAACATGGACAGCTTCATGGCGAGCAGGAGAGGTGCGTGAGCGCCACGTGCCAAGTCATCCTGCAAACACAAGAGCGTTTGTCTGGGAATCACCTGCCTGTTTACTTTCTCTCCGTAGTTTGTAACCTCACGTACAGCGGGATCGCGGCGATATTCGGCCCTAAGAGCAGGCAGACGGCCAATATCGTTTCCTCCATCGCGGAGACGCTCGAGATTCCCCACATAGTCACGCATCCCGCCATGGCGAAGCGGCCCACCAACTATCAGATAAATGTCTATCCCGACCGCAGTAGTCTGTCACAGGTGAGTTGAAGGCGGCAGCAGGAGCCCCTGCGGCTGTTGAAGCGCGTTGCTCTCCGATCTGACGGCGGTCGTGTTCCAGGCCATCGTGGACCTGCTGGAGGACATGGCGTGGAAGACCTTCACCATCGTGTACGAGGACGACGAGGGGCTTTTCCGGCTCCAGGAGGTGCTGAAGGCACACAGCGCGCGCGACAGTCCAGTCACCGTCCGCCGGCTCGGCCCGGGACCCGACTACAGGCAAGTGCACCGCGAAGCACCGCGGCCAAACCTATGTGAAAGTAGCTGCTGTACGCGGGGGTGTGCTGAGAACATCTCCTCGCCAAGGAGGTGGCCTCTGTCGTGCCTGGCTGACGCCGTCGCGTGTCGGGTAGGCCGCTGCTCAAGGAGATACAGAACAGCACCGAGACGCGCATCATCCTGGACGTGTCTGCGGATAAGCTCATCGACATCTTCCACCAGGCCAAGCAGGTCAAGCTAATGGGCGACTACGTCAGCTACCTCGTCACGTCCCTGGTGAGCGCCCGCAGCTGTCTGCGAGGGGACAGGGGAGGGTAACGTACTCCATTTGGGTAACATACTCACGCTCGCGCTCCCCTTGGCTTTCGTGCAGGACGCGCACACGCTCGACTTCTCCGAGCTGGACGTATGGGCGGAGGAGGAGACGGGCGTGTCCAACATCACGGGCTTCCGCCTGGTCGACCCCAGCTCCATGGAGGTGCAGAACGCGGTGCACGACTGGATCTGGACCGAGCGGCTGCGCGGCAACACCATCACGCTCACGCCCGCGCTGGTGCGCACGTCCTCGGCGCTCGTCAACGACGCCGTGCACATGTTCGCGCGAGCGCTGCACCAGCTGGACCAGACCGAGCCCTACATCGTCGAGTCGCCGCTGTCGTGCGAGGCCGCCGACAAGTGGGAGCACGGCGAGCGAATCGTCTCCTTCATCAAGGCCGTAAGCTGCTGCTGCCGCCACCGCTGGGCTTCTAAAAGCGTCGTCATTTTTTAAATTATTATTTTAGAATTTTTTCCGAGAATACATATTTTATGTGTGTTTTTTTGTTTGCTTTGTTTTTTTCTTATTTCAGCTTTTTTTGTCATGATGATTATTAGTTTGGGAATTCATAAAAGCAGTACCTCGAAAAAGAAAATCGTACCAGCCACGTTTTTCCCGTTCAGAAAATATATTTCCCTCGATATTTCCGTTTATTCATTTTTTTTTAAATTGGTTTTTTGGGGGGGCAAAAAAAAGGAAACAATAACCTTTTTTTTTTTCAAACTTATTATTTTTATCCGCTTTTTTAGAGCCCTGGCAAATTTTCATTTGTGCGTAACGTTTGCGCAAACTGGATTTTCAGCGCGTCGCCTCCTCACAACCGAGTTTATCTGCTCTGCTGATTTGAATCACATTTTTTAAATCCCCTCACAGAAATACAGCGATCCGGACAACACAGAGAGGGGGATGACGGGGCCGCTGTGGCTCGACAAGGACGCAGACCACATGCGCACCAACTTCACACTCACGCTCATCGAGACGCGCGCCGACAACGCGACGGGCACGTGGAACAGCTCCGGCATCCACCTGTTCCGATCCGTCGAGGAGATGGAGCGCTCCACCAAGGAGCTGCTCTCCAAGAAGGTGATGCGCGTCGTCTCAAAGCTGGTGAGTCGTCGTGCTGGCTGCGGTTGTCGGGGGCGCGCTCGTCACAACACATGTGGAAACAAGCCGCGCTTCGAGTGCAGGGCGCGCCGTACCTCATGAAGAAGGAGAACTGGACGGAGGACATGGGGAACGACGGCTTCCGCGGCTATGCCATCGACCTGATCGACGCCATCGCCAAGGAGCTGCACTTCAAGTACGAGTTCTACCTGGTCAAGGACGGCAAGTACGGCAGCCTCAAGGATGGGCGCTGGGACGGCATCATCAAGGACCTGCTGGACAGGGTGAGTCGGGGCGCGACGCTACTTCACCTCCTACCACTCATACGGAGGGGGAAGTCAAAATCGAAATATTATTCATGGGCAGCAAGGGGTAGATAATTTTTAGCAGATGATACCTTAAGACACCACACCTACACTAAACATAAAATTGAACTTGTAAATTTAAGGTGTCAACAAGCTTTTACTCTCGTTTTTTTCTCATATTGTTCGAGAATCGAAGAAATAAATTTTGAAATTTTGTCACAGAAAGCTGATTTGGGCATCTGCGACCTGACCATAACCTACGACCGGGAGCGCGCCGTCGACTTCACTATGCCGTTCATGAATCTCGGTAAGAAGTACAGCTGTTTCTCACACGATCAGCGTCCAGATGTTTATGTACTGCTTGGCGGAGAGGCTGCTGGATACAGGGCTGGGTCCGCCAGAGGACTGTCCTCTGTCCTTTCCCGTTCACGACCTCTGCCGACTCCCGACCGGACCTGGCACTGCGCATGCGCACCGTAGCGGCTAGACTCCACTCGCCTCCAGGCTCCGGGCCGCGGGCCTGGACGCGTCAGGGCTTTCTCACTTCGGAGATCGGGGGTGTCTCTTTTTCTCTATCTCTATCTCTCTTTACCCATTAGACACTGTGAAAAATATGTTCGTAGATTTACGATTTATTTTGTAAATTGCGACTTACGTAAAATGCTGTAAATTTACGACAGCCAATTCTTGCTTGGAATTGAATTTCAAGTCGATAGGTACTGCTTGTAATTTTACTATATCGTAATTTTACAACCCCACTTCGCCGAAAATTTTCCCGTAATCCTACGACAATTTTTCACAGGAAGTGGAAGTGGGAATGAGAGAGATAAAGCACGTCCCCGATCTCAAAGTGATGGGGCCCCGCTCCAGGCCTCCAGGCCTCGGGGCTTCCGGGTAGTGTTTCCAATGCGGTCGGATTCTGGCTGCACCCGACTGTTTTCCGTCTCTCTCACTCTCATTCGTGTCAAGTGAGAGGGAGAGAGACAGAAGACAGTCGGGCGGTACAGCCAGAATCCGACCGATTGGAAACACTACTTCCGGGCGTGAGCGCGTGCGCAGCGTGGCAGCTGGTTTAGCTAGCGGCTAGCTCTCTGCTAGGGGCGGAAATCCGGACTTCTCGAATGATTATCGCTTCTTCCCCTAACCACCCTCTCTGCCCATAGGAATCTCCATCTTGTACTCGAAGGCCCCCCCAGAGAACCCCAACCTCTTCTCGTTCCTCGAGCCGCTGTCCACGGAGGTGTGGATCTACATGGCGTCGGCTTTCATAGGCGTGTCACTCTTACTCTTCATCCTGGCGCGGTAAATACAATTCATGTTGTGTGTGTGCCTTGCCTCGTCACAAGGAAAAGAAAAAGAAAAAAAAATGCTGCCTTTACCTCATGCAAATAATTGCAATCGTCTGTTGCTGTTGACCTGTTGTTGCCGCGGCAGTTGCAATCACACATCCCTAGTCATACTGCTAGTGTTATGCTGAGTAATGCATCACATAATGCATCTGACGTCGCTGATTGGCACCTGTTGGCGTCTGGTAAAACATTCAAAGTGCCCCCAGAAAAAAAGAAGAAGAAGAAAATTGCTAATTACCCTTACGTAATGGGATCTGCAATCAGCTGTCGGCCTGTTGTTATTTCCGCAACAGTTGCGATCACACACATGCCTAGTCATACAGCTCGCGTTATGCTTAGTAATGCTTAGTACTGAGTACTGCAATTGTCGTCGCTGATTGACATCTGTTGGCGTCTGGTAAAACATGCAAAGTGCCTTCGGGGAAAAAAAAAGAAAAAAAAACTTTCTCATTTTTAGGGTGACCCCTCTGGAGTGGAACAACCCTCATCCGTGCAATCCGGAGCCGGAGGAGCTTGAGAACACCTTCACCCTCATAAACAGTATGTGGTTTGCCATGGGCTCGTTCCTGCAGCAGGGTTGCGACTTCCTGCCCCAGTAGGTCTTCAACAAGCCGTGTTCCTTTGCAAATGTCTCGGTGCAAACTTGACTGAGTCGAGTTGTGCAACTCCCCCAGGGCGCCCTCGACGCGCATGGTGGCCGGCCTATGGTGGTTCTTCACGCTCATCATGATCTCCTCGTACACGGCCAACCTGGCCGCCTTCCTCACGGAGGCGGGCCTCAACAAGGAGAGTATCAACAGCGCCAAGGACCTGGCTGCCCAGAACAAGGTCCTGTACGGCTGCTTGGCCGGAGGCTCCACGCAAGGTTTCTTCGCCGTCAGTATCGACTCACTCGCATTATATCTGCCACACCATTGCCATTGTCCCCTAACAATCTCCCCGCACTGGGCTGGGCCGGCAGAACTCCAACTTCTCCGACTACCAGCGCATGTGGTCCATCATGACGGCGGCGCGGCCTTCCGTGTTCACCAAGAGCAACCCGGAGGGCGTGGAGCGCGTGCTCAACGGCAAGCGGGACTACGCCTTCTTCATGGAGTCCACCAGCATCGAATACGAGTGCCAGCGCAAGTGCGACCTCAAGATGGTGGGCGGGCACCTCGACTCCAAGGGCTATGGCATCGCTATGCCGAGAAGTAAGTCGCCGGCCGGCACCGAGGTACCGTGGACGATGTGAAAGGGAAGAGTTTAGAAGAAGACGGGGGAGAGTAAAAATAAAAAATAATGATAATAAAAACAACAAAATTGAAGTCTGGAGGCTGACGTGATCCAAGTCCGCGAGAATGGTGATCCACCGAACGATCTCGTTTGCAGATTCGCCGTACAGAGCAGTCATCTCGGGCGCCGTCCTCAAGCTGCAGGAGTCTGGGAAGCTGGTGCAGCTCAAGGAGCTCTGGTGGAAGCAGATGGACGGCGGCGGCACCTGCGGCACCGGGGAGGATCTGCCGGACAGCAGCGACGACAACAAGCTCACCATGGCGCACGTGGGCGGCGTCTTCCTCGTCCTCACGTACGGCTGCGTGGGCGCCATCTTCGTGGCGGTAGGCGAGTTCCTCTGGAGCACGCGCGCAGTCGCCATCGAGAACAAGGTGAGCCCCGGCGCGGCGCAGCAGCGCACCCGCCAAGAAACGCTATTAATAACAGACTTTATAGCGAGGGAAAAAGGGGGGGGGGGGGGGGGGGGGGGAAATCACTCATACAAAATGTGAAGAATAATTTTTTTTACCCCCGACGCAAAATGTTCTGTACGCCAAAGGTGCGCGTTTAGTTCGTCTTGACGAACTGTGCGCGACCTTCTGCTGAGGTCGCTAAGAGTACGCTATGGTTCGCCGCCCGTGTTCGCTTTTAGGTCGCATAGGTCTCACTACGCGACCTTTTGAGTTCGCTCGACGTACTTGGCGTACCAAAAACTAACTCAGTTGCTCGCGCGCTGAGGTCGCTTCTTGTTCGCTACAGGTTCGCTTTTAGTGCGCTTTTAGGTCGCTTTACATGCGTTTAATGTTCGTCATGCGGAGGGGGGCAGTTGTAGGGGGGTTGTGGGTGGGGAGCAGGCGGCAGGCGCAGGCGCAGGCGCAGGGGTTGGTGCTTCAAGGGGTAGGAGTTGGAAGGTAAAGTAGCATGTGATAATTTTATTAGGTTTATCTAGCTGCATGTGAAAGTAGACAAATGCAGCACTGCAGAGTCGGCTCGGATACCCCCGGGATATACCCACACCAACATACATCAGGAAGTCTTCCGGTTCAAATGCAGTTATAAGTCTTAAACACAATTTGTTGTTCACTTGAGAGTGACCAAAAGAAAAGCCCGCTTTAATAGTGTGTAGTAGCACTCAAACATCACTTCTGCGAGCGCAGAGTATCATGGACTGTTCTGCGGGCACCCTAAGTGGACTACTCTGTGTTAAAGATTCTTTAACTGCTTACCAGTAGAACACTCAAGACGTCAGTCAAAACGCTACAGCCACACAGCTGCTGCCTTGCTGCCTCGTGCTGCTGCTCCGACTGCACGCACGCACGTCCTTCCTCTGCGGCTTCCACTCTTAGACTAACGCGTCCGTCTCCGTCTCTAGCTACTGTGCTACTGTGCTGAGACGAGACCTCAGGTCTCTCCACCGTGCCTCAGGTACTCCGAGTGTCCCGGGCCCGGGGCCGCCCCATCCCTCCCCTCCCCTGCTCGGAAGTGCGCTGGCCGGGGTTTCCCGGAAAATACCGACATCGCGGGGCTCTCCAGGCCAGGCGAACCTGACGATCAGAAAGCGTACCGAGGTCGCTCTCAGAGCGAACTAAAAGCGTACCCTGACGACCCAAGCGAACAGAAAACGTACTGAGTCGCTCCCCAAAGCGAACAGAGCGTCTCGAAAACGAACCGTAGACGCACCTCCTCGAGGGCGCCGACGAACCCCGACGACCCGTTAGCGTACCATGCGCGACCCTCCGCGCACCGATAGCGAACGAAAAGCGAACGTTTAGCGAACAATCATTTTGGGTCGGGACCTTTTAGAATTTTTTTGGTTTCGATTTCGTTTTTGATTTTTCAAGGAAAATTTATATTACTTCTTGATGCATTATGACCCTTTTCCGAGGGGGCCTCAACTCTTGAAATCATGTGTACACAATCGCTGATATCTTCGAAATCATTGTCAAAAAATGTGGATCTATTGCCGAAAAAAATTGATTTGAGTGCGTATTTTGGGCTCACAAAGCTCAAAATACGCTTTACGAATTTTTTCATTCAATTATAAGAGGTGTAATCATATGAAATCATGTGAAATCTTGAAATCATGTGTACAAATTTTGGGTGAGTTGAGGCCCCCTCGCCCTTTTCCCCCATTTCTGCCTATTTTCTTCTTTTTGGAGATTTCAGATTTTTTTTCTGCATCTTTCATCTTGATTTTTTTTTAACTTTTATAAATGTTTAATTTTTGGGGGGCCGTAAAATGATTTTTTGAAATGCCCCGCTATATAGTCTGTCTACACGCGCCTCGTCGCGTCCTATCTGCCAGTGTGACACGTCTCTTGCTGTGCCGTCTGCAGATCAGCCCCAAGGAGGCGCTGATGAAGGAGATCCGGTTCGCGGTGCGGTGCAGCGAGGACACCAAGCCCGTCAAGCACCGCACGCCCACGCCCAGCTCGAGCCGGAGCGGCAGCCGCTCCATGGGCATGGGCAGGTCCCTGGCGCGCTCTCTGCTCAACCTGAACGCCTTCCAGCGGCTGGGCGCGGGCGCCCTGGGCGGCGAGAAGAAGAAGTAGTGGGCGCCGCAGCGAACACAGGCAGTGCCCTGCTGGGCCGGGCCGGGCAGCGGCCGCGCCCTTCTCGACGAGCTGCCCCTCTGCAATTCGTTTTTCTTCATCCACTTTTGCACGGCAGCCGAGCATGTTACCAGCGTGTACATTCCAAAAGACTGTAGGCCTCTGATAGGCGTCGATATTGTGGGGCTTTTTAAAAAGTGGCCCCTTAAGTCTCGGCGAGAGGAGGTTCATTTCCTTAGGTGCACTTCAGAAATTCGAGAAATACGCATCAGTGAATCAAGTGTATTTCGTTTAGAATGAATGAGATTCTTTTTCATAGACTATCTTTACATATTTGGAAATAAAAACAAAACGTGCAGTTATTTTAGATAGCATTACATATATTTATTACATCATTATACAATGTTTTCACAGAGTGGCTCTAATACTTAAATACGCAGCTGAGCTGACAATCCCCCGCGCCCAGCGCTTGAGCTATTCTCTCCCAGAGCAGAGGGGCCAGAGAATTCCCACTGTGCTCCGAATTGGCGTTGCCTTTCAGACGACCCTCGGAGACTACCCTGCCCTCCAGCGGAAGCCCCAGAACCTAATTGTCCTTCAAAGTCAGAGTCTCTCTGACCGTTGAAATCGGCCTGTCCCCCAAGAGAGCCTCCGAAATCACCCTGTCCGCCCGCGGCGCCTCCTATACCACCCTGTCGTCCGGCAGCACCTCCGAAACGAGCCTGTCCTCCAAAACCACCCCGTCCTCCGGCGGCGCCTCCCATACCACCCTGTCCTCCGGCGGCGCCCCCCATACCAACCTGTCCTCCGGCAGAGCCTCCCATACCACCCCGTCCTCCGGCGGAGCCTCCCATACCACCCTGTCCTCCGGCGGCGCCTCCCATACCAACCTGTCCTCCGGCAGAGCCTCCCATACCACCCCGTCCTCCGGCGGCGCCTCCCATACCAACCTGTCCTCCGGCAGCGCCTCCCATACCACCCCGTCCTCCGGCGGCGCCTCCCATACCACCCTGTCCTCCGGCAGAGATTCCCATTCGACCCTGTCCTCCGAAAACACCCCGTCCTCCAGCGGCGCCTCCCATACGACCCTGTCCTCCCAAACCACCCCGTCCTCCAGCGGCGCCTCCCATACCACCCCGTCCTCCGGCGGCGCCTCCCATACCACCCTGTCCTCCGGCAGAGATTCCCATACGAACCTGTCCCCCGAAACCACCCCGTCCTCCAGCGGCGCCTCCCATACGACCCTGTCCTCTGAAACCACCCCGGCCTCCAGCAGCGCCTCCCATACGACCCTGTCCTCCCATACCACCCCGTCCTCCAGCGGCGCCTCCCATACCACCCTGTCCTCCCGCGGCGCCTCCCATACCAACCCGTCCTCCGGCGGCACCTCCCATACCACTCCTTCCTCCGGCGGCGCCTCCCATACCACTCCTTCCTCCAGCGGAGCCTCCCATACGACCCTGTCCTTCGGAAGAGCCTCCCATACGACCCTGTCCGCCGAAACCACCCTGACCACCGGCGCCGCCCTGAGCTTCACCGCCGAGGCCTGCGGAACCTCCGGCGCCACCCTCGCCCTGGCCTCCCATACTCATGCTCATTCCTCCGCGACCACCAGCCTGTCCCCGAGCCTGGCCTTCAAGACCACCTCGACCGCCGACTGCTCCTAGTCCTTGACCACTAAGGCCTGAAAAAGCTTCGGCTCCGGCACCACCTTGTGCCCCAGCAGAACCTTCTCCTTGGATACCTAGGCCAAGGCGACCTCGAAGGCCTCCCGAGAGTCCATTGGAACCTCCAAGTCCGGCGCTCAGGCTGCCGGTCAGTCCTCTCAGGCCTTCACCGAGGCCGCCGAGGCCTCCACTTTGACGTACACCCTGGACACGGCCTCCGGTAAGACCAGCGAGGCCGGCGCCGAGAGCGCCACCCAGCCGGCCCTGGGCCTGTCCTCGGAGGCGTCCAGCTGATCCGCTCAGACCACCGAGAGCTCCATTGAGTGCTCCGCCCTGGCCCTGGCCTCCAACAAGGCCTTGGATGCCGGCCGCGATGTTCCTCGCGGTGGAACTGCTGCCGCGGGCCTCCCCGGCAATGTGCGCAGCGATATTCCGGGCGGCATTGACGCCGTCAGAGAGGCTCTCGACGGACCTGATCTCGCCGGCGATGTCGCGGTTCGTGTTGATGTGGCCGGCGATGTTCCGCACGGTGCTCAGGCCGTCAGAGAGTGCGGCGCTGAGCGAGCCGGTCCTGCCCGAGCTCGAGCTCAACGAGATGTCCAGCTGACCCCGGGCGGGGAGGGCGCCGCCGGCGAACAGAGCGACCTGTCAAGTTATTAGTTAGATTAGTTCGACAAGCTGGCCCACTGGGGGCGGGGCGGAGCGGGGTCGGGCCGAGGCGCAGGGTTGAGGCGGCGTGGGCGGGGGACCTACCAATAGCAGCACTCTCATGGTCAGTCAGTGATTGATGGGACTCGAATGTCAGCCCTCATATAAGCCGGCCACTTCGTCCCCGCTGACGGCTTCTATTTGTTTGATCAGGTGGTATCTTCGCGATGCGATTGCCGGCCACGCTTCGACGCACTCATGAGGTGTGAGTCGGACGGCTGTCATAGGAACGAATGCCTCTGAGAGAGAAAGAATAAACTTCTGCTGACGTCTTTTCTTTCGCAGATTTTCAAATAGGAAAATTGATCACCAAATGACGTAGTTTTAGCTAAAAATACAGTATACTTGTATGGAAGTGTGGGGTTCTTGTTATTGTTGCGGGTGTAACATCAGTGGTCAGACTCGACATCAGCAATGACAGCTCGAATAACGAAAGTGATGCGGTCGACCGTAGAACTCATTTGTTATTCGTGCTGCGCCTCTCAACCCGTATATAAACAAAAAAACTTATAATTTAAAAAAGTGTTTGCTTTTTAAGGGATCTGCCTCAATACCGGTATAGACTATTCCATCGAGGGAAAAAAAGGGAAGGAAAAAAGAGAGAAGAAAAAAGACAATAGGAACAAAAATTAATTTTGTGATAGGAATGCGACTCGTTCACTGTTAAAAATACCGTATAGGGAGTTACAGTACGCCTACGATCTGTACCGTAATTCCGGTGTACGGTCGGACCGTAGCTTATTATTTCGGTACTGACTGTTTTTCATTGTGGATAGATGCCCCATTGAACTTCCCCAACATATTTGCAGGCTACGGTGTGTATACCGTAAGACTCAGACCGTAGTCGAAAATTACGGTCCGGAACCAGGTAACAAATTAACGGCGCGTACCGCAGGTATTTATAGTGGTATTTTCTCACAGTGTTCTTTTCATAAATATGTGTCACAGTGTAAAGAGTAAAATCTTAGTCCATTTTCATCTCCCGCGTCACTTTCGTTATTATTCGAGCAGTTCGGATCCCAGTGGAATTCATTTTGTATTGTAGGGAATCGCGAATATCCCTCGTGCGCCCCGATACTCGCGGTCCCCCACCACTATCCTTGTTGTAACTCGGACGCACGCGACCATGCAGCGGGATGGGCGTTAGAGTGCTTCGAGATGAAGGTTAGGCCGAGCTGAGACACTTCGGCTTTTTTCGCGAAGCCCACTCACTTTGTTTTTTGAGAGGGTTGAAGTTAGGGGTGGGTTTTGACTGATTTGACGGTTTTTCGGCTCTGGAGGGTGAACGGGTGGTCCGATCTGGATGAAATTTTGAGGGAAGCTTCCTTGGACTATCATGTAACAGATCCGCATGGTCGATACCCTTCATACCCTTCATCCCCTAGTGAGGGGGCGCCCGGGGATGACCACCCCCGCAGAAGGGGTGAAAAATGCTGACACCGGATTCCTCTTCATTAATGTGTTTGGAAAGACTAAAGGAGTCTCCCTACAAATTTTCAAGCCGAAATGTCACCCCTAAGGATCCAAAATGGCTGATTTTCGAAAAGGGGTTGGACGTTCATAGGGGTAGTTCAGCCAGGGGTGGACCGATTCGAAAAAAAACAAAAAGAGACGTGTACACGGCGGGGTGTCCCCGCGGGATTCCCCAAAGTGCACGACCAACCCCAAAACTCACCCCTTTGAGGGAGTGGGTGTGAATGTGGAAGGGGGTGGTTTTTTCCGATCGCGATTTCGCAAACACCGTTCGAAAGAGGTGACAAAGTTGAGTCAGTGAACCAAAATCACGACATTCCGGAAAATTAAAGTGAGAAAATGTTGCTTTTGAAATTCGATTTTTCTACCCTTCGTCACTTGAGGGGCTGCACCGCTCGTAAGGGGTGAAGCATGGATCGCGCACTTCGTGAGCCTTGAGACGAATGATGGATGCACCTGCCTGCCAAATCCTACCACCCTAGCTCGAAAAACATAGAAATTTATAGCGAATCAAAAAAGTGACCCGCTAATTTTGTTGAGCATTGTATATAGAGTCCTAGGACTCTACACCAATATGTGGTCTTCAAAGGAACTGTTCATATTGGTCCTTAATTTCTGAGATTTGAGCTCCCTTTTGCTGGACTTTTGACAAGACATTAACAAACAAGACTCCTTTTTCTTACCAAAGCAATAGATATTGTGGATTTTTGTTCTGTTATGCCTCTCAATTAGGGGAGGTACTTTATATCATTTAATCAATCTGTTTTGTTTTAGTCATAGTCTCCAACACATGTTTTGAGGATAAGATGTCTAGTGAGAGGAAAGTATATAGTATTAAATATAATTGAGTTTTTATTGTATTAATGTCTGCATATTATTGCACCCAGATTGTGCGATGATTTTATTGACTTGTCAAGCCAATCAAATATTTATGAATGTAGCATAGAATGCGACCCTCATGTGACTGTAAGGCATTTGGTTGAGAAGAAAAAATCTTGAATGTCAAACAAAAGCCCTTTATTTTTAGTCAGCAAAGAAGATTAAGTTACGCACTCGTCAAGAAACTTGAGAGCCTCTACTGAGAAACTCTTCACATTCCAATACTTGCCTAAAACTGTTCTCTTTTAAAACTATTGAGAGAGAAATTGGTTTCATTGACAAAATGCTTGAGTACATCTTTGTTAAAACTGTGTTAGTGTTCTTTATGCTGTTATTTTCCCTTTGAGGTACTGTAACATTAAAAGACAATATCGGGACATTGTTGTTGAAAAGCAAACATTGTTTATCCAGTGTAAAAAATGATTCTCTTTGAATGGGTTGGGCATTTATTGTTAAATTTGTTCATCATCCTTTTACAAAAGAGTGCTACAATATTGAAGTTGTGGATGAGCATGTCTGCAGTACACATACGCACTAATGAAAGCTGAGCCAGTCATTTGACAACAATACCTAAACCTTCAGTGAGCTTACAGCAACGTTTAACACAAGAGCCTTAAAGCTAACAGAAGGTCTGTAGTCAACCTTTTGAAAAGTCCCAAAAATTCAAAAAACAATCTCATTGAATGTTTACTGCAATGGTTGCAGATATCTGGAAACACTTTTTGCACAGCACAAAGATGATAGTACCTAAAATTATCCACAAGAAATTGCTAGAGGAAAAAAAAATTGAAAATACAGCTTTAAATAAAGGCAAGTGTCTTTTAAGAAAGTAAAGGTTGACTCTATCAAAAGAAAGAAGAGTGGCACTTACTTGAGCATGATCCTTGGTTATTTCTCTGTTGTTCAATTTATAAATTGTATTTTTAAGGTGGACCACCTTCAGCAATATTGTTTCAGCAACAAATTTCGTGTTGAAAGACGAGTGGAAGGTTACATAGTCGTTGACATATTTTTTTAACAGATTTAGCACTCCTGAATCTGCAAAGGGTAAGTGTTTTTATAACAAGTTCTATACTGTACTGAAGTAAGTAAACTAGGATTTTATTTTGTCAACAAATCAACTGTCTTACCAAATTTGAAAGCAGCACCAGTTTCAACCGAAAACTGATAAGCCAGCCAACAATATAATCGTTTTGCTTGAATGATCAGTTCATGGGTTTTGTGAAGAACACCACCACGTTCAGAGTGGGTTCGAATGAAATTCTCAAGATCAGTTAATGTATCCTTAGGGCTACGGCTGGCAAAACTCTGGAGCTCCTTCTGAAGCATCATGATTTTTTCTTTATATTCAGAACTTTTCAGAATCAATTTGCAGGCCTTGCAGGTCCAATCCGTAACTAAGATGTTTGCAGTACTAATTGGCACCATCATATCTGATCAGGGACATGGCAAAGATATTATAGTTTCCCAGCAAAGGTAAGATTTAGCAATATATGCCAAGAAAACATTACCTTCACACTTTTTGCAACGTAGTGAGGACATGTAAAGTCCCAATTCTGTTGCATCAGAACACCTCTGACAGTCACAAGGACCTCTCAATTGCTGCAATTGGTGGACATGCTGCCTCGAGTATGTGGAAGTCACACAAAGTATGGACATACCTTTGTAAACACTTAGCTTTTCTCCACTCTGTATGTTCTTACATGAAAAACTCATAATTTGAACGGGATTTTCCACAGAGTACCTGAATTCTAGGTTTGGTTGGCATGAATGTTGCACATATATTAGATCAGAGGCTTGCACTGCAGCCGCCTGGAGATTAATACACATGGATTAAAAGAAGAATAAAATAATATTACACAACTTTAGTTTTGGATCAGGTACAGGTATTCAAATCCAGTTAGAGAACATAAACGTACTTGTCTTGGCTCTAAAATAGGATAATGATCTTTCAATAGGGTCATGTGGATGGAACTCTCAATGTATAGACAAAAAATTCGCACAATATCTTCTGGCTTGAATTGCTTAAGCTTTAACTCCTCTCGGATGAAATGCACACCATATGTAGCTAGTGGAGTTATTTTCATAAGGTACCTAAAACTGGCCTCACTTTCTCCGATATGATAATACTTTAAAAACTCTTTTGCTTTTCCAGAGAGAAGGATGCGCAGAATAAGAATCCATGGACCTGGCTTTGTTGGAAAAATTGCTCGCCAATCGACAGTCCGAAGTTCATCTGATGAAGAGGTCTTAATCTTTAAAATAGCTTCAGCAAAATAAAAGAGAGAAAAAGAGAATAATGATGAATGACCTGAGTTAAACTGAAAGCCAACACTTTGGAAAGCTTTACATTCCAGCTGATGCATTTCTGTTTTTTGACAATCTTCACCACATACAGGCCACCCACAGTCGGTACACGTAAATGACAAAACATCGTATATAAGTGGACGCAAGCATCCAAGACACACAGGTTCTCCTCCACTCTGTTTAAAAGAGAAATGTAGAATGAGTTGAGCATTCTGACGCACTGTACTTTGAGAAGTAAAGCTGAAATATAAAAGATAAGTTCTATCACAAAGACGTACAGGACCAACAGCTATGGCCTGAGATTGGGAAATTTTGGTGTTTGCTGGAATACCAGACGATGCAACAAGCACATATGGCTTGTTAGGTGCCCCTTGGAAAATTTTGTAAAGTTTGGTCGTACACTTTTTCTGGTGAGTCTTCCAGTCACTTGTTTGATGCTCTTTGGAGCAATAATATACGACACCACACCTCGCACAAAAAAGGCTTGATTTCTTTTTACAGTAAGCACATAGCTTTAGCAGCTTCAGTGCTTGATCACCTCCTATAATGACATAGAAGAGGGAAATGATGAATACGCATCGGCGGATTTACATACATATTAAAAAATATATGATGTCTCTCACACGACGCGCAAACTTATAGCATGATCGCATCTCTTTCATCAACAGTTACCATTAGAATCTGATGGATCCATAACTGCCGTTGGGGTTCGGTCCGATCGTTTCGCTATCACTCACTCATCACTCACAAGGGGAATATGGCTCAATGGCGGCGCAGCGGCGATCCTGGGAGTCATGACTAGCTAGTAGAAACAACTTTGTTATGAAATTATATGAAGCTTATTCCTCGTTTTCAACAGCAAAAACGTAAGCTCAACCGCTTCATTGCTAGCCATTACATCCAGGAACGGGGAATACTCTCGTCTGTTGTTGAAACGTTACAACGAGGAACGGGGAATACCCTTGTATCGTGCGCTTCCACTCATCACCATCCGTGCCTCTTCACGATCAGGCTACCAACATACGGCAAAGAAACTTCTGGAAGTCACATACGATACTAGCTTTGCCCGCTTTGCCCCTTGTACAACAATTCGTAGCCCTCTTTGAATTTTTGCACGAGTTTTCAATAATTGCTTTCAAGAACGATTGTGATGTGGAGTGGAAAAGTCGGTTTAATTTGTAATTGCTCTGCTTCTCTCAGTTTCTACCTCGCCGCCCCTCCCCCCTCCCCGCCATTATGTGCCATATTCCCCTTGTGAGTGATGAGTGAGTGATAGCGAAACGATCGGACCGAACCCCAACGGCAGTTATGGATCCATCAGATTCTAATGGTAACTGTTGATGAAAGAGATGCGATCATGCTATAAGTTTGCGCGTCGTGTGAGAGACATCATATATTTTTCAATATGTATGTAAATCCGATGCGTATTCTTCATTTCCCTCTTCTATGTCATTATAGGAGGTGATCAAGCACTGAAGCTGCTAAAGCTATGTGCTTACTGTAAAAAGAAATCAAGCCTTTTTTGTGCGAGGTGTGGTGTTGTATATTATTGCTCCAAAGAGCATCAAACAAGTGACTGGAAGACTCACCAGAAAAAGTGTACGACCAAACTTTACAAAATTTTCCAAGGGGCACCTAACAAGCCATATGTGCTTGTTGCATCCACTGATATTCCAGTAAACACAATAATTTCAAAATCTCAGGCCATAGCTGTTGGTCCTGTACGTTTTTGTGATAGAACTTATCTTTTATATTTCAGCTTTACTTCTCAAAGTACAGTGCGTCAGAATGCTCAACTCATTCTACATTTCTCTTTTAAACAGAGTGGAGGAGAACCTGTGTGTCTTGGATGCTTGCGTCCACTTATATACGATGTTTTGTCATTTACGTGTACCGACTGTGGGTGGCCTGTATGTGGTGAAGATTGTCAAAAAACAGAAATGCATCAGCTGGAATGTAAAGCTTTCCAAAGTGTTGGCTTTCAGTTTAACTCAGGTCATTCATCATTATTCTCTTTTTCTCTCTTTTATTTTGCTGAAGCTATTTTAAAGATTAAGACCTCTTCATCAGATGAACTTCGGACTGTCGATTGGCGAGCAATTTTTCCAACAAAGCCAGGTCCATGGATTCTTATTCTGCGCATCCTTCTCTCTGGAAAAGCAAAAAAGTTGTTAAAGTATTATCATATTAGAGAAAGTGATGTCAGTTTTAGGTACATTCTGAAAATCACTCCACACTTTATGTATGGTGTGCATTTCATCCGAGAGGAGTTAAAGCTTAAGCAATTCGAACCAGAAGATATTGCGCGAATTTTTCATCTATACACTGAGAGTGCTTTCCAAATGCCCCGATTGAAAGATCATCTTCCTATTTCAGAGCCAAGACAAGTATGTTTATGTTCTCTTACTGGATTTGAATACTCCGTACCTGATCAAAACTGTGGTTGTGTATTTTTAATTTTTTTTCTTTTAATGAATGTGTATTAATCTCCAGGCGGCTGCAATGGTAGCTTCTGATCTAATATATGTGCAACGTTCATGCCAACCAAACCTAGAATTCAAAAGCTGTGTGGACAATCCCCTTCAAATTAAGAGTGTTTCATGTAAGAACATACAGAGAGGAGAAAAGCTGAGTATGTACAAAGGTATGTCCATACTTTGTGTGACTTCTACATACTCGAGGCAGTATGACCAGCAAATGAGGCAATTGAGAGGTCCTTGTGACTGTCAGAGGTGTTCTGATGCAACAGAATTGGGACTTTACATGTCCTCACTACGTTGCAAAAAGTGTGAAGGTAATGTTTTCTTGGCATATAGCTAAATCTTAACTTTGTTTTGAGACTTAAATATTTTTGCCATGTCCCTGATCAGACATGATGGTGCCAATTAGTACTGCAAACATCTTAGTTACGGATTGGACCTGCAAGGCTTGCAAATTGATTCTAAAATGTTCTGAATACAAAGAAAAAATCATGATGCTTCAGAAGGAGCTCCAGAGTTTTGCCAGCCGTAGCCCTAAGGATACATTAACTGATCTTGAGAATTTCATTCGAACCCACTCTGAACGTGGTGGTGTTCTTCACAAAACACATGAACTGATCATTCAAGCAAAACGATTATATTGTTCGTTGGCGTATCAGTTTTCGGTTGAAACTGGAGCTGCTTTCAAATTTGGTAAGACAGTTGATTTGTTGACAAAATAAAATCCTAGTTTACTTACTTCAGTATAGTATAGAACTTGTTATAAAAACACTTACCCTTTGCAGATTCAGGAGTGCTAAATCTGTTAAAAAAATATGTCAACGACTATGTAACCTTCCACTCGTCTTTCAACACGAAATTTGTTGCTGAAACAATATTGCTGAAGGTGGTCTACCTCAAAAATACAATTTATAAATTGAACAACAGAGAAATAACCAAGGATCATGCTCAAGTAAGTGCCACTCTTCTTTCTTATGATATAGTCCACCTTTACTTTCTTAAAAGACTCTTGCCTTTATTTAAAGCTGTATTTTCAATTTTTTTTTTCCTCTAGCAATTTCTTGTGGATAATTGTGGGTACTTTCCTTGTGCTGTGCAAGAAGTGTTTCCAGATATCTGCAACCATTGCAGTGGACATTCAATGAGATTGTTTTTTGAATTTTTGGGACTTTTCATCAGGTTACATAATGAGCTTCTGTAAGTTTTAAGGCTTCTGTGGTAAACTTTGCTGTAAGCTTACTGAAGGTTTAGATATTGTTGTCAAATGACTGGCTCAGCCTTCATTAGTGCATACGTACTTCAGACAATCCAAGCACTCATCCACTAGTTCAATTTTGTAGCACTCTTTCATAACAGGATGATGAAGTGATGTCTTGAACAATTTTAACAATAAATGCCCAACCCATTCAAATAGAATCATTTATTACACTGGATAAACAATGTTTGCTTTTCAACAACAATGTACTGGTATTGTCTTTTAATGTTACAGTACCTCAAAGGGAAAATAACAGCATAAAGAACACTAACACAGTTTTAACAAAGATGTACTCAAGCATTTTGTCAATGAAACCAATTTCTCTCTCAATAGTTTTAAAAGAGAACAGTTTTAGGCAAGTATTGGAATGTGAAGAGTTTCTCAGTAGAGGCTCTCAAGTTTCTTGACGAGTGCGTAACTTAATCTTCTTTGCTGACTAAAAATAAAGGGCTTTTGTTTGACATTCAAGATTTTTTCTTCTCAACCAAATGCCTTACAGTCACATGAGGGTCGCATTCTATGCTACATTCATAAATATTTTATTGGCTTGACAAGTCAATAAAATCATCGCATAATCTGGGTGCAATAATATGCATACATTAATACAATAAAAACTCAATTATATTTAATACTATATACTTTCCTCTCACTAGACATCTTATCCTCAAAACATGTGTTGGAGACTATGACTAAAACAAAACAGATTGATTAAATGATATAAAGTACCTCCCCTAATTGAGAGGCATAACAGAACAACAATCCACAATATCTATTGCTTTGGTAAGAAAAAGGAGTCTTGTTTGTTAATGTCTTGTCAAAAGTCCAGCAAAAGGGAGCTCAAATCTCAGAAATTAAGGACCAATATGAACAGTTCCTTTGACGACCATATTGGTCTAGAGTCCTACGACTCTATATAGATCCTGCACTCAACTCAGTAAATTTAAACTAGAACCACAGAAATTTTCCAAGATATTAAGGTTGAAATTTTGTCTGTGTAATCATACAGACAAAGAGGTAAAAATAATGGAATGTGACCATCTCTTGGCTTGCAAAGAAATAAAGAAAGAAGTTTTTATTTTTTATCGTCACTCCATGTTTCTTTATGATTTTTAAATTCTGCACATTAATAATTTACTTCAAACTGGTGCCAACAATATGACTCCCACCTCATGCTGCTTTTTTTTTGTACCAAAATTATGATCCGCTTATACAAATCTACAGCAAAAAAGGCCCCATAGCACCCCCCACCCCACCCCCATCCCGCAAAAGGGAAGAAAGAAAGAAAAACTTTAGAGATTCTTCAAATTTAAATTTAACAGTGCAGGACCCCCTTCAAAATACAATGGACTAGATACATCCTGACATTCCCTTTTCTGAAAACTCATATTAACATACAAATATACACATACTCACAAATTCATGGTATTCCCACAGTGAAGAAGATTGCCTTTCTGGGACTAACTGACAAAAGCTGATAACTGGCTGACTGCAATCTTTTTCAAGCACGGATTGAAATAAATCAATATAGTGTTTGATTGCAAAACAGGTGTTACGTTAATAACAACAGACGTGGAAAATAGAAAATAAAACTGAGAATAAAACAGATTAGGTCCAGGGAGTTTCCTTCAAAGGTTTAACATGTAGCTCAGAAACCTGAAAGCATACTATTTTAACTGATAAAAAGGCAAGAAATCATCATCGCATATCCTTTCAATAAATAAAATATAGTGTAATAAATTTGATAAAACCTTAATTGTGGTCAGCTCACAAATTATGCAACACCATACCTTCTTTTTACAATATACAATAAATTAAAGCTTCCAAATACACCATAGACATCTTTTTTATCTTTGCAAAATATTGTCCTCAAGATAACATGTACACTTAGATGGACATTAAGGTCCTAGCATGATTACTTCAACCATCATCATAGCTATGTACGAACACATGATTACACATGATTATATCCACAACAAATATTTTTAAAATTTATTTTCAAGACATCAGGGAATATATAAATGCCAAACTAAGTTTTGAAGTGTACGCAGGCCACATACACATAACTAAATAACAAAAACTTCATGACTGTTCATCACAGCCCACTACTATTAGAAAAGAGGCGCATCTGCCAAGTAAATTCCCCTTACAATTTTAACCTTCACTAATTCAATAAATGCCAATATGTTAAACAAACAGCTCAGTTTCAAATAAAATAGCACACTAAAAAGCTGTTACTTTGACAACAATTCATTTTAAGATAATTAATTTAATGTGATTATACAAGAAATCATTTTTCTCATCAAATATGATGAAAATGATGAATTCTTGAGTGATAGAATATTAAGTAATAGGCTACAGCAGTAAGTGCTTAAAAAGGCAGCTTCATGAAATATATTAAGTCCACATTATAAAAATAACAAGTTGGAGAAAATCATGACGGCTCCACTTGTTAATAGCTTATAATCTTAAGAACAATGGCATAACTTCAGGTCATAATAAATAAAATCATATATAATCACAGGTGAATGTACCATTTTACACACAATAAAATTCCAAACACAACATCATTATTATTTTGCTTTTGGCTGGTTTGCTTTTTTCTTTCTCTTTAAAAATTCATTGAGTTCCTATCCTACTAAATTTGGAGCTCAAAATTTAGCTGAACTGGGAGCAATTCTATGCTAAGAAGTCCACAGCATGATCAAGAGTCATTACAGACCAATGAAAGTTAGCCAGACCAACTAAGATAAAACAAGATTAACATGATCATAGCAATCTGCCTCACAACAGACATTTCTTTCAAGTAGATGTTTCTAAATTCCAGATGTATGTTCCATACTACTGTAGGTATTATGAGAAATTATCTCCACAAACAATTGCAGTACAGCAATCCATACCAAGTTATAAAATTTAGAAGTAGTATTTTGCTGAAGCGAAATTCAATAATGGACTAGGCCTCACTGCTTAGGGAAAAAGAACATTTCCATGACACACAACTTTGGAAATTAAGTGTATGCTAGTGGCAATACTCAAATGTTCATTATACTGAAAAAATATAATACAGAATTGAAACTAAAGTGGCATTGAAAATTCACTCTAATACTGCAGCTTGGGAACAGCTTAGCAACTGTCGCTAATCTTTCTTGCACTCTTAAACAAAAATATGGCCTGAAGTTTTCGAACCAAAGAGAACATTGCTCAATTGCATGCTTCCAGAAAGTTTGTGTTAAAAGCATTGAATAATTTTTTTTCTATATCATAGGAGTTTCAAATTAATTTCTTAATACAGACTTTGCACAATGGAACATTCTCGTTCAGGAAGTTGCCGCACCTTCATAGAGCCATCTGCCCCACAGGAGAATAAACGCCCACATCCATCAACTTTTAGCTGTGTTACACCTTGACCAATATTTTTGAAGAAACTGGATCGAGCGTGCTCTCCAGGGAAGTTGTACAGTTGTTGATGTACAGAGAGTCCCCAAACCTATTAATGGCAAAGATTAGATTAGTAAATTACTTCAGATAGCAGGTAATCAAGAACAATGAAAATAAGTGTGATAATAATTGTTGTCAAGAATTGTATAACGACTAAATGTCAAAATGCAACAACCTTTATATCCCCATCTGCTGACCCTGTCACAAAAAATTCTTCTCCTGGGTCGATTGCCAGACATTTGACAGCAGAATCATGCGCTTGGAAACGGTGTCTTATCGACCGCTGGCGGACATCAAATATACAGACATCACCTTTTTTACCAGCGGAAATTAGTAGTTGGTGTTGTGGTGCATAAACAAGGCTGGAAGCCCCTTGATCATGACAGTTAAACACTGTAATGAGGAAAAAATCACATAAATTAGAACCAATATATGAGCCTGCTTCATTTGGCTATAGTTACTGCACACTTTTATGCACAGAGCAATTTTTATTGAACACTCGTAAGCAGAGAGCAAATTTTTACTGAACACTCTTAAGCAGAGAGCAATTGTTACTGAACACTCGTAAGCAGAGAGCAAAGAACTTTGTAGTTTCCTCACAATAAAAGGGACTTCAGAAACTAACCAGCTAAAAGAGATTTCTTCTGGGGTAATAGAGTATCCCACAATGCAACATTTTTGCTTTCAGAGCTATGACCAGCAGTTGCCACCAAACTACATGCACCGAGGAACACAAAATCACTCGTCACTTTGCTGTGACACTGGTATGTCTGCAAATTTATAAGGAAAACACGAAATTAGGCAGAAATTCTAAAAATATTTGAAAATGTTATAAGGAAGATATAGTCCACACTTACAAAGAAAGGACGGCTAGCGTTGGCTTGTAATCCTATTTGCCACAAGCTAAGGTTCCCATCTCCATCTGCAACTCCAAATTTATTACCATGCTCTGAGAAGCGAACACGAGTAACTTTAGCAAATGTTCCTGGAGACCGAGGAACAGAGACAGGCTGAGCATGGCCCCATTCCCACATTTGAACTGAACCATCTTGAGAACCAGTAAGATCTGCAAAAATAAAGAATGAAAATGCAATAATAAAATTAACACAATTGTGTGTATACAGAAATCCCAGTACTGTATTTACAGATCAAACTTACATAACGGTAGCAGGGGATGGGCACTAAGGCGACGAATTCCATCCACTTTGTGTTTCATGACCTGATAAAAAATGAAGCTACAGTTAAAACGTACCAAAAAATTACCAACAGAGAACTTACCACCATTCTTATAATACAATAATACAGAAAAATAAAGAGATATTAAAAATACCACATTAAATATTTAAAAAAAAAAAGAAAAAAAGAAAAAGAAAAAAAAAACCTCAAAAGTGAAGGAGACTTAGTGAACCACATCTGAGAGAAGAAGAGGAGGAAAACAGAAAAAGGAAAAAACCTTGATGTACATGCCATTATTAGCTAGATTTTGCAACAAAATATTACAAGATTACATAATGGGCTACAAAATTGAAAATGCAGAAATACAAAACATAACAGAACCACTCAGAAAAAACTACCTTATAAGTGTCCATTCTAGCCGATAAGTTATGCTAAACCATGAGATTAGATTTAATAAATACACTCAGGCTTTCAGGAGTAAGGATATGTGAAATATGTAAACAAAAAACAATGAGTAAAGCATGAGTAATATTAAGAGCATTCAAACAAAAATTTACTGGTGGCTGGAACACACTCAAATTTTTTTAGAATGTGACATTGTGACAGCAAAAGTGGCTGTGTATTTCCACATAATTTTAGAGGACAGAAGGTAAAAGACATGCTCTAGTGAAAATATTTACAATGCATTTATCTACATGCTAACAAAATCCTCTCAGCCTGTGATTCCTGATAAAGAATTTGTAAGAAAAGCTTCAGAAGCAAGTTGGGAGTTGAAGAAATGATGAAAAAACCGTTTTAAACACTTTCTTTAAACGGCTCTACCATGTTTATCTTAGTATCACAGTTTTCAAACCGTCTAACAAAAATTGTGATTAAGCCTGGTCTAGAAAGGTTGGCTCTTTGTGCAGAAAGTGTCCATAAACAAAATTGAACACAGCTGGTGACAAATTCCATGATTGCAAGTGCTAAAAGACTACTGTTTAAAAAGAAACTAATAAAGAAAAAAATCAGCCGGGAAGCATGCTGTTTGATGCTTAAAATTTCACGCAGAGAAATAATTGTGAAAAGGTTCAGAGTACATTGCATTAATTACATGTAGCCCAGAAAAAGGCACATAAACAAGACAATTTTTTTTTCCTTTCAAAATTAATTATAGTGAAACAAATAAAATAGAAGCCAGGCACTACAAATTTATGACCCTCACCGGTTTCAACAAGTGTCGACTACGGTCGATCACCCACTGACAAAACTTGGGGTCATGAGACCCTGGGAAGTTGAGGCCCTTCATCTGTGACCCAGCATGTGTCAGACAAGCAGGAGAGAAATGAGTACAGTGACAAGATGAATGAAGTCATGAATACTCTTACATCCTACATACAAATAAGCTGAGGTGAAATAAACATTCTCATTGAAAATTTCAACTTTTTAACTGTCTCACTATACTGAAGGAAACAAAGCCGGGCCCCACCAAACTTCAAAGATTAATAAATCACAAATCACCAATGAACTGAGAGAAATAGAACTAAATCAACACAATCATCACATTGATAGAAATTGATTAAAATTTTACTTTTAAGAAGGCAACTTAAGATGCCAGCAGATAGAAAGAAAACTTTTCAGTTGTTTTAAAGGTCAAAAAGTAAATCACTTGAGTCATGAATTCATAACTGTAGAACTTAATAATATAATCCTAAACAGAAATAAATAAATAGGAAAGTTTGCAAAACTGCACCTGAGCAGCCAAACACAACACACAAAAACACTCTCACACAAATGCAGGATATGCTAGCTCAGAGGTTCCTTTCCTTAAATCCAATAAAGTCAAAAAGCATATTGGAGAGGGATTCTGAATGCTGCTGATTAATTTATCTCACTTAAAAATTTCTATCCTGTATTTTGTTTGTGATAGAAAACAACTCACCACAGACGCTCCACGCCCTGATTGGCCAGCAATGCCTGGCTGAGGGCTTGCTGGTTGTTGGTAATTCTGAATTGCTGGAGAGGTTTGTGCCAGGTGAGGTCGGTCGGCAGCAGTTTGTATGACGAGGAAGCTTGAAGCCGGCAATGTTTCAGGTTCCCTAATCGAAGTTTTAAGTTTGAAAACCTTGTTTACCTAGTACCAAATCAGATGAGGGACATGAAAGACTTACTTGTTCAAGTTTATTATATCAAATTCACACTCATCCTCAAGCCATGACGGAAGCTCCAACAACAGTGAAATGTCCATTTCCTGTACTTCTCTTGGAGTTGCCAGAGCCAAAAGACCAGCATTGACCTGAAAAGAAATAGGAAATAATCATGACTATTGCCACTGAAATGTATCTGCTTCCTTGTACTCTATTGGGTGTGCTCAGTTCACTGTTCATAAAATTAAATAATAAAAAGGACCGTAACAGAGAAAGAAAATTGCTTCATACCTGATTAAGACAGAATGCAGAAATAGAATCCTGCTCCTTGTGAATAATGCGTACAGGTTCTGGCAAAGGATTTCCAGCAGAATCAACAGTTGTGGCTCCTTTGTTATCATCGGAAGAATTTCCTCCACCTCGAAGTGCAGGACTTCCATCTGATATGTGGTGTCCACCATCAAGGAGAGTGGACATGGATCTTTTCTTTCCAAACACACAACGAATAAAAATTTCTTGAACAGCTTCCTGTCTGACGAGGAAACTCCAGAGACGACGAGCAGGGGCAGCAGATATATGACGAGAACTGAAAGGAATTTTTAGATGTTAAACATATATTTTCATCAAAAGAACACAGTTTAAACTATGAGAAAGAAAAGTATCTTATTAATTACTCACTTAAATGGGGTGTTACTCTTATCTAAAAGAGACCGGTATTTATGAATGGCAGGACCAGTGGCTGTAGATTCCACATAACAGCCAGGTATGTAATCAACTGGAGCAGGACCACGAGTGTCCAGTTCATCTCTTAAGCAATCAATCCACTGATTAACAGCACGTAAAACTCCATGAATCAGTGGGCTGCATACAGGCAATTCTATAAAATACACCACATAGTAAGTTCAAAGACTCAAGAGATCAATTGGACATTTCTTTTAAAATATCAACATAGGAAAATCCAAACCTTGCAGCTCTATGCCAGCAATATTCAGGAATTCTTGTAGCTGACACTGAACAATTTTCATTACTGCAAGACGAAGCACACACCAACTGTATGAATTGGGATTTGAGTGTTCCACATTTTCACGTTCTTTAATTTTCTGTTTTTCTTTTTGAGCAGCACTTGAACCATCAAATATGTTATCATCATCTTCATCTTCAGTTTCACTCAAATCACTGACAGCAGAGTCTGCTGAATCATAGTCAACATCATCTGCATCTTCTGTCAACTGTGGCTGTTAGAATTCATCATCAATTAATTACAAATGATTATGAGATTCTTTTTTCACATAAAAACAAAACTACATGATTTTCACATTTACAAAAAAAATATTTCAATTGCGTATTTAAAAATTATACCTTATTCAAAAAGTAGGAGAGCATTGACATCTCAGGGGACACAAATTGCTCTCTGTATGTAGGTTTGTCTTCTTTCATTTGAGGAGTTCCTGCCTGACTTCCAAACTGACCCAGAAGTTTCATATTCAGCCTAGCCCTCTGCTTTGTAATAGATGTCCATACACTTCCTTCACTTGAAACACTCTGTTCTCGTTCAAGACTTGTGTTGGTACTTCCAACCGACTAAAATGAGAAAAAAATTACACTTACTCTTCCAATAAAGTAAATTACATTTTGAGTCAAACAAGTTGTTAAACTTACATGAGAAGCAGAGCTTTGAGCTACTCTCAACAATTTTTTGACCCCTCCTCCAAATAAGGTTGCCCAAGTGTGATTGCTGAAGTTTTGACCGGCAAGACGATAGAGAATATGAGAATCACAAGTGGCAGTGGCATACGTGATCAGACTCATGTATGTGGCAACAAAAGCTTCACACAACAATATATTCAGTCGTGGAGTGTCTTCATCTTTGTCCCTGGCTAAAAGAGCTCGTAGATTTGTGACTCCAGGCCACTTAGATGGTATAGTTGTGACTTGCAGCGGTTCATCAGTAGAGTATCTACGACGTCTGGCATTACCAGCGATCAAGTGGCTGTTAGGATAAACTACATTTAGCCTTGCTAAAGTTTCCATTCCTGTGCTTTGAAAAGTGTCGGTATGATGTTTCACACTGAATGTATCAGAATCACACAAGGACTGATAAATGCAAGCAGACAGTGCCACAGACAGGTCACGTAAAACAAATACATGGCTGAATTTTGATCGAGTTAACATTGGAGGGCTGCGGAAATCAATAATAGTTTGCAGCATATCATGTGCTTGAGCCTGTAAAAATATCATTCATATGTAGACAGTAAAAGACACCTTTATGGGAAGAAATAAAAATTTATAAAACATTTAATATTTACCTGCAAGTGGCGCACTGGGTCTGCCACTACAGTCTTGTTACAAGCTACGCTAGCAGAAAGTAATGGTAAAGTTGTTGGGAAAGGCAAAGGTGACAGTAATTGTTGTTGAGTCTTTTCCTGCTGCAACTCCTGAAGTAACAAAACTAACTCCATGCGAACTGATGCCAAACCACCACCGCTTGCGCCATGCAAGCTGCAGTAACTCAGCAGGGTACGAAGCAGAGTTTCATTGGCTGAAATTCAAGTGAAATGTAAGAAGAAAATAACCAGATAGATTTGAAAGCATATGAGTTACTTCAACTCACCTTTAAGCCATCGCTTTCTCTTTGCAGCTCGCTGCACTTTGGCTTCGAAGTCTAGCTTTTCAGCCATGAGGATCTCATGAAGGGTTGGTTTTTTCTCCCGGCCTCATCATGGTTGGTGTACTTGTATAATCACGCATATCATATGGATCACCTGTTTCATCTGAATTATAATAAAGCAGATAGATCAAAAACTGCTGTTTGCAATACTCTGATTTTCTTCACGAATAGAAATTAAAGTCTTACACTCATTTGGAGCAAGTGGTTCACCATCCCCAGAACTGTAGTTGCACAGCTGTCTGAGAGCTTCAACTTCTCTTTCCAACCAGACATAAAGTTGATATCGGAGTTGTCCACCATCAACCTCAAAGCCAGTTGCAAGAGTCGATAGCTCTTCCATCAGAATTTTAAGACAAGCAACAAACTTTAACTGCTGAGCCATAATGTCCAAAGTTCCTCCTCTAGTACTGTCCTCATCTTCTTTTCATTTCATGAAATAGAGAGGAAAGAGATAAAACAACAAGACAATCACATACAAGTCACATAATAACATTTTTAAAATTGGGGGAGGGGGCCGTCAAAAGTACATAATTTAGCAAGTGCTGATTTTATAAATGGCACTAGGTACCAAACACTCCACATACTCTGTGACGGCTCACTGGCGGGCGGCGGCGCGGCGGAGGGCTTCATCTCAATGGGCTTGCTGGCTTCCTCGTCCTCGTCCTCCTCGTCCTTGTCGTCACCCCAGTCTAGGACAAGCTCGTCCTTCGGCGCGGTGGTCACAGGCTTCGACCAGTCAAAGTCCAGGGAGCTCTCTGCAGCCGAAGCCGCGGCTGCTAAATGAAAACAGGATAGTAAACTAACTGAAGTCCAGCCGCGGCGCGGGGGCGCCCACGGAGGAGAGCAGCTGGCTGAACCACGACACACTTACGTTTCATAGCAGGTGACACGGGCTCACCCCAGTCCAGAGTGCCGGTATCGATGCGAGAGTCCATCACACGCGTCTTGCTTGGGCTGTTGAGCAGACCTGTGGTTGGAGGGAAAAAAAGGAAACGGCAACGTCACACTTTGGGAATCATCACAGTCACGGGAGAACTAAATGAAACGTGCACACTGACATCAAAAGTGTTCAACTGACACACACTTGAAAGTGTTGAACCGCGTTGAATGCAATGTTTAACACTTGTAGATACTTAGTTGAAAAACCGATGTATTTAATACGAGGAATCATGTGTTAGACTCACATGTTGACCAGCAGCTAAGGTATTAAACCCTTCTGTCCCCGATGAAATCCACCGGCTTTTAAACTAGGGTTCGGCAGCTCAGAAATTTTTCCGGAAAAATTGGAAAAATAAATAAAGCTAAAATTGTGTTAAAACACACTTTTCCTTACGTCCAGAACGATGGCAAACGCTTTCAGTGGAGGTAAAAAATGTCTAGATCATCAAAACTCACAAAGAATTTTAAGATTTTCTTTGTCAAATTTCGATGTTTACAAACATTATGTATCGAATCTTGAAATTTCCACGATCCTGACCCTTTTCCAGCTTCTTTAATATACCGCATACTACCAGAGGCTGAAGGAACGTAATTGGACCGTTTCGTCTCGTTTTTGTTATCACAAACGCAGATTTCACGGAATGAAAAATTTTTCCAATTCTTCCAAATTTTCCGAATTTTTTTTTTTTTTTTTAAATAAGTTTTCTGACAATTTTATTTTTCCGAAAAAATACGAACCTTATTTTAAACTAGGGATCTAAAAGTATTCAACACTGTTCAACACATAAAAGTGTATTTCAGTTGAACACTTTTGATTTCAGTGCAAATTTTATTTCTCTTTTCTTCTTCTAGCGAGGTACACAGTAACCAGGAAGGAAAGGAGCGAGGACGAACGCCCTCGTCTCGCCATGCTGCGAATCTCAATTGTGACTTGGCTCCAGCTGAAAACACCCCACTCGCCCCGCCCAGAGCGAGGGGGGAATCACTCATACAAAATGTGTACATTGATTTTTTTTTTCAATTTTTTGTTTTGATTATTCTTCTGATTTTTCAAGGAAAATTTCTGTAACTTTTTAAAAATTCATTTTATCTATTTTCCCACCTATTTCTGACTTTTCTTTTTCAATTTTTTTCCCATTTGTTCTCGATTTATCAGATATTTCTGTATCTTTCTACTTGTTTTTTTTTAAGGGGGGGGGGTGGAGAGGGGGAGGGGCACAATTATTTTTCGAAGTGACTCACCCCTCAGCCCAGCTCCTCGCCCCGCCTCGCCTCCTTTCATCCTCGAAAAGCAGAATCGACAATCCCCATCCCCGTGCCGCCACGCGACACACACATACAAAATGTAAACAATTTTTCTTAAACTCTGGATTTCTTTCTTTTCTGTTTTGATTTTTCTTTTGATATTTCAAGATAAATTTCACTTTTTGATCAATTTTGATCTCCTCCCCATTTTTGCCCCTCTTCAATTTTTATTTCATTTTTTTTTTTGTTCATTTGTTCGCGAATTTTCTGAATTTTCTGTATCTTTCTTCTTGATTTTATGTTGATTTTGTTTTTGTGACTTTTAATTTTTTTGGGTGGGGGTGGGGTGGGGGGTGGGGGGGCGTACGATGATTTTTCGAAGTGAGCCGCCCCTCGGTTCCCCTGGATCCGCGCCAGGCGACACGCGTGTCCCAGCGTTCAGCCTCACCCTCCTCGCGAAGAGACTCCCGGCGAGTTCGGCAGCCGTCGAGCGCGCCGCGCACAGGAGCGTGCGCGTTGCCTACCCGGCCGCAACACCCCACCCCGTCTCCCGTCCAGCAGGACTCTGCCGCCGTAGGCAGGCGGGCGACAACCAGCGCACCGATTGGCTGTGTGTATGTATGTTCCTTCTCGCTCTCCCTCACACACACACATGCCCCCGCCCGAGCCGCCGCCTCGCCCCGCGTGGCGCTTGCTCCGTCAGCATGGAGAAGGACAGCCATTCTCCATGTCCATCAGTACAAGCGGCACACGAGAGGAACTTCAAAGAGCTGCCGGGCCGGGCCGGGATCAGAAGCGTAGCGCCCTGCTGCCTGTCCCGCCTCGCCTCAGCTCGCCTCTCTACTCCGTCCTGGAGCGGCCCGGCCCGGCCCGGCCCGGCCGGCCCGGCGCGCTGCGGTCATTCCCTCAGTTCCACTTTCCATCCTGCCTGCCTGCATCTCGCCGCGCCCCGCGCCCATTATCTGCCACATCGCACAGCTAGAGTGCGGGGTGGCGGGAGCGGGCGGCGTGCGGAGAAGGGATGATTACAGACGTTAAGGAGAGGGAGAGAGAGAGAGAGAGAGAGAGAGAGAGATGAGTGAGTGTGCCGACAACGACTCGCCCCGGGCCGGATCGCAGAGTTTCCATAGAAGTAGGCAATAAGAAGCCCAAAACACGGATGAGTGAAGCGGCACCTTCGAACAAGTGCGTAGCATAGAGGGGGAAACAACTTTGAAATTTCTGTGCACCTCGTAATTCAGAAAAATTCAGGAACATTTAGAGAAATTCAGAAAAATTCACAAAAATTTGGTTAAATTAAAGTAAAAATTCACTAAAAGTTCACAAAAATTCCCGAAAGTCCACAAACTTTGTACAGATGCAGCCCAATTCACTCCATCGTCCGTTTGGGAGACTAACTGCCAACTTTTATGGTTGCGGGCAGCATCGGCCGGAACGGCTGGCCGGTATCCGAGCATTGGCCTCGTCTCGTCTCCAGCCCTACCCGACACCGCCATGCGTGCGACAAGGAAGGGACGACGGAATAGACGCGCGAGCAAAAGAGAGAGAGAGAGAGAGATGTATATATATCCGCTGAATCCGTCGGTATAGGTGATGGCCGCGCGAGTCCACAGCCTCCTCCCTCCCGACCCCCTTACCTTCTTCCCACTCAGCGCCGCGGCCGGGGAGGGGTACGGGGTAGGGTGCTGGTCATGGTGGTGATGAAGGTGGTGGTGGAGAAAGATCGTACGGGAGACGAGCGGCGAAAGGTGAGGGGGGGGGTGAGGTGTGTCGCGGCGGGGGGGCAGCAGGAGCGGGAGAAGCGGTAGGTCAGCGCTGAGCGGCGCGGGGCGCGGTGCGGCGCGCGGCCGCCCAGGTCCAGGCTGAGGGCGGCAGCGGCAGTCCAAGTCCAGCGGCAGCAGTGCAGAGCCAGTGCCGCGGCGCGGCGCACACCAGCGCGCACACCAGCGCGCACACCAGCGCGGCCCTCGCCCCGCCCCGCCCCGCCCGTACCGACCCCGTGCGCGACTGGTCGGCCATGGCCAAGCCCCGGGTCGTCAACCTCGACGATGAGCTCAAGAAGGTCCCCGCCCTCAAGAGGGAGCACGTCGACCAGCTGAGAGAGTGGGTGCGCAAGCAGCCGCACCTGCCGGAGGTTCCAGGTACACTACTTAAACATGCTATGGTGATGGTCCTTGGTGCTGGGGCGAGGGGGCGGCGTAACTGGCGCACTCGCAGACCAGCCGTCTGATTCCGAAGATCGCTCTCCTGCCTCTGCCCTCGTCGCACACGTCGGTGACCAATGTTGGGCATGACAGGGCCTCATGAGTGCGGAAAGGACGAAGGCGCGAGAGCGATCTTCGGAATCATACGGCAGCCGACTGATTCAGAAGATCGCTCTCGTACCCCCGTCCTTCTCGCACTCATGAGTCCATGCCACCCCCAACATGGGGCACCGCCATGAGTGCAACGAGGACTGGGAGAAGAGAGCGATCTTCTGAATCAGTCGGCAGGTCTGCGCGCCCTCGCAGGAGGGGAGGCCGTGTCATGGAAGTCTTCGCCAGGTGCGACAGTGAGCGCGTTCATCGGAGTCTGACTCCCGGGCAGGCCTCCCCCGCGGCCCCAGAGCGCCCCGCCCCGCCCCGCCCCGCCCCGTTCCGTTCCCAAGCGTCTCATTGTCCTATCCCGCCCGTGGCACTAGGCCTGCAGCTCCCGGCCGGGCTGATGGTGAGTGAGTGAGCGAGCGAATGACTTGCAGGGCGCCGGGCGGGGCGTGGCGGAGCGGGTAGAGTGGTGCGGGGCACGGCCTTCGCCAAGATGACTGAGAAGATGGCACAACGGACGCAATGAGGAGAGGGCCTGGATCCACCCTCCCCCCGAACCCGGGCTCCCATCACATCTCAGGGCTTCCCCATTCCCCCTCGGGAATCCCCGGACTTCCCAGCCTCCCCCCTTCCCCCCAGCCAGGACCCAGCCGCCCCCCTGTGCTCCGCTTCCCCTCCCGCCCCGCGAGGCCCCCTTGGGTTCCACTGCCTCGGCGCCCCGCGGCGCGACAACGAAAAGCTCCTCTACTCGGTTCGCCATAGAGCGCGCGGGCGCGACTCTTCCGCCCACTCACTGACACGAGCGTGTTCTCTTCTCGGCCCCGCAGACCACCAGCTGCTGCTGTTCCTGGCGTGCAGCGACTGCCTGATGGAGCGGGCCAAGGTGACCCTCGAGGCGCACTACACCATCAAGACCCACGCCCCCGAGTTCTTCGGGCACCGCGACCCCCTGCACGACGACATCCAGAACATCCTCAACGTCGTGTAAGCCTGCCACCACTCCCACAGGACTGGCGGCGAACAGAGAGAGAGAGGATGAGGAGGGGAGGGAGGGTGGTGCAGCGACAGGGCTCCGCACGGGTTCAGCCGTCCCGTCCGGGTCAAGTCAAGTCTCGTTGCGCAAGGACCCGGCGCCCGCCCCGCGCGGCACAGACAGGGGCGCGACGCGGCGCCCAGGACCAGCACAGCACACATGCGCTCGGAGCTCAGCTTGCTCAGCTCCGCGCCCAGCAGAGAAAGTTCCCCCCACCCCCACTGTGTCCCCCTCCCTTTCACTTCAGCATGGCGATTCGCCGCGGCCCGCCAGAGCTGCCCGCGCTGGCCTGGGGCCTGGGGTCCTCGCTCACAAAGACGCTAGGGTCCTGCAGCGTCCCGTCCGGCCCGGCCCGGCCCGCGACCGCTTCCGGGGGACGTAGCGCAGGGCCGGGCGGGGAGCGTAAGGGCTGGGCCTTACCTCACAGAGAGGAAAAGCCACAGCGGCGGCAGCGCACTCGCTACACGGCGCCGGGCGGGGCGAGGGAAGTCCGAGCTCCGCTCGCGCGTGTGAAGTCGAAACGGAAAAAGGAAAGAAAAAAAGCATGGGCGCGCGGCGCGCGCGGGAGGGACCTTGGGAGAGATTCGGGGGACGCGAAACCAGTCCGCAAATTTTATCGGGGAAAAACCACTTTTTTAAAAAAGTCGGGCTTAAGTTGGAAGGGAGACGGCTGGACAGGACCGGGTACATATAAAAAATGCCCCACCCAGCGAGAGGCCGCCGCGGCAGTCACCAAGCCTGGGCGGCTCCAGTCTCACTGTGAATGGGGGAATGAAGCATGTCGATCACGAGAGGATAACGCACGTTATGCAGTTTTTGTGAAATATTATTTAAGCGAACTTCTGAAATTTATTTTCGATGACACTATTAGATTACTCGTAAAATTTCCTTTTAAACGAGCATACATGTCATGGGGCTCCAACCCATAGTTTCGTGGCACGTCATTCTTGTGTCTTTTTCCGGGCTCGAAAACTGATGACATGTATACTCGTTTGAACGGAAATTTTACGAGGAATTCGATGGTGTCATTGAAAATAAATTTCAGAAGTTTTGCTTAAATGATATTTCACAAAAGCCGCACTATAACGCGTGTTATCGTCTCGTGATCGACAGGCATCATTCCCCCGTTTTCAGTGCTCTCTAGCCAGCCCAGGCCCACCAGAAGCGGGAGGGCCAGCGCCGTGCCGCGGGCGGGGTAACCGAGGGGGAAACAACTCTGAATTTTGGTGTTCACATTTTGTGAATTTTCGCGAATTTTCGTAAATTTTTGTATATATTTTTTTTTGAAATTATCACTTGAATTTGACCAAAATTTTTGAAAACTAACCTGAATTTTCATGAATTTTTCTGAATTTTCCTGTTTTAATTTTATTACGAGGTGTACAAAATTTTTAGAGTTGTTCTCCGCTCAGGGGTAACGCAACAGCACGGCTAGCAGGTGAACGCACGACAAGATACTCCCCACCACCACCACCACCTCCAACCACTCATCCACCCCCCAGGCTTAAATGATTAAGACGCGTGACCGTGCACTAACACCAACCCCGCGCGCTGACATTGACGATGGGCATGGCATGACACAGCTGCCCCCCGCCCTGCTGGACGCCAGAGGTGATGCAATGAGTCCGGTCCGGCCCGGAGCAGAGATAGGCATCGCTACCTTTTTACCCGCGACATAGCGTGCCGCGCCCCGCCGTGCCCGCAGTTTACCTCCGCCCCGCTAAACTCGAAAATAATAATGACAGCCAAGCCAGTACGGCCGGCCGGCCGGAACTTTTCCGCGGCCCCGGGCCGGTGAAGAAGATCGCTCTCATAACTCCGTTCTTGTCACGCCCGTGGCGATGCCCTATGTTGGGGACGGCAGGGCACCATGAGTGCGACAAGGACGGAGGCGCGAGCGCTATTTTCCGAATCGGCTAGACTATCGCACCATCATCGTCCACACCTCACGGCCGCCTTTCCGCAGGGAGATGGCCATCCTCCCGGAGCCCGACCGCAAGGGCCACCGCATCTTCATCGGCCGCCTGGCCAACACGGACCCGGCGCAGTACAACTTCATCGCGGCCGTCAAGGCCATGCAGCTCGTCATCGAGACGAGCCTGCGCGAGGAGGGCGCGACGCCCGGCTACGTGTTCGTGTACGACCAGCGCGGCGTCCAGCTGGGCCACGTGGCGCGCATGCCGCTGGCCGCCGTGCGCAAGTACCTCACCTACATCCAGGAGGGCCTGCCCATCAAGATGAAGGCCATCCACCTCGTCAACATGAACCCCGTGGGCGAACGCTTCCTCAACATGATCAAGCCCTTCATGAAGAAGGAGATCTACAACCTGGTCAGTATGACGGCGGTCGCGCCCCACCTCGCCACGCGCCCCGCCGCCGAGGACCGCGCGCTGACAACGTCCCTCTGTCCGCAGCTCAACTTCTACTCCGGCGGCTACGAGGGCCTGTACGAGCACATCCCCAAGTCGTCGCTGCCCCGGGACTACGGCGGCACGCAGGACACGATGCTCACCCTGCACCGTGAGTACACCACGCCGCCCTCGCCGCGCCGGGCCCAGTGTCGCGAGCAGAAAAGTAGGCAATGCTGGGGTAAAAGCGGGTAACATCAGCGCCAGCCCCCTCAGCACCGGTGCGTGCACGTTGTCTGCCACGCAGCCCACTTTACTCCAAGGTGCGCGGGCTATTGCCTACTTTTCTCGCGACGCTGGCAGGGAGGGGCGAGGCGCAGCGCAAGCGATTCAGGGTGACTACACAAATCTCGAAAGTCAAATTCCCTGAGATTTCCCTGACTTAACCCTTGCAAATATTGTGTTTTTCCCTGACATATATGCGAGAACTTTTTTTTTGGAGTGTGGGAGGCATCGGAACGGGCTGGGTGGCTGGAAAACACGTTTAGTCTAGCTGGTGGGGGAACAAGGCACACGGTGTCGATTAAAAAAAAAATTCCCTGACATTGAGCCATTTTCCCTAACATTTCCCTGACTCGTGGCCATCCTGCGACTGACTCCTTCCCTCTTCTTTTGCCCCAGATCTCCAGAAGAGCAAGGTGGAGGCGCACCGCGAGTGGTTCCTAAAGGAGCCGACCCTTCGCGTGGACGAGGCGCGCCGGCCGGGCAAGCAGCAGAACGCAGGCTCCGTGTTCGGCATGGAGGGCTCCTTCAAGAAACTCGAACTCGACTGACAGGGACCGCACCGGACCGGACCAGACCGGACTCTAGGACTCTAACCGGACCCGCCCCGGCCGGCGCCGGCACAAAGCGGGAGCGTTCTCAGCATTTCGTTCACTATTTCACTATCATTTTTTTTTTAAATACATACATATACAAAATAAACTGTGTAGTGCTAAGACACTCCTTTGCATTTTGCAACCATACCAGGCCCGAGAGGCGTGGCCTACAAATTATTCGCAAACTAAACACTGGACGGACGGCTGGGCGCGGAGATGTTGGCACAGGCTCCAAGGTTGCGCCGAGTCCTGCTCAGCGACCACGTGCGTGGCGCGCGCAAGAGCGGGCCGGAGCGGAGCGCGCCCGGCAGGTAGGCAGCCCAACGCACGCCAAGAACCACCAGGCGGCCATGCCCCGGCCCGGCCCCGGCGCGGCCTCACCTCGCCCTCCCCAGCCCAGCCCCAGCCCGGTGGTCGTGGTCACCCAACACGCCCGTCGCGTCGCGTCGGCAAACATTCAACATTCAATATTTGGGCAAAACCGCCTCTCTTGGGAAGAAACGCGATCGCTATCACTGATATCGGCGAACTGCCCTCTCCAACTACCCGCGCCTATCGCCCTTAAGCGCCGCCCAAGTTCACCGCCGCGTCCCGGCCCGGCCCGGCCCCATCGAGGAGAGGCGGTGCGGTCAAGTGAGTGGCGGAGTGGCACTGGGCCAGCCACGGCGAGGGAGAGGGGCGGGAGGGAGGGAACGACTGGTTCATCCTACCCGTTGGCCGTCATACTCGCGGTTCGATCTCGCGACGGATAGGGGGGGGGGGGGCAGGGCGGCAGGAAGGAAGGGAGAGGGAGGGGTGGGGCGGAGCGGGGGGCAAACAGGAGGCAGAGGCGGCGTGCCGAGGGCCGGGCCCGGCCGCCCGGCCAGTCGTCAACAACAGCTGTTTGCGGCGAGTGCGGCTCGCCCAGGTCCACGAGAAGAAGTGAGTACTCGCGCCCGCGCCGCGCAGGGAGGGCCCATGGCCGCGGCCGGCCTCAGGCGGCAAAGCAGCGCGCACGCCGACCCACATCGGGGAAGTCCGCCTGGGTCCCGTCTCCTCAAACCTCAAACACGCCGCCCCCCGCCGGCCGAGGGGGTAGTTAAGCGCAGCGCGTTAATAACTCCCAAAGCAGTTTGGAGGGAGGGGTGGGGTAGGGGGAATGCAAGTTGGTTTTTTTAAACCCCTTTTTCTTCTTATGAGCCGCGTCCACCATGTTTTCACCAGGAAAGAAAATTTTCTGTGGGCAGGCTTTCTTTCCGTCACCCGCTGCAGACTCACACCCTCGGCAAGAACGCGAACTCGTTGTCGGTTAAAAGTTTGACGAGCTTAAGGAAGTCCAAATGCAAAGGCGATGGCGAGGGCGATGGTGAACCCGAGGAGCGGTGAGGGTCGAGAGGGAACGGCTGGGAATGGCCTTCCCTGCAGCAGGCGGCCTGCTGGGCCTGCGCCGGCGGCCGGAGCCAGCCAGTCGATTGAAGCACGGTGGGTGGATTCAAGGCGCCTCTGCTGCGCCTGGCCTCGCGCACTGCTACCCCGGGGCCTCCAGGCTCCCGATCCCAGCGCGCTGCACCACGAATAATCCTCTGTACACCTGTACCGTCGCTTTTTGGCGCCCAAACCTTTGCAGCCGTCCCTGCCTGGGCGGACCTGACCGGCCGGCCGGTCAGCGTGCCAATCAAAGCAAAGAGACGTGGGGGGACCCGCGCGTAGATACACAATCTGTGGCACGCAAGCTCCCAGCGGCGGCAGGGCGCACGGAGCCGTCGTGCCTGCCTGCCTGGGCGAGCGCAGCTAGCACCCGCGCTCCCGCCCGCTGTCGAGTATTTTACTAAACGCCAAAGAAAACCAACGAAAGCGCTCCCCGTCTCGCCTCTTCATCCGAGACGCCCGTCGTCACTTTGTTTTAGCGCGCATCATCAAGTCGTCTCTCTATTCTTTTTCCATTGCCATTGAAGAGCGAGCGCTGTTTTGCATCACATGTGGCAGCATTGGCGGCAATTAGCTGTATGGTAATACGTGCTCACGTGCAAGCCACTGGCTCCCAGCGCGCAAAAATTATGTCAGAGAAAAAAATTGCAGCGAGCGGGAGCGGGACCCGGCTGAGGAGGTACAGCGCGGGGACGGGGCACCGGAACAGAAAGGTCGATGTTGTCGGTCGGCGTCGTGGAAAGGGTTGGAGAAGCAGGGGAGGGGAGAGGGAGGGGAAGGGGCGAGAGGAAGAGGGGGGTCTAAAACGGTCTCCGACTTCGCCGGCGCCCCGCGCCCGGTGGCCGGGAGGGGTGCCAGACATTACCTCGCCCTCCGGCCGCCCGCCGCCGCGCGGGCGCACTGCGCAAAGGCAGTGGCGCGGGATGCGGTGGAGAAAGGGGGGGGGGGGGGGGGGGGGGGGGAGCAGGGACTGCGGCCGGACCACCATAACCCCGCCGCCCCCGCAGACCCTCCGCGAGGCTGTGAAGCGAAGCGACCTGGAAGGCGGTGGCCGTCGCGTCGTCGTTCTGACGCATCTAACGTCCTCGCCCTCCACTAACCTGCTCCGACAACCTCCTCTCCACCCCTCCCCGGGCCGGGCGGGCAGCGGGCCGGGCCAGGTCGGGCGCCCGGGGTGGTAGGCAGTTCTGCGGGACCGCGCTGCGCTGCGGGCCGGCCTACTCCGACCCAGGCAGGCGCTCTCCACTGACGGTGTAGGACGGGACGGGAGGGAGGAGGGAGGGTCCCGCGGGCAAGAGTGCTGGTCGTCACGCATTTCTGTGCTTGCGCTCCACAGATACAGGCCAGCAGCCATGGTCACGGAGATGAAGCGCGTCACAATCCAGGATGAACTACGGAAGAACCCGCAGCTCAAGCAAGAGGATATAGATGCCATGCGCGATTGGGTGGAGACTCAGACTCAGCTTCCAAAAATCACAGGTATGGTAAACCCTAGTATGATGTAAAATTACGGGTGTACCGGTTCCTGAAATAACCTTGCAAACTCTCCTAACAGACCTGACAATAGTGCTTTTTATCCACTGCTGTTTCTACGATATAGAAGAAGCCAAGAAAACACTAATAAAATTCTATAACTTTCAATACAATGTACCACAAATATGCCTTAACAGAGACCCAAGCAATGAAGAGATAATACAAATTGCAAAAGCAGTGTAAGAATCTGCAATACTTCGTAAATTTTAAAAAATGGTGCTTATGTAAATAGTGAAATGTTTTTTTCAGTGGCATAGTCATACTAGATGGAAGAGACAAAAATGGGAATGTTGTGGTTTTTCAAAGATTAATTGACACCAATCCAGCCCGTTACAACATGGACTTAACAGTGAAATTGTCTCATATGTTATGCACCATCTGGCAGCTGGAAAATGGAACAAGCCAAGGAACAGTACTTGTTTATGATCAGAGAGGATTTGGTTTAAGCCACATGGCAAAAGGTTCTCTATCATCACTTAAAAATATGATTCATTATGTCCAGGTACAACTCAATACATAAAGTATACTTCCTGACCAAAAGCGGCAGCCCTAACATGTAAATTCTCTTATAGGAGTGTGCACCTATTAATGTAGTTGGAATACATGTGATATACACCAATGCTGTAATTGATGCCATTTTGTCTCTCTTCAAACCGTTTATGAAGTCATCGCTGTACAAACTGGTAAGTGACATTCAATAAATCTACAGGCAAACCGAAATGTATTCCCAGTTAACAAATATTTTCTTTGTGGTGTACTTCAGATAAAAACATACAGAGAAGAAAATCTTCAAGAATTTTTTGAGATAGTTCCTCAAAATGTTTTACCCAAAGAATATGGAGGGCAGCAACCCTCGCTTCAAGAACTAAGTGGTGAGATTTAAGATGATTCAACTATTAGTTGAAAGGACTGTGTTATGTGTAATCATGATTTTAAGAATAACCCTAAATTACAGAGATTGGCTATGGTAAACTACTGGCAAATAGAGACTTTTTCCTAGAGGATGACGCAATTATACAGGAGGCTGCAGAAATGGTAAGGAGCAAAAATCCTGGTTTTTTCAGGACAGTAGGATCCTGGGTTGGGCTTGGTGAATAAACTGGACTGAATCTGACAAAGTCATTCCACAAGAAAACCGAACAACATTCCACAAAATGTCAAAGTTAAATAAAAACATTCCTCTGTAATTACTTGGAACACGGTTCAAAAGTAAAAGATACTCAAGAGTTTATGTATTTTAAGTAAGCAGAAAATAAAATTCAAATTGCCTTGTAAAGTCTCCTCATTACCTATTCCTTAATCATAAAAGCAAAATGTTCCTTCCAAGAAGCATAAAATTAAAAAAAACTTGTACAGTACTTACTTGGAGAATCTTCTCCGTTGGCGTCCATCACTTTACTAGGCAGCTTAGACAGTACCTCCAGAGCTAAAGCAGGACAACCAGCCTTGAAGTGAGCATGGGCTGTGGTGAAGTATAGTTGTCTCTCTAATGGAGTTATTGAATCCTCCAGTAAAAGCTGTGAAAAATATTTTTCTGTTCACATCTGAACTACACAGAACATATAGAGGTCAGAGTACGTTTTATCATAAAACTAATTTTACCTGTCTATCAGGATTAGAGGTGCTGGTATCAGACCCATAAGTAAAGCCAGAGAGAACAACATGAGTTTTCTTTTTATCTTGAGCAGTGCTGGCAAGATATTGGCGGATAAGCAAAGGATGAGTGCGAAGGTAAACATAGAAATTGAACACATTTGGGTTTGCTAGAGAAAGAAACCAAAGTTAGACAATATCACAAAAGTGACAGCAAAATTAAGTCTCTTTAGAGAAAGAACTTTTACCAGTTGCTCCTTCACTTTTATCTTCATCATTATAGCTAGGGTGGTTGCATCCTATATTAGTTTGTAAAAGAGTATTAAGACTTCCTGTGTGATCCTTCAAAGTCCACAGAGCCATAGAGCGAAGGAAAGGATCAGGATGAGCTTTAGACGGATTCATATTGTTTCCATTTCCATCACAACCAAGAATATTTTCATACAACAGTTTTTTGAGACTAGGAGGAGTGGAATCCATATCTCCTTCATATAACCGAGCAATAACCATTGCAAGCTGCAGATCGTCTAACTTGTTTAAACAAACTTCAATGGCATCCTGAAGAGCACCAGCCAGGAGGAAGAATGCTGCAGCATGCTCAAAGCGCTGCTTTCCCAAGAGTGCAAATGCATTCTTGAGTGCTGCTTTACGCCACCTATCTTCTGAGAAATTATTAGCAAAAAATGCTGTCATGCGCTCATCCCGTCTTGATCGGAATAAGCCCCATACCAAGCTCTTCTTTTTCATGGCTAAGTAAAATATGGCAGCATCTAAGGGATCTTGACTAGATTGATAAGCAGCCTTTGCAACCTTCTCAATGCAAGTTTTAAGCACAGTATTATTCCTCAACCACCAACCCACTCCAAGTTCTTTTAATGTATTCCAGCGTGGCTGGCCTTTAGCATACGAGGGTATTAACTGAAGGAGATCCTCTTCACTTTCAGAATGATACGCCCAGACAAGATTTGTGGTGCAAACACCTTGCCTCTGGAAAAGGGCTCTCTGAACAAGAGGTAAACAACGCAATAAGTAATTGTAGTGCTTCATAGCTAACAAAAATCTAAGTCCACAATCATCTAAAGAATCTGCAAAACAAACATTAAAGAAAAAATTATCATGGAGATTCGCTTTGAAAAATTTCAAGTACAATAAGAAAATTCTGAGGGAAATAGTAGTACTACCTGTAGAAACTTCTTCACCCTCAGGAACACCAGTCAGGTTTTCCTTTGCAATGGCTGTCTTTGCAGCATCAATCGCAAATCTCTCTGCAAAATCTGTGTTGCAGGTTGACACTGTATCAGCTAAAGCTAACAAGTGCATCTGATCCAAACTTGACAATCCAGGGAGATGAGTATGAGTAAGTAAGCGTGATAAGACCCTCCCCTGTCTGGGACCAAAGTGGGAAAGCCCTTGTCTTTCTTGAGCAACTGACTGACGTCTGTCACGTCGTCTAGGTGAATCTGGCATTTCATCTTCTAAAATATCATCCAAGGACTCATCCCCCATGGATACATTAGCATCAAAAAGGTCATTGTAGTCCTGTGAAAGCAAGAGCATTCCAAATTATGTAAGTGTATCTGTGAAGTACATAAAATGTATCAAAGTGATTTTTAGGCATACTAAATGAAGTACCTGTTGATCATCTTTCCCTTGAGTACCCGTTCCAGCAGTTTCTTTGTCAGCAGCTAGGAGGGTCCAAAGAGGTAGCGGAGGGATTGAAGTAATCTCAGCATAGTCTAATGTTAGCTCCTCTGGGATGGCAGTGGTGGAACCTCTCTGTTCAAGGGGGCTTGTGGTGCCGGCATAACTGACAGAAAGAGTCCGTGATCGAGACCAGCCACGCTGACGGACAATGCTTTCCTCATCTGAGCTTGAGCATACAGTCTGTCCTCTCACAGCATATGTTCCAGAAATGCACCTAAAGGTTAAAAATTAAGAAACTTAGTGAAGTTTACATTTATAGGTACATACAAAAATCAGGATGGAGAGTGGAAGTTACCTGACAAGATGAGCAAGAATAGCCTTTACCCAACGAATTTTGCCTGAGTTCAAGAGTTCCATAAGCTGCTTTGGATGATACTGAGGAAGCACAGGACATGCAATGCGACTTGCTTCAAAAAGACCATAGTCAGGCATGTAATCTACATTTGCAATGGGTTCTTGTTGGGTATTTGGACCACCTACAAATATGTATGAAACTACAATTGTGAAAATTTGTGTTTTCAGGATTACTTCACAAAGTAAATAGGAAAATACAGACCTTTCCTCTTTTTGGTATCAGAGGATGATAGCATATTTAGATTTATAGAGCTAACACGGGACAGATGAGGCATAGAACTGACATTTGCCAGTCTTCGTTGAGAGGTCTCCTAAAAGGTAAATTAAACATGAAATAAGATTTTCACAGAGTCCAATAAATCAAGAACATAGATGCAGTTAAGAATTTTGGGTTTAAATACTTGAGCTAGATTGCGAAGGTCTTCATCGCGCAAATTACGTGTGTCCTGGAACTCATCAGATTCCTGGTGAATAAGACGCCCACCTGATATTGGCCCAAATTCATCCGAACCTGAAAAAATAAAATAATGTTTCAGAATAAAAGGAAATGATGAGCCTTTCAACATAAAATATTGCTAGTACACACAATCTGGTTTCCATTGAGAGTAGACATGCATCTCACTGTCCATTCCCACAACAAGAATTCCATCTCGAACCCAGGAAATTTGCATGGGAAGAGGAGGCAGTCCATCGGCTGTGGTAAGGTCAATTTTACGTAGCTTCATCCACCTGGAATTTTGAGATAAAGGAAACAATGAAATGAAATGAATGAAATAATCTTCCAAAATAGTTTCAAATAGTCAAGGTACAGAAGCAAACCTTATTTCATCCACAAAATTGGGGGCAGCAAGAGACGAAGCTTTTCGAAGAATTGGTCTGTTGGTTGATTGTGATTCTTTCATTGCCTTCATATTGGCTTGTGCAAGATCACTTGAGACAGGAGTAAACAACATAACCTGAGAAAATTTTGAATTGGATAGAGGAGATAAAAAATACCTCAGAGAAGAGTACTTAGTTTGTTTCAAGAGATGAATATGGGTACGTGATTTAATGATTTGTTACCTTGCTACCAACTCCTACAGTAAGAATGTGAGAACCATCTTCTTTGGATACCCAATCTAATTGAACTAAGTGCTTCTGGGTGAGAGGGCATGTGTTACCGTGATCAATGATAGACTTTCGAAGGGATTGCAGAGTGCTGAAGCTTGGAACTGCAAGAAGACCTGTTGATAAATCATGCAATCAATTAGATATAATTTTACTTGAAATACTTTTCTGTACATCAACTTTGATAAAGTATATATATGTTCCAATGTCTATGTCATAACAAGACCATGCCCACAAACAATATTTGTTCCAAATAAGTAATGGGGCATGCAGTCGGACCGATGTTTCTTTTTTTAAAAACATGCTATACTAATGTGATATCGCCCTCAGTCAATATGACCCCCACAGTCTACTTCGTATTTTAAAGTTCTTTCCCACAAACAATGTTCTTGAAGGGATCATCATAATTAAGATGCAGTTACATTCACTCTGAATAAAAACGATCATGCTGCAATGACCCTGTTTCATTATCAATCAAAAAATACCATACCACATAAAATATGAACTGATGACTTTCATGCAATGATGTTGACTGAAACCTCAAATAAATGTGAAATGGGCAGCCCACATTGTTCACTTTGACACCTTTACATTAAAACAAAACGTAAAACCATCCCTATTCCAATCATTCCATTCGCATGCAAAGATGCGAAAAGAAATAAAATTCACCGCATGGTGATCAACTTACAGCCACAGCCCTCATCTAAGCACGCACCAGTTTTATGAAGACTGCTAGGGGGTTCTAATATTGGTGGAGTATTTTGCTCTCCATTCTTGTGTGGTGTTCGAGACTCAAGGTCTTCTGTGGATGAGAATGCTCGCATCAAAGAATTGATACGCTGCTGTTTGGACTGCAAGAAGGATTGGTCATAGAGATAGCTTAAGTCAAGGTGGTTGTCAACTCTTATCTTTGGGAGATGTATATTTTTCAAGTGAATGGTATCCTCCAAAACCCATTCAGAACCTGATATTTAGAATTAAAAAGAAAATGCAATGAGTTTTACATACCATTTTATGGAACAAAAAAGAAAAAGACAAAGAAATTTGGTTTGTTACCTCCAGTACTTTCACACTCGTAAATAGCTACACAAAGATTAACATATCTAGAATCAGGATCGTTTTTGGACGGACGAGTGAATGACTTGCCATATTTGTAAGCACAAGCTATTCTTCCACTGTATGCAGCGCTGATATTTAATGGTTGCCCTAAGAAGAAAATATCAACATGCAGAAAAAGTTAAAAATTTATGTATTCATGTAAAAATACACACATGTACACAGTATTTGATGATTTATTGAACTAAAGAATATACCTGATATATCAATAGTTGATTCTTGATCCTTACGTAACATTTCCCACTCACACCATTCATAATTCTTTTTGGCACCATTGCATTTTGTAACCTTACATTTCCAAAATCTGCGAAAGGTAAAGGTTGTGTTATACGAACATAGCTTATAAAAATATATGAAGATCCATGTTGTAGCATACCTCACTGTACTATCAGAGCAGGCAGTCACTATTATGTAAGGAGCAAAGCAGGCGGGGTAAATGGATGCAGAACTTAGGTGCCCTGCAGCTGGAGATGCATGAATAACTTCAACACCATCTGGTAATGGCAATTCTTGAGTGCAAACCTGGAAATAAAAAAAATTGTAGATTATCATTGAAGCAGTGTTTTTCTGTAAGGTTTTATGTGTGAGTGTGTTTCTTTTCTTTTTAAAAATAAATTTATGTTATTAATAACCTTAGTGGTTGAGATAAGAACATGAGGTGCTTGCATAGGTCCTGCATGGCGATCTTCTCTCATTTCACCAGTGGTGGTAGTTGTGCTATTGTGGCGCCCTGTGGATTCGTTTTCCTCATCATCCTGAACAAGTTGACTGTCTGGTACATACATCATACTCCCAGTTAATTCTGAAAGGGCAAAAAACCATGAGTATTTCCAAAACCAGCCAGAAATAAGACAAACCTGTTGATGAATATATGCATTAATGAGGATTACCATGGCTCTCTGGTTGAGATGCCATAACAAGACGCCACATGTGAACAGTTGTCCCTTTGCCTGCCCTCTCTAAGACCACTATATAAAATGGTTCTTCAAAGACAGAAAGTTGTTGAAGGTCAACCATTGCACCGAGCTGAGCTTCCATCAAACCCAGGTCACTCTCTCTGCGGATTGAATCCATAGTCGGAGCTGAATTTTTGTCATCACCTCTTTCACCTGTGATGAGTTGTTCTTGAAATACATGCAAAAACTGAGTATTTTGCCAATCCTGAAAAATAGAAATATAGATATATGTTTTTAGTAAAGTTTTAACGTCTATTTCAGAGGAAGTGAAATCCTTCAGAAGATAAATAATTAATGGCTTACATGAATAGCATCAGCTATAGCATCAAGCTGAATGATACAGCCTGGACGGGATGTGGACTGTTGGGAAACAATCTTAATGTGATCATGCAAAGATGAATGTTTCATTCCATCATCCGAGGAGGCATCTGACGACAAGCTAACCATAGAGTCCTAGAGGAAAACCAGAGCAAAGGTGACCATCAAGCACCTTTCAGAGAAAAACTAAAGAGAGGCAAAGGGAATAAATACAGCACCTGCATTCTGCTTCTTCTCTCTGAGGACGAAACTTCAGCTAGGAGAGTTCGGGCATCTATGACAGCTTGATAAACCCTTAGACTCTCTCCATCAGACGCAACAAAACATGCACTTGGAGAATTTGACAAATTTCCTAAAGTTGTACTAGGGAGAAGTGTAGGTATCCATGCCACATTAGAAAATGCTGATATTTCAGGGGAATTTATTCTTGCAAGCTCAGAAACACCGCCTGACTTGGAGAGTGGGCCAACTGCATCTACCCTCCAAAGAATGAGTTCACTGCAAAAACCCTACAAAGAAAAGGGAAAGCCGTGCTTGACAAAAGATCTTGACAGCATGTTATCTGAAGACAGGATAGCAATTTAGCTTACTGTGGGCAATCCTTTGGCTCTTGCAGCCTGTTTGTCAATTCCTTCCTCAACGCCAATTTCATCATCAGGTGAATTTGGGGCATCCAAAAGATTGTGATGGGATGTTGTTAAAAGAAGAGGCAAAACTGGGTGGCAAGTTATGTCATTTACACGGAAGCGATGACCAGAAGCTCGAGAAAAGTGACCTATGCTCAGAACCTGCAAGAAAAAAAGAGAGCTCATAATAAGACAGATATAAGTAAGTTTAAATTTCAATCAAATTGAAAAACTTAAGATTATACCTGAGAAAATTTGGTGCGATCTGCAAAAGTTATTTGCCATAGATTCAAGGTACCATTGGAATGTTTTGTAACCATCGACGCAACAGGAGAGGGGGCACCTGCAATCAGGTCTTGCATGTTGTGGCCAACCTCAGAATCTTCTCCTTGAGGACTGCCAGGGATAGGGTGATGCTTGCTTCCTCCACTTGCACTTGTTTTGGTTATTGTTGGAGGAGCATTTTCATTTCCTGTATTAAAACAATTGATGCTAGTAAATTGAAAAGGAGAAAGAAAAAAAAAAGGGCTTCCAAGGACTGAAAAAATTTCCTTTACCTGGTGTCCAGTCAGGCTCTTCTTCCATAACACAGGGAAGCGGGGTTGGCATTTCAGCTGCTGGATCAAGGGAAGTGGGGTTTGGCCCTGGAGTTCCAGCCCCATTGGTGAGGTTGGACATGGCCAATGCAGAAGCTGAAGAGGGAGATTTGGCAGTGCCTTCCCCATGTAGACAAGTACTGAGGAGCTGATGTGTGCATCCCGAAGTGCTGCAGACAAGACATTGAATAGATGTAAACTGAACCTATATTGTGATCCAAAAAGCATGTTGGATGAGTGTTTCATCCAGAACCATAAGAGGTATGCGTATCATAACATTTCTTAACACCTTCCACAAAATTAAAAGAAAAGTAAATTGCTTCTTTATTTTAGGTCATCTTTTTGACCTTACTTCAGAAAATTAAAAAAGGGTCATACCATTTCCTTTTCTTTTTTTTTATGCTGAGAGGTTTTTTTTTTACTAACTGCCTAATATTTTTGCAATTAATTTGTTCTGAATGAAGGATTAAAAGCAAAAAAATTAAAATGAAAGCAAAATTGATCAGTTTAATTAGAGCCTTTATTGAAAAGTATACATGAGCATGAAAAAAGTTACTGATAAATAAAAGAACTGATTGGTGACGATAAAACAAAAAAACTGGGAAAGTGAAATATGAATATGCATGCTTGATAGTTGCTACGAACTGTCTATGGCATAAACAAAAATGTTTTATCTTGCATTCAAGTATATGGACATTGTGAAAGCACTTCATATAAAAATGGATTATCATTTTAGAATGTGGCGTGATATATGTAAGGGCTAAAGCATAACCATGAAGCTCAACTGCTGCGATTGATATCAAACATTTCAAGCTACAAAGCAAATGAACAAAAGTATTTTCTAAATAGCTAGTAGGATAGCAATGCTTCCTGTACCTGTAGAGGCAAACATTTGTAGACATGGTTGCTGCATCCCCAAGAGGGAATGCTGATGGAATGCGTGTTGAAAAAGAAACTTGAGCTTGACGAAATGAGCCAGGATGATATTCATCTAACCACTCAACAACCCTGGAGAGAAATAAGATTTCGTACATAAGCATATTCCAAAATAAATGAAAAGGGGAAAACTTAACTACGACATACCAAATAAGAAAGCTTCCATCAATAGGATGGATGGAGAATAATAGATCTGGGCTTTGATGCCAGTCTCTAAGCAAGTTATCAATCTTGGCTTCTAAAAAGTCTGGGACCTGTCCAATGGGAGGTCCTGTGTCGGTCGCAAGTGAGTTTATTGATGTTGCCGCGCTATGACAAAAACATGATTCTGAAATTACTGAATATGTTCTCAGTCATCCATCACAGTCTAGATTACAGCAAAATTTACCTCAATGATTGATGACTATGAGGACCACTAGAAGGCACACTACTGTGATGAGCTGCACTGACCTCCTCACTTCCACTTTCATCCTGAGACAAAGCTTTTCCGACCCGCCCTGGTCTGCGCTCTGAAAACGAAATATTTCAACCATAACAATGTTAACTGTCTTAAATAAATTTTAATACACTAATTTGAAGAAAAAACGCCTCTGAGTAGTACATATACCGTAGATCTTACTTGTTCCTCTATCATCATGTTCTGATTCATGATGCTCTGAACTATCTCGATTGCTATCAGCCCCCTCCTCCTTTTCCATTCCTTTGCGAGTAAGTTCATGAAGAAGATTCTCTGCCTGCATTGTGAAATGCATTTCCTTGTTGTTCAGCCAGTGCAATATAAAATTAGGCTCTCTTTCAGGGTCGCCTGTGATAAGACTAGGAACCAAGGGAATATCTGGGGAAAATAAAAGGAAAAGAATACTCATTATCATCTATGAACTAAACAGCACACCACAAAGATTTATCTATGAATGAGATTAGCACACCAGTCTCGCCATTGATGCTGGCAGCCAAATGGAAATGCAATCCTGGTGTGACACCGGTTCCATGAAAGCCATAGTTGTGGAAGTCATGAACACTATATGTAGATGGTAAAGTGGGAATTGGTCCTGTAGATCCAGGAATGCTTCCACGACCATGGTTGTGTTTAGCATGTCTTCTTATATGAAAACAGGTTCTAAAGACATCAGGAGTTATTAGGATGAACAGGCAATTGAAAAATGTACATAGCTCACAAGGGAACCCCGCCAAGTGTAAATTCCAGATTTCGATAAGACTTTGGAAAATCGTACACCTCATTGTGTCTGATTCGGCTGCATCAAAATTTCCTGCTCAATTTCACATTTAATTTTACCCTATATACGTACGGGCCGGGGTAAAATAAAGAATTTGTCCATTTAAGTCAAAAATCCACTCTAGCGCCCAAGTGGTACAAGATACGTCAAAACGGACGAAATTTTTGCCCAAAGGATCGCAACTCGCCGATTTACCCTTAGTGACGACTCCCCATATGCATGTACCGGTAAGCAGGGAGTCGATTTTATTGATTTTATAGCATGAAAACCCCCTAGATATGAAATTGAGCAGGAAGTTTTGATGTGGCTGAGGTTGACACATAAAGGCCATCAACTTCCCAAAGTTTCATCAAAATCGAGAATTTACACTTGGCGAGGTTCCCTTGTCAGAACAAAAGTTAACTCACTTCATATGTTTCAGCCTTTGCATGAAGCGATGTTTGTGACGGTGTGTACGAAACTTAGGATTCTGAGCTGCTAAAGGATCAAGCTGGCTCATATTGACTAGACCATCATCAGGCAGCACTGTCTCCACCCAAAGCCTACAAATATTATCTCGACATGATGTCACCAGCATGTTTGACACAGAACCCCTGTGGAAAAGATTGAAAAGTATTAGCATCAACAAATTTCACAAAATCTCAACTTGTCTTCAACACAGAATACATGAGCTTACTTTGGCATATATTTACTGGTTTTCCTCCATGATATTTGTGTAACAGCACGAGGATGAGCAATGTAGACAAAGCCATAATTGAATTCAGATGCAACAGATTGCCCTGTGTATCCCAATGGTTGATCCACACTTTTGGAGGGGAACAATACTAAAAAATAAATAGTAGATTTATAAGTATAAAATAGGCATTGAAAATTTAGTGCCACAACAAATCAGATAAAAACTCTTCAAAAGACTCACATTGCTTATTCTCAAACCATATCTTAACCAAACGATCACATTTCCCTGAAGTGGCAAACAGAGTGCCATCTGGTGAGAAAGCCATGTGGAATACAGGAGTTGCAGTGCGACACTTCCATACACAGTCCCATCCTTGCCAATTTTCATCATCTCCATCAGCACCTGGTCCTGAGAGATTAGCCTGTGACTGGGATTCTCCTCCAATTTCAAAAGTAACTCCAGAGTGTCCACCTAGAAAACAATTAATTTATTTTAATAGGGACAAGGCACAGAATCACACTGATGAAAATAAAGATTAGAAGTTACCATTCTCCAGGTCATTTTCTGCTCTGGGATCTAGCCTTTGATGCCACAGCTGAAGAACTTCACCGCCAGTGAGAAGTCTGGTGCCTTCCAGGTTCCATGACAGAGAGCTAATGTGGGATTCTGTTTGGAGACTACCGGTTTGGACCCACCGATAATCCAATTGCTGTCAACACAAGGAAAAAGTTCACAAACTCGAACATGACAGATCATTAGATTCCTCTGCGGTGGGAGTGAAGATCGATCGGGGCACGTCACGGGATGACTGGACTGCTGTACTTTTATGATCGGCGCCAGCTCTACTTTAAGAGCAGCCCCTCGCCTCGCCTCGGCCGAGTTGCGCCACTCGCATGCAGGCTGATGGCCGCCCATGGCACCAGTCGTTGACAATTACGAGGCCCAGGGCCGGGACCCGCTATGCCAGGGCTATCTGTGAACCGGACGGCGCCGCTCCATCCAAGGGAGGGAAGGACCCATCCCCAAGGGAACGAGATTTTACTGGGAGGGGGGGGGGGGGCGTCTCTGCAAGAGTACTTCCGCTGCAGCGTGTGTGACGGAGCAAAATTCAAGATGCCCCTTCCCCCTTCTCCGCGTACCGGTATGCTGCAGGGCGGAGCCGGGGCGCGGCGCTGCTCTGGACCCTGGACCCGCCCCTCCCTCTCCCTTTTAATTGCCGTAATAGGTGATGTCCGTAAGCGGCGGCAGACATGACCCACCGAGATAAGATATTGGACACACTAAACACGGCGAGGCTCCACACGCCAGGGTGCACTCTTCACTTGAGAAAGCGGAGGAGACGTCCCGAGTGCGATTTGCGTGGGATGAAAACAAATATGCGTTCCGATTCAGGAGCCTACCCTCTTGGCAAAGCCTGAAGCGGGGCCGAGCGGGGCGGGGCGGGGCGGGGCGGGGCGGGGCGGAGTGAGTGCGAGGCGCAGCCGCTTGGCAAGAGGGCAGGCACGAGGCAGAGTATGGACCAAAGTTAATGCAAGGCCGAATTCAGGACGTGTCTCGCGGAGGGACGGAACGGGCTGGGCCGGGACACAGGGAGAGGGGAAGGGGAGAGCCAGCGCGGGGCGGAGTGGGGCGGGGCACTGCGCGGGAAAGCGGCTAGGGAAGACCGGAGCGCACAGGAGCAATGGGGCGGGGCTCGTGATACCCTTCATGCGCGCCAGTCAAAACCGCATTGGACAAACAACGTCGTCTGATGAAGAACACACCCCCACCACCATTTCTTACTTTAAAAAAAAAAAATACGCTAAGAGCTGTGCAGGAGCATTCATTTTCACACAAAACTCACGTGGGATGATGTATGATGAATAAGAGGTGTTGGTTCAAATATGCACACTTGATTTTCATAAGCAGCAGCAATTTTTCCGGTGTCAGTAGAGCAATCAAGGCATGAAATCCGGATGTAGTTGTGGATAGCGCCAGGAATAATCTGAACACGCTCGAAGGTGCTTGCCAATATTACTATGTTACATCCCGCAGCATAAGCCTGAAAAGATGTGGTCAAATAGCAATGATTTTCAGATAATAATAAAATGAAAAATAGAAAAACGAGAGTCATGCGAGTCAGCTCAAACCTTAAAATTGAACAAATATACTATCGGGTGTGAACAGTAACTTCACAATTCACTATATGATCAAGACATTGATATGAAAAAAATTATTAGAGATCAGTTGCTCAGCATTGTAAAGTCAACTAGGAAGAATGTTGATGTATACTTCAGGAGCAAAGTCTTAGGCACTTCAGAGAGTTATCTAAATGTGAAATTGACTTTGAAGGTTAAGACTCAGGTGACAGGTGACAAAATAATTGACTTGACAAAGAATAAAACGATATAAATATGGCTTCTTGACAGTCAAAATCGAAAAAAGACACCGAATGACAGATAAAAACTTTAGGTAGATATGAATTTTCAAAACAAATGAGATTTCAGTAACTAGTACTAGCGCCATCTTGAGACCTCCTTCAAATGTGATCGTACCTAACCAAACAACATCGCGTAAGGGATAAAATAAGGAAATATTCTCTTTCTCAAGTTCTGACATGTCATAAATTATCAAGGAAAATCATCGACGGGTTTACTCACTGTAAAAGGTATCCCTTCGACACTGCCTACAGCAAAGCAGCGGTCACCCACATTACAGGCTCCGCTGAGGATTTGATGACAATTCATTGCCCCACTTTTTCAAGAGGACAGGAATGGCCAAGGAATCATCGGAGATTTCAAATAAAACTAGCAAGATCGCACGCAAATTACTTAACACACACAAAATGTTCCTCTGGCCAAAAACACTTGCGAAAAAGCAGCCATCTTTAAGAAGGCTTTACACTACACACACAATCGCAAAGCTGTCAATGATAAAACGTTCCTCCCCTCTCCCCAACATCTTCCTTTCATTCTTCTTCGTTCTATTGACGCTCTATGTACTGGAAATATAAATATACAGCGCGCTCACTATCCAAAGGCTTAGTTTTCAAAATTCCTCGATCGGTGTTGCGAACAGGCAAAAGGAAATCAGGGAAACGTATCACGTTCTACTGTTTCAGGTTGGTAATTTAGTCCTCACCGAATCCGGTTCCTGTTTGCTAGCAGACGCCAAGACCGCAGAGCACCGAAACAAACGAGTCTGGCAATTCACAGCTGACTTTCGTACGTTCTAGATCGTTGAACTAATCAGAAACTGGTTTGTGTCAGTTTCCTAGCAAACAAGCAATGTCAAATATAACGTCACTTTTAACGTTAGGACGACTTTTGAATGGAAGAAGCATCATCATGAGATGTAAGTATTAACACTCTAACCTCTTACATAACATATTCAAAACAGACCAGGACTTAATAAAATGTACGCAGAATGTATGAATTTAAAAAAAAAAAAAAAAAAGAAATAAAGCTTTAACCATGTTTAATGTTGAATTTGGGTGTTTAAATGACATAATAATTTTTTTTCTTTATTCTCCTATTATGAAGTTTTATTTTTCGGTTTTAGGTCAACTTCGAAATTTTGCATCACAAGCAGATAGTCCCCCATCTGACAACTCTTCAGATGATGCTTGCAAGGCAGCTAATCTAGCAAAAAAGCTGCGGGCGAAGACCCCAATAGGTAAGTGTAAGATATGGAAACCTGAAGTATCCATTTCAAGTTCTAAAATGGATTGTTCGACAATATTTTAAATCAGGCAAGTTGGATGAGTTGGAGGAAGGCAGACATCCATTCCAAGAGAAGGAACCGCTGAGACCATGGCCTGACAACACCAATCCCCATACAGGTGAAGTTGGTGGTCCTAAAGGGCCAGAACCAACAAGATATGGAGATTGGGAAAGAAAAGGAAGAGTTACAGATTTTTAAAAGTACTCTTAATTATGTTATGTTTAGGCAGACATTATTAGGATGTAAGATGTATATTTCTCTGCATTATGAGTTATGTAGGAATATGGATATTAGTATGTGTAATCCACAGTCTAAGCTAGAGTCATGGATTGAGTTTTAATATAAGTTTTTAATTTAAGATCTCTTATTACCAAGGTAATTGTGTTTTGTTGACAGCAGTACAATTTCATAATGAGATCAGGGGTCACAGCCAATTACTTAGTGAAATTATTTACACTAAAATTATTTATCAGTTCTGACATTGTTAGGTAAATGAAATACATAATCTCCATCAAAAATAAATTGGGAGAAACTTTCACCCAAAAGTAACATAGTTTTATTCCAGTTGAATCAGCCTTGTATATATACTTATAAATATATATATACGGCTGTTGACAAAAAAACACAACTTATTCTCGGAATGAAATTGGCACACATGCTTTAGGTCGCCAATGAATTTTTCTGCTAGCAAAAACATCCAATTTTCTTTATATACAGATAACAGGAACAGCAATAGAATTCAAACTAAAACTAACATAATCAACAATTTTTGGAACTTCTCAGTGTGAACTGGAGATATAAAATTCTTATCTATAAACATACAAGAAATTTAAAAATGATGTAACAAAATTTATAACTAAACAGGTACATGAGTCTGTAAATAATAATGAAGCATAAAATATCAGCTATTCCTTACTTACATTAGGCAATTAAATTTGATACACTAGACAACGCAAATTAATGCCGCCGACAAGTCATGTAGTGACCATCTTGCCAATCAGCTAACTGAAAGAATAAATAACAGTCTCGGTTACTTTCCATAGGATTTTCAAAGGATTTACTAATTCCACTGTCATTGATTTCTTTTCTATGTACAATTATCAATTTGCATCAATTATCCCAAGACACTGTCTTTCACCAGTAATTTGGACAATAGGCTTCTGTCTTACCTGACAAGTCTTAGAGCAATAAAAAATATCAGAGCAACTAGAGCATCTGATCTCTGCAGCGGCTGGGCAAACTTTGCACACATAAGTTGCATTCTTCATAGCAACCTCTTGATCAGATAAATGTGGTTCCATTGGGTTATGAACAGTAGCTGGCGCCTGTATCTGATAAATCAAAAAAATGAAAATAAGTGGTTGTGAGACAACTTTAACATGCTGAATACTGCATGCCGACAACATTACCCCAAAATCAGAAATGCCACTGTCTCTGGATGGTGCACGTGGAATCTTCAGTGAAAAGAGAAGCCTGACATTAAAGACTATTAAAATAATGATTAAGATCTGTCAGCCACAGCAGAAAGATAAAAACCTACCTCATCCACAACTCCTGCATTGACTTCCGGTTGAGCAACATCTACTTGAACATTTGACTTAATAGAAGAAATTTCGTTCAGATATTCCTCTTTAGTTTTGTATAATAAAAATAGCCGTGCAGCCAGTGTCACTGTATCTCCACAATGGCATTTGAGTTGCTTCATGGATGGTGTTGTCACCAATAAAAATAGCTCTTCCAAATCTTTGACAAAACTCTGTGGGTCACTCAAATCATTTGTTGCAGATAGCTTCTTTTTTAAGATTTCATACAAGTCTCTATTAGAGAAGTTTTTGCAAATATTGTCTAGCGAGGCTTTGGTATCTGACCAATACAATTTGACATTTTCAACAAATTCCTGACGTAACTTTCCAAACCGCTCAACTTGTCTTGTTTTAGTTTTAAGTTTCTCAGCCTCATTTATTTTTTGGATAAAAGTAGATAGAAAATCTATTGCCAATTTTAGATTGTCTTCCAAAAGATCAAAATAGTACTTATCCTTAACTTTCATGCACCTCCACAACTCTTCCCATGGTCTACTAGTATTGACTGGTCCTAGGCTTCCCTCCAAATCAATTTCTTCTATGTCAGACTGACAATTATCTTCATCTAAAATTACTACATCTTCCTTCTCTCCAACAGTCTCAGTCACTTCACAGGCAACTGCTACATTGGCTGCCCTTGCAGTGGGGACAGGCTCAGTAACTTTTGCTAAAGGTACAGGCAACTGCGTTGTCAAAGGAGTTATTTCACTACACTGCAAAGGATTAACGTCAGATGGTTGAGGATTCTTTTCACTTGAGGGTGGAAGATTCCTTTCTTGGGATGGTGAGCTAATCCTTGGGACGGTCAAAGAGGGAGTTTCATCATTGGGTGATGAAGGGATTCTGTCACTGGATGAGAGAATTTTTTCATTAGATGATGAGAGAATTGTCTCGACACCTTCAGGCAAGACAGGCACATCCACTTGTCCTTTGAGAAGACTAATTTTATCAACAGACACATAATTCTGTGTATCTTGATTGAAAATCTTTTTCTTATGAGCAATATCAACTAATCTGGTTTTACAAGCTGCTATTGATGCATGGTCAGCAACTGGTGAGGAAGCATTGCGCAGCCATTTTTCTATGCCCTCATCAGTCCAATTACTCCCACACTCTGTGGTCTCTTCTTCGGACTCCTCATCGGTTGAGTAACGACCACTAAATCCCAAGGGGTTAGGAGCATGTCTTGAGGGAGATCTTGTTCGACTCCGGGTGCGACTGGCAATACCTGATCGTGCAGGAGATGGTGGCTTGGATGAGATACTGGAACATCTGCTTCTTCTCCCTCCAGATCTGGCTCTAGTAGGAGTCCATTCATCATCACTATCAGCCTTTTTTCTCTTTGAAGACTTAGGAGTAGAGGTCACAGACCTAGTTTTCCTCTTTGCAACTAGGATTTCTTCTGCCAAATCTATTTCCATCCTTCCCTCTAAAATATCTTGAACTTCACAATTTTGTTTCGAGGATTTCTCTATGCTCCAGAAGTCTTCATCTGAACTCCTCCTAAGTGACAGAGGAGCAATAGGAGCAATTTTGGTGCTCAAAGCGGAACTTGATGGTATGTTATTTTTGGTGGTCCCCTTTTGCAACCATGTGTCTGGTTTAGAGACATTATCACAGACATTATCATTTGCAGTATTTGTGAACGGGTTAGGCAAAGCTTCATTATTCTTCTTGGGTATTCTAAAATCAGTCTTGAATTTTGGAGGGTAAAACACACTAACAGCCTTTTTCTCATTCTTCCTGCTCTCACGCTGAGGAGAATCAAGCTTTTCTCGAGCTCCAACACTTCGTGCAGTTCCACTTTTCTTATTCTTTGGTAAATCAGGGGAAAATAATCTCTCACTGTCTCTCCTAACTTTCTCCTTTTCCTTCTCTTTTTCTCTCTCCTTCCCCTTTTCTTTCTTCTTCCCCTTCATCTCCTTCCCCTTCTCTTTCATTTCTTTCTCTCTCTTTTCTTTTTTATCTTTTTTGTGCTTCTTGTGTTTAACTTTTGATGATGTGCTTAAAATGGCACAGGTCTCCACTCTTACGCTGCTATTGCTTTCCTTGGGTATATGATTTGCCTTATTAGGTTTATCCTTTGACTCAACGCAATTCTGACTTGAATTTGATTTGGAACTTAGACCAGTCTCAATTTTGTCCAAATGTTTTCCAGACTTGACAGATTTAGACGCAACAAGCACATTGATTTTGTCTACTGACGTAGATGCTATTACTTCACATTGATTCTGATTAGGAATAGGACCCAATGACACTTCATTAGTTGATGGCAATGATGGACTAGGATTCGATTCAGAAGGCTTTAAACGCGAGGAACATGAACTTTCCGATTTGCCAGAATGACCTACTGTCAAATTCTTATCAGACAATTCTTTTTTCTCAGCCTTGGAGGAAGAGGAATCTCTCTTCTTGAGTGTAGAAGCAACTGAACTTTCTTTCTCTTCTGATATTAGAGTGATCCCTCCACATGCAATTGATTTGCCCAAATCTGATAACTTTTCACCAGAACTAGTTTTTTTCTCAGGTTTAGAAGCAGAGGCAACACCCTTCACAGGCTTATCTTCCTTCCTTGCACAATCTTCATTTACAGAGTTCCGTTTACCTCCACAATTAGACAATTCCATAACAAGCAGGCTATTGATACACTCTGGTTGAGAGATACCTCCACAAGCGTTTGATGCACCACTATCTAAAGTTACATTAAAATCGGAGCATGCTTTCTTCTTAAGCTTGGGCAAAGGTGCATCTGTCTGTCCAGTTCTAGAAGCAGATGAGCTTCCCTCATCTCCCAAAATTAGTTTAGTAATCCCTTTACAAGCATTACTTTTTTCAGAATCTTCCGATAATCTAAGACTATGTGTTTTCTTAGGCTTGAATGAAGCAGATGGGGTAGTAACATCCCACCTAGATTTCTTCACTTTTCCTTGAGACTCTTCATCTGATTGTGGTGACGCAAGATGATACCTGCAATAAAGTAAAGTAAGGGAAATTGCTCCTTAACATAAAAATAAAATATAATAAATTCACAAACAATACCTTGCGACAACATATTTGGAAAGTCTTTTTAAGGCGTCAGGATCAGTTGAATCACTTGCCCTGAAAGCAGATAAATTAAAATTTGATGAAAAAGTGCCATTTTCATATTTAAAAAAAAATTAAATTAATGTAGTCTCTAGAGTGGGGTGGCAAGGCAACTTCAATCTGTGAGATCAAAAAAATGTTGATAGCAGAAATGAGAAGGTGACCTCTACTTTCACCACTACAACGCAGATTCATTTAAAGTGAACTTCAAACACGTCTTGATACCAATCCTCCTAGCTCTCAGACTGGTTGGAGGACATAGTTTTCTATTTCCCCAAGTAGAAGAATAAAATGAACTTCAAAGGTCTGCCGATGGCAATTTTAGTTCCACTTTCCCTTGTAGCATTTAACTACTTTTTTCCTGACAAGGTGAAGAAGCTACAACATCTGGTACATGAAAGAACTTCCCTGTCTTCAAGACCAATAATGCTTTGACATGTCTGACAGCTGTGTGAATTTGCAGCAGAGGTACTGCAAGCAACTATGTTTTGTCCAAGGACCACCTATTTCTCCCCAAGAGGGAGAGGTTCCCTCCCTTCAAATGGGCAGGGCTAGGTCGTCCGAATATCGTCTCAATCTCTGCAGGTTGCGATCTTCTATTTTCAACAGGGACTTGAGACGACCCTGGATGACTCAACATGGTTCGGGAGAAGTGACGAGGGTGCGCCCTGAGAAAATTGTCGGTTCCAAATCATTCACAAGCGCCAATAATCAGGAGCTGATTCAAGGGGAAAATGGCTGGGCTGGGGTGGCAACCGTCGTCTCTAAGGAGACACCTGGCATTCAGGAATGTTTGAACAACAGATACGTGGGCGACCCGCTATGCATCGGTTCCTGTCCCTCAGCCTGTCAGACGCAGGCAGGCGCCAAAGCCCTTAAATTGCAGCTGGCGGCGAAGTAGCCACCCAGCCAGAAATGCATCGCCGATGTAATCGAATTGACGTGAAATCGACGTCGAATTTGCACTAAAATCGAGCTTCGACGTCGATTCGAGTTTGAATTTCTGGCTGGGCCACTATGCTCTAGATCCGAATCCGGAGATCTCACTAAGTGCTTTAGAACTCGCTCGTGTGTGTGGTAAAGCAGGGAAACGAGCGAGCGCAGTGGGCTCGTCTGCGTCCGAAAACGAGGGGTGAGAGTGAGAGGAAGCGAAGTTGTAGTTCGAACGTCTCATTCTCACCTGTCGTTTTCGGACGCATACGAGCTTCTGCGCTCGCTCGTTTCCCTGCTCTAGTGTGTGGGTTGCGCATATCTTCATCGAAAGCACCTTGGCAGAAGGGGGGGGGGGGTGAGAAGATAAAATGACATACAAAACAAAAGACGTAGTTGACCGCCGCTCTCATTGGAGCCCTGCTGCCTGCAGGCGTCTCAGCCGCTTGAGCCACGGCAGCAACCTGTCAGCAGCTGAACCGGACGGCCAGTCGACGGGATAGGTCACGGCAGCTGACAGATCTAGTGAGCAGTAGTTGGGTGACGCTGATCGATCAGTGATCAGCAGTTGGCTCCCCGATTCTCACGGGGCGCTCTGTCTCTCTCGCACTCATGCCCTCCACCCTCACCACGTCCAAACTCCAGGTCTGGAGACGGAGGGGAGGGAGGCTGCAGGGGAGATTAGGACGACGGATTATGAGAGTAATTAGTTCCTCGAATAAGGAACTGTTGTGTGCGGTTCCAGGTGGAGAGTAAGCAGTCATTAGGAATACCCAGATCGTTTCGTCTATTACTTGTGCGTAGCGCCCGGAGTGGGGCGGAGAGGGCTCTATGCCCAAGGGAAAGGGAGGGGGGAGGGGACTATGCACGGCGACCTTGGAAACCAAATTGCGATGAAACACGGCCGTCAGCGCCTCTGTCCCACCTCCGCGCCACACGATGCGCGAGAGAGGACAATAACGCGGGGCATTCTAGGCGACTTGTGGTCGTCGGGGCTCCAGGAGCGGCGACGGCCCGGGCCCGAGACAGAGCAGAAGACGGTCGCTTTGGATTTTCTCACGCTCGTTAGTTCTCGGACTCGCCGCCACAGCGCCACGAGTCCACGCGTTACAAACATGGCGGCGACACGAGGGAAGTCCACGCTCGAAAGGCAGCCACGCCTTGCGTCATCCAACGGCATGCCAGCCGCGAACTTCATCAGATAACTTACTTCTTGCCCATGTCGGCAGTTTTCGATCGACCAGCGAATTTACTGCGATTGTCTTCGTAATCGAGGCGCCTTGAAGATGGGCCAGGCGATCGACGGTCCGATCGGTAGCCGGAGCCGTCCAAATTATAGCGATGGCGCCGATCGTAGAGGCCGCCAAAGGGGCTGCGAGAACGACTGCGGGAGCGGCTTCGGGAGCGACTTGGAGGGATCCATGACCCTCCGCGACGACCGCCTCTAGAGCTGTCACGGTGTTTCCCTCGAGCACCGAGGTATTCCCTTGGGGGGCGTCCGTAGTCTGTCCGAGGATGATAATTTTGACGAGGATTCCGGGGGTGCCCCGGGCGGCCGCGGTAGCCCCCGCGAGGACCCGCAAAACCCCCGGGCGCACCACGCTGGCGCCACGCCAGGTCTTGCTTGTACTTCGGTCGGCTGGGCGTTCGCTCGCACTGGTCTCGACTGCTCTCTTGACGTCGATCTTCACGGCGCGCCCAGGGATCGTCCTCGAGAGGCGGGCGGGCCGGTTCCCAGTTCGGGGGCCCACCATTCCAGCCAGAGTGGTGGCCGTAGTCGTAGACCTCCTTGGGCCGGAACTCTGGCACAGGCTTCAAGCAGCGCTCTTGCTGCGGTCGCGGTCGGCCTCGGGCGCGTCGCCCTCCTCTCGTCCAGCCGGCAGGCGCAGGCATCGCCTCCCAGCAGAAGGGGCCCTGCTGGGGCGCCGAACAACTTGAGCTTGATCCGAGCGACGACTGGCGTGACCTTCCCCTCTCAGAATGCCGGCGACTACTGCATCGCCGCATCGCGCATCGCCGCCTGGGCCGCAGCCGCAGGCCGCCACAACAACGACACTGCCCGGCCAGCCAACTGAGAATGTCCACGGGAGGGGAGGGGAGGGGGTGAGGGGGAAGAGGTTGGGGAGGGAAGGAGGGAGGGGCGAGCGCGAGCGTCTGGCGAAGCCGACCCGAGCGCAGCCGAGAACGCATCGTGAAGCGAGGGGAGGGGGAGGGGGAGGGGGACGTCCGTAAGGGTGTGGCCCAAGCCGCGGGCTGCTGAATGTGCACAAGGCAAAGCTTGCGCCTTGCGCGAAGCTGCCCGAGTGTTGGCACCGGAGTTACCATGTTCAACAATCAAAGGCAATACCTCTTTTGTCCAAGCGGAAGTTTTCATGGAGGGACACTACACCGATCTTACTTTATCTAATACAGTCACCGAAATCGCCAACAATCATCACGGATTAAAGGTTGTCGACGGGAAAATTCAGCGATTTAGAGAGGGACTGGTGCGAAAAGCAGTTTTGGATAAAATCCCCATATAGATATTTTGAAGCCTATAGCTTGAGGTACACGCTACACAAACAACATTCCCTGAATATTTAGAATGAAACTCCGTATCACGTTGCAGTTGACACAAACGCGGGCTTACATTCCGTATCAATGTTTATCTATCCCGAAAGGAGTCAGCCGCACTGCGGGGCGGCAGGGCTACAACGTTCCTGATTAGCCAGGGCGCCCGGACCCCGGCTAGACTGTTCAGCCAGGGCTCCTCTCTCTCCCCCCCCCCCCCGGTCCCTCCGTGCTTTCCGAAACAGGGACGTGACAGACCTCTCATGGACGGCCCTGCGGGGCACGCTTTCGGTGCCGTGAGGTGAAGGTAAATTGATAAAAGATGAGAGGGTAAGGGATGGAGAACCCCGTACACTCGTCGCCTCACTGCTACCTGCGCCTTCAACAGATCCATAAGGACATTCACCTGTTTTCTGTAGCGGTGACAGCGGGAGGCTGGGCGGCCGGCTGCGCGCTCTCTCCCTCCCCGGACGAAGGCAGGCTCCAGGACGGGACCGAGGGCAAGCTGGTGCTGGGCGCGCTGGGCGAGCACGGTGGGCATAGCGGCGGCTGCGGAGGCGAGTAGGGCGGCGGGCACATCGGCGGCGGGCAGGGCTGCGGCGGCGTGGGCGGGCAGGGCTGCGTTGGCGGCGGCGGCGGCCGGCGCGGGCTGTAGGGCGGCGGCCGGGGCCCACAGCTGGCCGGGGCCGGGGCCCGGGGGGCCTCCACGACGCTGCGGAGGTTGCTGCGGAGGCCGGGGCCGGGGCGCGGCGCGCTCCAACCACCACCGCTGCTGCCGCCGTCGCTGGACCAAGGCGAACTGCTCGGCGTCGCCTCTTGGAAAGGCTCCCGCCAATCCGGCGGCCTAGGCGTGTGGGGGTCCCTCCAGCCATCCTCCTGAGGAAACAAAGAGAGGGCGGCGCCCCCGGGGCTGTCACCACACTGCGGTCTTATTCGGAAAATCGCCCTCATACCTCCGTCCTTGTCGCACCAATGGCGGTGTCCCATATTTGGGATGGCAGGGCCCCGTGAGTGCGACAAGAACGGAGAGCGATCTTCGGAACCAGACGGCTGGGAAATACGCTCTGGGAATACGGGGGCGGGGGATTAGTAAAAAAGGGAGTGGAGCTTACCGCCGACGGGAAGTAGTCGCAGTTTCCAAGCCAGTGGGGTCGCTTCTCAGAAGAGGCGGGAGTGCAGCTGTAGTCCTGAGGGCCGCCACCGTAGTAGTAGTGGTAGTAGGCCTGCTGGTGCAGAGGGTACGGGTACGGGCTTTGGGGCGACCAGCCCGCACACTGCTGCGGGTTGTAGCAAGAGCCACGCCGCCCCTCCCAGTAGGCACAGTACGCACCATTTTGAGAATTCTGCCAGTATGGATCATATGGCGGTGCGTGCTGTTCCTGCTGATACTGGAACTGGTCGTAGGGGCCGGGGGCCGGCCAGCTTGCGGGGGGAGGGGGGCCGGGGCCGGGCCCAGGGGGACCCTTCTGACGCCCCGAAAACAAATTTCTCGGCTGCATCGCCTGTGGGAAAACGGAAAAATAAACATGTACGCAGAAAACAGATAAACAGTCCCGATCCTGATTCCTAGACGTGAGCAAGCGAGTGTCAGAAGCCCAGCCCACGAGAAAGAGTTTACTTTAAAGGACGAGTTACGAGGAAGGCCTTGGTTGAACGACGCTCTCACCCTCAACCGAGATTGCACGGCGTTAGGAACACGTGCGCAACGTCCCAAGGCTTTCAGCTCGAACCACTGGGCGATGGTGGTTTAGATACTTACAGCCAACATAATTTGTCGTACGCTAATTAAAGATTATATTAAGGTTTGATATCAAGCTAAATATCAAACTTAAAATGCTGATAAAGGATGCGGTGCTATGTTGCTGTAAAGACTTTGGGCACAGAATCACACGTCTATTATTGTAGAGAGGGTGAAGCAGTTTGCTTCTAACCACATCTAACAGGCTGAGCCCTCTCCAGGCAACCATGCCCCCCCCCCCCTCTACCCGGCATCCTGATAAACAGCCCCCCTCCCCCACCCCTCTCTCCTTCACGACATCAAACCGAGGCCACGGGCCACCCCTCCCTGTTCCCGGGGTAACCTGATCAGTAAACAATGGAATGCATTTTTTCCCTGCCGAGTGTCGACCAGGAAGTTCTAAAAGGGCAAAACTGATTACTAGATAACGAGAAAGGGGACGGAAATTCCACTTGTCAATGTAAATGGCGCTCACGGACTCTGAACAATCTGGGGTGGGCCCACCTGCAATGACACGCATAAGACATAGAACCAACCCGCCAGGGGGGACAGAGGGGAAGGGGGCTGATCTATGAGCTGATAGTCACGAATATTTGCAAAGTATCACAGCTTGACAAACTTATTACAAATGTTTTTTTTTTTTCATTTTGGAAAGCTTCTCAGATTATTCTATTTGAGGGGGAGGGGGGGGGGGGGTGGATCATTTATACAAAATGTGTACAGTAATTTTTTCACTATTGATTTTTTTAATAATTTTTTTTCTTTTGATTTTTGAAGTTAAATTTCAGTCACTTTTTGATAAATTTTGATCCTTTACCCCTCTTTCTGGATTTTCCCCACTATTATTTTGTTTTTACTTCGTTTATTTATTACTCGATTTTTCGGGTTTATCTGCATTATACGTCTTGATTCTACTTTTATTTTATACTTTCAGTTGTTTTTCGAATGATTTTTAGAGGCCCGTCCAATGACTTTTTCGGAGTGATTTCCCCCCCCCCTCCCCCTTTTCGATTCTATTATAATTCGACGCAAGATCACGGGGGACTGGGTAAGGGGCGTGCTCGGCAAGTTCCCCCCCTTCCCCCCCCCCCCGCCCCATACACACCAAACGCGGGCCGTGCTGGCCCCCTAACCCGCGCACGATACTCGACAAGCTTGGACAAGCTTGAACACTCCATAACACGCTTTGTTTGTCGGTCAAGACGGCCGCTGCGCGAAAAGTGGTGCGAATGGACTTACGCGACCTTGGCAGAAAAGAGAAGCCAGCAGGCTGATTCCGAAGATCGCTCTCGCGTCTCCGTCTTTGTCGCACCTATGGTGGTGCCCTATGTGGAGGATGGCAGGGCCCCATGAGAACGACAAGGACGGAGGCCTTGAGGGCGATCTTCGGAATCAGACGGCAAATGAAACACGACTCGACGCTCACACGTGGCGTTCCACCATGGTTCCACAGTCACCCACTCCCACCGATGGTCCAGCATAATCAGAGACCGCCCGAGAGATAAAACGAGACAGTCAAATGGGGGACGACTTATCTCCAAACTTTAGATTGAGAAGGGGCCGTACAGTTGACCCTTCCATTCGTCCTAGCCAGTTACCTAATGCTTTCTCCGGAGGGCTTGAGACACACAGAGGAAGAGAAGAGGTGATTCGACACTCGCTTCACTCGCTTCTCGCGCCTCGCATCCAGCAGGGCAGGGAGCGGCGGCGGGGCGCAGCGGGGCGAGGCGGGGCGGGGTGGCGGCCGCCGCGGGGGCTTTTCACCGCAGTCAGCAGGTCACATCATGGACAACACTCACACACACAGTTCCATGGATAATGTTCAGATTGACATCGAGTCACACTTCGGGGCGCCATCACCAGTTACCACCTCTCCCCTTCCGCCAACTAACTAGCGCGCACAAACACACACATACACAAAAGCACTTGACTGCACCACAAACAAACGACACACAAACACGCACTGACCGCGGACGTCGCGCACTATCGCGCACGGTGCCAGGAAGCACAAGCACAGGGCTCGACTGTCTCCGCTCACTCAAGGCCACTTGACTTGCTGGGCTGAGACTGAGGACTGAGAGGACCTCGCGGTTCTGCGCAGGCTCAGGCTCTTCGGCTGGCGGTCGGCCCGGTCCGGCCCGGGCCCGGCGGGATCCAGCCGCTGCCCACCGCCGCCGCCTTGCCCACGTGCTCCGCTCCGCCGCTCCGCACTGCTGCCGCTTGCCGCTAGGGGCCGGCTCCGGCTGCGGCCTGCGGCCGGCTGGTGTCCCTCCCCCTCCTCTCTTTCTCCTCCTCCTCCCCCTCCCCCATGCCCTCTCTCTCTCTCACTCTCGCTCGCTCTCTCTCTCTCTCTCGCTCTCGTTTTCCCCGACTACGTGGTCGGGTCGCGTCGAGCCGCGCCCGCCGGCGCCGCCGCCCGCGCCCTGCAGGCTGATTCCGAAAATCGCTCTCGTGCCTCCGTCCTTGTCGCACCTATGGCGGTGCCCTGTGTGGGGGGAATGGCAGGGCCGCATGAGTGCGACAAGGACGGGGGCGCGAGAGCAATCTTCGGAATCAGACGGCTGGCCAGGCTCCCCCCCCCCTCCGCTCCCTCCCACCCTCCCGCCTTCTGAACTGCGCGCAGGAGTGTTACTTCAGAGGGAATGACCACAATACAGAATCGGTAGGGCACTGAGAAAAATAGTTGTAGGTTGACGGGAAAATTTTCCACGAAGTGCAGTTGTAAAAGTACAATAACAAATCGTAAAATTACGAGCAGTACGTCTCAAATTGAAATTTAATTACGAGCAAGACAGGGTTGTCGTAAATTTACAACATATTTTGTAAATCGTAATTTTTAAAAGAAATCGTAAATCGTCAAAGATATTTTTCACAGTGAGTCGACCCAGAACTACTTTGGTCCTCGGATGCCATAAGGAGAGCGTGCTTCGGGCCGGGACCCGAGGACCAAAGTAGTCCTGGGTCGACCATAGATAACCAGTTAACCTGTCTGAGTCTGAGTGCGGTTAATAAAATCTGAAACCGGTTCTCGGATACTTCAAATGCCGATTTAAAAAAATATAAAAGAAAGAAAAATTCAAACCTGCTTTTTAGTTATACAAGCAAGGTGGAGATACCCGTTTAAGATAAAGATACCCTTTTTTATATAACCGGTAATTTTAAAATAACCTGTGTGTATGCGATGCAACCAGCTTTCTAAGAACCGGTTATGCAGAGTAAGGCGTTGTAAATGCTGTGAATTTACATTTTTCTTTTCTGAGAGTGAGTCCTAAATTACAAAAAATGGAGCACACAAACTTGTTCTACACCTCCATAAGAAGGAGTATTCGAGGTAAATAACGAGTAAAAAGGAAACCTTGTTGTCAGCTTTTGATATGTCGTTCCCTTCATGCTTAAAATAACCGCCCCAAAAAAGTATCATGCGCGAAAAAAAATGTGCCGTGCAGTACAAGATCAATAACTGTATAGTCTCTTTTGGCTCGTAGTTCCAACAGGCGCGTAATAAGGAGGAATCGCCCCGTCTGTGAGCTGCCTCTAGCGGCCGCCTGAAAGGTAGGCAAATTGTGCTACAAACCCCCTGTAAGTAGGCATTCTGAAGGGCACCGCTTTCCCCTGTCGGTCGGATCTTAATACGCCCCTGAGTCCCAACCGCGGTGCAGCTCGACTAAGTAAAAAGAGAAATTTAAAAAATAAAATAATGAGAAGCTTTTAATTTGTTGTTCCCTGAGCTTCAAAACGCCCTCTAAAAGTATATCCTAAATACGAAATATTTCGAGACAACACTTAGAAAACTTCCGAATACTTAAATTTGTTAAAAATATAACTTCACTAATCCCTTGAACCTCTAGAGCGTGTTCGAATTCTCCGTCGGATCGATCGCAATCGGTCCAAATCGGTCCCTCCTCCCTAACCTTTCCCTCGGTAGACAGATCTAACCGTGGGCACTGTAAAAAAAAAAAAAAATCACGGTCACCCATACGGAAATATACCCGTTTAATTAGACTACGGTGTCTCCGTACATTCGGTTCCGTACTCTCTTTCCATAAGCAGAGCCCATGTAAAAAATTGTGGGTACGGTGCCAAAGTACGGAAAAGTTACCGCTAATTTTGTGTCCGGCGGTTTCCGTTTAGGGAACGGAGTGTCAACGGCGTTCCGTACCCCTTTCCCTATGCTAGCAAATGTAAAAATGGTAGGTATGGCCAGGTACGGTAAATTTCCGTACTCTTTCCAAAAGGGTACGGAACGCCGTGACAAGCCCCGTATTGCGATACCCTGAATATGGACAACGCTAGTTGGAACGGGGCACGGGGCACGCTAAAGCCCACTGTAGCCGCTCTTCTACATATATCTTTAGGCAACAACTTTAACTTTTCAACGATTATCGCTGGACAACTTTCACTTTGACAACTTTAACTGCAGACGTTTTACGTTTGACGCTGATCACGCTAACTTTACAACGCTTTACACGGACGCTAACCACGCTACCTTTACAAGCTGCTGATACTACGTATAATCTGCTAAAAAAGTCTTCTGGGAGCACGGAACTTTTTGCAGCCCCATCCCCAGTGCACTTCAAGTGCACTCCAAAAACTTTTCGACAGCTTTTGGATTGGATATTTTGTTGCCCAGTCATCAAATCGTATTTCTCATATACAAACCAAATTTTTCGATCCGACACTTAAATAAAAAAATCCCGGGAGCCAAGTCATCTATCTCGTCTGAGTGCAACACGTTGCAGCTCGAATGGGTCTCAAACAAACGTTGAGCCAGCTTTTGATGAGTTGTTCAAAACGCCCAAAGTGGAAGTGTCTCCTATTATTAGGCATTTGAAACTCGCATCACTGAAAACCTGCAAGTCATATGTTTCAATTTCTTTAAAAACTTTTCCCCTTGACAAGATATCGACGGATTGACTTTGCTGCACCGGGCCGCGCCCCAAAAACACGCCCCAACTACTCTCGTCCGCGTAGGGCGCCATGTCATGTCATCGCATCGCTGATACGGCGAGAGGTCGAAGGGCGGGGGCGGGGGCGGGGGCGGGGCGGGGCGGGGCGGGGCGGCAGGGTTCTCTCTGCATATTTGCTCTCTCTCTCTCTCTCTCTCTCTCTCTCTCTCTCTCTCTCTCTCTCTCTCTCTCTCTCTCTCTCTCTCTCTCTCTCTCTCTCTCTCTCTCTCTCTCTCTGCGAGGCCTGCAGCCGCAGTATGACCCGGCCAGTGGGCAGACATGGTCCAGTAAACCCCAGTCCAGCGTGAGCAGCAGCCACCCCCGTCCCACGAGAGCAACGGACCAGCGTCCGTCCGGGCCCATAGGCCCCTCATACAGGTGAGTGTGAGTAGGCTCACGGCGTTGGTGCTGCCCGCGACTAGTTCAAGAGGTGACTCGTCCTCCAATCTAAATCTCATGCGCCAATTGCCTGACCAACAAAAGTTGAGCCCGGCCCGGCCTGAGACCTGGAGGGGCGCCTCTCGCGGCAGAAGGGGTTTGAGTAAGGGCGCCGAGCAGCAGCATTGTAAGAGGTATACGAGCAACAAGAGGAACGTGACCGTAAAATCTGTGCGAAAAGAGGAATCGGTCTCTGATAGTCGAGATACGGGACGGGCTGGCCCGAGCCCGAGCGCTCTGGCCACCCAGGGCACGAGTCACGTGCTGCCTGGTCATTGGGTCGGAGCAATAGGCAACCGTCCCGTACATACTAGAAGAACGAAAACTACGGAAGTGGAATTAGAATTCTTGATTATATGGCGAAATTCGAGGCAAAATTTCAAGCACAGTTGTGATTTCTAGCTACATTCCCGACTCATATACAAAAATCACTAACAGAGAAAAGAAAAATGCCCCTCTTGTCGAAAATTTATGGGCACTTACGCGGGGTTCTTATTCTTCTGTGTGCACAGGACAGATCCTGTATTGTCCCGTCAAATCAACCAGTGTTGTTTACCCTGTATATAGGCAAACAGAGCTGTTGACATTTAAGAATTTTTTTTTAAAAAAAAAAGGGTTAATGTGTTACGTCTGCATGGTCTGCACCAGTGCACTTAACTCTGCGCCAGTGGCATAAACAATGACAAAGATATGACTGCTGATACAATAAATGTGTTAGAAGGGATGCCTTTTTGAAATCATTGATAGTTTTCTTCCTTCAGTAACGTACATTCTTCAGCCATAAAGTGCTATTCTTTTAGTGCTCTTTTTAACGTGACATGCGTTACGTACAGCTTTACAGGCTCTTTGTTTACTTCTCCCTACTTTCCTGTTATTGGTGTCATCTATGATTATGTACCGGGTGTTTCTTTGAATGCGCAACAGTGTTGCGGGCTTGCCTACCCCATTCGCCCGTAAGGGGCCACGGCCCCTGAAGCCCTGGTGAGTATGCAATCCCGCAACACTGTTACGCATTCAAAGAAACACCTGGCGCTCCTGAGGCCGCGCACCGATAGGCGTGCGTTTAAGTTCCCAAATCAGAAACGAGATTTTTTTTCTCTTTCTCTCTCTCTTTATACAGAAGCCCCCCGCCTTTCTGACCGCGGGAGCTGGGCGCGGAGCCATGGACCAGAGCGAGCGCTCGGCACTGCTGGCGCCGGGAGCGCCTCGGGCCCGGGAGCAGGGGCGCCAGGGGCAGGCCGGCGGCGCCCGCGCCAGCTACTCGAGTATCGCCGGAGTGGAGTCGACGTCAGTGCCCGACCCCGAGAGGGCCAGCAGCGACACCGGCGGGTAGGCACGGGCACTTCTTCTTGTCCTCACTGAGCGGCGGTGCCGCAGAAGTATGCATAAGTTCTGAAGAGTAACAGACGGGTATCGCCTCCGCCCGGCGGCGCCCACGTGACAAAAAGAAGTCTCAATTGTGGGCATTAGGGGCGGCGATACCCGTCTGCCCAACACGGCTGTATCGGTGGGAATTTTTAGCCTACTCATCTGCCACCACTGGCTGTCCGTGGGCCGGAGAGGACAATGTTGTTCCCCCAGAAATGTTGAGATGTTGCTATCACATCCTCGGCTTGGGACAAATTTGTCCAAGTTTGATACAAACTGTCCAAGTCTAATTAAGTGTTGTACCCTTAAATGCGTGTGCAACTTGTCCTAAGCAGGTGATGTGCACAAAATCTCAACACTATTCGGGACAAAATTGTCCTGTCCCGTTTAGTGTGATCACAACCCGCGAGACATTTGCTGTACAACTCGTCTCCGCCGCGGCAGGTTCCGGGCGCGCGAGTACGCGAGGCTGCGCCGGGTGGTGCTGTTGGTGACGGGGCTCACCACCGTGCTCATCGGCGCGGGGCTGCTGGTGGGCCTGCTCGTCCCCGCCTCCATCACCATCCCCGCCGGCTCCGATCCGGACACCGGCGCGCCGCCGACGCCGGGCCTCGTGGTGCTGCCGGTGCCGTGAGCCCCAGCCTACGCTGTCTGGAGGCAGAGGGGTTGTCAACCGCGGCCAAAGTAGCCAGATAAGAAGGCGAAAAGTCCCGCGAATACATCGCGGTGTGGATCAGACGGGTAGACGGGTGTATCAGGGTATATCCGCCTGCCTTGACGGCAAAAGGTGGTCTGACGTGCGGAAAGTGTGCCCAGTAGGCAGACAGGGATACCCCGAGGGGGAAACAACTCTGAATTTTGGTGCACAAATTTCTTAATTTTTTGAATGTTATTGTTTTGTTTTGTTTTCCTAGATTTTTTTTCTAGAATTCTAGGAATTTTTGTAAATTTTTGATGACTTGACTGATTTTTTTCTGATTTTTTCAGAAATTTTCTGTTTTTTTTTTTTTTCTGAATTACGTGGTGCACGAAAATTTCAGATTTGTTTCCTCCTTGGGATACCCCCCGATACAAGGTTGCACACCGATGAGTTCGTGGGAATTTTCTCCGGATTTTTGCCTACTTATCTGGCGAGACAGAGCACCGCACCACGGTGCTCGTCCACAAAGCCGTGTCGATGGTGGCTTGATACACCGCCGAGGCAGGCCGACACTTCCTGACAACTAGACGTGAACGCGTATGCAATTATGCAAGACTGCCCCCTAACTTAAAATTAATGTAACAACAAGTAAATTAAATTATATAACGTAATATAATTTCGTTGTTCTATCATTTCGCCCCTGGCTACCCAAATGTATTTGCACTCGATTACCCGCATGTGTTCAAGGTAATACGCACGACTACCTGTCTAGAATAAAATGCAAGATTGTACGGGAGATTGGCTGAATAAATAGTTACCTCGTCTTCGTGCGAGGGAAAGAACACGTCGGAAGTCCGGAAAGTAGAGTAGCTGTCTGACCACCAGTTGTGCTCGGCTGCGGCCGGCGCTGGGGCTGGGCGGGCTGGGGATGACGCCAGGTCGCAGCACGAGCACGCCGAACACCACGGCTGCACCGAGGACTCCCGCGCGTGGAGAGCCCGGCGACATGTTGGACGTTTCATTCTGAAGCCCGTCCGAACAGCGCGGCACCGGCGGCAGCGGCAGGCTCGCTTCATGTCGTGCGCGGCCTACAACTGACTGCTGCCGAGCCACTTTCTGCTGGCGCTCCTTGGCTGGCTATAGCCACCAACCAAAATAGCCAGCTCCGCCTGCCCTGCACCCCCACCCCCCTATACTCTAGTTTCCAACGTTGGCTGCAAACGTATGCAGGCCCTGGCGGGGCGGGGCGCGCGGGAGGGGGTCACCTCTGTCCCCACTCGCCCTCCTGCCCCGCATCTCCAGGGGCACTAGGGGTCTGCGATGCCGCTCGCGCGCGGCGCGGCGTAGTCTCAGCAGGTAGAATGGGCTGCCTACCGCATGGGCGCCTGAGCTAGAAGCTAGGTGGGCTGCCTATACCCCCAGGCACCAGCCGGGCTCGGGCCGGGCGGCGGCGCGCCGGCATCCGCAAGTCTATGAGAGAGTTCGCGGTAGAGTTGGTAATACCTGAGGGACTGTTCCTATTGATTTACTTCCAGCTGCCCGCACACGAAGGTTGAAGCTGACAATGTGCCTACTCGATGCGACGTGGGCAAAACTTCACTCTGTGACGCGCTCTGTGTCTATGATGTGTGTACCAATGTAAGCGTGAGGTGCGTAAATAAATATTGTAGACGAAACTTATTCACCCTTATCATTTGTATAGTGAATAATGTGTAAAAGAAAAATGTGTAAAAGCACCCATTAGACAAAACTAAAATTGTGTCAAAGCAGCCTTTGGACAAAACTGAAATTGTGAGGAAAAAAGTATGTGAACTGGTACGGGTGAAATGTCATTATGCGAAAAATCATTGTGTGAAAAAAATTATGTGAACCGTCGTGTTACCAGCGCAGGGTGTTTCGGAGAGTACGCGTTTACATTACGGCATCCAAATATCCTCAACAGTAGGCAATAAATAGCTGAAACACAATAGAGTAAGACAGGCTGCCTGCCCGCTAGGCAGCACCTTAGCACAGGTGCGTGCATGTTGCCTAGTCGGAAAAAATGCACCCCGCAGCACTTACCTGTGTGTCTGAGCTACTTATTGTCTAATTTAATCCCAACATTGCTCTTTGGCGGTGAGAAGGCGCAATAAACCGGTCGAAACATTGCCGCAGATTCCCCCAAACATTTTCTACTATTCGTCCGAGAGGAATCGTATTTGACCTAGACAAAATTGGAGAACAAAGGTTTGAATAGTCGACTTTGATCATCTCGTTGAGTACTATAACACATCAAAAAAATCCCCGTTTGTACATATGTTGAGCATTTTGAACAGAGGGTGTTCAAAGTTTAAATACAATTTCAATACAAACAGACAAAGATGCACGCACACCGCATTCATGGTATGCAGACAGATTCACGTACCCCGCACCCCGCACCCACAGCTCACAAAACAGTTTTGCAGCTGGGCCCTGGGCGGGCAGCGGGCAGGGGGAAAACGGCTGCAGCTTGCCCCTCACATCTCCGCCCCTCCTCTTACACTTCTCTTTCTCTCTCTGAATCGCCTCTCTCTTCCGCGCCCCTCTCTCCCAGAGCGGCGTGCGCGGGGTGCGGGGCGGCGCGGCTGACCAGCTCCGGCCCGGGCTCAGCCCCGCGCCGTACCGCGCCCCGCCGTGCTGCGCCCGCTGCGCCCGCCGCGCCGCGCCGCACCGCGCAGCGCTACGCCTCCGTCCAGTCCTCAGTCCCCAAGGAGATCTCGCTCCGGCCGCACCCGGCCCGCACTCGGCCCGCACCCGCACCGGGAGGCAGAAGCTTCGACAGCTTGGCCCCCTCCGATCGGCTTTGCGCATAGTTTATATAATCGCTTTGGTCACCAACAAAAGCAGCGGCGTGCGCGCGCGCGAAACAACGAATTGAGTGCTGTTCTTCTAATCGTGTTTTAAGTTTATCCGGCGCGCGCGCGCGAGTAGTGCTTTCTGGTGATTGTTTTTCTGCGTTTGATTTTGAATTATTTGTGCGACAAGTAGTGTCTTGCGCGCGAATGTGATTAAGTGAAAACTACAAGCCAAGGGCCTGGACGGTGTTGATCGTGCCCGGATCACACTAGCCTTGATCGCTCCTATGCCAGCAAGGACGCCCGTCCCGTGCCGCAGTGAATGCCACCCCCGACCCCGACCCTCCCCGTAGGCTGGTAGCGCCCCCGCCGCCCCCTCCCCCCTCGCTGCCCCCGGCGTGCAAAAGAAGCTCCAGGATGGAGGCGCACGTCGCCACCCTGGTGGTGGCCGGCGTGCTGGTGCTGGCCTCCGCCGTGCAGATCTCTGCCACCGACCCGACCATCATCACCACCACGAGCGACACCGCCACCAGCCGCAGCATCACGACCAGCACCGCCCGACCCTCCGCAACAGGTGAGCGCACCCGGCAGCACGTCGGGGAGGACACGCCGCGCGCCGCCCGGGCCGGCCGCCGGCCTCACTCGCAAGTTCACTGCCAAGGGAAGGACCGCGCCGGACCGGTCGGCACCGGACTGGCCGGGCCGGGCCGGGGCGGTCGGGTGGGCTGAGCCGAGGAGGCCCTCAAAATCCTGTCCTTGCGACGCGGGTTGCTGCGGACTGCACGGGACTGCCGGGCGCTCAGCTGAGTGTCTTTACTTCACACCAAAGCTGGCCGCAGCAAGAGAGGCCCCCTGCTCTCCGCCTTATCGCGTGTCTCGTGACCCCCAGGCTGACCCCCACCCCCCTCTCCCCCACTGCCACTCCTCCGGCTCTCGGCCCCCCTTCCCATAGTTCCCTGTCACAAAAGAGTTTCTAAACTTTGCTCGTTGTCATAAGGCGACACCGAAACAGTCAACCTCGACAAGTATCTTATGCGCTTCGGCCTTCTCGCCGTCTTCTATCGTCTCGCCCCCGCTGCTGCTGTGTGACGCTTTCCCTCCCTCCGCTGCAAATGTTCAAATGTCACGCCGCTATCGCCGTAGCATGTAACGCCTGACGTATTTTTACATAGCACTACGATGAGGGTGATCGGGACGAGGAGGGCCCGCTTTGCTTATCAGCGTGGGAAGGGCCGCCGTCCTCCTCCGAGAGTCACACGCACGCGCACGTGTATGTGTGTGTGTGTGTGTGTGTGTGTGTGTGTGTGTGTGTGTGTGAGAGAGAGAGAGAGAGAGAGAGTGTGTGTGTTCTCGTACGCACGAGGGAGCGTGGCGGTCGGAACGGTCACATAGCTAGCTGGTCCAAGGCGCTCGATATTATTCTATTTTGTACGCAGACGTATGGTGTCGTCTGCAGATAAAAATAAATAAAAATAGAAATAGAAAATCCCCTGAGCGCGATTGCAAAGGGGCCGGCGGCAGCCAGTACGATGTGACCAGGCGGCAGCAGCAAGCAGCAGGCGCTGATAGAGCTGATAAAATCCTGCCCTCAGCAGCACCAGAGGGGCAGCCGGGCCCGGGCCCGGGCGGAGCGGTCAATCATGTCTATTGTCTCATTTCCATGTCAACGCCGTGCTCAGATACCGCTGCTCAGACGCGCTACCTAGCCCGCAGGCCTGCTCGCATCTTTTCGGTCCGTTGAAACATGCCAGAGTTGCCCTAAATCAACGCAAAGGAGTTTAAAGACAGTTTAGTGATGCGGGCTGCATGTGCGCCTGCCGAGGGGGGAATCACTTCGAAAAATCATTGTACGGACCCCCAAAAAATCATTTAAAAATCAAAAAAATCAAAATAAAATCAAGTAGAAAGTTACAGAAAAATCCGAAAAATCGAGAAAAAATGACCCAAAAACTGAGAAACAAAACGAGAAACAAAACAGTTTTTTTTTGTTAAAGTTACGGACAATGTCTTTCCTCTCTTGAAAAATTAAAAGAAAAATCAAAATCAAAAATAAAAAAAAATAAAAAAAATCATTAAAAATCAAAAAATCACTGTACACATTTCGTTTGACTGATCCCCCCCCCCCTCGGCGCCTGCCAACGAGGCAACCTGCATGCACCTCTGCTATGGTGATGCCTAGGAGGCAGGCGGTAGGCAACCTGCTTTAGCCCGCTGTGTTTGAGCTACTTCTTTGCTTCTTTTTTTTTCGACTCGACAACGCTGGCTCAAGACTCTCTCGTAGTGGCGATACGCTGCCCAGCAGCAGCAGCAGCCCCCGGCCCGTCTGCTCGCCCACGCACCTGCGTGGGAGATCGCGGATGCTCCAGGCTGGAGAGTTCACGTTTGCAGGTTCCTGTACCGCAGTACCGATTCAAAGGTTCGGAACAGGTTCTACTTGGAGTAATAAAGCTCCGCAGGCCTGGAAACGATCGCACCTGGATCTCCTGAGGAACCGCGCGCCTCACTTTCCTGCGAGCAGGCGAGCTGCATGGCGCCGGCAAGCGCACAGATGTATGTGCCAGCCAGCCGGCTCAGATGTGCCTGGAGCCAGCCGGCTCCAGTTGCCTGGAAGGCCCGGGCCGGGAGCCTGCCTCACGCTCTCCTTCCTTCCGTGTAAAAGAGTTCCCTGGAGCAGCGCGGCGCAAGTGGATCGCTACTCACTCGTCCCGTCCGCTCCTGACCAGCGTGGGAGAAACTCCTCTCTACTGAGTGCAGTCTGCCCCTGCCGATGCCCGCCTGACCTGCCCCTCTACGTACTCTCAGCGCCCCGCCCCGCTCAGCGGAGAAGCGGTTCCGGATAGCATCCAACGGCGTGTGGAGAGCGCGTCGCTTCGCGCCTATTAGTTGTGGGGAACGCCTGCCCTGCGGTTCCCTGCGAGCGTGCGGAACCTCTCGGGGCGGGGCGGGGCGGGGCGGGGCGGGGCGGGGCGGGGCGGGGCGGGGCGGGGCGGGGCGGGGCGGGGCGGGGCGGGGCGGGGCGGGGCGGGGCGGGGCGGGGCGGGGCGGGGCGGGGCGGGGCGGGGCGGGGCGGGGCGGGGCGGGGCCGGGGGGGGGGGGCCGACGGGGTAGTCGCGCGCCCTGCACCTGTCCCGTCCACGCAGCTGCTGTCGTGCTGCTGCTGCAGACGGGCAGGTGCTCATCCCCGGCCTGGAGCTGCTGCCGACTGATTCAGAACATCGCTCCCATGTCTCCGTCCTTGTCGCACTCACGAAGGTGTCTTATCTAGGGGATGGGGCTGCTCCGAGGGGGGAGTCACTTCGAAAAATCACTGTACAGCCCCCAAAAAATCATTTAAAAATTTAAAAAAAAATCAAAAAATCAAAATAAAATCAAATAGAAAGTTGCATAAAAATCCGAAAAATCGAGAACAAATGAACCCAAAATTGAGAAAAATGGGAAAGAAACAAAAAAAAACGCAATTTTTTTAAAAAAAGTAACATATTATTTCTTTTTTATCTCGGGAAAAATCAAAAGAAAAATCAAAATCAAAAATTAAAAAAATAATCAAAAAAATCAAAAATTAAAAAAAATCATTGTACAAGTTTTATATGAGTGATTTCCCCTCGGGATGCTCCATGAGTGAGACAAAGACAGCGGCATGAGAGCTATGTTCTGAATCAGTCGGCTGCGCTGCTCTGCACTGCAGGCGCGCCCTCTGCAGTGTGCGACACGGCGCGGCGCCCACTCAGCCCCAGCCGCAGCTGAGAGCGGACATCTGCAGGTCGGCTCCGCGGAGGAGAAGCTGCAGCTGCTGCTGTACGAGCTGCCCGTTGCTTGAAATGCGACCGTGGAAGTTTCCAGCAGCAGCAGCAGCAGCGCGGGTCAGGGCAGTGAGTGGCTCAGGGGAGGAGAGGGGGGTGGCGGGAGGCGTCGTCCGCGACTTGTTTCGGTGCAAGAGGACGCGGCGCGCCTCGGGGGGGGGGGGGGGGGGTGAAAGAGGTGTGGAGCAGGAGGCGGGGAGAGGTGCAAGCTGAGGAGGAGGAGGAGGAGGAGGAGGTGCCGGGTGCCAGCCCCGCCCCGCCAGGCCAGAGGCCAGGTCTTCGACTCCATCCTGCTGGAGAAAAAGACCACACCATGATGTGCCCCACCCCACTCCTTCCTCCGTAAAGCCGCCGCAGACGGACAAGTGAGCCACACCCCTCCGCCCCGCCCCGCCCCGCCCCCGCCCCGCCCCGCCCCGCCCCGCCTCCACAGGTGCTGTTTGCAGGCACTGCACTTCAGGTTTCCCCCTGAGCCTGGCCCGTCTGGCTGCCTGCGCCGCGTCGCCGCGCCGTTTGCTCTGCATTGTGATGGTACAGGCGGGCGTGGGTACGGCGTACGGCCCGTGTTTGCTGGGAAACGCTCCACGTGCGATGCCTATGTTTTTGATTCAAACAAGCTGGCAGATGGGGCCGACAAGCAGAATGAGGCAGAGGCCAGGCCGGCGGGCCCCTAGGCTCTTTTGAGGTACACGAGGCCCGGCCCGAACCGACCCAGCTGAGAGCCGCGGAGTTTTCCGCTGCTCGCTTTCCGCGGCTTTGTCATTGTCTGATCTGGAATCGGCAGCCTTCTTCCTAAGAGATGGTGGTCGATTAACCGCAGTGTACCCACTCCTCTCTCCTCTCCTCTTCTTTTTCGCCGTTCCTCAGCCGCCCTGCCGCCCTGCCGCCCTGCCCCAGCTGACCGCAAGCTTGTTAAAGTCAAAGCCAGCAGTCGCCGTCCCGTCCCGTCCCGCTATTCTGTTCTAGTCGGCCGGGCCGGGCCGGAGCCGGAAGCTCTGCGCTGGCCCGCTCTGAGCACTGCGCATTTCTCCTCCGGCCTCCGGCTTCCCTTCGATGTACTGTAATGTCGGACAACTGTGGGGAAAATCTCCTTAACATTAATGGCGGAGAAATCCCCCAAAAATATTTTGGTACAAAATCTATACACGCTCAGCAAAAATTCGTAACGTAGGACAAGCTATTCACGCAGGCTTCCGCCGCGTGTTTGTACGGCCGTGTCGCAGAAGCAGCACTAATCTCCATAGATTATCCTGAATTACGTGCGTGAAACAGGACGCTGAAAAAAAAATACTGTCACTCCGTGTATATTCTTGATTTTGCACGCATTGACGTTGCTATGCTTCACTACACATTATGTGAGCTGGGGAGGGCGCGCTCATGCACGCTCGTACGCACACACACTCACAAACGCGCAACACGCACCGCCCGCGAGCGCCGCGTTTACACACAAGCAGATACGCCCTGGCCTTGAGTTCCAGGGCCTGGACCTGAACAGCGTCAACGTTTTCGCGATGTCTGGAGGGACTGGCTCACAGTCTCATTTACAACTCGCGCGCGTCTCCAGTCTTTCTTTTCCTGCACTGCAATTTTATAGTGGCCTTTTACGGGGGCATCGTGCCGCGGATCGTTTTGGAAATCTACTTTCGGACCGACTGGACTCTCTCGCGCCTGCTTCTCCGCGTCGGGATGAGATGGAGCTAATTGCCGTTCAGACCCCGCCGCGCCGCGCCGGGCTGAAGTCGCCGCCGCCGCTGGAGAATATATATTTATTTGGGACCGGAGCGACTTGGGCAGCGCCGCGCCGCGCCAACGCTTCCTGGCTCCAGATACGCTGCGGCCGCGGCCGTGACCTTGAACCTGAGCGGCACGCACGCTCCAGCTCCAGCCTGCGGCCGGCGGGGCCCGTACTGCTCCAGCAGCAGGGTCGCTCCAGCCGGCTCCAGTCCGCACCAGAGCACAAAACAGCGTCCGCCCGCCCGTCTCAAAAACATTCCGCCGTAACTTTCACTCTCTGTCGGCCGCTGTTGCAAACGATTCAATTGCACGGTACGGCTCCCCATCTTTTGCAAAGAGCGCGACAGTCGACGCGGAGGAGGCGTGCGTTTGACGCGACCGCATCAGCTTGTGATGGCGCTCGTGTCCAGCGGCGGCCGCGTGCCATGCCGCGGAGACGAGCCGGGCCGGGGCCTCCGCGCGACAGGCGTCACCGTTACGTAACCTCATCGCCAATACACGTTTATACACACGCTCGGTTCGAGGTGTCTCATGGGCAAACCGTCCCTCAAACCGCGCCGCCGCACCGCCGCTGGTATCTCAGAGGAGCAAAACAAAATCCAACTGCGACGCGCAGACCGGCTCTGCCAACTGCCAGAATGCGATTAATTTTCCCCGTTGACCGAGGGGCAGAGCGGCCAACAGCTGGAAAAAACGCCATTGTCTCTTTTATCACGCTTTTGGTGTGGTGACGCGAGAGAGAGATGAGGGTTTTCGACAGTGTGTCCTGTCCTCGAGGCAGGGCCGGGAGGGGCTTATGTTGTGGTCGGCAGGCACGCCTTGAGGCCTATATAGCCGGCCGGCTGGACAGACCTAGCAGTGGTGAAGGCGGGGACGCAGAGGCACCACCGCCGCAGCAACACGGTATTTGACCTTGCACCAAATTAGTCCTCCTGCTCGACGGACTGGACTTGACGCAGAAACATTCTCAAGAGGGAAGCAATCGCTTTTGCGGGTCGGCCGGACCGGGACCGGGCCGCGAGCGGCCGCGAGGCATGCGTGGTGACGTCTGCTGCTGGCCGCGCCGCACCCGGGTCGGGCCGGGCCGGGCACCCGGGCGCCACATGCAACAATGATAACAGTCTATCGCTCATTGTTCATCGTCTGCGATGGGAGCACATCGTGAACATTACGATAAAGCTGCGCCGGCAGCGGCAGGCTCGGCCGGATCGGCCCGCGCCGCGCCGCGCCGCACTTCAGCTGCTGCCGGGTCGGGTCGGGCGGGCAGCGCTGGGCGCAAAAAGCACTTAACCGATGTTCTCCGCGGGGCTGCGGGGCTGCAGCGCGGGGCGCGGACGCGGCTGGACTCTGTCGTGACGTGGCGCGGTGCGGCAGAGGGGAAAGCGGTGGCGATGGGGGCGTCGGCACGACCCCCGGAGGCGGGAAGGGGGCGCGGCGGGGGGGGGAGGGGGGGAGCTCACGGAAGTGAATCCTTTCCAATCGGCTGCCCCGCACGCCGCCCCGCACCCCGCCTGCTCGCCGGCCTGTACTCGTACTCTGTCATGATTTGGCCTCGACCTCCCAGCCAGCTCGGCCCCGCCCGCCTCGCTAATGGTAAAGATCCGCACTCCGCCCCGCCCCGCTGTTTGCAGACAGACCCCTCCACCTCCACGTGACCAGCAGACCTGAGTGGACCCGTGTCCGTCTGGTCTGTCGCTCTGCTGCCTGGTGCGTGAGAGGCGCATTTCAGACGACACGTCACAGCGTTGCGGGTCTGCTCACCGGTGGCACGGGCACGATGCCCTTACGGCTGGAGAGGTGAGGAAGGCCCGCGCACTTTGTTCCTCGCTCCCTGGGTACTTTTACCTGTTCACTGCGCCGCCTGCGGCTCCTGCGCCGCCTCACGCCCTTCCCGCCGCGCCTGTCGCTGTCGCTGCCCATCGCAGAGGTCTCCCGCGGGTCTCCTCCTGATGTACTTTGTGACGTCACTGGACCTCCGCCCGCGTGCTCCTCACGACTGCCCCGCTCCCGCCGCGCCTGCAACAAGGAGTTCATAGCTCAGGGACGATAAGGGTCACCTAGGAGGGCACAAGTCTCGCTCGTCGACTTCCCCGCGGGCGCGTAAGTCGTGTGTTCGCGCGGGTAGGTGCACTTCCGGTCGCTCGCAGCCGCTGAGCAGCGGGAAGGCGCATACCAGTGGGCGTCGCCTGGCTGTATTACTTATTTATTTTACCCTGCTGCGGTTGACAATGCATAGTGCACCGTCGCCGTCGTCGCTGTGGAAAATAAAAGGAACCTGGTCCTCGGGAAGTGGCTCAGTGGAGCAGCGCGGCGGGGCAGCGGGATTGGGCTCTACTGCATAATTCCACACGACTGCAGGCCCCCGGCCTCGGGGCCCGCGGCCCTGCATACGGTACCCAGACCAGAGCCTGAGGCTCTGCGGCGGGAAGGAGCGGGACGCGGCGCATTTCGAATTCGACTTAACAAGTTAAATCTGTGCCCCTGCAGCAGCGAATGAAAGGGACTGTCGCGGGCCGGTGGCAGCCGGGACTACTCGGAGAGCCGAGGGGTCCTGCACTATAAGTTCAAGCAAACACAATTTTTTTTTATATCTGTTTTTTTTTTGTTTTTGTTTTTGTTTTTGTTTTGCTTGATTTTGACTGATTTTTTCGGGATGACCTCAGAAAATACACGCACATCTGATCCAAATTATTCTCTCAATTACATGATTAAATAGGATTTTTAGTAAATTAATGTGAATTATTTCGATTTATTCCAAATTATTGGAAATTAACTTGCAATAATGCAAAATAATCACAATTATTTCAATTATTTTTTAAAACTTTTCAGAAACAAATTTTGCTCTGCAATTGAAAGGGTGGCGTGAAAACAAGGAAAATTTTTGCGGCAGTAAACCTCCCGAAGGAGGTTGCGGTTCCCGCCAGGCACAGGGCTTTAACCCCCTGTGGCAGCCAACTGCTTCGGTGTTCCATGGGAACCGGCGCTTTGCTGACTGCGATCCTATCGCGCAATTCGACAGATTTGATCCCCGTACCACCATTGGCCTACCCCTAGAGGTACGAGCGGTGTCAAGGGCGTTAGACTTCCTGATCCCAGTTTCAGAGGCCTTACCTCAGAGGGGTACGCGGGATTCGAACCCACAACCCCGAGTGCCGACACATAGCCAGAACGGGAAGCGACCCAACGCCCAGAGCCACCGAGCCAACGGAGGTAATACGTGTTTAATTTCTACTTGACCTGCCCTGGAGCAGCTGCCAAAGGGAATGTCAAGCGCGAAAAACACTTTCCCGAGTGGGAGTCGAACTTGGGACCACTCGGTTCAGTGTTGCGCGCTCTACCAACTGAGCCACGACGTCTCGATGACTGCGCTATGCGACTGGTTCGCGTCGTTTTTGCCCTATCGCCCAGCCTCCAGCCAGGAGGACGCAGGGCAAATACGACGCGAACCCGTCGCACAGTACAATCATCGAGACGTCGTGGCTCAGTTGGTAGATGTGCGTGTATTTTCTGAGGTCATCCCATTTTGACTGATTTTTTCTCATTTTTCCTGATTTTGTTTTGTAAATTTTTCTCTGACATTTTAGTGATTTTTTACGGGTGTACACTGATTTTTTTGAGTGAAGGACCTCTCGCGGAGAGCTTCACCAAGCTCACCAACCATGCTGTAAAAATGCTCATGCTCTGCCCGGGAGGAAACCGGGGGAGTTGACGCATTAGACGGTAGTGACGAAGATTATGCAGAGAGTCAGTCGAGCATGACTCCCTACGGAGAAACACCTATGATCAAGCGGTGCGAGAGATACCACCACAAGTGATATGACACGCCAGACCGGGCAATGCCTGACTAAGCTTCTCACGACATGCGGACATGGTCCGTGAGGCTTGACCACGCATGACAACAATTGTCGGTAACCAACTGTCAACACATCATGACACCGGTCCGGTACGTCCCAAGACGCGGGCGTGTACGTACTGAACCCGCGAGGCCAAAATCATTCTAATCTGTGCGATACGTGATACGAGTTGTGTGGTGGAAAACGTAGACAGACAGACAGACAGACAGACAGACAGACAGACAGACAGACAGACAGACAGACAGACAGACAGACAGACAGACAGACAGACAGACAGACAGACAGACAGACAGACGCAGAGAGAGAGAGAGCTGCGAGGCCCGGGCCAGGGCCGCGCGCCTGCCGACCACCGCATAGGCCAGCCCGCAGGGCCCGCGCGTCCTGCTCGCTGCGGCCTAGCCGCCTGGGCCGCCTGGGCCGCCTGGGCCGCCTGGGCCGCCTCTGGCCCTCTGGCCCTGCCTGCCCTGCCTCAGCCGGAACAGGAGAGAAACCATGCAGCACAGCACAGCGCCAAGGAAGTCGGCTCGGCTCGGCATACTCACGCTCCGCCGGGAGAAACGCTCTCCTTTTAAGAGGCAAAACAATGAAAGGTCGAGGCGGGCTAAGCGGGGAGGGGTGGGCGGACGTGACCCCGTAATCTCCTTCCGAACTGCGATACGAAGCTCAGGCGACAACGTCACGCGATAAAACTAAACGTACCGATACGCGATGTGTATACATGAGAAGCTTAATCAATTTAAAAATAAAAGTTAAGCGAGGGACACGCGCGGCCCACCCCGCAAAACAGTCGGTATCTTTCACTCACTCACTCACTCGCTCACTCACTCACTCACTCACTCACCCACCCACCCACTCACTCACTCACTCACTCACTCACTCACTCACTCACTCACTCACTCACTCACTCACTCACTCACGCACTCACGCACTCACTCACTCACTCTCACACACGCACCCATACGCAGACACTCTCTCCCCCCTCTCCTCCAGCCCTTCTCCCCCTCCTCCGGACCGTCACCGCGCGCCGCGCCGCCGCGCCGCTTCGAAAATAATAATAATACGCGGTCACATTCACGAGCCATTGTCGTCGGGGAAAGCGACAGTGATGCGGGAACATGTACATCCGCGCCGTACGGAGGTGACTCCCGCGCCCCGCGCCGCGCGGCATGACTGGTCGGTCCCGTGCTCAGAGACCGGCTCAAAAGCGCGCGCCGCCGTGGACCGCTGGGACGCGCTCCAAGCGCCGGGCCCGGCGTCGTGAGGAGAAAACGCTGTCAATAGCCGCCCCCGACCAACAACAACAACAACAACATTTCCGGCGGGGCCCCGGCCCACGTGAGCGCCGTGTGTCAGCGAGAGTTGTCGTGCGAGCGAGCACCAGAAGAGGTACTCGGTCCTGCCACTACATACCTCACGGTACAGGCGGGGGTCACAGCCGGAGCAGCGAGCCAGCGCGACGGGGCGAAAGCCTGGCGCGCTCCTTGCGTCTGCGCATTATACACCCTCGCTACATTTTACTCAGGCAGCCCCGCTTTAAATAATCTTTGCTGGTCGCAGGTTTTGGTTTTTATTTATATGTGTATTTATCGCAGGTCTCGATTACAATTCCCATATCTTTCAATTGAAGTTTTGGAATGTATTCCGGAATATATGGATATTTTTTTATTATTATTTTTACAAATGGTAAATGTACCCTGAAGGAATTTATCGCGAATAATAGCATAGAAACTCCAGAAAATGTAGCGAAACCAGGTACTTGAAAAACGCTGTGTGTTCATGGAATATCAAAAGTGTATCGGGTTGGAGGGCGAGGAGGAAGTTTCAATACTTAAATTAATGGTGAAATGGATCGGGGAGAACAGCCCGGAGGCGCTGCGCTACAGTCTCGAGACTTGACTCCACGCGCTCGCGTGCCAGAGAGTGCATGTGCAGCCGAGCGCCGGGCCGGGCCGGGCCGGGCCCGAGCTCCGCACTGCAAGGCGCGCGGAATGCGAGGGACAAAGTAATAACAATAATAACAACAACAAAAATAAAGCGACGAGACGAGACAAACAACGTTTTACTGCAGGCGCTCCGCTCGGCTCCCCGAGTCCCTTCCTCGACCCGCGGTCGGCCGGACCGGGCCGGGTCGGCGAGTCACGTTGCGTTGTTGCGTCGCATCGGGATGCAGAACTCAGCCGAAAATGCGGCGGGCGCGCGCGCGCGAGTCGAGCTGCCAGACAGCAGCATGTGGCACCGCGGGGCCGGTCAGACGCTGCTTTTGGGGCAGAGCCGAGCCGAGCCGCGGCTGAGCTGGGCGGGGCGGGGCGGGGCGGGGCGTGGCGGGGTGGGGCGGGGAGCTGGTGCCACCCCGTCGCGGCCGCGTGATAACCTCTTGATGGCTCTGCCCTGCTCCCGCCTCGCCTGCAGTGCGCTCTGTGGAGCTGAGCTGCCCAGTCCGGTCTCGACGGGACAGAGACGCCTTTGCCAGATCGCCCCACCCCGCCCCGCCTCGCCCCCACACCCCGCCTCCCCTCCGTGACCTTGCCTCTCCGACACCCAAGCAGCCAGGATCCTGCTCCCGGCCCGGAGTCGTGAGGCCCGCGGCGCGGCACGCGGCACGCCACGGGCGGGACTGGACAGGGCAGGGCAGGACTGACTGCCTGGCTCCGAATGGTGAATAATTATTCGACCGTCGAGTCTGTCTAGGCGCTGGAGGGGCGGGGCGGGGCGGGGCGGGGCGGGGCGGGGCGGGGCCGGGCCATCTCGATCTTCCTGGTCCTCCCTGCCCCGCTCCCCCGCCTCTCCCCGCTCGTCCCCGCCCCGCACTATTTCATACTGCTGTCCCGGGCCCGGAGCCTAGAGAAATTGCGCGTGCACGCCGCGCCGGGCCTTGGGTGATTGACAAGGTCCTCCGCGAGGCCCAAAAGGTGTGCGTCGGCTAGAGCTATTGTCGGTCTGGGTAGGGCGGGGCCGGCCCGGATCGCGCGCCATCGCCCCGTGTGTTACGCGAGGTATTGAAGGTCATCAAGGCGCCTGTACCTCGATCACTGTCCCCGACCATCATAATCTGTCTCAAAATCCACCGTTTCTCATCTTGCTCAAAGTGACCCTCGTTGGGCTGCATGTGTCACCACCGACGCCGACCTGGCCTCAGGCCCACAACGACCTGCCAATTTCGAGGCGCAGTTGATGATGGCTCTGCCTGTCGCGCCCCGCTGGAGCCCCCTGCTCGGACCACACTCTCGGTTAATGATCCGCTCTGACATGGCCCCCGCAGCCCCCGCCCTGCGGACCCCCGGCCCGGAAGGCCGTCCAGTCTGCAATGAGGAAATGAGCGGAGATTCGTATCACAGCGCCATCTGTAATGCACGCTGCGACGAAGAGCGCTGCTCCCCCTCCCTCCCTCACTTTATCTCATTCTCTCTCTCTCTCTCTCTCTCTCTCTCTCTCTCTCTCTCTCTCTCTCTCTCTCTCTCTCTCTCTCTCTCTCTCTCTCTCTCTCTCTCACACACACACACACACACACACACACACACACACACACACACACACCAAAAAAAAATATTTCAAAATTGAATTTGAAATTCTGTTTTTATTAGAACTGGTCTGCACACCAGTGGGGCTCATAGCCCTTTTATATCTGGTCGTCAATAAATTCAAATTTAAATTCAAGCTCTCTATCTCGCTCAGCATGTCTCTCGCTCGCTCCTCCAACTATCTTATTCCTCTCTTCAGTTTCTCTCTATACCGTCCGTCTCCCACCGTCAGCAGAACCACTGAACGTCCCGGCGTTCGACTGTGTGCGTGTGTGCTAGTGCGTGTGTGTGTGTGTGTGTGCGTGTGTGTGTGTGTGTGTGTGTGTGTGTGTGCGCGCGCGTGTGCGCGCGCTCCTCTGTCGTGGAGAACGGGAAGCAGTGGCGGAAATGAATTGGAAATGCGTCGGCCTAGAAGTCGACTGATCATAAAGTACAAGCACACAAACATGTATGGAGAGGGAGGCATAGGCGGGGTCAGTGTCACCGCTGTGGCTAAGTCGACGCACCGCGCACCGCGCAGCGAAGAACCCTGCCCAGCACCACCCGTCGCAATTTGTTTATCCCGCAACTCTGACTTTATTTATCGCGCAACAAAACAAATGGGAAGAAAAACGAAAAATGAAAAGCCTCATCGATGGTGTCGTGCCGCCATTTCTGTGCCACCGCTCATCTTTATTTTTATCGCGTTTCGTTTCCAGGCCTCGAGTTCTGCGACGTCTCGCAGCCCATCCTCCTGACAGCCGGCTCGCAGAGGTTCTCGACGAGGCTGCGGCTCACGCCGCCTTCGCCGCCGCGCCCCTGCCGCGTGGAGGTGACGACGCTGGCCTCCAACGACCTCCGCCTCGAGCTGGTTCCGGCCGCCCCCGTCGAGGCCCCGGAGACGCCGGACGAGGGTGACGACGAGTACGACGGCCGCCGCCTCGAGTTCCCCCTCGGTCCCTCGGTCCCCGATGACGGCGGTGATCGCGGTGCCATCGCCAACCCCGGCATGCAGGTCGTCAGCCTGATCCGGCAGGACGCGGCGCGCCGCGGCAGCACCGCCAACGCGTCCTGCACCCTCGCCCTGGTGAGCACGAGCACGCCGTCAGGCTGCTCGGGGAAGTGCTGCGGGCCTGCCCGCCGGTACCTGCCTACACCACCAGGGGGCCCCCGCCGTGCACCGCGGCCGCAACCGCATCAAGTAGTACCGGTGCTCGCGTTCAGTGTTGCGATGAATGTAGGCAATATCCGCCCGACGAACACCCGTGTGCAGCGGTCGGTATCAACGCCTGCATCGGTATCTAGAAATTGCCAAGTAGGCAGGCGTGTAGATACCGACCGCTCAACACTGCTGTGTTCTCGGAGATTTCAGTCTGAAGTTTCGCGCAACACAGTACGCATGCAAAAGAATGTCACAGAGATCCCTAACAAAACACCGCAAACCGTGCAAAGAAAACAACGAAAAACCCCCAAATTTTTATTCAAATGAGGGGTGAGCCACTTCGACTTTTAGGTGTACATGGAATTTATTCCAATTTATTCGATTAAAATATTTGAAATATATTCTGAATATATAGAATATTTCGAATTAATTGTGGAATTCTAGAAAGTGGTTCTATGTCAACGGTATTCCAAATATTTCAAACTGAACAAAATAGACTACTTGGCGCATAGAAAGAAGGATATACATTTTTCAGGCGTTTTGAAGCCTGGCGAACAACGTATCGAAAGCTAGTAAAAAGTTTTTTTTGAGGACAGGTCGAGATGCACTGCGGTTGGGATTTGACAAATTTGACTTCTTGGTGCATGGAATATTTCCAAGTTTCGACTCATTTTTGTTTTTGTTTCAAAGCTAGATGTAATTTTTTAGGAGCGACTTGAAGCTTGGTGAACAGCATATCGAAAGCTGGCGAAAACGTTTCGGAAAACAGCGCAGGCATATTGAAGATAAACACTCCGCACATCAATCTACTGTGTCGTGGCACAGTCGGGAGAGCGTCGGCTCACCGATTGTGGGATCGGTGTTCGACAAGCGCCCACTTAAAAAATTTTCTGAAGCGTCATCACTTTGGCTTAATGAAGCTTTCAAACTCGCCATCCACCGCGAGTCTCCGTGGCGTAGTGGGCTTTTCACTTCGTCAGAACTGTTTAAAAAATCACTTCGGTGGGATCGGCATGGGTTCAAATCTTAACTAATGCCAACCTGTTTCTCCGGGCATGGCATGACTTAACTTAAATTTGGCATGTTATCCTCTGAACTAGTGACCCTGAGATAAAACATATTCTATAACATGACCCATAAGACTAGAAACTTTTATGCAAATTTCTTCATAAGCCACCATCTAGCAAAGTATTTTTATTTTTTATTTTTTTTTTCAGTCAAGTTTTGCACTGCCTTTGGTACAAAATAGACAACTCGAAGCATGGCATTTTTCTAAGTTTCGATTCAAAAAACTTTTCACGGAAGGTACACTTTTTCAGGCGTTTTGAAGCTTGGCGAACAACATATCGAAAGCAATCGAAAAGTTTATTTGAGGACCGGGCGGTATTTTCCCAAGTGTCGGCTCGATATTTTGGAATATTTAGAGTATTTGGAATAGCTGGAATATTTGGAATATTTTCAATGAAGTATCCGATGTTTACAAGGAATAGTCGAAGTGGTGTTCCCCTCGAATATAAGTCGAATCGGGATGGGCGACATGTTTTTGGAAAGAAGCAATGTCGGGCTGTTGACATGGGGAGCCGGGTCGGATTGGCGCGATAACTTTGTGGATCCGCGCCGCCGCGCCGCGCCCCGTTTCTCTCAGCTAGCTCCCTTTTTGTCTGACTCGTCAACATCCTAACGTCCTCCTACCCCTTTCTCTCTCCCGGCAGTACGTGCAGGGCGAGGTGGCGTGGGCTGTGAACCTGTGCGACCCCAAGACCGTGGATGACGCCAACCACCCCGACGGCGCCCTCGCCAAGATGCCCAGCGGCCTGAGTCTGGTATGGACGCCGCCGCGGCCAGGACAGACCGTGCGCGCGGCCGCCCTCAGCATCACCGCCGTGAGGAAGGGTGAGTTCCCCCTGGTTCCCCATATCGCGAATGCGGGCCACTCGCCTTCGCGGCGTTTTATTGAAAGCTCCTGTGATAACCTTGCCCTCCCGCAGAGGTCCCCGCCGACAACCTATGCTCGGTGGGGTCGGTAAAGCTGGCCGGCCGCGGCCTCGAGTCCGCCGTGGCCCTGGAGCTCCGCGACGGGCGCGCGCCCGAGGACCGCGCCGAGCCGTGCCGCGTGGCCGTGGAGGCGCCCGGCACCTACCTGCTGTCCCTGCTGCTCGTCCGGGCGGCCGCCGCCGCCGAGCCCGCCAACTCCGCCTCGTCCTACTCCTCGTCCGCCGACTCTCTCGAGGCCGACGACGGCCCGCTGGAGGACGTCGAGAACGCCGAGGATGCCGCGACGGAGGACGCGGCGCCGGCGCTGGACAGAGCGGCCTGCGGATTGTCCGTGGTGAGTCAGTCGGGCGGACGCGGTCGCGCCCAGTGGGCCCGCCGTCCCGCGCGCCTCACAGGCACGATGGGTGGCCTACCCCCCGGGCGCGCCCTCTCCAACTGCGCGGGTGCAAACGCACGCCCGTATGGAACAGATAAGCTTAATTCTACATTTTTTCCGTCTTGTCGCGAAGACGTGAATAAGACCGAATGAAGACGAATCGGCTGGCCGTTTCGTCCATTTTCCGTCTTTTGGCGTCTGGCGTTTGTCTTATTTCGACCCAAATATAAGACCAGAGGGAGACCTATCAAAGACGACCGAGATCGCGCCGGCACCCAGCCTGCTTCGTCTTGACGGCGACTTTGTGTCGTCTTCACCCCGAGACGATTATAAGACCACCCGACGGCGATTGAAAAATGGGAAAAGAGGGGAGCGGGCCGCCTGGCCTGGTCCCGAACATCCGACCTGCCGGTCACGAAGCCAGCTCGATGCGCGCTTGGCCAGAGCGCTCACCTGCCGGCCAGCCCAAGGTCGGCCGTTTGCTCAGCCCTTCTCCCCTGCAAACTCCTGTGCTGCCCGTGCTGTGAAAAGATCGACCTTAGGCTGGCCTCAGTATAGCGGTGCGGTGAACAGCACTGATAACGCGCGCACGCGCGTTGATTGGCTGAGCTGAGCCAAGCTGCTGCTGGTCCAGCCAGTCCCAGTTGATCGGAAGCTAGTACGAGCAGACGGCGCAGAGATCACATGGCGTAGCTGGACCGGCTGGACTCTGGTCGCCGCTCGCTCCGTTGCCGGCAGGTGAGCGCTCTGGCCAAGCGCGCATCGAGCTGGCTTCGTGACCGGCAGGTCGGATGTTCGGGACCAGGCCAGGCGGCCCGCTCCCCTCTTTTCCCATTTTTCAATCGCCGTCGGGTGGTCTTATAATCGTCTCGGGGTGAAGACGACACAAAGTCGCCGTCAAGACGAAGCAGGCTGGGTGCCGGCGCGATCTCGGTCGTCTTTGATAGGTCTCCCTCTGGTCTTATATTTGGGTCGAAATAAGACAAACGCCAGACGCCAAAAGACGGAAAATGGACGAAACGGCCAGCCGATTCGTCTTCATTCGGTCTTATTCACGTCTTCGCGACAAGACGGAAAAAATGTAGAATTAAGCTTATCTGTTCCATACGGGCGCCTGAGCTCGCTCCTCACCGAGTGCTTCTTCCCTACCCTCCAGATCGTAGGCTGCTCCACGCAAGACCCGCTCTGGTCGGTGGACCTGTGCGACCCCGAGGCCGCCGCCGCGCTCAACTCCACCGAGCTCTTCAGCAGCCATGTGACCCTGGTCTGGACGTCACCGCCGCTCCCGGGCCCTGAGCGAGGGTCTCCGGCGACGACCCCTTTCGCCAGCACCATCATTCTCACCGCCATCGGGAGAGGTATAGTGCCGCCCGGCGTGCCGCAGACGCACCATTTAACTTTGGCATGCATAAGACATATCTATGTGAGGTGAGCCGTAGCCCTCTCCCCCGAGGGACACCCACCTCGTAGCAGGACTCGCCCCCTCGCCCCTGGACATATCTACGACTTCCTCTTATTTAAAATTTTGCATGATCAAAATCTTCCGTAGGGGCGGCGCCACAACCGACAAACTTTATCATTCGCCCTAAATTTGACATTGGTATTCGGATTCCCACATTCTATATATCTTTCTCTCTCTCTGGATTCGAGTTGTGAAGTCAGCTAGGGGACTTCACCTTCAGCTCAGAAATCATAACAATCCACTTTGCTGCGTGGGTCGCGGCTACGCGGCCGGACTAGATTCGTATTCATGCGCGCACGCTCGTGAGGGAGGGAGGGAGGGAGGGAGGGAGGGGGGAGGGAGGGAGGGAGGGAGGGAGGGAGGGAGGGAGGGAGGGAGAGAGAGAGAGAGAGAGAGAGAGAGAGAGAGAGAGAGAGAGAGAGAGAGAGAGAGAGAGAGAGAGAGAGAGGGAGAGAAACAGAAGGGGCTTGGCGTCACCCAATGGGTGAGACAGAGACAGCAGCATGTTGCATGCTCTCTAGTTTAAGGTCGGTCCGTTCCAGGCGCGACGTGCCAGTCCAGTCAGTTCACGCCGTGCCAGCGCCGCGGCCACTACCCGCTGTGCGTATCGCGGGAGCTGGAGTGCGACGGCTACCACAACTGCCCGCTGCTCGCCGAGGACGAGGACCCCAACATGTGCAACCGCCGACACCGGCTCATCGGCAAGTACCCCCTCCCCCTTGAGGGGCAGCTAGCTGACCCGCAATATGGGAAATCCAAGTTTTAACCACCTCGGACTATAAACCTGGACGTTATCCAAAATGAAGGGGAAAAAACGTAAATTGCCTGCAGCTCAGTCAATAAATTTTTTTTCGATCTGAAATTTTGGTTGAAGACTCCCACCTAGGTACGCGACCTGCCCACCAAATATTGTCAGAATCCGAGATGGTCGATGTCAGGTCCTGTCGCTTTTAAATAAATTTGCGCAATACTACGCGGCGCATCAGCAGCGACGCGGTAGCGATCAAACTTCCATTCATGGAACTTATTAAGTTTTGGCAACACCTCACGAAAGCTCCCCCTCCCCCACTGGTAAAACTAAGGCGTAACCGTACGCTTGAACGAATCATACAGTTACTCTTGAAGACGTTACGCTTAAAATCAAGCGTACGAAAGAAATTCTCCTATACATTTAGATAGGACGAATAGGAGTGGATAGACCCAATACGCTCGATTTCAAGCGTAATCTCAGTACGCTTGAAAACGGTTAGTAAGGCTACGCCTTAGTTTTACCAGTGATCACTGTCGTGCCGCAGAGAGTCCCGGCCAGGAGAAGGAGCAGAAGAGCTTCCCGGCCGACGCCAAGGACCTGCTCTTCGAGTTCCTGACCAACCACCGGAGGCAGTACTCCCCCAACGGCAGCCGTCCCGACACCAGCCTACGTAAGTCAGCATGGGATAAGTGTGGGTCTACTTACTGATCATGTTGAAGCCTTTGGCGGCACTGGGGCGTAAATGACCATCTGGTGCCGCTGCAACAAAATTTTAGCCTCCTAGGTCAAACGGTTCCAGAGATATGGGCAAAATGGTTTTTCCGACATTTTGATGAATTTTGACTTTGGGCAAAATTTTAATAGGGAAAGGGTTGGTTCCAGAGGCTTCCAAATTTGCACAGGTCATCTTTAGAGGGTAGAGTTCAAGAAGAAAAAAAAATAGATTTTAAATATTTTTTTTACAATTTTTTTTTTTTATGTGGACATTTCTCATTTAGATTAAAATTCTCAAATATGGTATCGAGATCCCCCCCCCCCCCGAAATTTCTTAGATTGCGCTTTTCTACTTAGGAATGCATACCAAAGAACTTTTTGGGCACTCTAATGGTTTGGGAGTTATAGGCTATGTCGTGTTATTTTATTTTCATTGTAGCCGCTTTTAGGGACGCAAAAATAGTTATTTTGGCGACCATCCAGAAATGATAAGGACCTCGAAAAAAGCATTTCTACATGGTCGCCAAAATAACTTTTTTGGGGTTCAGCACTTGTGACATCAGAAATTTCACAAGTGCTGAACCCCAAAAAAGTTATTTTGGCGACCATGTAGAAATGCTTTATTCGAGGTCCTGATCATTTCTAGATGGTCGCCAAAATAACTTTTTTTGGGTCCCTAAAAGCGGCTATAATGAAAATAAAATAACACGACATAGCCTTTAACTCCCAAACCATTAGAGTACCCAAAAAGTTCTTTGGTATGCATTCCTAAGTAGAAAAGTGCAATCTAAGAAATTTTGGGGGGGAAAGAATCTCGATACCATATTTGAGATTTTTAATCTAAATGAGAAGTTTCCATATAAAAAAATAGTAAAAAACATATTTAAAATCTAATTTTTTTTCCTCTTGAACTCTACCCTCTAAAGATGACCTGTGCAAATTTGAAAGCCTCTGGGGGACCAACCCTTCCCCTATTAAAATTTTGCCTAAAGTCAAAATTCATCAAAATGTCGGAAAAAACAATTTTGACCATATCTCTGGAACCGTTCGACCTAGGAGGCTAAAATTTTGGCTGAAAACGTTTTTAGTGATAGGAAACATGCCCTCAATTTGTAGTTTAAATTGGTGACTACGATGTCAACTCACCTACCCTTTCGTATTGTGGTAGGGCCAGGAGGCCTCGAACTACCGCTGCCGCCAGTGTGGTAGGGTGCCGTTCAGGGTGACATAGACAAGGCTCACAGGTCCACAGGTATATTTCCACGGGTACACTATCCACAATACACTATACTCATCCCGAAGGGGAAGGCGATGCTGAGGCACGGAGTCCTGGGCAGGCTGGGCGAGACTGTCCCGTTCTAATCACGGCTGTCGTATTTGTACCCAGCCGCAACCAGGATGCACGGGCGTGCCGCGCATCGTGGGTGCGCCTGGCTCGCCCCGCCGGGGCGGACAGTCCAGGCGTGATCACAACTAGCCAAGGCCGCACGCGCTTGCTACAATATGTTGTATGCAAATAGGCATGACGCGTGCAGCTGCCGTGCTCATTACTCCGCTGCCGCTACGCATCACACTGCACCACAGTATGGAATCACCCATATACAAACATGCACACACTTTTGTCACCTTAGTCGTATACAAAAAAGGCGACTATGGTTTTACCCCCATGACGGATTTAAAGGTGGGTACAACTATCAGTTATTGGCCCCCCAGACTGCTCTGAGACCAAGAGGGTTCTGTATGATCATCCTGGGATGATTATACCCCCAACGAAAAGGGGGTACAACTATCAAGTGGTTGTTGTACCCCCAATCAGGGTACAACCGTCCCATTATAGTTTACCACTCCTCCCAGCCACAAAAGGTGGTATAACCATTCCGTTATGGTTGTACCCCCCTCAAAAAGGGCGTGGTGTGCTTATCGGACTGAGAGACGGACGCTCCTTAATGGCTGCCTCATTTGCATACATTGTTGCGGGGCCACTGCGTCTAGATAAATGTGATAGCCCGAACGCCTCGTCAGAGAGGAGCCAGGCTGCAGGCGGATTCAGGGTATCGTTCTGTATTGTCCTTTCTCTCGCTCCTTATGGTCCTGCCCCGTGAGTGCGACAAGGACATAGAGACGAAGGACAATACAGAACGATACCCTGAATCCGCCTGCAGAGCGGCCAGCAGACGACGCTGAGCGGAGCGGTCAGCATCCGCTTTGACATAACTGACGCTCTCTTCCATCTCGTTGCAGAGACTGAGCCCAGCCCGGACACGCTGTCCAACTACGGGCCGTGGGGCTACCTGATGCTGGGCATGCTGGTGTGCGGCGCCTTCCTCATGCTGTGCGGCCTGTGGGAGTGCTGCTGCCGCCAGCCCAAGCCCACCCCGGCCGCGCCCTCGCACACCCCCACCACCGTGCTCATGCCCCAGGTGAGTGCCTGCCCCCGGGGGCACCCCCCGTCTGTAAGGTGCGGACGAGTCAGCCCCTGTGTTGTGTGATGGTGGGGGTAGCGGGTTATCGCGTCTAGTACTCTCGGCTCATGCGATACAGGAATATAATACACACTTCGGACCAATACAAACAGGGGAGACACTTATACTCACTAAGGGCCAACATGACCGGTGCTGCGGGGCGCTCCTCGTTGTCACGGGTACGGTTGGGGCGAGACTGCCTGTCTGAGTCCAGGACGGGGGTATATGTACCCCAGCCGCCGGACATCAGTCAGTGACCTGCCCGCTGCACCGAGACAAAGAGGCGGTGGGCCAGACGCGGGCCCGGGTCGGCGGGGCCAGACGGGTCGTGCCGCATTGCAATTATCGCGGAACGCCCGTCTGGCGGCGGAGGCCCGGTTACACCTAGTCGATGTCAGTCAGTGTCTCCAAATGGGCGGTCTCGCGCGGGCTCCTCTGCTCTCGCTCGGTTCTCAAACTACCCGCAGGTGCCCGCAGTGGCTGGCTCGGCCGGACTGCCGAGCGTGCCGAGCTCGGCAGGCCTCTTCGGCTCGCCTCGACTTCGGCAGCCGGGTCTGAAGCGCGGCCTCGCAAAAGAAGCCCGCAGCTGCCCGCAAGCAGCCCGAAAGCAGCCCGCACTAGTCCCGCGGCGTCACATCCAACTCATCCAGAGAGCATCCGTCACATCCGCATTATATCCACCGCCTATCCAACCCCTCCAAAGTGCATCCAACTCATCCAAAGTGCATCCATCATATCCGCGTTTCATCCACGCGCATCCAACTCATCCAGAAAGCATCCACCATACGTTAGATCCACCGTGCATCCAACTCATCCGAAGTGCATCCATCATGTCCGCATTACATCTACCGCGCATCCAACTCATCGAAAGTGTATCCATCAAATCCGCGTTACATCCTCCGAACATCCAACTCATCCAAAGTATATCCATCACATCCGCATTACATAAGAGGCGCATCCATTACATACAAAGTGCCTCCATAACATCCGCATTACATCCAATGTGCATCCAAATCATCCAAAGTGAATCCATCATATCCGCGTTACATCCACTGCGCATCCAACTCATCCGAAGTGCATCCATCATATCCGCGTTACATCCACCGCGCATCCAACTCGTCCAGAAAGCATCCATCATACCTGCGTTACATCACTTTTCATACACTTTGGATGAGTTGGATGCGCGGTAGATGTAACGCGGATATGATGAATGCACTGCGGATGAGTTGGATGCGCGGTAGATATAACGCGGACATGATGGATGCACTTTGGATGAGTTGGATACGCAGTGGATGTATGTAACGCGGATATGATGGATGCACTCTGGATGAGTTGGATGCACATTGGATGTAATGCGGATGTTATGGAGGCACTTTGGATGTAATGGATGCGCCTCGGATGTAGTGCGGATGTGATGGATATACTTTGGATGAGTTGGATGCTCGATGGATGTAACGCGGACATGATGGATGCACTTTGGATGAGTTGGATGCGCGGTGGATGTAATGCGAATATGTCGCGAGACCGCCCATTTGGAGACACTGATGTCAGTTTGGCCAGCGCACCGCGCACCACAGTTGTAACGTCACGCCAGCTCACACCGCTCCGCATCACTGTTAAAATGTATGTTGTTGATTTACAACGTATTTGTTGGGTACTTTCATAGCTACAATCCCGTATGGAACAGATAAGCTTAATTCTACATTTTTTCCGTCTTGTCGCGAAGACGTGAATAAGACCGAATGAAGACGAATCGGCTGGCCGTTTCGTCCATTTTCCGTCTTTTGGCGTCTGGCGTTTGTCTTATTTCGACCCAAATATAAGACCAGAGGGAGACCTATCAAAGACGACCGAGATCGCGCCGGCACCCAGCCTGCTTCGTCTTGACGGCGACTTTGTGTCGTCTTCACCCCGAGACGATTATAAGACCACCCGACGGCGATTGAAAAATGGGAAAAGAGGGGAGCGGGCCGCCTGGCCTGGTCCCGAACATCCGACCTGCCGGTCACGAAGCCAGCTCGATGCGCGCTTGGCCAGAGCGCTCACCTGCCGGCAACGGAGCGAGCGGCGACCAGAGTCCAGCCGGTCCAGCTACGCCATGTGATCTCTGCGCCGTCTGCTCGTACTAGCTTCCGATCAACTGGGACTGGCTGGACCAGCAGCAGCTTGGCTCAGCTCAGCCAATCAACGCGCGTGCGCGCGTTATCAGTGCTGTTCACCGCACCGCTATACTGAGGCCAGCCTAAGGTCGATCTTTTCACAGCACGGGCAGCACAGGAGTTTGCAGGGGAGAAGGGCTGAGCAAACGGCCGACCTTGGGCTGGCCGGCAGGTGAGCGCTCTGGCCAAGCGCGCATCGAGCTGGCTTCGTGACCGGCAGGTCGGATGTTCGGGACCAGGCCAGGCGGCCCGCTCCCCTCTTTTCCCATTTTTCAATCGCCGTCGGGTGGTCTTATAATCGTCTCGGGGTGAAGACGACACAAAGTCGCCGTCAAGACGAAGCAGGCTGGGTGCCGGCGCGATCTCGGTCGTCTTTGATAGGTCTCCCTCTGGTCTTATATTTGGGTCGAAATAAGACAAACGCCAGACGCCAAAAGACGGAAAATGGACGAAACGGCCAGCCGATTCGTCTTCATTCGGTCTTATTCACGTCTTCGCGACAAGACGGAAAAAATGTAGAATTAAGCTTATCTGTTCCATACGGGAAGTCTCGTTTTCAAACAACTTGTTTTGTTATCGAACAATGAAAATATCCCGCTAGAAGTGGTCTCAAAATATTATTTCAACGAAGAACTTGATACACTTCTTTATCCTAACTAGAACTTTGGCGAACATACAATTTAAATTGTTTTAGAACAACAGCTGTTTCAATGAAAGTTTACAACCCAGAAGTTGTAATCTGATGACAGAAGTCGTACAGAGCTTTCATCATTGGCAAAAAAAAACCAGTAACAACGACATTTCTAGAGCTTCGATTAAAATAATTTTGACGAAGGTGACAACCATTTTCTTAAACAGTGTAGCATAGGCTGCCCGTCATCAGGACGAATATGATCAGGTGACAACCATTTTTAACAGTGCACCACCACACGCCTAACGCGTGACGCCGCTGTGCTGTGACCCGCAGGTGGGCGTGAGCGGCGGCGTGCTCGTGCTGGACTCGGACCTGGACGACGACCCCCAGCGCCCGCCCGCGTACGACGACCTGGACCAGCCGCCGGCGTACGGGGCGCTCTTCCCGCCCGGTCAGCCGAAGCTCGACGACGACCCTGCGGTCGGAGCCGCGCCCGCGCCCGTCCTGGCCCTGTCCCTCATGGCGGACGCGCCGTTCCCCGCCGTCGACGACGTGGCGTCACTTCACTCGTCGCCCTCGACGTCGTCCGTGACGTCGGCGTCGAGCCTCGCCCCCAGCTAGCCTCTCGCCCAGTGTCGCGGGCGTCCCGTCCGGCCCCGCCCCGCCCCCGGAACACTTCAACGGGCTCGGCGGCCGAGGCCCGGTCTAGTCGCCCGCCGCCTGTTGTGAAAAAATCAATCTGAACTGTGATAACATTTATGAACGAAGTCGATACTCCGTGTATCGAGAAAACCTAGTGTGTAAGTGAGTGTGATCATTCAGCAACAGATCGCGAACCAAAGCTAGTCAAACCCAGAGACTGTACCGCGGGGGATTGGAAGAGAGCGGGAGTCCACGGCGGCCTTCTCACTGCTGCAGCGAAGTAGAATAGGTGACGAGTGTGTGAGTGCGTGTGTATATACATACAATGTTCCGGCCGATACGTATAGAATGGAGCAACTCTTCTTGTACTTCTCCATATGCTAATTTATTTCAGTGTAAAGTAAGGGAAGGGAAAAACAACCCGTATGGAACAGATAAGCTTAATTCTACATTTTTTCCGTCTTGTCGCGAAGACGTGAATAAGACCGAATGAAGACGAATCGGCTGGCCGTTTCGTCCATTTTCCGTCTTTTGGCGTCTGGCGTTTGTCTTATTTCGACCCAAATATAAGACCAGAGGGAGACCTATCAAAGACGACCGAGATCGCGCCGGCACCCAGCCTGCTTCGTCTTGACGGCGACTTTGTGTCGTCTTCACCCCGAGACGATTATAAGACCACCCGACGGCGATTGAAAAATGGGAAAAGAGGGGAGCGGGCCGCCTGGCCTGGTCCCGAACATCCGACCTGCCGGTCACGAAGCCAGCTCGATGCGCGCTTGGCCAGAGCGCTCACCTGCCGGCCAGCCCAAGGTCGGCCGTTTGCTCAGCCCTTCTCCCCTGCAAACTCCTGTGCTGCCCGTGCTGTGAAAAGATCGACCTTAGGCTGGCCTCAGTATAGCGGTGCGGTGAACAGCACTGATAACGCGCGCACGCGCGTTGATTGGCTGAGCTGAGCCAAGCTGCTGCTGGTCCAGCCAGTCCCAGTTGATCGGAAGCTAGTACGAGCAGACGGCGCAGAGATCACATGGCGTAGCTGGACCGGCTGGACTCTGGTCGCCGCTCGCTCCGTTGCCGGCAGGTGAGCGCTCTGGCCAAGCGCGCATCGAGCTGGCTTCGTGACCGGCAGGTCGGATGTTCGGGACCAGGCCAGGCGGCCCGCTCCCCTCTTTTCCCATTTTTCAATCGCCGTCGGGTGGTCTTATAATCGTCTCGGGGTGAAGACGACACAAAGTCGCCGTCAAGACGAAGCAGGCTGGGTGCCGGCGCGATCTCGGTCGTCTTTGATAGGTCTCCCTCTGGTCTTATATTTGGGTCGAAATAAGACAAACGCCAGACGCCAAAAGACGGAAAATGGACGAAACGGCCAGCCGATTCGTCTTCATTCGGTCTTATTCACGTCTTCGCGACAAGACGGAAAAAATGTAGAATTAAGCTTATCTGTTCCATACGGGAATATGGCTATTTTCCCCCTTTTATGATGAATGTGCCATTGGCCATCCCTTTTACATTTCTTTTTGTTTTGTTTCTGGGGCACACGAACCATGTTGCCCGGATCTCAAATGGTCCCTAACCAGTGCAAGGCACTAACAGCCTGAGGCTTTAACACTTAAAAAAAAAAATATTTGGTTGTTTGTTTGCCTCCCCTTTCTGTGATTCCAGCTTTGTAACACGTATTTTAGAATTATTAACAGGATTTATTAACAAATGTATCCCTTCAGAGTTAAGGTATTCTTTGTTGCCAAAACCCTCAAACAGAAAATGGGCCCTTTTAATTGGATGTCAGTTAGAAGTGGCTAAGTTACAAATATACAGGTGTTTAGTTATTATCTTAGCATAGTAAACGAACCTCAGGCTGTTATCAACTATTGACTGATTCTATTAACAATGTCTGTGTCTCTTTTTTGTGTACTTTGTGTTTTCCAGTCACAAAGGGAAATATAGTGACGTTTTCGAAAAAAATGTATATTCGATATAATAGGAATCCGACACACAAAAAATTAAAACACAAGAAAATTCACACCCTCGAGAAGTAAAAGCTTTCCAATAGTATGCACACCAACTCATAGTAATGATGATCACTTGCCATCGGATTCTAAACCGAAAAAAAATCCGTCCAAGACTCAAAAATGTCCGCGATTCCCAGAACACTTGCTTGACTTGACTTGACAAACCGAGTCACACGGCAGTCATAAAGGGCCTGCTGCGGGAGGAGGCCCGTCGCGTCAGCGGTGCGCTGCTGACTCGACTCGTGCCTAAAACTTCCTCCTGCACCTGCCGGTCGGATCCCTGAACGTGCCCTCCGGACAAGAGTTCCACACGGGGACTACAATAATGGACATGGTCTTCATGGAGCTCTGCTTGTCCTGCGCCGGGACGCGACCCTGCTGCTGCTGCTGCTGCTGCTGCTGCTGCTCGGGTGGCAGCGAGTGACCCGGCTCAGGCACGCGGATGATCTGGGGCACGGCGGGGAGCGGCGCCGCGCTCACCAGGCAGCTCAACATGAGCGCCAAGACGACCGCCACGGCGACGGTACGGAGCATGAAGCACGGTGACAATCTCATGGCGACTGGGCGACAGACTGACGAGCACCAGGCTCCCCTACGAGTAGCCCCTTGCACCCCACCCCCCTGCTGTCTCTGCCAGTGCTCGGCGGTGGGGGAAGAGAGAACACAAACACGGACCGAGCATGACCTCCTTGAACCTTGTCTGAGACGTGTTGGTCCCGTCCCGTCGACGCGCACAACCTCACTATCAACCACGGGGCTGTCCGGTCCGGCCGGCACGGCCGGCACAGAGGCCCGGCGCTGGGTGACGTCACCCTAGGACTTAGACCGACTCCCAGTGTGATGGTTCGTGACTTGTAAGTCCAGAGGATTATTACGACAGGGCTCATGAGCACATTCTTATAATTTAAACAGACAGAATACGGTGTGGAGAATACGGGGTCTACTCACAATGTGCCAACATGGCTTGGTGCTGCTGGGTGCTCTGTGCGACGCGCTGTGTGTCCAGGACTGCGGCTCGGACGAGAGTGAGTGCTCTGAATCCGGCCCAGGGGAATATGAACCAAAGCCGCCGCTCTGCAGTCAGTGACCTGACGGCAGCACGGGCGATGGACCGGAGGTGAGGCAGTCGCGGGCCCGGGTCGGTGAACTCGTGAGACACGCGCAATTTAGACAATATGCTTGTTGTGATGTGGGGTATTATGGACTTTTGGCCGTGTCGTAGGCTCTGCATTTTTCTAAATTTTGCCGAAATTTTGGGACGTGTTAAATCACTGGCATTTGGATTTTTTCTTTTTTTGTGGTGCCTTTTTTTTGTACGAAATGTACAAAATTTTCAGAGTTGTTCTACTTTTAGCAGCCTCGCGCCACGCCTCTCCCTGGTCCAGCTCAAACAGAGCCCGCTCTTTTGGGTTATGAGACACCAACCAGTAGGCCTACATCCCCACCACAACACGGGGAGATAGAGATCCGAGAAACCCAAACACATGGGACGTAAATATGTTGACTGACAGATGAATTTGGGAATTTCTGCTTTTGCCGAATTCGGAGAAGTTCTGGTGGAGAAACCGCTGGGAAACTCAGGGGTCTGGAAAAGTGTACATTGCACAAGAGTTACATTTTTGTACATAGAATTTATTTTGTTCTGTTGAAAATTTATGGTGTATACTGTAAATCTGGTCTAGTCCTACTTTCCAACAATGACATAGAAAACGATGAATGAAAAACAAAATACCCTGATTCACACAAGTGCTGATGCACGATATCACATCTTGCATAACCCTTTAAACAAGGGAAAACTTTGGCCTTTTTCAGCTGTAACTTCGGTGGCTTAAAATACACACTACACTATAATGCTTACTGTATTTTGATTATTTGCCTCTTGATTCTTCAAGATAAAACCCGTTCATGGTCACTGCTCAGCCAACGAGACAGTATCATGAAAATTCACATGGCCACAATCTGAGCGCAATGTTAACACTTTAATTCACAAAATTCAACTTATCTCACTACAATGTCATGGTGCTATTATGTGCTCGTTCACCGGCAGAACGAATCAAACGCGTATCCCGTCTCGCCGAGCTCAGGCGGCCGCCGTCACAGGCTCGAGGGTCGTCGTGGCCGCGTCCGTCGCGGCGCTCGCGCTCGAGGGCGTCGTCGTGGACGGGGCAGCCGTCGTCTCAGCTGCTCCTGCAACAAGCAACCGGGCGGCTTGAGCCTTCGGCCGAGTGAGAACACACCGAGGGAGAAACAACTCTGAATTTTGGTGTACACATTTTCTGTATTTGTATGATTATTTTTTTTTTTGTAAATTTTCCTCAAATTTTGCAATTTTTTATAAATTTTCCTGAATTTTTCCTTAACTTTCCTAAATTTTTGAGTATTTTTACAATAATATTTTTGAATTTTTCTGAATTTTTTTGAATTTTTCTGAATTACGAGGTGTACAAAGCTTTCAGAGTTGTTTCCCCCTCGGTACACACACACACACAGAGCAGAGCGGCGGCGGCTGGCTCAACAACACCGAGAGTCCCGACAGAAAGAACCAAGCGCAGCGCGCCGCGCGTGAGGTAAGCAAGCAGCGGGCCTTGCGAGCCGAGCCCCCGAGCCCCTGCCACATAGGCCACACCCCACGGCCGCATGCACTCCAGCCCGGCGGGCTGCAGCGCGCGGGTTCTAAGGCTGAACAGGTCCTGCGCGCCGCGCCCCGCCCCGCCCCGCCCCGCACCGCGCAGCGCCGCCTCGCTGGCTGCCGTGGTATCGCCTCCAGACGCCTCCCTCTCCTCGTCTTGCTTCGTCGCAACGCCCGACCGCGCGCTTTCGGCCGGAAAGCGAAACTAGCTGATTAAGAGGCTTCAGCAGCTGCCCGGCCCGGCCTGCAGCTATTTCCCAACACGTCGGGATTTCTCGGAAACACCATAGGGCGGGAGAGTCCGACCATTTACGGCAGAGAACGCAGCGTGATGTCGACCAGCACCCGCCAATGTAATACCGGCGGTGGAGACCGTTGACAGCTGAACAAAAACTGCGGCGCGTTCAGTGTGAAGGACGCACTGTTTCATTCATCCAGTTCCGTTCAGTTAGCCAACTTGACAACCACATCCTAACTCTCACGCCAGCTTCCCGTCCGCCTTCTCTGACGCATTTCTGACGGGGATGAGCATCATACAATTAAAAACTACATTCAATAATAGCGTGGCGAACAAAAGTGAACATATTGTACAAGAAGTGGGTTAGGTTGGTACCGGTTAGTACAGCTCGCACTCACCCACGCGTGGATCATCCGCCACGCCAATCACCGCCGCGCTTAAAACTTCGGCCTACACTTCCCCCGCCTGTCGCGGAACTCGTTGTCCCGGCAGGAGCTCCACAGGGGCACCACGATGATCCTGTTGGGGTCCTGCTCGCTGCCGCCGGCCGCGGCCCGGCGCGAGGCGGCCTGGGGCTGGCCCTGGCCCTGGCCGTCGGCCTGCGCGCCGCCGAGGTCCTGCGGGGCGACGCCGGCCTCGACCACGTCGGCGTCGGGCAGCAGGGGCGGCTGCTGGGGCTGGGGCTGCGGGGGCGCGGCGGGCGCCGCGTGCGTCTCCGTCTCCGGGGAGGCGTTGAGCCAGCCGCCGTGGCAGGGGACGGGCCTCGCGACCGCGAGCAGCGCGCACCAGCCGACCAGCAGGACGCCCATCGCGGCAGCGCCCATATCTGCGCTGCGCCGGGACTGGGACTAAACCCGCCCGGCCCGCGCCCAGCCGCCTCCGCCCCGGCCTGCAGCCCAGCAAGCGATACACAGCTCCCCGCCCCGCTCCCCGCCCCGCACCTCACCTCTGCCTACTAGCAAGCGGGTGGTACATACGCCGTCAATCGCCTATCCATCAGGATCCTCGTTCGGACCGGCTTGGCCCCGTGACGAGTCCGAAACGACCTTGCTGCGCACTCACTTCGTCGTGATGAACTTCTGCCGGCAGTTGCCCGCCGGGTCCCGGAACTCGTCTTTCCCCGGACACGTGCGCCACCTCGGCGCGTTGATGATGCTTGCCACTGGCCCCGGCGCTCCCATAGGGGGTATTACAACCTGCTCGGTCGTAGAGACACTCTGCTGCTGCTGCGGCTGCTGCTCCGTGTCGTCCTCGACCCCGTCGTCTTCGTCGGTCTTTGGCTGGAGACTGACGCTGTATTCGAAGCCCGACGACGTCGGCTGCTGCTGCACGCTGACGCCCGCAGCTGCCTTCTCCTGGTGGCCGTCGTCACCCTCCTGGTCCTGGGGCCGCGGCGGCGCGGCGTTCACCGACAAGCATGCCGTGAGCACCAGGACGACCGCCACCGCCAAGGCCGCGATGGCGCGCTCCTGACGACTCATCATACGTAGCTCGCGGCAGACTGACGCCTGTCCTCGCCACACCTGGTTAAAATACCTGCTCCCCCCACCCTCTGACCACGCTCCAGGATGCGTGATTACGCAGAAAGCTTGAAGAGTCCTCTTGAATAGTCCTGATGTGACGTGAATGACCCATGCCGGCGCACAGTGCGGCCAAATCGAAAAAAGGCGGACATAATAATTCATAGCAGGTAAACTGTTCGAGCTAGGTAGGTAAGATTAATGCCTCGTAGGTTTCAGGAGTCTCTGAATTCGGTTTTGACACTACTTTTTGAAATTTAAGGGGCGTAACAAGCTACAAAAAGAGGGGGGGGGGATTTGAAAAAATTGCTGTTTCTCTGAAATTTTGATGCATGGGGTTTCGATACACTCCCCGCCCCGCACCTCACCTCCGCCTACTTGCAAGCGGGTGGTACATACGCCGTCCATCGCCTACCCATCAGGATCCTCGTTAGGACCAGCTTGGCCCCGTGACGAGTCCCGAAATGACCTTGCTGCGCACTCACTTCGTCGTGATGAACTTCTGCCGGCAGTTGCCCGCCGGGTCCCGGAACTCGTCCTTCCTCGGACACGTGCGCCACCTCGGCGCGTTAATGATGTTCGGTCCTGGCCCCGGCCATCCGAAAGGGGTTGAACTATAAACCTTCTCGGTCGTAGAGACACTCTGCTGCTGCTGCTCCGTGTCGTCCTCGACCCCGTCGTCTTCGTCGGTCTTGGGCTGGAGAGTGACGCTGTATTCGAAGCCCGACGACGTCGGCTGCTGCTGCTGCACGCTGACGCCCGCGGCTGCCTCCTCCTGGTGGCCGCCGTCACCCTCCTGGTCCTGGGGCCGCGGCGGCGCGGCGTTCGCCGGCAAGCACGCCGTGAGCACCAGGACGACCGCCAAGGCCGCGATGGCGCGCTCCCGACCTCTACATGGACGACTCATCATACGTAGCTCGCGGCAGACTGACGCCTGTCCTCACCACACCGGGTTAAAATACCTGCTCCCCCCACCCTCTGACCCCGCTCCAGGACGCGTGATAACGCAGAAAGCTTCAAGCGTTCTAATGTGATGTGTAATGACCCATGCCGGCGCACAGCGCGGCCTAATCGAAAAAAGGCGGACATAATTCATAGCAGGTAAACAGTTCGAGATAGATAGGTAAGATTGATGCCTCATAGGTTTTAGGTGTCTCTGAATTCGGTTTTGACACTACTTTTTGAAATTTAATGGGCAGAACAAGCTACAAATATGGGGGAAATTTTAAAATTTGCTGTGTATCTTTGAAATTTTGATGCATGGGGTTTCGATACACTCCCCGCCCCGCACCTCACCTCTGCCTACTTCTTGCAAGCGTGTGGTACATACGCCGTCAATCGCCTACCCATCATGATCCTCGTTCGGACCGGCTTGGCCCCGTGACGAGTCCGAAATGACCTTGCTGCGCACTCACTTCGTCGTGATGAACTTCTGCCGGCAGTTGCCCGCCGGGTCCCGGAACTCGTCCTTCCCCGGACACGTGCGCCACCTCGGCGCGTTGATGATGCTGCTCCCTACTGGCTCCCCCAGTTCGAAAGGGGTTGAAATATCAACCTGCTCCGTCGTAGAGTCACTCTGCTGCTGCTGCTCCGGGTCGTCATCGACCCCGTCGTCTTCGTCGGTCTTGGGCTGGAGAGTGACGCTGTATTCGAAGCCCGACGACGTCGGCTGCTGCTGCTGCACGCTGACGCCCGCGGCTGCCTCCTCCTGGTGGCCGCCGTCACCCTCCTGGTCCTGGGACCGCGGCGGCGCGGCGTTCGTCGGCAAGCACGCCGTGAGCACCAGGACGACCGCCACGGCCGCGATGGCGCGCTCCCGACCTCTACCTAGACGACTCATCATCAGACTGACGCCTGTCCTCGCCATACCTGGCTAACATATCTAAGCAGAAAGCTTGAAGCGTCCTAATGTGATGTGTAATGACCCATGCCGGCACCGCCGGCTACCGCCGCCCGGCCCCGGCCCGGGCTGAATTTGGCGTTGACGTCAGACTCCAATTGAATCTCCCGCCCGCCTGAGTCAGAGCCTCCGCGAGCGCGCTCTATCGCTTCGCGCGGACTTCCCCCCGGGGCGGCAGTGCACCAGTCTACCGCAAGATGGCGCTGCCAGCGTCGAGCCGCGGCGGGGAGAGGCGCGAGGGGAGGCGAGGGGAGAGCGGGAGAGCGCGCGGAGAGGAGAGGCGAGAGGAGAGCGGGAGAGCGCGCGGAGAGCCCCTTACCACCGCCGCTACTCTCCCCGCCCCTCCCCTGCCTGGCTCAGGACCACAGCCACCACCGCACCTTTTCCGCTCGCCGCTTCCCGCCCCGCCTCTCCCTCGCCCTTGCCTCTCCCCCGACCATCCTCTTCCGAAATGCCAGCAAAAGTGAAGAGTGGGAGGAGAGAACGGAGCGGGGCGGGGCAGCGCAGAAGTTGGTACGTGGCGCGAGGCTACCTGCTGCCCGCTCGTCTCACCTCCGCACCGCACACCGCGCCCCACTTTCATAGAGTAAACGCATATCGTTTCCCCTCGCGCGCCTCACCGCACGTCGTGTAAAAAAAAATAAAAAAAATAATATTAATAAAAAAAATCAACTCATGAACACTTACTTTCCTATGAACGCATCGACAGCACAGCTAGGACAGAGTGCTTTCACCCGCCTATCAGTGACAACCTTCTGTCACGATTTGTCGTGGGACTTCCCCTCTTTCTGTACCATCCGGGCGCCGCCGGGTGGAGGCGGATGGAAGTTGTGATCAAACAAAGTGTCGTTAGGGCGACGACGGAAAATTTTCTGTAAGAAGGGGAAAGAAAAAAAAAAAAAGAATTCCCATGACGTTGGTTTGCACTGCGACGGAAGCGTGTCGTGTCTCTGAACCCGGAAGCACGCGCACGCCGAAGAGCAGCGATCCTGCGGACGACGCGACGGTATGAGGCAGGGTGGGGCGGACCTGGTGGCCGCGGAAGCTCAACTTCCCTGTCCATATTGGGACCGTCGCGGTGGTCCGGGCCGGGCTACTGCTGCTGCCACCAGCCAGACACACACTCCGCTCGCGAGGGAAAATCCTACCCCGAAACACCAACAGCAAGGTATCCTCAAATAACGCAAAGCATACCCGATGTAGTTCGACACGTCCTGATTACGTCAACCCCTCCCCTCCCCACACCCACTCCCCCTTCCTGTTCATCCGGGGGGCCTCTGCGCTGCTCTGCGAGCGCGCGGCTTTCTCCAGGCCCCGGCGGCGAGCGTCTCCCCCGTGTCATACCAAACAGTGCTCGGCTCGGCTCGGCTCGGCTCGACTCGGCTCGCGAGTTTCATAAGTTCATCAGGATTTGTTTCACTGGTTACGTTCCAATGTGTAACGCGTGCCCCGTCCCGCCGAGCGGGCTTTCTTCGGCCTTGCGCCTCCTAATGGTAATGCCAGTAGTGCCATCACAATGCGTTATTGTGCGACGAGAGGGAAGCACCAAAGCGACATGTCAGGAGGAGTATGAGATTTATTGAGAGGTGTTGTAACACTATAATATCGGTAATCAGTATAGAAAAGGCAGCACTGTCTTGAAAAGGAGATAAAACAATGATCAGTCAAGTTTATAAGAGTCAAGTTTGATCCTAAAGTTTTTGTACAGAAACTACCTTATTGCTACCATATTGCTAGTCATAAAATCATCAGAAGATAGAGACCATAAGTGATGTTCGGTAGAAACAGAAAAAAAACAAGGTAAATGAATAGGTGAGGTAAATGTTAGAAACCTTCACACAATAATCACAAGGAAGTTAACATTTCATCAAAGTGCTGTGCGTTTTCACAAGAATAAAATCCAAAATTGCACAAAAATTTGTAGAACTACGAACGTAAATGTGCATGAAATACATACGTGCTTAATTATTCCCTGCAGGCTTTACAGGCTCGCTTTCAGGCCCCTACATTCTACGGCACCGGATGCAAAAGTGCACGCGGGTTGCCTCCGCGGACGGGGCCGTGAGGAGGGTAGACCGGCCGGCACTTATGCACTCGGCACTCGGCACGAGGAACAGAAACAAGGGGTCTGTGAGCGGCCCCATAAAATTAAGTACATACATATAGAAAAATCTACAAAAAAGACACAAGTTTTTTGTAAAAAATAAAATTTAGCACCACGTAGACTTATTAAAGTAGCATAACTGACAGTGAGCATCGACTAGTTCTCTTGCAGTCCATCAACACAAATCGAGTATAATACAACGGACCTGTGTAAAATAGTTCAACATTTTCACAGAGTGAAGCCTGCGCCCCGGGACGCACTGACAAAACATTTCTACCCGCGAGAAACCCACAACGCGGCCAACATCTACAGTAGAATGAAGAGAGGGAAAAATAAATACACTTTGTACAAAAATATCCACTACCCGAGAGACGGCTGACCGTACCCTCTATCCCTCACACACGTCGGGCCCCGTTACATCACAACCATCTGACGTTATTGGTTCCGAGTTCACCGACCCGGTCCTCGCTGCATCTCGGCTGCACTTTCACTGAGGACCGTCATAACCTCCAAGGTCTCAAGGGCGGGCCCTTTCACCAAGTCCATGCAAAGACATTAACGACGATGGCAGTATCGCCCACAAACACACACACTCAGACACACACGCGCGCGCGCGCTCTATCGCACACAATCACACACACACACAGCATCACAGTCACACAGCCTTTTTCGAAGAAAAAAAAATTCTAACAATCAGAACAGCCCAGCGCACCAGGGCCATGAGTAGTGTAAGAACTTAATTAAGTCAGAGTCTATGTTCTCCGACGAGAAGTGGTAAGTCTAATACAGTACAAGAAATGGAATAAAGAGACACACAGAGCTGATCTATTTCATTTTTAAAAGGAAAGCACAAAAAACAAGGCAACGGCCCGTTCTTGGAGATCTTGCACGCATTACGGTAAAAGTTGCCACTCTGTGCGCAATAAATACTTAAATCGCCGAACTAACCCGGCGACCCCTTCACACATCGAGCAGAAAAAAAAGTAACAACAAATAGACTAGCCGAAAATTAAACAAATATTAACAAAAACATTAAATGTCCACATGCTCCTGGAATTGGTACTGTGCTCACATTTTTTTTCCAAAGTTTTTCATTTCGTTTATTTAAATAGATCGATGAAAACCAAAAGATGAAAACCCGTAAAGAGGACCCCGCACAAATTCATCATGCATGCTCATTGGCGGTCTGGCTTGACGGTGTTCATGCTGGGCTCGCGATGCAGTTCCGGAAGTGGACGCCGAGGGCCAGCATGGGCAGGAGCAGATTCACCATCAAGCTGGGGGACACGAAGCCCGCGGAGCCCCTGCCAGTGCGGGTGACGACCGGGGAGTTACCAGGCGACGACAGCTGCGCAGCGGACCCTGTGCACGAAACAGACATTGCATGCAGCAGCCGCCAGACAATTCGCACATGGTTGGGTTTTAAAAAAAGGGGGGGGCGGTAAAAAAGTATGAACGCCTTAAAAACGTCAAGACTTTTTTGCAAAAAAAAATAATTAAGAAGTTTTAAAAATGTATATATTTTTGGATATATTTTTATAGGTCAATTTAAATAATATATTTATATAAATATCAGAGGCTACAAAAACGAATTACATGCTTCTCAACAGTAAAACGAAGAGGACTAACTAAACAAACACAACGTGAACAAAAACAGGAAACACAAAACACAAAAATATCGAACTGTAAGCAGTGCCACTAGGTCTACGGCCACGTTTAAAACAAGAAGAAGAAGAAAAAAACAAAGCCAAGCTAAATATTGATAAGCAGCGATAAGCAAAGCAAACATGAACATGAGGTGAATACGGTCTCTGTCATGGGTTCCTTTCGAGACATTTCTCAAACCATCAACCATCAAATCCCCATGCCGAAAAATGAAACTTCCGCTCCTACAAAACACCGGTAAACCGACATTGGTTAACACCATAGTTAACACCAAGCAAAATTAGTTACGTGAAAACCGTCACACCGTCACCCGAGGCGAATCGAGGAAATGTTGTAAAGTTTACAGAGCACGACAGTTCCGTCAAGAGTGGTTCAGCCCCTCACCACTATACCAGCGACAGAGGGAGGTCGGTTACCTGCGGGGGTCAGAGCTTGCGGCGTCGAGCTTGCGGCGGGGGCCGCCGTGGTCTGTTCCAGGGGGGCGCTGCTGGGGCCGGGGGCCCCGGGGGCCGCGGGGGCCGCGGGGGCGGCGCCGGGGGCGGCGGGAGGGGCGGGGGTGGCCGCGGGGTCAGTCACGTTAGCCGCAGGAGGGATCAAGGTGGTGGTAGCGTTGGCGTCCGGGGCGATGGTCGTGCCGTTCACTGTCGCGTTAGGCTGTGCGACGTCTGTGGAGGGGAGAGCAAGTGGTGCTGGGGTTAGCAGAAAGTAAAGGGCCGGGCTCGGCTGCAGTTACGCGTAAACGAGGGTGACGCGCATGTGTCCCTCTCCCTTCCTCAACATGAACATAAGCACCCACAAACGGAAGCCTGCAATTGTGCGCGCGACGAGAACGTGTTCAGTTAGTCAACGCGAGCGCGGTATCTCCCTCCCGGCCGGGGCCGAAGCGTAACTCACTACATTCTCTCTTAAACGGAAAAGAAAATAAATAAACAACAAAAACAACAGCGTCGTCAGCTCGGTCAGCGCAGCTGTGACTCCGTGAGCACCTCGTTAAGTGGCCTGCCTGCAGCTGCCTAGCGGGTAGCCGAGCCGGGAGGTCCGGCCCGGTACTGCTGCAGCCCGGAGCGGAGCGGAGGTCTGTTGCTGCGACGATTGCACAATTAACCCCGCGCCGCCGCCCTGGGTCATCGACACCCAGGCCCCGCGAGACAGCACAGCATAACCCAACGAGGAGTCTGCAGCAGACACCGCGGAATAATAGCGCAGCTCGGGGTAACAGACAGAAGCAACCCGACCCGCGACCCGTCATCGCTTCCTGGAAGGGGTTGCTGTCTCGTACATGTCGCGCCGCGGTACAGAACACAGACCGCAAAAATTTCGCAACGGCTCGCGATAACGGGGCGCCCCCCGCCGCGCCGTGCTGTCGCGAGATCATAACTCCCTCTCTCCGCGACGTGCCCGAACAGCCCCGTGTCGCGCAGAGCCTGGCGCCTGAGGCACGGCACACCCGGGGGAAAACCAAACACCAACAAGTGCCTGAACAGCGAGTACCCGACTCGCGGGGGGGGGGGGGGGGGTCCGGGAACGTACCCGCCTCTCCCCCAGCCCGCCCTGCAGAGCGATATACAGTACACGTCGGTGTACTGTTCGAAAGGTGCGGTGAAGCAGGAGCGAACTGATGGGGCCCTGCTCTGCGGTTATCTGACGCGCGCGTTTTCAGGGATACTGGTTTATTTAAATTTCACAAACAGACTATAGCGACTGAGAACGAGGGGGAAAGGAGGGGGAGTATAAGCAAATTTCCTGGAGAAGCGAGTTCCCCTGGTTTTTATGAAAGCACCTCTGGAGCCCTTGCCCTCGACTCGTCCGTGCGGGTTTCTTTTCGGCATTCAATTCTCTCCTTTTCCTGGACGCCAGGGCTGCGCGACTTTTGCTCCCGTGGGTGTGAGTCAGTTGAGCGCGGCCCGGCCCGGCCGCGGCGGACACAATAGCGCCCGCCCCGCCCCACCCCGCCTCGCGCCTCGCATACACCTCCCGCGTGTTCGCACGTGCAGACCAGAGCCGCGGCAACAACGCCAGCCGGCCTGGCCTCAACCAGAACCATCTCGACCTGGGCAAAGCTCCGCCGCGCTAGCGTTCGGCCCGGCCAGCCCGGCCCCGGCACGCACGGCTGACGTCACAGACTCTCCAGGCCAGGCACATTGTCAAGCACAACAAGAGAGGCCTCATCGCCACGCCACGACACTACTCGCCGCGATTTCTAAAGGTTCCAGAGAAGCTGCGGTCGCCTAATCGTGAACAGCACATTCGAAGCAAGTCACACGGTGGGAAAGACATGTTTTTTGATAAAAGGCGGCGTGAAAGATTACGCAGAAACATAAAATACAGGGTGAATGAATCATCGCATCATCGCGAATGCTGATATAATACCCCGCCCCGGGACATGAGAATGAAGGTCGGCCTCGATATTTTCCCTGTATTGCACCCGTTCACTTCTTTCTAGACGGGATTTCTTTCGCGGCCGCGTCGCGGCGACCTTGCGATACGGGCCGCGCTCGTCTTCACGGGCGCCACTTGCGCCTCTTTTGGCCATACGGCGCGGCACTTCCACTTGCGCCGCTCCTTGCGCAGAGGCTGCACTGCACGTCCAGCAGCCAGCGACCCCCGCTGCCCTCACCCCGCCCCGCCCCACCAGACCAAGACTTCCCCGCCCCGTCCTTGGCAGCCCCGCGGGGGCCCGGGCGACGCCGCTGCCGCCGCCACCGTCCTCGTCTTTTTCGGACGCACCCCGCCCGGCCCGCCCGGCCCGCCCGCCCGTTCTGCTCGGGCGGGCGCACGTCCACGTCGAGGCCCGCGCAGCGGCCCCGTCCGGTCCGCGAGGCGAGGGGCCTTCGTCCAGCGGGACTCCGGCCCGGCGCGGCGCGACAGGGAGCAGCTCGGATTGCTTTTCATATCGAGTTTAGTCTCGGCCGTTCGACTCGCCCACGCGCCGGCCCTCCGCGCGAGGCTACAGGCTGCTGGGCCACTATCTCCGTCCTCGTCACCCGCATGGGTCTCGGCCACGAGGAGTGAGTGAGAGGGCACAACAAAACGATCTTCTGAATCTGTTGGGGGATCCGTGAGGTCCCGGCGGTGCGCGGCCGCGGCCATGGGGACCCGCCGCCCCGCGCGGCCCCGCAAACAGGGGGAGGAGGAGTAATTAGAGCAAATGCTGCGCAATAAGGTGGGATGGGGCCGGACCCGGCCGGACCGTTTGCGACAGCGACCGGTATCTCATCTCGATGGTATTGTCCTCTGGCTGGCCCTTGCGGCGGCCCTTGGCCTGGCTCGATACGGCTCGGCACGGCAGCGCCCGCGAATTGACGAGACAGAAAAAGGAAAAAGAAAAAAAAACGGTGACGCCGACCGCAGGCATCCATGGCGGCGAACCGAGTCGGGCCGAGCCGAGTCGACAACGGCGTTCACCATCAGCCGAACGAAACTCTGGAAACTAGGGGAAGGGGAAGGGGAAGGGGTGGGGGTGATACTGGGGTATGGCGCGAGGGGGTAAGGGGAATTTCGCAACAGCAGCAGCGCGGGCAGCTCTGGATTGCGGAGCTGACTCTATGGAAGTCAGCCGGCACGGCAGCCGCAGCGCAGCGCAGCGCAGCGGTCACAAAATGGGTGGAAAAAAAAGATAGCCGTGAGAACATCGTCGACTATACAATGAGGAGATTTTAATCAAGTGACATGGTCATTGGAGCGAGCTGCTCCGTTTCCTCGTGGGAGTCCTTATGGACGCGGCCCGGCCCGGGCCACGTGGGGCTCAAGTGGCACTACTTGGGCCCAATCAAGCGCAGAGGGTGCGACAGAGACGGACGGGAGCGAGCCTTGGCAGCCGCGCCGGGCCGGGCCGCGGGAAAGCGCAGTGCCGCAGGAAGGGGGCGCGAAAAAAATGTCCACAAGCAGCAACGCCCCGCACGCTCACCCTTGAGTATTGGCGAGGAAAATGCTGCTGCAGCAGAAGTGCCGACAGCGGCCCTGGGCCAACGACTTCCCCCCCCCCACACACAAAAATCTAACGCTAACGCGTTAAACGGCCCCCTAGGTTTTAACACTTACGTGAGAATAAGAAATACTTTGATCAGTGTCATTATTTAAAGTCACATGAAAAATGTCAGCCTTGTTTGTAGATCAAACGAATTAGAAATTAGCTTTTCAGTAAAGATATGTCCGATCAGCTTGATTTATGAACAGTAGGCTCATAGTGCAATGATCATTCGAACTCTGAAGTGACATTTTTACTCCAACGTGTTCTTTTAAATTTTAGCTTTTTGAACTACTGTGCACGAGTTGAATCAACAGGTCCCCCCCTCTCCAGCCACGCTCCTCCTCCCCCTGCCCTCCGAGGCGCCGAGCCTCTCCAACAATACCGACCCGGATTGGCACAGGGTGCTTGGTTCGCAAATACCATAGAAACTCAGGATGCAAACGCGTTTCATACAAAAACGTAGACAGTTTGTCATCGAACCATGATCGAACATACGTCAGAAACTTTCTAATTTTTCGTAGTATTTTTTATTCGAATTTGCGGTGAAGATTGGTTCGACAGGATCAGTTATTGCGCCCATAAGGGGCCATCGTCAAGATTAAATAATAAACTCAGGGGGCGAGAGCAATAATACGCTCCCCTATCGGTGGCCTAAAAAGGACGGGTCAACAATAGCGCTGAACACAGCAGTTTTAGGAGGCATCCCATGGCAGGAGCAGCGGGGGAAGCGCCCTTGGTGCCAGCTACGGCCACCGGTCAGTGGGGCGCCACGGTCCGCCCCGCCCCGCCCCGCCCCGCCCCGTGATCTGACCCACTGACCACGTGACCACATCCAAAAGCACACTGCCAATAATGCGTGCAAGTCCGTGGGGCGCAGGGCAAAGTGCGCGAAAAGGCGCGGCGAGCGGACGAGGATACAACTTGCGCAACAAGTCCGTCTTCATCGGAGGGCGTGTTTGCGAGTCGGGAGGAGTACGCCGTTGGGGTGGGGTGGGGTGGCGTCTATATCGACCGCCCCAGCCAGTGGTGGCGCCGGCAGGGCGCTAGCAGCACCCCAGCCCGCCCCGCCCCGCCCCAGCTCGCCCCGGCCCGCCCTGCCCGCCACAATATGATCTTGATACGTAGTAGGTCCGGGGCGCGCGCGGGCCGGGCTCGCACGAACACTCACAATGCTCCACAGCAGCGGCCGAGCAGAGACAGAATAATTCCAAACTCTGTGAGTGAGTTTCGGACGGCAATGACAGGGCGTATGGACCCGCTAAGCTGCACCCGTGCGTGCGTGTGTACGATGAGCTGACCGTCACTTAGGCTCCAAAGTGACCTTCAAGCTCGACTGCCGCCACAAACTCATGCACGAGTGGACGTATATACTCGGCTTAATGAACTGCTACGTCACCTGCAATGCTCCTGCACTCCCACACACCCAGCTCCGCGCGAGCCGGGGGCCCCTGGGCCCGGGCCCCTCACTACATGACACCTGAGTTGACTGGGTGACGCGTCGTTCCCGATGACTTATGCCCCCCCCCCCCGGCGCCACAATGACAGCGCCATAGCCGTCCTGCCGCGCCGCGCCGCGCGCCTACTCACACACTCTCTACTTCCATCAGCTGCAAAGCCGAAGCTAACAACGCGTTTCCGCGACACATTTCTCTCAGAAAAAAAACTTTAAAAAGTCAAATTTACTGCGTCTAAACCTTTTTTTTTTTCCCCTACGAAAATGTCATCATTTCGCGTCAAAAAGCAGGAAATCCGCCGTCCCCAGAATTTTTGTGGAGTATGACCTTCCGCTTGGGTCGTCGTGCTCCAAGTTTAATGACACTCCCTCCAGCGGATCGGGCCGGGCCGTGTGACGCAGGTGAGCAGGGAGCAGGGGGGCTCCGCCTCGCCTCCCTGGAGGGGGCGGCAGAACAAGCGGCCTGCTCCTGCTCCACTCCTAGCAGCAAGCCCGGCAGACTGACCACCGCCAAAGGTCAGAAAATATCGATTTCAAACTCGACGCGCCGCGCGGGCGCCCCGCTCGCAGCCGCGGACTGCACGGCACGGGTACCGGGGATGTCCCGGTCCCGGAGAATATACGTCACGGTATTGCGGGTCTGCCTACCTTAGGGAGCCACGACTGGAGCAGGCGGTACATGCTCTCCGAAACACTACCCGGTTGAACGCGCCGCAAACGCTCGGCCTGGCGCCATGTCATCGTCGTCCTCTTTTCCCTCTCTCTTTTTCATTGGCGAGCGCCGGGCCGGACTGGGCCGGGCTGGGCCGGGCCGCGACATGGTGGATGCTAAGGCTGCTAGGTGCTTTCTACCCACCTCACCTCTCCCCCGGGGCGGGGCGGGGCGGGGCGGGGCGGGGCCCGGCCGGGTGCAGCTCGGCGCGCACGCGAGCCGAGCCCAGCCCAAGAAGGGGAACGAGGAACGACCACCACGCCCCGACCCGACGGGTGCTCCACTTTTGTATCAAATTTACAATCAAATTGTGTACACCTGTTGTCAGGTGTGCTGTTCAGGAGGGTGGACGGAAAGAAAGGCGGAGGGGATGATTACGTATGGAATAGAAGACGGGTGAGGTCTTTCCAGCTCCAGCAGGGCGTTGCCGTTGGCTTATCAGAGACCCCCCGGAGCAGCGCAGCGGTCGTTAAGAAGTGGAGGTAAAGTGAGGTCAGCGACCCGCGAGGGAAGCCCCGGCCGAGGGGTCCGTCACTAAAAATTCAAGCGTATACAGATTTTCTGCATTTTCTGTTTTCAGCAGATGACACCTTAACTGGGCAAAAGGTGTCAGCAAGCGGGCCCGGGGGGGCCCGGCCCGGTCCGGCGGACACGGGCTGAGCAATGTGCTTAAATTACGGCAGCCGTCATAAAATGGAAATGATCAGGTGTCATCGCCGCTCCGTTCCGGTAAATGCATTTCTTCGCATTTCTTAGAGTCTTTCATTTCGGATCGCTTCTACGCACGTACTTCACACGCGGCGCTCGCTGCGCGGAGCGGCGGTGTCGCAAGGAGGAAGGCTCGTGCTCGCGGCCGTGAGGAGAACAAGAGCGCACCTAGGTGCATGTGTGTGTGTGTAAGGGGGGGGGGGGGGGGGGGTACCAGTGTAGGCGTCACGAGCGCGCCGCGGAGCAGAGCGTCACCCGAGCCCAGCCGCGAGTGACACAACGTGTAACCGTTCCTGTCAAGCTTGTTTTCGCGACGCTGCCTAAGGGGTCGTCCATAAAGGACCGTCCGGTCGTTTTGGCCAAAAATCGACCCCCCCTCCCCCCTGTCCGGTTGTGTCCGGTTTGGCCTCACCCCCCCTCCTCCCGGACGTCCATTTTTCCTATCAAAAAAAAACATTAAACCGGGGGAAAAAAAATAGAAAACCTAAAAGAGAAAGAAACAAGCGATTTCAGCGCATTTTCGGATTAATTTACACACTGTATGCAAGATGCAAAATGTGTTATTTTAATTTTAAAACAAATAAAGGTCACATTGAACAAAATCCTCCCATGGACTCAGCAGCCATTGGCTTTCGGTCTTGATAAAAACATGCTTAAATACTATCGAGTGGATGGACGTCCGGGGTTCGACAGACCCCCCCTCCCCCACCGTCCGGTTGCGTCTGGTTTGGCCCGACCCTCCCCCCCTCCAGCGACCGGACGGTCCTTTATGGACGACCCCTAATCTGCTCTGGACTGAGTATGCATATGTGGAACAGGACGAGGCCATTTACTCGCGTTTCGGAGCAGGACGCGTGTCTCCCCCCCCCCCTTCCCCCTTTTGGCCCGCCACAGGCAGACGGGCGGACCGCACGCACACGGTCGTCGATAAACGCGAGCGGTGCGGTGCGCGGCCCCGGTGCGAGAGCGTCGCGTTGTCTCTCTCCCCCGCTCTCGCTGCCCCCCTGTCTCTGTCCCTCTCGCGTTAGCTCGTCCCCTTATACCGCTCCCCTTCCGACACTTTAGAGGCCTCCTCTCCCCTGAACCCCCGCGCCGCCTGATATGAGGGGTCCCCTCTGCCTATACGACTTTCCGGCTGCCGCCCCATCCCGCTGGACGGGCTAGGCCGGGCCGGGCCGGTGCGGGACGAGCAGGGCAGGGGGATTGGCTCGGCCGGGATTTCCCCGCGGATCTCATTATCCCGGCCCGCATGCGGAGAGGCTGGCGGCCTCCTCGGGGTTGAGGGGCGCGCGCCTCTACACGTCTGCGCGCCGGCCGTAGCGCCACGCAGCCGGGGACCTGAGCCCCCCCCCCCCCCACCCTGTTCCCAATCCCCCCCCCTCCTCCACCCCAAAAGGATCGAAACGTAACAACGAAACTTTACTCATCCAGGCCGTGTATGGCGGCCATCACAGCGCAAGGTCACACGGGACACACCCCAGGCCCCGCTGCTGAGGCACGGGTAAATCTCCTTGCTGGAAGGAAAGGAGGGTAGGGTGGGGGCTCTACCCACCCACCCACCCCTCCTCAATCACCCCAATGCCCTCCGGAGACTTGAGGGTGACCCAAGCGCCTCCCTTGAAGGGGTAGTGGTTATTCGCAGGAATCCCTGAGGCGTACATATCCCTGTCCGTAGCGCCTCCTAATCCCACTGAAATGTTTGGCGAAGCCATGATCCCTGATGAGGATGACACCGAACCCTCCCTCCTGCAGGTGATGGAGAGGAATGGGGGAGACTCCTGCCGCAAGCCGCAATCAACGTTGCAGGACCTGTCTACATGCGTGGTCACACGAGGCCGGTGTTGGTGTTTGAGGGGAGCGGGGCGGGGCGCGGCAGTTAGCGCAGCTGGTTAGCGAGTAGCTGCCCCCGCCCCGCCCCGCAACGTCAAGTTCAAGAGCTGCCGCGCATCGCGATTTTCAAAACAGGCGAACGACCGCCAAATTATGATAACAAGCGTCCGTCGGGAGTCATCGTGTCGTGTCGAGGCGAGGATGGCCTCGTCGGCCTCGTCACCTCTCGGCAGTCTGCCGTGTCGGGTCGGGCTGGGCGTTCAGACACAAGCCCGCGTCCGGACGTGAGGAAGCGGCGCGACCTCGCCGCCCAGCTGAGAGGGGGAGAGGGTGGTGGCCAGAAAGAGCTCTCCCGGAGCAAGCACTGCCTGGCCCATTCGGCCAAAATAGGGTGAATGAGGGTGAATCAGGCCGCAGCTCCGGGGGCCTGTGGAACCTCCCCCCACACAAAAGCACAGCTGGTGAGGTGATGTGAGCTGTTCACACCCCGGGGCCGCCACCACCGCCATGGCCCGCGGGCTTCAGTGAGAATGAGCTGTTACATGATTGGTTATTTCTACAGCGGCTAGAAATTAAAAAGAAACTTTTCCATTACTGCTGCACTGCTTCGAGCTGGTCAACTATCACTATCTCTCTAGGCGAGACAGCCGCGTGACCACCGACGGGCCCCGCCGTCCCTCAGGGGGGTTCCCCGTCGGCAGTCCGCAGTGCACATGGTGCCAAGCGGCCGAAAAAAACGAGACGGGACAAAACAAAACACTACTGAGTCATGCGATTAGAGGAAGACCAAGGCGAGGAGGTCACTCACCTGTGCTGGCGACGAGCGCGGGGTCCTGCCCGTTGGGGGCGGGCGCGCCGGGCACGCCGGCGGGCTGCGGCCAGGCGGCGGGGTTGACGGGGGCCGTGCCGTTCACGGTGCCGTTAGCGTACGGGTCAACGCCGGGGTAAGGATAGGGGTAAGGGTAACCAGGGGGGTACTGACCAGGAGGATACTGACCAGGAGGGTACTGGCCGGGAGGGTATTGGCCAGGAGGCGGGTATTGACCGGGAGGGTACTGGCCGGGAGGCGGGTACTGGCCGGGAGGGTACTGGCCGGGAGGTGGGTATTGGCCGTTGTAGTAGGGGTTGTTGGGGTCGTAGGGCGGTGGCGGGGCGCCGTTGGCGGGCGCTCCGGCAGCAGGGGCGCCAGCGGCGGGCGCGGCCGCGCCTCCGTCGTTGCTGCTGGTGCCGTTGTTGTAGTAGTGGTTGTGGATCTCGGTCTCGTGCACGTGGGTGCCGCTGCTGCCGTGGCTGTAGCCGGGGCGGGACAGCGCGTGGCCCAGGGCCGAGCCCACCGCCAGGCCGCCGAGCGCGCCCAGGCCGGCCGACGCGCCGGACCCGAGGCCGGAGGACGCGGGCCGGGTCTGCACGATGACGGGCTGCAGGACGGCGGGCTGCTGCGGGCTGTAGGCGGGCGGGTGGTAGGCGGGCGGCGCCGCGTACCCGCCCTGCGGGGGCGGGTGGTACTGCGGCGGCGGGTAGTTGGGCTGGTAGGGCGGCGGGTGGGCCGCGCCGCCGGCGGGGTAGCCGGGGTTAGACGGGTACCCCGGGTTGGACGCGCCGGGGTAGCCCGGGTTGGACGGCCGGCTGGACATCTGACCGCCGCCCACGTTGTGGGCGCCGACGCCCGGGTACGCGGGGTTGGCCGCGCCCGGGTAGCCGTGGTTGGTGGCCGACGGGTAGGCCGGGTTGGAGGCGGGCTGGCGCGGGTAGTTAGCGTTGGACGACTGCACGGGCGCCGAGGCCTGCTTGGACTCCTGCTTGATGAAGGAGCCGCTGTCGTGGCGCGCCGGCGCGCTCGTCACGCCGCTGCTGCCGCTGCCCGTCTTGCGCCTGCTGCTGCTGCCCCAGCTGCTGCTGCCGCCGCTCTTTCGCGAGCTGCCGCCGCTGCGCTTGGCCTCCAGGACGTCCGTCAGGGACGCCAGGCACACCAGCCCCAAGAGGAGCACCGCGCTCTTCCACCGCGCCATCACGGTGCACAACAAAAACACTGACTCACTGAGCGGATCGACGTTGATCCTGCGCGCACGAGGAGCAATCTGTAACTGCCGCCGCTGCTGCTGGCTGAGCTGAGCTGCTGGCTGGCGCGCTCCCGCCCCGTCCGTCCCGCTCCCCGCACCGCGCGCCGCGCCGCCGAGCCGAGCCGGCCCCCTCCACCTCGTGACCCCCCTCTCCCTGCCCTGCACTGCCCTGCCCTGCCCCCGGCCCTGCCCCGCCACAGCTGTTGGCGTTGACGCAGGCACAGCCCGGGCCCGGCCTTCGCTCGACTCTCTCACTACTTATCTCTCTCTCTCTCTCTCCCTCCCGCGCTCCCGCGCGGCCGCGCGCTCACCGCCTCGCCTCCCTGCTCTCCCTCTCCCACCCTCTCCCCATCCTGGCCGCCACCGCTGCCATGTTTTCCTCACCGCGGGCACTGACTAGATTGCCACCCCGGATACGACCTTACGAAGATGAGACCTACGGCCCTAAACGAGGACTGACGGCGAGGTTGAGCTGTCGTATCATCCAGTGACACCGCCCTCCCCCCTCCACCTATCAACACACACCAATCAGATCTGCTTTTCACAGGTTTCACTGAATCGCCAGGCTGGAGTAAGAAACCAAATGGAAGCTCTCGACATTTTGCATCTAGCTATACTGAGAAATTTAGTCAAGTACCCAATTGACCTATCGACAAAGCTCCTCGGCGACAAACTGCAACTCTGTTGCGTCCCCCTCCAACAAGTTGCTCTGCATAGTGGACACAGTGCCGGGGCGAGCCGGGCCGGGCCGGGCCTCGTCGGGCCGGGGCTGCTGCGCTCTGGTTTTCGCGACCGGCAATCATCTCGTTGGCAACCCTGATTGGAGCTGTCGCGCATCGCGGGGCGCGGAGCGCGGGGCTACATCGAGACTGACGGGCGGAGATGTCGCGGGTCCGCGCGACCGTCTTGCCGCATCCCTGAGAGGGACTTCCCTTTTGCTCCTCGCGCCAACAACAACCGTCGCGTCGGCCGCCGTTCTAATAGGGGCGCCCTGCCCTGCCCTGCCCTGCCCTGCCCTGCCCTGCCCTGCCCTGCCCTGCCCTGCCCTGCCCTGCGAGGGCGTCGGCTGCCCCACGGCCGCTCGGTCAGAGCTCCAGAGTGCTCCACAGGTGCTGGCGCCCTCGCCTCGCTGCGGTCGATGACGCTTTGAGCGATTAGAGCGCGGGGGCGGCCCAGACAAACACCCCGCGGCGCGGCGCGCGGCTCCACCTCTTGCGGCCAGGACCATCCCCTTAGGGTCGGGCCCACGACCCTGGCCTTGAATCACGAAAGCACGCCGCCGCTGCTTGACAACCATGGGTTATCAGAGCATATAGTGGGTGGAAGACAGGCAAAAGGGCTCGCGCGAAAACGGCGCAGTTCTCAGCTTGACCACTCACTGCCGTAGAGTTTGCACAACACTCCTTCGAATAAGGCCATGACTCATAGTTCAATCCACTCTTTCCTCCCCCCTCCCCTCTCCCTCCCGCACCGGCTCGTCTGACGTCACGGCGCTGTGGAAGTGACGTGGCCCACGGAGCCCGTGTGACGTCACGACTTCTAGCAGGGTTGCGCGGCGTGGTGACCAACATACATAACATGCATGCGTGCAAAGAGAAAATCCAAGGACATGGAAATTTTGAAGTTTTATCGAAGTTTTATTCAAACAAACAACGTTTCGAAAGGGAAAAAAAATCAACACACCATTCCGCGCACTTATGTCAAACATTCCAAGCTTAAATACCTCTCTCATGTCAGTCTTTTTGTATGAAAATAAAAAAAAGTTTTCACTGTAAAAATATAATAATATTGAATTTTCCCTTTTTAAAAATAATTGTCGTAGATCTACTTTTCATGTAAAGATGAGTCAGTCGTTAAATTAGTCGCTCAGGAGCCTCAAGAGGCAAACTCAAGCAAAATTGAATTTTATTTTACTTCTGAGATAGATTTCATGCGATTAAACAGGACACAAAATGCCGCTTTGCTCAGTTTTCGACATGGGAATCTGACAAAGCTTTATAAGCGGGTTAGTAATTTTGTCAGTCAGTCAGTCAGTCAGTCAGTCAGTCATTTAGTTAGTAAGTCAGTCAGCCAGTCAGTCAGTCAGTCAGTCAGTCATTTAGTTAGTAAGTCAGTCAGTCAGTCAGTCAGTCAGTCAGTCAGTCAGTCAGTCAGTCAGTCAGTCAGTCAGGCAGGCAGGCAGGCAGGCAGGCAGGCAGGCAGGCAGTCAGGCAGGCAGTCAGGCAGGCAGTCAGACAGTCGGTTCGTCACAAAGTCAGTCAGTCAGTCAGTGAGCTAGTATGGAAACTAGTCAGGATGTTAGTCAATCTACATAATCGTCCCCTCGGCTGTAGGTCTGCTAGTCAGTCCGCTGGAAAGTAACTCATTCAGGAAGTCAGGCAGGGAGTTATTCAGGTTATAGGTCAAGACTTCAGTCGGAAGGTCAAACAGTAAGTCAGTCGGTAAGTCAGTCAGTACGGTAATTCAGCCTGTTATCCGTCCCTCATTTCGTTAGGCAGTTACATACTCACTCAATTGTTCAGGTATAATGTGAAGTAACGCAACCTATTTGTCCGTAAGTAGGTCATTAGTACTTTGTCAGTCCCTCCCCTCAGTCAGTCAGTCAGTCAGTCAGTCAGTCAGTCAGTCAGTCTCTCAGTCAGTCAGTCTCTCAGTCAGTCAGTCTCTCAGTCAGTCAGTCTCTCAGTCAGTCAGTCACTCAGTATCTCAGTCAGTCTGTCAGTCTATCAGTCAGTCAGTCAGTCAGTCAGTCAGTCAGTCAGTCTCTCAGTCAGTCAGTCTCTCAGTCAGTCAGTCAGTCAGTCACTCAGTATCTCAGTCAGTCTGTCAGTCTATCAGTCAGTCAGTCAGTCAGTCAGTCAGTCAGTCAGTCAGTCAGTCAGTCAGTCAGTCAGTCAGTCAGTCAGTCAGTCACACAGCCAGTCAGTCACGTAAATCACTTGTTGTGTCACCATATCCATTTCTACTCTTCCTCGGCCGGGCCGGGCTGGCGGGCGACCCGTCTCAGCCGTGCCTCACCAGGCGCCTGAGGCGCGCGCTGCTCTGCGCCTCCGGGAGCACGACGGGGGTGTTGACGGGCTCGAGCGGCACGAGCTTGCCGTCGTCGATCCTCATGAGCGGCCCGTCCTCCTTGTCGTGGCGCCGGCGGCGGCCCCCCAGCCGGGACACGAGCCGCTCCCTGCGCCGCTCTCGACGGTCCCGGAGGTCCTTGAGGTCTCGGCGCTCGCGCGGGGCCCGCTCCTCCTCAGCCTTGGCCGCGCCCACCGGGTAGCTGGGGAAGAAGAAGCTGCCCGGGTCGGCACCGGGCCCGAACACGGCGCTGAAGATGTGGTCCAGAGGGTGGGGCTTGCCGGCGGCGGCGGTGTCCTCGGAGGTGGTGGTCACGGGAGCCTCCGTCGTCGGACGACCGGGTTCGACCGAGCGCACATCCTGCGTGATCACTGACACGTCCATGAGGGGGGCGGTGGCGTCCGCTGATACAGCCTGGGGCGCGGGTGACGACGCGGGGTCCAGGGTCTTCACCGCCTCCACCACTTTCTTAAGTTGTTCCATCTCCGACTGGACACGACGGAGCTGCGATGAGAGCAAACCAGCGTTAGTCACCTCAGCTGACACCGACCGCAGAGAGCTCCCTATCCCAGCCGCTGGCCGCCCGCCCACCTCGTCCTGGTGCCTGGCGTCCTGCTTGAGCACGCGGTGCTTCTCCTTGAGCAGCTTGCGGTCCTGCTTGGCCATCTCGCGCAGGTGCTCGCGGGACAGCTCGTGGTGCTCGCGCATCAGGTTCTGCTGGTCGCGCTGCAGCTCCTCGCGCGCGCGCAGCTGCTCCGACAGCTTGTCGTGCAGGTTCTCGATGTGGCGCTGCTGCTGGCTCGTCTGCTCGGCGAGCTGCACCTGGGGGACAGAGAGCGCGGCGGCGGTCAGCGGGGGGCCGTCGTCCTGTAGGACGAGGATGATTCCGAGGATCATCCGAGGGAGGGCGATGAGTTGATTTTTTTTCGGTGCAAGTGTGACAGAGATAGTGACGGATTCCCTCTCTATCGCACCCGTGAGGAGGGTTTCTCCACTGAGGGACTCACCTGCATCTGCTTCCAGCCGTCGTCGTCCTGCTCGGGCTGCCCGACGGGCACGAGCAGCCGGCCCGTCTGCGTGGTCCACGCGTTGTCCAGGTCGCCGGGCGCCAGCAGGATGAAGTCGTCCACGGGCTGCTGCTGCTGCAGCTGCTGCTCCAGCTCGCGCTGGATGAGGGCGGCCGCGTCCGCCGGCAGTTGGGGCGGCGGAGGCGGCTGCTGCAGCTGCTGCCGCTGGAGATTCCGCGGGTGGCCGTCGATGCGCTGCTCCAGGTGGCGGATGGCCGTGCGCGTGCTGGACAGCATGAAGAGGTTGAGGCAGGTGAGCATGAAGCAGACGAACACGACGGCGCAGCAGCACAGGATGTGGCCGCGCGCCACCCCCTTGGGCACGTTGAGCGTCTTGTTGTCCGGCATGGCGGCGGTGCGTTCTGTGCGCTGCGCTCGCGCGGCTGACCACGGACTGGGCTGCGCCGGCTGCGCCCCGCGCCCAGCTCCAGGGTGGCTCCCGCGTCGCGTCGTGGCGCAACACGTTAAACATCAGCTAAACCCGAGCCCAGCCCAGCGCACCGCAGTGCAGAGCCCTGCGCTTATTTTGTGTCACCTCGATGCCATTCCGCTGACGGTGCGGGCCGTGCGGGCGGTGCGCTACTTACACTCCACGGTGCGCGGAGGTGGCGCTGGTGTGGGCGGGGTGCGTTGCGTATGTCTGTCTGCGTGTGAGTGAGTGAGTCTGAGTGTTCTCGAACGAGTTTATAAAAATAAATTAGAACAAAGGTGTTTGTTTGCGGAGATGACTAAATTTGAGATGTTTCCCTCGGCACAGCCTTCGATGTTCTTTTGAACTGTGACTAGTCAGCGAAGCGCTGCTCTCTGCCGTTTCTTTTTCTTTTATTTTTCGTGTTGATCTTGATGATCGTGCCAGATGAGACAATACTGGCCTTCCCTCCTTGCACTCGTGGCTGAGGGTGGCTTGGGCGACAGTACCAGAAATAAGTTCTCCTCTAGACTGGAGTGCGTTCGGTTCCCGCCGACTGCGTAGTCATTTTTATGATTTCGTTTTGACTTGAACTGCTAATGTCTTAACCTGAAAGCTCGCTCGGGTAGAAGAATTTTCCTCTTGTCCCCATCCATCATCGAAACGCCCTACTGTACCACATCCCATTCAACGTGGATGCTTGATGGGTTGCCTACATACCGGCGCTGAGTGGGCTCTCTACAGCGCGCCTCTCGCATTAATTTCTATCTCTGATTTATCTTGTGTGTGAGTGTGAGTTGATGTTTTTCTTTGTTTCCTTTCATCTCATTATCAATCACTTCATAGCAAAAGGGTCAGGAAAAAATTTAAAACTTAAGTAAAGAAAGAATATTTTTCTTTTATTAGCTTTTCAGGCAAGTTATTTGTCCCAATATTTCTTAAATATTTGAGAAGTTGATTGGTAACATTTGTACTTTAATTGCGTCCAGCAGGAAGACTCCCCTCCACATTCTTCCTCCCCTATAGTTGAGCGTTTTAATTTAAGGTAAAAAAAAAGAGTCACATAATACAAAATTTAACTAAACATAAACGGGGCCTTGCTAGGCGTATCCTCCATAACTTCCAAAGGCTTCTCTCGCGTCCACGTGCTGATACCCGGGAGTTGGTGGGAACTCATCGACGGGCGCCCCGCTGGGCGCCGCGCTGGAGGCCGCGCCGAGGCTCGACGCCGAGGCCTGCGGGCGCGGGGCCGCAGCCTGCTCGCGGGGCAGGGAGGCCGCCCGCGCCCTCAGCAGGTCCTCCTGCGCCTCCCTCAGCTGCTGCAGCAGCTCCTGCTGTGACTTTTTCTGGGGACCGCTCCCCGCCGGCTGGATGATCTGCTGCTCCAGCTGGGGCGCCGGCGTCACCCCGGTGCCGCTGCTGCTGCTGCTGCTGAGCTGCTGAGACTGCGCCTCGCGCAGGCGGTCCAGGAACGCCCTCTTCTCAGCCTCACGCGCCTGCACCTGCTGGGGGGACTGCTGCGCGGCCGCATCCCTGGACGTCAGCTTGGCGACCAGGTCGTCCTGCATCTGGCGGAGCTGCTTCAGGTTATTCTCAGCTTCCGCCGCCCGGGCAGCAGCCGACTGCGGAGCCTGCTGAGCCTGTGTTTGAGCCTGCTGAGGCTGCTGAGGTGGCTGAGTTTGCTGAGGCTGCTGCGGCTGGCTATCGGCAGCGCGGTAGCCGCCGAGGCCACCGCCATAGCCGCTGCCAAAGCCGCCGCCAAAGCCGCTGCCGCTGGCGAAGCCGCTGCCGCTGCCGAAGTCGAGGCCGTGACTCGGGATGCCACCGAGGCCCTGGCTGCCGAAGCCGCCGCCGAAGCCCTGGCCGCCGAAGCCACTGCCAGAGCTGCCAAAACCTCGAAGGCCGCCGCCAAAGCCGCCCTGGGACACGCCGACGGAGACGGACGACGGAGAGATGAGGCCGGGCTCGGGGACGTAGCGCATCTGGGTAGAGTAGCCCGCGCTGCGCATGCGCTCCTGGAGCTGAGTGGGTGACATGTCCTGCATCTCGGCGGGCGGCGCGCTGGGTGCGAACTCGGACTCGGACAGCGCGGCGCGCACCTTGCTCGCCTGCTCAGCGATGGCCTGCAGGGCCTTGTCGGCGTCGGCGGGGGACTGACTCTGGCTGGAGCGCGCCTTGATCTCCTTCAGGATGTCCTCGATCTGCTGCTCCTGGGAGCGGGCGGCAGCGTTGGCCGAGGCCGTGACCTACAACAAGATAGAGAAGGTCATGAAGTCCATGAAGTATAGAGTCCTGCGTCGCGACTTTCTCGCGGTCGTCCCATGACGGGTCAGTCGTCCTAATCTCTCCCGCTGACGAGGCTCGGGGCTCGGGCCCGGCTGGGTCGGGCCGACCGACCGGCCGAACCACTCCGCGGGCGCAGCGCCGCTCAGCGCCACTTCAAAACACCACGTGACGCCACTATCAGCCGCAGTCGTGGCCGAGTGGTTAAGGCGACTGACTAGAAATCAGTTTCCCTCTGGGAGCGTAGGTTCGAGTCCTACCGACTGCGTACATTATTTTCCAACTTTAGATTTTATTGTCACTCACCTGTTGTTGCTGAGGAAGGCCTCTCAAGGCGAGGGTGCTGAGGTCACAGTTCAGGGTGACGGGGACGGTAGCTCCGCCGACGGGGATGGTGGCGATACCGCTGATGCCAACCTCCTGCCTCTGCGAGGGCAGCGCGTAGGCGGGCAGGCTTGCGACGGGGGCGATGTACTGAGTGCGTACGGCGGTGGCAGCGGGAATAATGACGGGGGCAGGAGGGGCGGCAGAGACCGAGCCGACGGCGGGGATGACGAGGTTCCTCTGCATCACGACGGGCTGCAGGAGCATAGCAGTCCTGGCCTGCTGCTGCTTCTGAGGCGCCTCGGGGACGGCCGGGCCGGCGGCGGCGGGGACGGGATCGTCTTTGGTCTCGGCAGCACGGTAGTTCATCCCGCCGATCAGAGGTGGGCCGAGAGGGCGGTGAGGGAAACCGCCTCCTAATCCGGAGCTGGTGCTGACGACCTCAACCTGCCGGGTAAAATAAGAAGAATATATTTTTCAGTCAGTAGCTGGAATAATGTAAAGCAAAGCAGATTGTATGCAAAAAAAAAAAAAGAAAAAATCTGTTAGAAGCCAAAGCGAGGACGAAACAACTCTGAATTTCGGTGTACAAATTTTCTGGACTTTTGTGAATTTTTTTGAGTAGTTTTTTGGTGAATTTGCTAGAATCTTTTCTAAAGTTCTGTGAATTTTAGCAAATTTTTGTGAATTTTCCTCATTTTTTTCTGAATTTTTCCAAAACTTTCTGAATTTTTCTTAATTTTTCCTCAATATTTCTAAATTTCTCTGAATTACGAGGTGCACAAAAATTTTAGAGTTGTCTCCCTTTTGAGCCAAAGGGTTAGCCCTCGTAACTTTTTTCACAAACCTGCGACGCGCCGTGGCTGTAGGGATCCTGGCGGATGACGGACACCTGCTGAGCGCCGGAGCTGAACGGGCCGTAGGGTCGGTGAGGACCGGACTGAGAAGTCACGATGATCGCCTCATCGCCGCCAAAGGACCTCGCCTGCGTCTGGTGTGCGGCGGGGGCGGGCGCGGCTGACTGGGCAACAGCTGGGGCGGCGGCGGGGGCGGGGGCGGGAGCGGGGGCCGCCGGGGTAGGAGGGTTGAAGGGGGCTGATTTGGTGTCGGGGTTGGCGAAGACGTCTCTCACGGCGGGTTCCTGGGGTGCAGATGCGGGGGCGGCTGGTGCGGTTGCCCTCTCGGGGACGGTTGCCGGAGCGGGACTGTTGTTGTCGGCGGCCGCGGCGGGAGCCGCACTGCGCGCCGCCCCGATGCGGTACAGCCCGAAGGTGTCGGAGGGCGAGGTGAAGCCCGTGTTGAGGAGGACGCTCTGGGCGCGCTGCGGCTGGCCCAGCTGGCCGTAGCCCGGGGCGCTCACCGTCACCGAGTCGGACGCCGGCACGATCTGGACGACGTTCGGGGAGCCGAAGTAGCCCGGCAGCGGCTGCTGGACCACGGGGGTCTGCAGGCGGCGTTGCTCCTCGGCGAGGTGCTGGGCCGAGTCACCGCAGAGCAGCGTGGGGGCGACACCCGGGCGAGCTGGCGCCACCTGCGGGTGGCGGAGAGGACAGGGCGGGAGGTCAGCACGGGCTCAAGAGCAAGTTAATCTGGAGGCCCCTTTTTTTGAAACACAAACTCCTCGTGGGCCCTTCCTTGTACGTATGCAAATTGGGCACACGAGTACACTAGAACAAGATAGCGGGCCGTGCTCCGTGCAGGACTCAGGGTGGACTCACCTGCACGCAGATGGTGGTTGTCTGCTTCTTCTGGCGGTCCTTCCTGTTGCTGGCGGCCCCGGTGGCGTCCGCCGCGTCGTACATGGCGGCGGCCTTATCGGCGGCCTGCTTGTCCGCGGCCTCGGCGGGCGCGGCCAGGGCGGGCGCGGCCAGCACGAGCACCACCAGGGCGAGGGCGGCGGCGGAGGCCATCGTGCTGGAGAGAACTCGCGGGCGTGACATGGTGGCTGCAACTGACCAGCCGCTGGACTGCGCTCTCCTTCTTCAGCTCGGACTGGGCAGCGGCGGCGCTGAAGTGCCGGGGCAGAGCGGGGCGGGGCGGGGCTGGCGGGGCGGGGCGGGGCTGGTAGGGCGCGGCAGGGGTGGCAGAGCTGACGCTTGAGCACGTGCAAGCGGTTTCCGCCCCGTCGGGCTGTGCGGGGCGGGGCTGAACTCGGCTGACTTTGGCGCGAAAGCGCACAATCACCTCTATGCGCTAGGTGCTCTAGAATGCTGACTGCCTGAACGGCACTCTGTCGATCGCCGACCCCCGGCGCTGCGCTCAGCAGGGGAGGAGGTGGTCGCCGCATGCGCCCCAGGAAGCACCGCGCTGCATCAGCCCCAGCGCGGCGGCTGCCGCAGCACCTGCTACTTTTACCTGTCTCACCGAAAAGGGATGGCCGCGGCAATCGCCTGCACGTCGCGCACCCCACTTGACTTGAAAGACACACATGACTCAAGGCTGTTCACCGACCGAAGTCAGCTACTTGCGAGGCCCTTCCACCGGGGCATGAGGCGGAGACCCGGGGCACCATGCTTATCTGGGCCAAAAGAAAATATTTTTCTTTTCTGAGCACATGTAAAGTATGTGTGGGGTGACTTCTCATATAAGTAAACTAAGGTTTACGATAGGAAATACACACACACACACGAAAAAAAATATAAAGTTGTCATGATTTATTGGTGGTTTAAATAAATACCTGTACAGTTACTTAAACTATCAGTCAATATACTCTCCATTGGTGCGGTCTTTGTATGACCCACAACTTATCAAAAAAGAAAAAAAATACAGGAAAATAAAAACTATTTGCAAAGTTAAAAAGGCGACGGGCCTCAGCGGACTGTCGCTGATGAAGCAGGGCTGGCGTGGCCTGTTGACGGGGCAGTCGCTCCTCCATACAGGGTGCGGCGCGCGGCGGGGCTGCTGCCCTGAAACAGAGCGGAGACGGTCTATTCGAAGTGCTGATGGTTCAAAGAGGAGCCGTTGTACAGCCTGTACGTGCCCTGCTCCCGTTTCGCAATATGACACCTGCCCCAATGTCTCTGCTTATACGGCTATGGAAAACGAACATGCCGGTGTCGCGGACAAGTTCAAAGGACGTTGTAAAAATTAATACCGAGGTTTTTTGCAATGATTTCAATTTACAACCTCTGCCTCTTGAGTAGAGCCAGGAAAAAAATCGAATCATGCCAGAAGCTTAACTATCTGCTGATGCTAGCCCTCCCCATTCTCCCCAATGAAAAATCGAGACGACGTAGTGAAACCTGACACTGGCACCCCCGGTGTGTTGCCCCGGGGGGGAATACCTATTCCCGCGAGGCCCATTCACCGCGCTCCGAGTAGCACCGAGGCTCAATAATACCTCCCCCAAAACAGTGCATATTGCGTGAGACGAGACCACGGACCACTCACCTGCTGATGACTCCCCTTCATGGTGATCCTCGTGGACCATTTAAGCTGCTGACGGCGTCTCGGCAACCACGGCCGCGCTGGCTGCGCTCGCGACGGCGGTTTTCCCACCCTCACTTTCTTCAGTCTTCACCGCCTGTGCACTTGCCTCGACCTCCTCACTGTCTTTTGGCTCGACCTCCTCACCGTCTTTCGCCTCCCCCTCAGACGGCAGGCCTGCGCTAGCCTTGCTCTTGCTCTTGACCTCCTCGCTGCTCTCGGCACTTATCTCTTCCTCTTCCGAACTGCTCCTGCTCCTGGAGACCTCCTTCTTGACCCCCACCTCCGCCACGGCCTTGGCCTCGGCGGCGAGCTCTCGCGCAGGCCTCCCCGCGCACGGCTCGACGTCGGCCTCATCCTCGGGGTGGAGTCCCTGGTCGGAGAGCGTCGCCTCCTGGTCGTCCTCGAGCTCGGCGTCGTCCTCGGTCAGCTCGACGCCGGCGCGCTCCTCCGGGGCCTCGACCAGCTCATAGGCCACGGCCGGCTGTGGAGGCGGGGCGAACTCGGGGAAGAAAGGTTCCTCCATGACCGGGGCGGTCTCGACGATCTCGCCCACGAGGTCGGGGTTGTCGGCGCAGTCGCAGCCGGGCTCCGCGGCGCCGCGGGCGTAGCGGTGGTGCGGGCTGAGGTCCTGGTCGTCGGGGCTGAGCGGCCGGTCGAACACGGCGAAGTCCGAGAGGTGCCGCGGCGCGCGGGCGACCGCCGAGTCCTCGGCCTCCGCGGCGAAGCCCTCCAGCGAGGCGAAGCGCGCCTCCGGCAGGCGGAGCGAGCGTGCGCCGGCGGACGCCAACAGCGCCGCCACCAACACGGCGATCACTTTCTCGGCCATGTCTATGCTGAGAGGCGCGCGAGCACGAGCAGGCGTACAAATGGTTCGCGTCGCAGAGGCGACACACTTCTTATGCCCTCGGACACGCATTTGCGCGGCCGTTTTGGTGTCATCTCCGCGAGAATGCCACGGGGAGGGAGCATTCATGCAGAAGGGGTTGCGTCAGGCGGGGACGCAGCGCGCGGCAGCTTGAAGTAGGTTAGCCGGGACATTGGCTCGGCTCGGCTCGTCCAGCCGGTCATCATTGTTCTGCCTCTGCCCCTCTCTTTCTCCCCTCATTCCCCGATGCGGCGTCCACAGAATCAGCACATATGTACTGCCCTGCCGCTGCCGCCGCCCCCGAGGCGGGCGGGTCACGGTGTCGGGTCGGGTCTTACTTTGGCTCCTGCCGTCACACGCGCGCCCCCGCACGGCCCGGCCCGGCCCCTTCGCCTCGAGTGCATGTGATATCAGCTGCACATGTGATATCATTACCGCCGGCCGCGGTCGCGCTGCAGAGCACCGAGTGTCGCAGAAAAAGGCGGACGCGATACACAGGGAATGAGGAAAATGGGCGTTGCGCAGCGCAACCCGCAAATTTTTGACAAGCTGCAGCAGTTGGTGTAAATAAAAAAGCCAGGATAAGTGGTGTTATCTTGTTTTCTTCCTTAAATTGTCATTTACATATTTTCCCTGTTCATAATGTGAAAATAGAAATCACTAATCAAGTATATGAAATCTTAAAGTTAAAAGGTCTATGAAGTAACCAGTCTCTTTCATATCACAGAAAGAAAACATGATCCGCTAAATAATCAAAATTTAAAAAAAAAAAAAACATAAAAATTGTTTGCAGGACTAAGGACTACAGGACAAAGTTTAAATGCACAAAGTACAAGAGAAGTCTATAAGTAATAAAATTGGTCACATTGATGCCACTTGAATCTCATTCTTCTACACAGACTTCAGCTGCTTCATCAATAACAGTTTTCAAAATTAGGCTCTCAATGCTTTCATAGGAATCATACTGTTAAAAAAAAAAAAAAAAATCAGTGAAATAAATATAATAATTACGCTTGCCAAACTGTAAGCATAAACTGCATAAACTTACGACGATGCCATCAAGAGGTTGCTCATTCGTAAAAATTCGGTGAAATAGCTTTCCATTGAAGTACAAAGCTGGGTTCAGCTGCAAAAGAAACCCACACATAAAGTCACGCTACCCCGAACATTAAGCACACACTCACGCATGTCCACGGTCCTGAAACACACCTTACTCAGCGGCACCGGTGCTCCCAGCACGTCGTTGAGAAGAGACAGGTACGTAAATGACCTCATGAAGAGAGCGGCGACATGCACCACGGTCCGGTGGTAGCGCTCCACTCGCAGCTCGGCCAGCGTGGCCGCCGGGACCAGCCCGGCCAGCATGCACGTCCTGGTCAGCAGGCGCACCAGGTCGGCAGCGGAGCGGCCCGCGGGCTCGCCGCAGCCCTCCAGCGCGCCCGAGTGGTACAGCAGGTACACGAGGGCGGCGGGCACTACCAGGTACTTGGGCAGCTCGCGCAGCACGTCGGCCAGCGCGTCCACCCGGGCCGAAGGCGGCCGGTGCGCAGCCAGGGCCCAAGCGAACAGGCGCCACTGGTCTGCCTCCAGGTCGGCGTCGTACTCGTCGCGCTCGCCCCAAAGCGCCAGCAGTCCTGGGTGCGGGTGCACCTCCGGGTCTACGGAGAGAAGGGCGAAGGAGTTAGTCCGCGGGGGAAACAACCCTCAATTTGTGTGCAAATTTTTGTTAATTTTTGTTATTTTTTGTGAATTTCTAGTGAATTTTGGTGAATTTTTGCTTGAGTTTTTCAAGAATTCTGTAAATCTTAGTGAATTTAGGGAATTTTCCTAATTTCAAACTGGCGAGGCCGGCGAGGCTCCAGAATCTCTAGCCTTTGCTCCCATTCCGCCCCTCTTTGCCAACACTTCAAGGGCGTCCACGCGTCGAAGTGGAGCATCACAGTGAAATCTATACGAAAACAACTGCCCTAGACTACTTCACCAAACTATAAGGGCAGGGTGGGGCGAGCACTCACCGGGTCGGACGGGGTAGAAAAGGGTGGGGTAGAGGGCCCGGTCGGGCTCGACGGGCTTGTTGGGCGCGACGCGCTCGGTGAAGAGCCCGGGCAGCTGCAGCAGGCCGTACAGGCGCCGGCGGAAGGGCCGGAGCGCCGTCTCCGAGGTGCACGTTAAGGGCAGCCGGGGATCCTCCAGGGCGGGGCCCATCTCCAAGGTGCGTCGGGTCAGCAGCGACAGCACGGCGGAGTTTAGGAAGGTGACGCTGCGGTGGTGAGCGCGAGCCAGCTCCAGCACTGCGGGGGAGGAGGGAAGTCCGGCCCGGCCGGGGTTATTATTCTGGGGGTGGCGAGGCGCGGGGTGGGGCGGGGCGGGGTGGGGCGGGGCGGGGCGAGCAGGGACTTACCCTCAGGGTCCAGGTCCGGCTCGGGTCCCGGCTCGGGCGAGTGCAGGCGCAGCGGCGTGCGGGGGGCGTACTCGTACTTGGCCAGGCTCGTCTCCAACTGCCGCCGCAGCTCATTCTGCATCCGGAATTGGTCGGGCAGCCCCAGCTTGTGCGCGAGGTCGCGCAACATAAAGGGTGGGTAGCCGCCGTAAGTCTTCTCCAAAATAAAGGCCACGGGCTCCTCCTGCTTCCACAGCTCGTCCCTTATGAAGCTAGCAAGGCGCGGCACCATGTCTTTCAGGTGGTACGGCTCTTTTGGACGGAGGGCCTCGTTGCGCCGCCCCAGCAGCTTGCTGTACAGGGGCTGCAACATGAACAGAGACAGGTCGGCTGTGACAGTGACAAACTGCTGGTTCATAGGGTACTCCGGGGATCGGCCAGCCCGGAAGTAGAAGAACAAGAATCTTTGAGCGCGGGGGGGTAACGGGGCTGGGAGGGGTGAGTCCCCACTCGACCCCTCTCCTCCCCGTGTCCGAAGATTTTTGTTCTTCTACTTACGGGCTGGCCGAGCCTCGGAGTACCCTATTGAAAGTTTCAGCGGATACGTCACTGAGTGCCAACTTCGAGATCAGGCTAGTCTCTAATTCTCCATTCGAAGGCCAGTTTCTAAGTTCGCATACCCTGGCCGCGGCCGAGCAGGTCGACGCCGACACTCACCACCAGGTACCGGCCGTCCACAAAGTCGTTCCGGAGCAATGACGCGAGCAGAGGCAGGTGGTCTGGAAACAGCCCCACGGCGGCGGCAATGGCGTTTCGGTCAAACAGATAGGTTGACATGTCGCTGATCCGGAAGTGCTTGTAGAAGAGAGAGATGTAGAAGCGCGCGCCGCGCAGGATGACGAAGTCCGTGTCCCTGGACATGATAGCAAAGCACTTGTTTTCACGCGCGTACCGCGCCATCTCCATGTCCGCGTCCGAAGTTGCGCAAAAGAAAGGGTAGTTGGCTTCTTTCAAGATCAAGATCGTGGCCTCGTACATCCCGGCCGGCTGGATGCAGTCCTCGGCGGCGATGCACGAACGGTTGCCGCCCGCGTCCACATCGTCGTAAACGCGCTCCACCCGCTGCAGCATCTCGAGCTTGCGGGCCATCCAACACCTCATCTTCCCCGCATCGACGCTGCCGTCGAGAAAGAACACCGGCGAGATGCCCAGGGCTGCGGATGGAAAGGTGGGATCAGCAGCCATCCGGGGTGACGAAGGGCACTCTCACGTCAAGGAAGGGGGTGTCAGTTTCTCTATCTCTCTTTTCCCATTGGTAGGAGAGAGACAGAGAGCACATTTGGGCCTGCTCACTTCGAGATCGGGGGAGTGCTCAGTCTCTCTCTCTCTCTCACCAACGGGCTTCTAATGAGAAAATAGAGACAGAGGTAGAGGAAAAGAGACACCTCCGATCCGCGATGTGAGCAGGCCCTGGAGCACACCCCCGATATAGAACTGAAAAAGCCCAGTTGTTGTATGGGGAGGATGCCGCCCATGGGGTGGTTGCGCAGTAGGCGCGTCCCACAACAAGCAGAAAGCTTTGCAGGCGCGGCGCAGCCGAGTGGAGGCGAATTAGGCTTCTTGTGACGCTCTTTGATCGAAAAAAAAAGTTATATATTTTGCGGAAAATAATGTGATCGTTAATTTAGGCTTCATCATGCGTTTACTGCGCGAATCTCGGTGTAATGTTGTGGGACGCCACTACGCTCCGCCTACTGCGCAACCACCCCATTTGACCAGGTTTTGTAATGGCTTACCCGTGGCGAGAGCTTACCGGTCAAACGTCCGATGTAGTTGAGGAGATTAATTTGGAACTCCTTAAACTGCCCCCCGCAGGTGGTGTCTAGGTCCTCCAGACATTGCCGGATTAAAAAATTCGTGTCTATAACAGCGACACATGACGTCTGTTTGGTCTCCTCTCTAAGAAAATAAAAAAAAAATCATACCATTCCTGAGGGTTGCAAAGCACTCTCATTCGAGAATTAGAGCTTTAGATCGTACTCGAACCCATGATAAATATTTCTGTTCTGAACACGGACATTTGTGTGAGACATTTTCCCCCTAACCTTCTGCTCGATCCACAACATACCGGTAAGTGGCGACTAGTTCTTCCAACTTCTTTCTGGGACAGGCATTTGGCAGGTCCCTGAGAAGATACGTCTCAAATCCAAAGATCCCCATTTTTTTCGAGCAATATTATCCATAGATATTAAGCGATAACCGAGGGAGAGGCTGTTCTCTCTGGCATGGGACCTGAGTGGTCCGTGAACTTGCCGACTCTGATTCCAGCAGAGCAGCACCGTGTTGTTCTGCATTTCCCACTTCCTCCACCTCCCACCTCCCTCCCCATACTCCGTCGTCTGCTGAGATCCCCTCTACCCGCCAATCTTCCGTAGGTGAGTAAGAACGTAGAGACTTTGGTATAGAATGAATAAGAAAGATGAGGAAGAATTCCAGGAAATAAAAGCCAATATTAACAAAATTTATTTTCTTTATTGTTGTAACATGATTCTCTAAAATATGAAAGCTGGTTGTTCCTAATTTCCTTTACTGTATGTATTTATTCAGGTATAGCCCAATAGCACCACAGTTTTTTTTTTTTTTTTTTAAACTGTCAGCTGTCAGTTACTTTCATGCACTGGCATAAAACTTTCATCACACTTGCAAATCAGAAATCATCTGAATAGTCATTAAATATTTCACAGCTAACTATGCCAATATGAATAAGAAAAATAAGAACTATGTGAAAGTTAACTGTACAATATTTTCTAAATATACATTTCCAATTCAAATGAGGCAACACTGGCACCAAATTTAATTTAAAAAAAAAAAAAAAAAAAGACAATATAATCTTTTGAAGATGTAGTCTGAAGAAGACTTATTCTAGGAATAACCAAAATACAATTTGACTTGCTAAGTTTTCTGTTTGTCTCTCTCATCTTACACTGATCTTACACTTTGTACAGCCTTTACATAAAATGTACAACATTTGTTCAAGGAAATTGAATAAGCTTATAACAAAATTTGATCAGAAATTCCTCTCTTTCCTTCATCACATTCAACAAGTCACCTAACTCATTTCTATATATGAGATAACAAGAGTGTCCAAAAAGAGTTCGTACACTAAGCTTGGCAGCTGTACCAGATGTTGTCGAACGCTTTGTATTGACATAATGCATTTTTCTTTTTTTCCATATATACAAATGCAATGTATTTCCTTCCTGGTATCAAATCATTAAGGAAGATCATGATTATTATCACAGGTCTAGGAAAATATAAGCACTAAAAGTTTTGGACGTAGTGGGTCCTGCTTTCACCTTTAACAACTGAAAAGTGTAACATCACAGTATTGACTGTGAACAGCATTAACAACAATAAGTTCATTAATTTGCAAACAAAAACAGAAATTCCACAACTCCTCCAAAGAATGCTGCATTAAACAATTCAAAGTTGACAAAACAAAATTCCCAGCCAAACCAATTCAGCCTTTGCCACCTAGATATTACAGTACTTGTTTGTTGTTTGGACAAATTAAGTTGAGAAGGCTGTATGAGAAACAACCTCAGGGCGAGAAAAACTTGTAATTGCTCGGTCTGACAATCAACTACGGTAATGGGATGTGATATGCTGATATGCTTGGAAAGTCTTGAAGGCATCATGTAAATTACCTTCAGAAAAATGTTTGTAGTCTTTTGATTTGTTGAGCACCCGATCAGAATTAAATAGCATTTATGGGTGGCATCATGACTATTACTTACATAGTTGTAACATCAAATATCTTTAAATACATACATAAGAAGGCAAAACCCCAAAAGGAGAAAATCAAAGTAAGAGAAGTTTTGCAGTCCATAAATTATTTTTATCATGAAACATTCGGGTTTGATGTGCAAACTTCTACAACTAGGGTGGTAGGTTGTTGTTTCAACTACTACCATGAAACTGAATTTGTTGGTTTCATGTTTATTTTTTTTTTGTTTTCTTATTTTTTGGTCTATACATTTAAGTACCACTTAAGAATATCAAGTTGCGGTTCACTGAACGTGCATTTTGTTATAAACTTCATTACAAACAGAGAAAACATTACAAGAAAGAGTAACAGGCTAGCTCTCATGATGAATAGCAGAGTGAATGGAACTTATATCACATTAGAAATGCAGGATCGGGCAAAATGCATCATACATTTTATCTTTGATTTTTCTTTGATTTCTACAGAGCTGGATTGCAAATGTAATATATTGAACTAGATTCATGAGAGATAAAATATCAAATAAATGAAACATTAGCAATGTTTCAAGATATTTATTCTAATGCTTAGTGTTCTAATTTCAGATTGGCACAGACATGAAAAAGCCCATTACGTAAATAAAACAAATTCTAATATCATCAGATATATGATATATATTATGTCAAATTTCTAGGCCATGATACAAGAGCCCCTCTTGACTTTCAAAAGAACACACAAAGAATAGGTACCAATCTCATAATCATTCACACATAAAGCTCAGTAATAGCTTTCCTTTTTCCTTTTAAATTAATATCACAGAGATTTTGCATATGGAGTTGGTTAAGTTCACCAACAACTTAAAAATGCAAAAGCAGCATTCTTCATCATCTGCCAAAATTTTCTGGTTGAGCAATTTTAAATTTCTTCACACATAGAAAATTGCTCCTCTCTCTCTCTCTAGTAGGTCAAACAACAAAGCATCACTTGAAGGACAAATTACAAAGACTCATGAATCAGTCTGTAAAATTCACTTCTAGATAGTCCATACTCCTTTCTACAGCCAACTTGTCAGCTTTCATTGAAAATGGAGTGGAACTAACACTTGTACAAAGAGGTAAAAGTATGAAACTTAGTCTATTAGCAAGATCACTTGTATTTAATTTTGTTTAGGTCCAAGTTGCATCCCACTTTATGGGAGCACACTGGTCCTCTGTATTCAATATATTCATTGACAATATTGAAGCCCAAATAAATCATGAAGTAAGTTTTCATCTTCAGGTTCGAACTGTTGCAACTTTACTGGATATGTTTACCTCCTCATCACTATCAGGTGCATCATCATCATAGTCACAATACTCATTATGTAAAAGAGTAACTTCCTCTCCATAGTCTGGGTTGGGTCTGCTTCCTTTTTCATTTGGCCGACCTAATGACATATGGCTCTCTACTTCACATGTTGCTAATTGACCGTAATAAGCTTTCGACCGGTTATTATTCCGCACACAAGCCTGTAAAGAAAAACATGCGTTATGTTAAAAAGGGACACTTTATGAATGCATTAAGAAGTCTATTTGATTTTTGAGCATTACATGTGAACCATAAATTCTACAGAAACAGAAGACCCACAAGCTACTTACCTGCACAAAGAGAAGTAAAACACCTAGAGTTATCACTAAACCTGAACAAATTGCAATAACAGCCAGAGGGCTGGAGAAATTAACAGTACCCTCAGACTCAGTACGAGGATAACTTTGCTCTTCAGCTATTCGGCGTTTGCCAGCAGAACCCGACATGCATTTGCCTGTGAATAGCCACCAAAACAGGAAGATCAGAGGAAATGATACAAGAAATCAAGAGATAATGAAGAGAAATATAGATACACATATCCAAATATTTTACATGAAGACAACAGTTTAGATAGGAAGTTACAACCTTATTATCATGCACAAGTTTGGAGAAACTACATTTAAACATTAAACAGATGTGATATTTTGAATGTCTTACCAGTCTGTGGATCACACATGCAACAGTTAGCTTGACCTACAGATGAGCAACAAGTCACACATTGCTTGGTTCTTGGATCTAATTGCAAGGGGTCACGACATCCAGTACATGATGAGAACCCAGGTCCAGAACAAGTGCGACAGGGGTCTGTGCATGGACGGCACAGTTGGGTGGCAGCATCATAATACTGCCCACTGAGGCATTCCATACACAAGCCGCCTTCCAGTGTATACCTTGGAGGGCATGACGTGCACTCTAAAGGACCTTCTCCTGCGCAGTCATGAAATATTTTTTTTTTTAATATTAAAAAATGTTCAGACAATATTATTTATTCATAACATCAACCAAAATTTAAATTCTTTGTTTGGAGTATCTATAAATCATTGAAATAATACACTTGTACGTGTACAAATAATGTACTTACCTTTGCAAGTGCGACAGTAATGATGACATTTTTGGCAACCAAATTGAGCTTTAAAGAAGCCCTCAGGGCATTCAGGATGACACTCCCCAGCGGCTAGTTGCCATCCCTCAGGACAAGTCACGCACTGGTCCCGGCGCGGGCCTAAGCAAGTAAAGCAGCTCAGATAGCATTTACTGCATAGCCCTCGATCACTGTAATAACTGAAACAAAAAATAATATCATAATCAAACCTTCCTTATTTTTCCATGATTCCATGAAATATAAGATATGAGATAAGATTAGAGAAAGTTAAATTAGCGTATTTGTTCTGCATACATACCCATTAGCACAAGTTGACCTGCATTCTCCATTTTGAAGATGAAGGCCTGGGACACAGGAGGTACAGTTAAGACGTGATTCACAGGCAGTACATGTATGAAGACATGGGACACATCGCCCCTGCTCCAAGAAACTGCCTTTTGGACAATTCCCCACGCATCTACCGCCAGATAGGACAAGTGGAGACACACAGCTCAGACATGACTCAGGCCCATCTCCTCCACATGCCTCACAAGATTTATGACAGGGTTGGCAAATCTCATGAGTTGCTTCAAAAAATTCCGCTACAAAGAAAACAATATAATTGGTTAAAATATGTGAGAAACAGACATAAAAATTAAGTCTTATGCACAAACATGATGGATACACTTACTTGCTTTACATCGATTGCTATTTTCTGGGACGCAGTGGCTCTTTTTATTCAACTTCCAGCCAGCAGAGCAAGAATAGCATAATCCACTGTTGCATGAAGTGCAGCCTGGCTGGCATGGCAGGCATTCTCGCCTTTTCTTATCAGCATACCATCCTTCTGGGCATTCTTGAGGACATTTTGAGCCAGCCAAAGCATAATGCTCAGGGCGACAAGTGATGCACTGATCCTCCCCAGGCCCAGAGCAAGAGTCGCATGATGAATGACAAGGTGCACAGCTAGTTGCAATGAGAAAGAAGAAATTATTTGATTGAAGGAGATAGAAAAGCTAGTTTATCAATTGTAGAACAGCCTTACTTGTAATCATCAGTTTCATAAGTGTGGTCTGGGCACGATGCTAGGCAAGTATGATTATGCATCACAAGATGATGGTCACAACTCGTACAAAAATCAGATCTATCTTGACAGCTGGCACAATTGGCTTCACATGGGACACAGGTACGATTGCTAAAGTCTAGAGACAGAGGATGGTTTTATCACCTGTTCAATGGAATAGCATAAAATACAGTATAAAAATAATCTGAAGAAAATGCCCTTACTTTCATAATAGCCCTCAGGGCATTGTTGTAAGCAGACTGCAAGATCTGTTACATGCAGGTGTGCAGGAGCACATGTCAAACAGCTGTCCTGGCCCGGTCCAGCACATGTCTCACAAGTTTCATGACATGGCCAACATCTGCCTCCACTGTTCGGGAAGCTGCGAGGAGGGCATCGTGATACACAGGTATTATCTAAACGATAGTTTTTACACGATATGCACTGATGGGGCTCTTTTCCATAGCAGCCTTGAGAGTCACATTGATCATCACAATCATGCAAGACACGTTTGGAAGAATCCTCTCCGGCACCAACAAGATTATCAGACTCAACATCACTGCCATTAGGATCAGAAATAGCTGTGTCAATTTCACTTCCTTGACCAGAATACACACTGGAGGCACTTGAGTAATCATGAAAAACGCTGTATGGGACAGCTGATGGAGAGGGGCCACTCTGAGGTCCAGGGAAAACAAAACTGCTTGCAGGAGGGGGAGTTGGCTGAGATGCATAGCCAGAATAGGCTCCAGATGCACTGACCCCACTGCTATAGCTCTGCTTCAACCGAATGGGATTTGTGTTTGTCCCATAGAAAATAAGTTGCCACTTTTTCAGTACACCTGGAATGGAGGAGACAATTTTTACATAATGGCAACCAATTAACAAAAACCTATAAAACTATTTCATAATAATATAAGTGAAAGTTACCTGGTTGGTTGACATGTCGGTTCCCTGCATTGACAACTTGTAATGTCCATCTGCCTTCAGCTCTTTCACCCCAGAAGTGGACACTTAGGAATGGCCAATCATCAAAGTTGGAACTCACAACATCACGCGGTCGCTCAAAGAGTAAGGTGGAAGTAGTCCCCATAGGAGATGTTAGCATAAGCCGAAGGTTACCTCTAGGGAAGAATCGGAGGGAAACCTTGCACTGGACGTGTTCCAAGAATCTCACCTTTGAATGCAGTAGAATGAAAATGGTTAACAGTATGAAAACACTAATCACCAAACAGCTAAATGTATTATTCGGAAATTAAAGTAGAACTCATTCATTTTACTAACCTCATTAAGAGAATTAGCACATCCATTAACGTCCATGTGCACTGTCAAAGTCTGTCCAAAAGTTGAGTCAATGACCCTGAAATTTGAAATCAAGGAAAAGTTAAACACAAGATACTTGATGTTTGAAAATATTTGAAATGATGAGTACAAAATATTCATACCGATCTTCTGCAAGTTCTTGACTTTTGCAAATATGCTGTGGAGGTACTGGTGTCCATTTTTCAGCAAGATTAACCATGGCTTCAGCATCCATGAGACCATATCCAAACTTGTGGGAAACTATAATTCATGTGGGAAGAATTATTAACAAGGATCCATGACTAACAAAAATGTAGATAATGAAAGGAACATTTCATACCCTTTCTCTTGACACCATTGACAATCCACCCATTTTCCTTATCAAGTGGCTCAACCCTTGAAGACAGAACAACAAGGTATTGCATATCACGCCATGTAAGATCTGGGTTTGCCTCTAGGGCCAGGGCACATATTCCTGCAGCAAGAGGTGCTGAGGCTGATGTTCCTGTAAACCAAAAGCAATTTTCTTTTAAGAGAAGATTTCGTTAGAATTTGTAAAGGAAATTCACAAAGAGAATGGCACAACCTACCTGTATGTTCAACTGTGCAAATATGGTCCGGTCTTAGTTTACCATCCATGTCAACAGTTGCTACACTCTTATCATGCCCTGGCGTTCCAGAGCTGTATGTTGTAGCAAGCGTGGATGAGCATTCCTCTAGGTACCATGGTTTAAACCTTCAATGACACCAAAAGAAAGAAAGGAAAAAAAGAAAAAAATGCAAAATTGGTAAATCTATTCTTCAAGAGAACTCAGTAGATAGATTATAAGAGGTTTAAAATGACTGTGTTACCCTGCTTGAGTTGCACTTGAAATTGATAACGTAAATATAGAATTTGTATAACCATCACAGTTGCATGAGTCGGTGTGACGGCCACCGTTTCCAGAGGCCCAGACAAAAATTGATCCTTTGCCTTTCCGACCCTGAAACATTCAATAAATTGATTACTATAAATATTGTACATGACTGTCACAAATAATTTTATTTTATTTTTTCATTAGAAAAAAAAATCACAAGAGGTTAAAGACAGAAAGCAACACTTACGCTGGTGACTCCATAGATAAAAGCCCTTCTAGCCAGAGGGCCAGGTCCATCTACAGTTTTACCATCATCCTCTGGACCCCAAGATGCTGAGTATATATCAATATGGTCTGGGTTGAGACCTAGGGCCCTTGCTTCCACTGCATCATTCACAGTACCATCAAGCATTCGAACACCTTTAAATTAATAACAAGAGAAAGAGAGCAACAGTAAAATATTAAACTCATTTAATTATTATGATCTAAATCAAATGCAGATAGTCTCATAGCTGTTTAAAAACTTACCCCCAATACTGGCATTATAAGCAACACCTATGCCACAATAGTTGTTAAAGGCTACTGCAGCCACCTCTCCAGCACATCTTGTTCCATGTTTATTGTCGCCATTGTCTCGAGGTGTGGGATCATCATCATTATCATTGATATCGGTGCTAGCGTCGCGATCCTTTGCATTAAAAAGGAAATTAGTAATATATTAGTTTTAAGAGCATTAAAAAAATATATATATATATTGGAAAATTAGTGACTTACATAGTTAAAAGCAAGATCTGGGTGATTTGGCTGAATTCCATCATCTAAAATGGAAACAACTACATTCTTCCCAGTGTACCCTTTTTTCCAAGCTGGTTGAATATTCATGTCATATCCATTTTTGGCTCCACCATTCTGAAAAATTAATTATTAAATAATGAAAGAGATAAATCAGGAAAACACATACAACCTTTGTGTTCTCATTTTTAAATTCAGTTCAGTGTCTAAAGCATTTAATGCTGAATGTAGAGGAAAGGGTTAGCACAACACACCATGTACCACTGTTCTCTCCACAGTGGGTCAGAGTATGGGCTGAAGGGGCCAACTGGTCCAATGGCTCGATGGTGATTATGATGAGAGCTGCTCACTCCTGAACTACCACTGCCAAATGGGCTGAAGAAAGAGGAGAAGGAAGGGAAGCTGGGAGAGCTGAAGTCTCGTTTCACTCTAACACGTTCATGCTGCTGTTGCACCCATTTCACCTGAAAATGAACAATGATAAATTCCAGAAAACTATTCTTTAGACACCAGAATAAATAATAGGTACAATCTTCATTTACGTACTTCTTCTTCATTCTCCAATTTAGTCTTGTGCTCGTGGCTGTGTTCAACTGACCGCTTCCTTACGTGTGGATGTTCAAATAAATAGTAATCTTTAAGGCTGCCAATCTGCAACGAAAGAAAATTGGGAATTGTTTTAGTCGAGCACTACCATCAACAAGGCCGATGGGTGGTACACACAACGCGACCAAAAAACATACGACGAGGATGGGATTCGAACCCACGCGTGCAGAGCACATTGGATTAGCAGTCCAACGCCTTAACCACTCGGCCACCTCGTCGCTTGAGAGGAGTGGGGGCCCACGTAATTACATACTGGGAGTGCAGGGTGGGGGTACGGCTGCGCGGAGCGCGTGCGCCATGGCCATGCGGGCGGGAGCGGGATGCCGGGGTGCCTCGGCAGACGGCCGGCAGATGGCGCTGTGTCTCCATCGGGGACGGTGCGGCGCGGCACGGCTAGGCTCACAGCTGATGGCGGGAACGCACAAGTGATCGCGCGAGGGCGCCCGCCCGCCGCCCGCCGCGCCCCGGCGAGTACGCGAGTAGTACGACAGCCATAGCGCAGGCCTCGCCTCGGGCCAGGCCCGGCACCCCCGCCGCACCCCGGCCCGGCCCGGCCCCTCCCCGCCCACGCGCGAGGCGACGGCGCGCCCGTGGACTGGACTGGAGAATGCCCACCGCTGAGTCAAGAGATCAGGGCCCTGATCTCTTGGCTGAGTAAACTCTGCAGTAAAAGTAAAGTCTGCCTGCAGACGCTCCACGGGCCCGGGTGGCCCGCGAGGCGAGGGCGACTGCCCGGCCCGCCCAGCGGCAGCGGCCCGCCCAGACCAGTGCAGCCAGCAACCAGCAATCCGTTCTGCTTCATCGCGCCAACAGGAGTAGAGTAGAAAAATGCTCCGGGTCGACTGGGGCCTGGGGCCGGGCTGGACAGGGCAGGGGCCAACCTGACCACCCCCCGCCCGCCCCCGCAACGGGTGAAATGGACCGATCCGGAAATGGCCCGCGGGCCGGACCATGGCACTGACCAGCCAGCTGTACACAGCGGGGTAGGGTGTGGGCGCTGGGCTGGGACCTGGGCCTGGGCTTGGGCACGGCAATCGCCCTCATTTACCCACGAGGCACAATAGCAGTTTAACGTCCCCGACGACAACCGCCCACAATGTCCAGCTCCTGCGGCTGCGGCCCGCGCCAGGTTGGCGCTAGACTGGGCGGCCCTTCGCTTCAGGTCCCACCCCGGCCCCGGCCCGGCGGGGATAACGGTCATGCTGCGCTGCACCGCACAGGCGCACACAGCACCGCTGCAACCCGAGCTCGAGCACTAACGCCCCGGCCCGGCACAGCCCGGCCCGCCGCGGCCCGCGAGCCCTTCTAGTGGTCGTCAGGTCCCACCGCCCCGCCCCGCCACGCCACGCCCCGCCCCACCCCGCAGCCCAGCAAGCAGACTCGTAGACCGGTGCGGTGTCCCCTTGACCCTTTTGCAGGGCAGGGCTAAGTCGGTGTGGTCGAATCGCCGGGCTTGAGCGGCTCGGCTGAGCGGGGCGCGGCGCGGCGCCCACCACCACGTCGCTCCCACTCGGCCGACCAGCAGGGATCTTACCCAACTCGCTCCGTCTTCATCGCGCGAGACAGAGACGGAGAGTGACACCCGGTCACGTGTGACTGCGTGCGTGCGTGCGTGTCCGTCGCGTCGCGTACGTGTCGAAACGGAACGCGTCCCAATTCCATTCGACTTGCCCGGCCCTGCCCGGCCCGGCCCGGGCCTCAGCGCGCCCCCCGAGCAGGGCGGGACGGAGGGCTTGGCTGGCAGGCCGAGGATATGCGGTCGTAAATAACCCACACGCTACGGCCCGCCCGCCTTTTGTCCGACCCTGCGTGTGAAGGGGAAGGACCAGGGTGCGGGGCAGGGCCGCGCGGGCCTCAGTGTCACCGTCCAAGGCGATACACGCCTGGCCCGGCCCGGCCCGGCCCGGCCCGCCACACGGGGAGGCGTGTTCTCCTTCGGACGTGAACGTTCCAAACAATGCAGCAGGGGCAGACCGCTGCCTCTCACCCTCGACCCCGTCCGCGCCGCCGAGGAGCAGAACAAAAGGCCCACGTCTGTGATATCACGGCCCTGCCAGCCTAGCCGGGCCGGCAGGGCGCGGGCGGGGCGGGGCGCGGGCGGGGCGGGCGCGGGCGGGCGAGGCGCAGCAGAGAGAGATCTTTATTTTTACACATCGACAGAGGGGAGCACGTCGTACTTCCGCGCCTCGAGGGGCGCGGGGCGCTGCAGGCTGCACACGGGGCTGCAGGTGTGGGTGCAGGTGCAGACCGACAGCCGGACGTCCAGAAGACTTATTTGTAACCCCTATAGATTTTGCACCAAGCCGCCTCGCGGTACAGGAGAATGCCTTGGCGATTTTGTCCCACCTCCCCTCCACCTTATCGGGGGGCCAAATCACCCGGGACATTTGTACCTCCGGATACGAGTCGCCTAGGCGATAACTACCACGCTGTCGATAGGGGGGTTAGGTTAGGCCTCCCCCCTGGGGCCAGCGCAGAGGTCAAGTCGCGCGCAGAGATTACGTACCGCAGAGCGTTTCGTTTTGGCGATGCGGCGCGGCGCGGCCTGGGGGGGCCCTAATATAGGAAGCGGAGCGCGTCTGCCTTCTTGGAGCGGAAAGGCGAGGCGAGGCGAGGCGAGCTGAGGCTGAGGCGCGGAGCGAAGCGCGTACAGCGTGAAGGTAAGCGTAGTCTAGTCTGGCCCTGCCCGGCCTGCGGTGCGGTGGTCAGCTGGTCAGCGGCCCTCCAAAGATAAGCCGCCAGACCATCAGCACCAGCAAGCAGCACAAGCAGCACACCCTCAGGGCGTGCACTGCGCTGGCCGGTGGCGGCGGCGGCGGCCGCCCCACCAGGAGCAGGACCAGTCGTTCGACTCTCGCGTCCGGGAAAGTCACCGCGCAGGAGACCCGCCCCGCCCCGCCGCCCCGCCCCGCTGAAGCGCGAGCAGGCAGGCGCAGCGCAGGGTCAGGACGCGGCCCGGCCCGGCCCGGGCAGGGTCATCGGAGGCGCCGCGCCGTAAACGCTCCTAAAAGGACGGTGGCGCCTGGTGAAGCGGAGCAGGCGGAGCTCCCCCGTGCGGTGCCCCCCCACCCCCACCCCGCCGGGTACAATGGGAGGCAAACGGACACGCGGACCTGCCTCACCATTCAGGCGCGGCCAGCAGGGCCCACTGTCTATCCTATCTCCTCTACGCGTCTCTATACGCTCTACGCCCCCGCTCTCTCTCTCTCTCTCTCTCTCTCTCTCTCTCTCTCTCTCTCTCTCTCTCTCTCTCTCTCTCTCACTCACACACACACACACACACACACACATACACACGCATGCGAGAAGGACAAGGCGCCGGGCTGAGACGCCCGCGCACCCGCCCCGCCAAAGTAGTTCATTCAATGGTGCACGACGAAGAATCGTCTCTGTCTGTCTGTCTGTCTGTCTGTCTGTCTGTCTCTCTCTCTCTCTCTCTCTCTCTCTCTCTCTCTCTCTCTCTCTCTCTCTCTCTCTCTCCCCTGCCCTCCCCTCTCTCTCCATTTGCTCAACCCAGCGCGGGGTAGCACCCTCAGCACGACAGAAACAATGCCTTTTGACTTTCGTCTCTCGCCGGTGTGCCCTGCGCCTGCGCTCGCGATAGAACGTCACCCCCCCCCCGCCCCGCCACGCCCCGCCCGGCCCCGCTCTGCCTCGCGCACAAAACGAGCTATTTTCCGAATGGCACGAGGCACGCACACGCACACAGGCGAGCGCGCTTTTTCAATCGGTACCTTTATACCGTGGAAGGAAAGGAGAAAAAAGGAAGCGTTAAACAAAAGACACGGCACATGGCGGGATGGGGGGGGGGGGGTTACACGCCGACGAGCAGCGGCGGCGCTGCACGGTGGAGGCAAGCGCATGGGATCGTGCGCAGCATCGCGCCTCGAGTCTATTTTTAACCAGCGGATTTTTGCAAACCCTTCGCGCTGTCCGCACAAACACGGCAAGGCCAAGTCTCTGCTTTTCTTTCCAACACTTTCCATCGGAGAGGGAAAGGGGAGGTGGATTGGGGGGGGGATTTCGCCTCTAGCGGCGGCTTTAGAGCTGAGCTCTGCCGAATTGCCACCCCGCCACCCCTCCCCCCGGCCCACACCAACGGTACCCTCCCCTGCCCTCCCCCTCCCATCCCCAGTCAGTCCAAAAGAAGTGAACGTCCTCGCAGGAATGTGCACATCGTATCATTTAACGATTTTGCTGCCAAAGAAAAGGACGCGACGCGCGAGAAGAGACGGAGATGGGGAGGGGGGGGGGAAGGAGCCAGATTCTCCTCCTCCCGATCCCTCACATTCCCCCTGTATCCCGGGGGAACACCCTCTCCCCCCCCTGCCCCCCTCCAGTACGGGGTACTTTATGGTGATGGCCAAGGATGCCACATGGAGTGCCCGCCTGGATCCGCAGGTTCCCCTCCCCTCCCAGCCGTGCCCAGCCCGGCCCGGCCCGGCGAGGCACAAGTGGAAATAACATCCACGGCCGCTCATCGCCCTTCGTCATGACGGTCATGACACGATGCCGCGCCGCGCCGCTCTATCGCACGGGAGCCCCGGCCAGGCCCGGCCAGGCCCGGCCAGGCCCACACCTCCGCGTCTTCCTGTTTTATTTCGCTCTCCTGCTCAGCTCGCCTCCAGCCAGGAAGGACCGCGACCGCCGCGCAGCGCAGCCGCACAATAATGTGACAATAAAACACTCAGCCGAGGCGAGGATAGGCAACACCTTGGCATAGATGCGTGTATGTAGCCTGGGTGGGCAGGCCGAGGGGGAAACAATTCTGACATTTTTGTACACCTCGTAATTCGGTAAAATTCAGAAAGCTTAAGAGAAATTAAAAAATAATTTATGTAAAAAATTCAGGAATTTTTATTGTAAAGTATATTTAAGCAAAAAATCATTTTAAAAAAGTCACTAAACATTCAGGAAAATTCACGACAATTCACAAAATTTGTATACTGACATTCAGAGTTGTTTCTCCCTCAAGGCAGTCGCAAATGCTCTCCTGTGTTTGGGCTGCTGATTGCCTCCCCTTTTCTGGCAACACTGAGTTAGCCCACGCCGGCGCCAGCCCGCGGCCCGCGGCGCGACTAGCAGCAGACATTACTCGCTATCGCACGCTATACGACGAGGCGATTGCGAATCGTAATTTATTGATGCAATATCACTTCGCTAATTATTACAGCAGCGGCAGCTCCGCCCGACACACAGACTCGTTACAGACAGAGAGGAGGTGTTCAAAGGGGGCGCCAGGCAATAATTACCATTAGCAGCACCGGTGAGATTGGGTGTAGGAGGGGTCAGTTAATCACAGAAGATGTCATTTCCTAAAATAGACACGTTCGCGTGCCGTACGTACACCGCACGCGGCCCGAGGGAAAATATGAAATTGTGCTCCTAGTTGTTGCGCTTTACGTACTGAAGTCGGCAGACGACGCTGACCAAAAATCCCATTGAATCCACAAAATTTCGATTCGTTTCATGCCCGTAAATAAATATTCCACACCGCTTTGGCAGTCCGCCCCCGAGCTGACACCCGCCCGAGTTGACAGGACTGACAGGACAGCCGTGCGGACGCCGGACAGCGACCTTGCGGGGGAAAAAAGTACGGTGAGCACGCGGCATCAGCCTACCTACAGGCTGCCCCGCGCCGCTCGCAACACACGCCGAAAACCACGTCTCGCTTCTTCAGTTGCTTCGGCAGCTCCACTCAAAACGTTGAAAGACGCTAACCTTTCACATAAGAATGCAGGACGATTTTTTTAAACTTTTTCTCAAATTTAACTTTTTTTTTTAATTTTTAAATCTAAGCTCTTAAAACTTATTTCCGATAAACCATAGATTTATGAACGGGCAAAACTGCATAATAACGCGGGGCATCCTTTTGCGATACACAAGCGTCATTAGAGCGTTTTTCATTGCCGGGTTAAATTCCCTTAAGGCTGCTTGAAAACCAATAATGAATACTGCTGTGCACAGTTACGTTTGCACCGCGCCGCGTTGAGCACCCACCCCTTGCGCCCTGCCCTGCCCACCCCTCCTGTATCCCCAGCCCCAGCTCGCGGGCGGTTATTGCCGTGTAATTAACAGGGTACAACACCGGGAGCCCTAACAGGACATCCTGGCGCCGGTGCGGCGCGGGGCCGGGGCCGGGGCGCCGGGGCCACGCCACAGCGATTTATCGCACTCCACTCAATGAATCGGAGGACGTCCATTATTATTATCGGGTCTGCGTGGCGTTCGTGCGGAGCGGAAACACACATACAAGGTTCCCTCCCCCCTCCCCTGCCGGGCGCCACGCCGCGCACTCTATCTCCCGATCCGTCTCTATCTCGGTATCTCTCTCTCTCTCCCTCACTATCTCGGTGTCTCTCTTTTTCTCCCTCTCTCTCTCTCTCTCTCTCTCTCTCTCTCTCTGCACGTTGCAAGTAATGGCCGTTTGGCCTGCGGTCGGCGAGCTTCCTCCTCCATTCTCTCGACGTCAAGGGACTTCCCTAAGGAGACAGAGGAGTGGGTGCAGGAGCGGGGGGGGGGGGGGAGCGGAGGGGCGTCATAAAGGCCTGCCGAGCGGCCACCGGCCACTCCACACACCGCGCGGCTTGAAAGCGGAGGGGTCACTGAGCGACCCTACACCGCTCCGTCTCGCCCCGGGGGAAGTCCCACCCACCTGCACGACGAACACAACACTACTCCACGCAACCGGAAAGCCTTAGGTGCGGCTCCTTATCACTTCTTATATTTCCCACATTACGGGATTCCCCCGACGGCACAGCGCAGCGCAGCGGTAAGGCCCGGTGCAGTGCGATGTGAGATGTGCGCGCTGACCAGCGCGACACCCAGGGGCGGGGCCAGGACCAGCCGTCTGATTCAGAAGAACGCTTTCGTATCTCCGTCCTCGTCTCACGTATGGGTCTCGGCCACCAGGAGTGAGTGCGAGGGCACTACATAACGATCTTCTGAATCCGGAGGCAAACTGACCGCTGGCGCCGCCGCCGCCGGCGGCCAACGAAAGATCCGCCAACCGTCAGCCGTCAGGGTCAAAGAGAGGCAGCCGAGAGAACAAGTGGCGGCGTTTCGATTGCTCGATCGTCCTTCGATTGCGGCTGCGGCCAGGGTGTTGACACGAATTGAACACGCCCTCAGCCAGCCCCGCCCCACCCCGCCTCACGCCTCACCGCCTCACCCAGTCTCGACTGCTGCCCTCTGCGGCTCTGGACAAGCCAGGCGGACAGGAGAGAGAAGGTATCATTTGGTCTCCCTTGCGTCACACGTGCCAGGCGGGGCGGGGCGGGGCGGGGCGGGGTGAGGAGCGTGCCGGCCCGGCCACGCTGCCTGCCTGCCTGCCTGGGCAGCGCCCCGTTGCGACAGTTACACGTGTGTGTGTGTGTGTGTGTGTGTATGTCTATGTGCGATGTGCGCGCAAGTAAGTGTGTGTGTCTGTGCGCGCCCGCGCGTAGACTCGCGGCTCGAGGTCTCGCGTGGTCAGCGCTTTGATCGCCGCATACGGCCCCCGTCTAGTCTGGAGAGGTCCCGTGCCGTCCCACACGCGAGCGCCCTATGGGTAGATAAGACTGTTTCAAACTGCTCGTCACCACCAGGATAAATGTTGAGAGGAGGTACCTCACTCTCGACGACTGCGTGGCTACAACTTTTATTTTTTGTGCCCGGTTTACGATGTTGGAGAGCCGTTTGCGGTGGTCCGCGCGGCACGAGGGAAGGACGTTCACCACCGACATGGGGGAGGCGAGGCGCGGGGCGCGGGGCGCGGGGCCCGGGGGCCCGCCCTCACCGCGCCGCACAGCGCACAGCGCACGGCCGCCGGACTCCTCCTCAGCCGCGGCTAACAACCCGCGGCGGAGCGGAGAGGAGCCGAAGACGAGTCACCTTAGGCTCTCCTAAGGAGGTCAAGTGGCATCCTGGGCGCGAGGCGGAGGAGAGGAAGGTTCCACTGCAGCAGGAGCCGCCCGCGCCCGGCCGGGGAGCGCGGTATAGCGAGGACGGCGATCCCAAAAGGACAATCGGCGATTCGGCGATAAGGAAGCCCGCGTGACATCACCGCGCGCGCGCCCGGGTAATTAGAGGCGCTGGGCCGGGGCGGGGCGGACCGGGCCGGGCCGGGCCGGCAGGTCGGGGGCTTTGAGAAAGTGTGACTAACAGCAACAGAGGAGAGGCAGTCAAGCGGGCCGGGGCCGGGCCGGGCCGCCGCGTAGCACTGCAGCCCACAGGGAGGGAAGACCAACGGAGCCATAAAGCTCCCGGCCCGGCTCAGCGCTCAGCAGCCACAACCACTGCATGAGCCGCTCTGCTCTGCTCGCTGCGGCGGCGTTTCGGCGGTGCGGTGCACCAGGTGCTAAGTGTTGGCCCGCCCCGCCCCGCCCCGCCCCGCCGGCTCAAACTCTCACCCGCGGTGGAGCTCCGGGGAAAGAGAAAACGGACGTCACCTGTCGCGCGCTCACACATACACACACGAGATCGAGAGAGACAGAGAGAGAGATAGAGAGAGAAAGAGAGAGAGAGACAGAGAGTAAGATGAAATAGAACGGCACTCGGTTTCACGCACACAGAGCGCGCTGCTGCGCTGCCGCTGTCAAGGTCGACCCACCAGCGGACCAGCAGCGGGTGGTTCCACCCGTTCCACCTCACACACACACACATACACATACGCATACACACACACACACACACACACACACAAAGAGGAGCACTAATGCTGATACGGCAAACATAGCATTTTTTCTGCTATAAGAGCTAAGAAAAATAACAATAATCAAAATTGTTTATATTCACCCTTCCAAGAATTTTTTTGTTTTGATTTCGCCGACGTCGCGACGAGTGTCATCGTCCATCGCTTCCGCCTCGCCGACCAAGCATGTGCTTTCTTTCGGGTATAACAAAGCAAGTGTCGCGTCATCGCTTTTGGAAGCCAAAGCAAAGGCGGAACGGAACAGCCGGCAAAAGGAAAACCCCTCGCTCTCGCGGTTTCTGAACCACCACAATGCTTATTTGTGTAGATTAGATGTTCGGTTTCGTCTGCGAAGCACGAAGCAGCAGCAGCAGTAACCGATGCCAAAGCCTGTCTTGATTTTACCAATTTACTCCTTATTTTCCTCGACCTCCCCGTTGCCCTCCCCCCCCCCCCCACCACCACCACAACGAGCGAGCAGCCGCGCCTTCAAAGTCACGAAGGGTGCCTCTGATTATGTGTGACCTCCTCGTGAAGCCCGGCAAGTTTGAGGGAGAAAGGAGGAGACGGAGAGGGAGAAAGAGATAGAGAAAGACAGCAGCAGGCAGAATGAGAGAGCGTTAAGGTGTGAGAGAGACGGCTGCACTTCCTTCAGTTGTGCGCATCGTGCTGGGCCGGGCCGGGCCGAGCCGAACCGGGCGCGCCGATATCCTCTCCGGCCGGGGCTCGAGGCAGCCGCCGGCAGCCGCTGACTTATCATGCGTCCTTGCCATGTTTTTGGAAGAAAAACGCCTTTATCATTTCCACCCCCTGGTGCTGGTCTGGTGCGGCCAGCGGCGCGCGGGCATCGCGTAACGCGATTTGCATAACGAAGCATAACGGAGAATGGCAGGAATGAGGGGGGAAAAAAATGGGTGAGCTGAACTATGGAAAAGCAGGGGGCGGGACTGATTACCACGCTTGGTTTCTTCCGCGCGACCAGAAGTGTCCCGTCTCTCTTAAAAGCCACTTTTACGTGACTATTGGAAGAGGTTCTGTAACGGATTGCGCCCACTTCCCTTCCCGCTCATAGTCAGATGACTGTAGTCCGGTTTAAGGAGAAGGAGAGGGGGGGGGGGGAGAGAAAAAATAAGCTGCCCAAGGGCAGCATCAAAAATTCCCACTAAAATTAAGAAACGTTGTTGATATTTAAAAATATAAACAAATAAATAAAATAAACAAATGAAAAATTGACAAAGAACTTGATTGTTTCTTTTACGTGACGCCCCCCACTTTCGTTATGACAAAAATAACACCTACAGGTACGGAAACCTAAAGCGCTCTGTATTTTATCCCGGAGTTATAGCGTCTTTCCCGAATTTCTGGCCTGTGAATGTATTTCTGGCTGCCTATGGTCAGACACATTTCGGCCCTCTCCCTTCTTTCACCACACAATAAACCACATTATGTCTGCGGGGAGTGGGAGGAGGACGGGGCGTGTGGGGCGGCGAGCACGTGCCACGTGGTGTGCCGTGCGCGGTGACGTTGCAACCGACCGATTGCGAGTGCGTTATGTTATGCCCAGCTGATTCTGCGCGCGAGACCGGCCGGACCGGGACCGGGCCATGTGGAGCTGCTGGAGGGGGACCACTGGGGACCACTTACTGGAGCAGCTGCCGCCCCACGTGACACAGGTGTCCGCCCGTCACGGCGCCGTCACGCGTCACGCTCCCGGGCGCGCGACGGTATGACATGTCTGCGGCGGGATTGTGGCCCGCATTAGACGCTCCGCGCCCGGGCATCGTAAAGGTCAAGGGCGGCACGCACAGCTGAGTGTCTCGCGAGGTGGGGCGAGGCGGGGCGAGGCGGGGCGGGGCGGGGCGGGGCGGGGCGGGGCGGGGCGGGGCGGGGCGGGGCGGGGCGGGGCGGGGCGCGCGGTGGGGCGGCGGCTCTGGTGACGGTTGGGCTGCTGGGCTGCGGGCCGGTCGGTGCCTCCAGCTTAGACTCTCAGACCGGACCGCTAATCCTTCAGCCGGATAGACATCGTCGCAATAACGCGGCGACCGCGCGGGGTGAAATTTTCGACCGATTCATGAGAGTGCGTCTTTCTCTCCTTTCCTATCCCTCTCCTCTCTCTTTCTCTTTCTGTCTTCCCTCCTCTGACGCGGGAGGGGACTACCCCTACGGTGCAGGTGCAGCACCAGCTGCTGGACGCGCACCGCACCCAGCGCGGGCAGAGCAAGGACGAGGCGGGCAGCGCCGCTGCCGCTTCTCGCTCAGAGATACCTGTTGCACCTGCAGCAGTAGCGCTCCACTAACACCAGAGCAGGCCCGCCCCGCCCCGCCCCGCCCCGCCCCGCCCCGCCCCGCCCCGCCCCGCCCCGCGCCCGCCACGCATGTCTTGTCGCACACCCAGCGGCAGGATCACGCCAAGGTCGCTCCGCTCCAGCGGACGCTAGTCCACCGCCCCGCCCTGCCTCACTCCACCCCGCCCCCGCCCCACCCTGCCTCACCCCGCCACACCCCACAACGCCCCGCCCTGCCCCACCAAGCCCTGCCCCGCGGCCCTGCAGATAAGATAATTCGCGGCGTTGAACACAAAAATGCGCGTGGGGGTCGGAACACGAATGAGCGCGGCCGACGAAATACGTCTCTGGAATCCCAAGAGCGCCAATAATGTCTCGCACACTTCTAAAAGAGTACAGTTTTCGTACAGTTGATCAAATATCGGGTATTTATTTTTGGAAGAATTGCACACAATTTAGGGGGAGCGGAAATTCACACACCCATACACAAGTGTCTGATTTTAGCACCTTCAAATATCGAGTGTTTTGCAAGACACATTAACCAAATTTGGACCGTTAGAACGTTACTGTTAGCCCTTCGACGCTCCATCGCCTACGACTCTGCCGCTCTGGCAAAGCGATTGCGGCTGTCCGTCTGCAGAGCGAATAACTGAACGAGCGATATAGCAGGAATGAGGTCTGTGAGTGAGCTGTGGCGAGGAGGAGGAGGAGGAAAAGTGGGTGCGGCTGGGGGGAGAGGGGGAAGGGGCAGTACCCCACAGAGACCTTGGTCGGGCTACTCTACAATCGCCGTAAACATAACCGGTAATACCCGCACCCGCAACCCGCGCCAGTCAGGCCCAGACCCCAGACCCCGTCCCCGCCCCGCCCGCCACCGTCCCGCTGCTGCAATAGTGAAAGTAACTGAGTCGCATATGCAAGCCAGCAGCGCACCATGCGGGGTCCAAGGAAAGGGGCCGGGCCAGACCAGCCCAGGCCGAGACCCATCGCACCGCCGCCATGGCATCGGTGACGTCAAAGTGGTGGAGTGGCGTGGCGCGGGGCGAGGTGGAGCGGGACGGGCATCGCATCGAGGGCGGTGCGGGGGTGGACAAGAGCCCCGCCGTTGAGTGACCCCGCGCGCGGGGGTGCTGACCGGCCAGGGAGAGATCAATTCGAAAAATCATTGTACGGCCCCCCCAAAGAATTATTTTAAAAATCGAAAAAAAAAGTAAAATCAGGAAGAAAGATACAGAAAAATCACAAAATCAAAAACAAATGAACACACACACAAAAAAAAAAATGAGAAAAATTGAAAAACGTCAGAAACAGGAGGAAAAGATCAAAATTTTTCAAAAAGTCACAAATTTTTTTTCTTATAAATCAAAAGAAAAATCTAAACAAATTATCCAAAAAAATACAAATTTAATTAAGATCTTATTTAAAAAATCATTCTGCACATTTTTGTATGAGTGCTCTCCCTTGGCAGGTACCACGCAAAGAAGCGGCAGCGAAAATAAAATCCTCGTAGACCTGCGTCTTACCCGAGCCTGATGCTCACCCACGCCAAAAGGATGAACGGAGCGGGCGGGGCGGGGTGTGGGGTGGGGCGTTAACTTAGTGAGGCACCGCAGCGTTGTCTGCGTGACGTCACGAGGCGAGACCCACCCAACTGAAGTACAGCGGCGCAGCGGGTCACAAAGGGTTGATTAAAACAGAGCACGCGCAGGATAAATAAACAAAAAAGAGTCTCAATCGAGATCGGGATTGGAAGCGGATGATACGACTGCAAAAGACATTGCAATCTATGGAGGACTATGCGCTTCGTGTGACAGTTGGAGTTTGAAAGAGAATCGTCTGCCCAAAGTCAAGCCATGCGGCTTATGTCATTTTGGACGCAGATCAAATGTGTGCGAGCCAGGCATGCTCTAAATTAAGAATGCGAGCCAGGCATGCAAATGGAGTGTGCCCGACAAACTCTCTTCATATTACTCTATTTATTACTCTATTTAGAGTGTGCTATGTGGTTGACTCCAAAATGAGCTTGCCATGCACACACTTGAGTTCCTAGAGTGTTAAAAGGAGAATATAAATGGGACGAAAGACAAAAGAGAATAAATAACGAGGATTACAAAGGGACGACACGACTGTGTGGCGTGACCAGTAGACGGGGGCTTCGGCCGGGGAAGCGCCTGCGGACTGCAGGGTAGGCCACCCCGCACGACAGTCCTGTCCGTCTCGGTTGCCTACCCCGCGCTCCTCGGGCGCCGAGGTCCCGGGGGCGGGCGAGCGCGGTGCGTGGGGCTGGGGAAGGCGAAGTTCGTCATGCTCTTAGCTTAGAGCCAGGCCAGCAACACGCGCCTCGCCTCGACACGTATCGCGCTTATTCGAATTCACAGACAGCCCTACGCTGCGTCACAGCAGTACAGCGCAGCGGCGCGCGCGGGAGGGAGCGAGCAGCGAGCCGCAGGCCGCAGGCATGGCTCAGCCGGGCTCAGCAGGTGTTTATTTTTATTTTCCTCCACGTCTGGCGTGCTGTGCAGGGTGCGGGCGCTGCTAACGCGCACACCTCAATTTTCGGGGAAATGGAAAGAATCACCACGAAACAATACATTGAGGCTTTGGTACTGTACTTTAAATTTGCTATAATAGTACTTGCGCCGAAGTCTGGGAAAGATTGCATACCGTTCATTTTCTGCATATATTTTATGCCTTGTTTTTCTACTTTTTTTCTCCCCTTAAAGGGGATAGGGGCGACACTGGTAGGGGTGACACCACAAGAGGAAAGAGAGTGAGACACAAAAGAAGGTCAGGAGTCAGGGCGGGGCGGCTGAGCCGCACAGCCGAGACTTGAGGTCTAAGATCTTGACGCGGTTCTAGGCCAGCAGGGGGCTCGCTCGGCCTGGCTCCAGCACGTGAGGTCCGCGCGCTGGTGCCGGGAGCTCTAGGCCAGGAGGGCACTTTTCTTCTGCAGCTTCCCCGGCTCAAGTCCTGGAAGGGGAGGAGGGGAGGGGGAAGGGTCACAGGCGGCTGCTATCAGTTACCGTGACGGGGACATCGTCGCCGAGAAGAAGTAGCAGAAGAAAAAGAAGGAGGGGTGGGGCGGGCGCGGTGACGCAAGCACCGCGTGCCCTTCAGGCGGGTCTCGCCTTGCCTCGCCTCACCTCGCCCTCGCCCGCGAAAAAGAAATGAGCCGAGAGATCAGATCCAAAAGTGAAAAACCTGATATCGCGATGCTGCTTCACTTTCACGGTGACCTGTACCTCAATTCATTCAGAGCAACGTCCCCTCCCCTCCGCGGAGTTGACACACTTCTTCTGCCCGGTAGAGGCGGCATCTGCTGCAGCGCTTGACGATGCGCGCGCCTCGGATGCATGTAATTTGCCCTCGCAAGTACTTTGCACTTTCAATTACCAATCCCTCTGGTGCTTTGCAAGACCCCAGGCGCCTCGCCACGCCACGCTACGGCACGGAACCCAACTCTTTTCTTCCCGACACTCGAGCCCGGGCCGCGCTACGCTATGCGACGGGACGCGCGGCGGGGCGGGGCGGGGCGGGGCGGGGCGGGGCGGGGCATGGTGGGACGGGGCGGGACTGCGCGGGATTGCAGCAGCCGCCGGCGCAAAGGCGTTTAAACGTTTTGTAATCAGGAGTAGCGGCGTGCGGGCCGTGCGGTCTCAAAAGTAAACACACCGACGAAGGTTGTCATAATTATTTTTTTTATTTTATTTTATGTAACATTAGAGCTTCTTGACGCGGCGCGCCCGTACTTCCTCATTCCGCATGACCAGGCAGGCAGCGCCAGGCAGCGCCAGGGGCACCGGCAGTCAAAGTCCCCGCCCGCTGGCCACTGGCCCCGCACCGGGCTTGAGCAGCAGGGGTCGCGCGTTGCTCGGCTAAACAAGAGGATTTTTTTATCTGCCCCCACCCTACAGTATCCCTCGCGCCATTTCCCCTTCCTCACCGATCAGCGAAAGTTCAACAGCAGCAGCTGCAGCCGCGCGCCGCTCGACGGCGCTTATCACCGGCGTGCGCGAGCCAGCTGCGCACCTGCCACTGCAGATTCCCCCACAGCTGCCCCCACGGGGGGAAACAAATCCGCATTTAGCAGTACACATTTTGTGAATTTGAAAATTTCGTATTTTTTTGTAAATTTTTATATTTATTTTTTGTGAATTTGCTGTTGAATTTTACCAATTGTTCAATGAATTTTCCTGAATTTTGTGAAATTTTTGTAAATTTTTATAAATTATTCAATTTTTTTCTTCTGAATTTTCATGACTTTTGAGGTGTACAAAATTTTCTGGGTTGTTTCCCGTGTTTCCCCCTCTCCGCAGACTGCCTGCAGGGCACGAGGCGTCCACCAGGCGCGGTGTCCAAAACACCGCTGACCAAGCCCTGCAAAGTTAAGCGCAACGCGAGCCGCCACATCGCGGCGGTCGCGAATCGCGCGCCGCCCGCCCCGCTCCTGGCCGCGGAAACTCGAACCTCTCGCCCCGCCCCGCCCCAAACCCACGCGGGGAGGTGTCCCATGGCCCGGGCAGGTCAGGTCCCACACTGCACCGCGCAGCCGCAGACAGCGCAGCCCGCCTTTCGCATGCAGTTTCGCCGATTTACGATAGAGGGGTCGCCTTATCACGAGCGAAAGGCCGCAGAGACCCCTCGCGACCGCGCCGCCACAGCGCGAGCGGCCCCAAACCGGCTCCCCGCACAAACAGCTCACTGGAAATCCAACAAGAGTGTGGAATGTCGTTCACTTGCTAGGTGTGTGAGTCTTCTTTTGCACACTTGACACTGTGAAAAATAACTTTGTAGATTTACGATATATTTTGTAAACGAGGACTTGCGAAAAATGTTGTAAATTTACGACAACCCACTCTTGCTCGTATTTGAATTTCAAGTTGATAGGTAGTGCTTTTAATTTTACAATTTAAAATTGTAATTTTGCTACTTCGCTTCGTGGAAAATTTTCGCGGTAATCTACGATAAATTTTCATAGTGAACCACGCAAGATGAAAATTTCTCCAACGAATAAATAACTTTAACAGTCATAACCTTGCATTTCAGCACGGACATGCGAACCGCTGCCTGCGGGCGAGACACGGTGAGAGCAGGGTAGGGGAGGAGAGCAGTAGCAGATGCAGCGAGGACGATGGTAGCAGATAGCGTCCAAAAACTAGGCGGCCGCGACTACAAGGACGCAGCACATCGCAATAACCGGAGCGCTCACAATTTCATCTGCTCGTGATATTGTGCGGCCCACATACCGGACAGGACAGACGGACGAGCTCGGTTAGGCCCGGATATCCTCTTCAAATGATCATTGAGATCGGAGGAAAATGAAACGCCCCCCATCTTTCTACCTTTTTCGGAGAGAGATTTTTCTCATAAAACTCTTCCTTTCCTGACGGCTGGATTTGATTAACTCGTACGGTTAGAGCGACAGTTTAAAAATCCTACTCTTTTTGAGTGATGATTAGCGAACCTCGCTTCTTTTCATTGAAAATGAAAACTCTTCCTTTCCTGACGGCTGGATTTGATTTTCTCGTACGGTTAGAGCGACAGTTTAAAAATCCTACTCCTTTTGAGTGATGATTAGCGAACCTCGCTTCTTTTCATTGAAAATGGTAATGTTGATTTCACTGGATTTTTGACATACTCAACAAGAGCGAGATTCCCGTATTATCACGGGCACAAATCTCGCTCCCCCCAGATTGGAACAGATGCCGCCCCTGCCTGCATGGGCGGCTCATGCCCGTCCTGATCCCAACCTTGTTCCTGCTCCAAGCTAAACACTATACACCTCTCCGGCTCGCACACCGCTACTGCTGCGGTGAGCGAGTAATAACACTTCAAGCTTTATTTATTTCATTTTCCGTTTTCCATATTCTGCTGCTGGGCTTGTGCCAGTCGCCGCAGCAGCCGCGCCGCCGCGGTCAGTCAGTCCTGCCGGCCGCGAGACTCGACGTGAGCAGCACGCCTCGCCCCGTAGCGAAATGGGTCTGGTGTGCTGAGGCACGCCACGCCACGCCACGCCACGCCACGGTGTTAAAAACAGACAAGTGACGCGGCCAAACTCGCAATTACCTGCCCGGCCCGGCCCGGCCCGGCCCGGGTGATGGTACGGCACGGCGAGGCGCTGCGCGTCCGACCGTGAAGAGTGTCCGGCTGGTCCGGCTGGCCCGGCTCGTCCCGGCTCGACAGCGCCACCAGCACACCGGCAGCAGCCCCGGGCCCGGGGAGGAGAGGAGAGGGGATCCGGATCCCACTCCATCCCGCCGACACACAAGTAGTAAGGTACGGGGGAGGAAGAGGGGAAGGGGACAGTCGTACACTGTTAAAAATTTTGTTGTAAATTTTTCAGGAAAATTATGGGTGAGTTTGTCAGCAATTCCTGTTCTAAAACAGGAATAACTGCGAATTTCAAACAGTGGGGAATAAATCTCAGAAACGTTTTTTTTTTTCGTCGAAATGTAGTGACTTCTTTTTGCACTTATACCTCTTTTCTGATACTCTCTTAAATTCTTACAAAGAAAATGATTGTATTACAAAGAATTCTGTGCAATTGTAATACAAGGCCATTTTTTTTTGTAAGAAACAAAAATCTTTGCAATACAAAGAAAATTTTTTGCAAAAGAATGAAATTGCCTGTATGTTACGGTTACACAAAATTCTTTGTAGAAGATTTAGAGGGTAGTATTACAAAATTGTTGTTTTCGAACAGTACGGGTTGCTAGCAAAATTAACAACGATCTTCCTGTAAAGCGCCTGCACGCACATTGATATTCATTATTCAGTGTTCTTTCTAGTGTTCTTTGAGAGTGCTGGTCAAATAATCCGTATTTAGTAAATTTCTGACGGATAACAGTAAAGCTGTTCAGAAACAGGATTCCCGTAAACCAGATGGTCGTCAGGCAACATCTATGTCTAACAGGACATCGTGATATTTTAATGAGAGCAAAGAGAAAAATATGTAGAATAATAATTTGTTAAATTATAAATAAAAATATATTGGTTTTTTTTTTAAGTAAGTAGTAACGCGCCATGTCTTCTGGTTTCCGCGCGGCATTAACTGCATCACTGCATGACGCGCGCGTGATACCATTTCCTCGATCTAATCTTCCACGGCGGCGGCGGCGCGACTCCAAACCCCAACAACCTTATTCTGCTACGGGCTCGCGTCGCACGCGCTGCACTTGAGCGATATCACGTGCAGTTTGCTTTCAAAAATGAAAAAAATATATAAAAGAAATATTTAAAAAAAAAGGGGGGGGGCGGAAAAGGGAGGGAGAGGTAGAAAAATGCAATAAGTTGGCACGCCGGCGCGTGTATGCGCCTAGCGCCACCTAGCGCTACCGGCCCCGACCCACTTGCACCGATCTGCACACAGGAGTCAGTCGCGCTCGGTCCGATCCCCGCAGAAACGCGGAGCACTCGTTTTTCATAAGAGGCGCCATGACAAAAAAAAAAAATGTTACTCCATCACGCTAACTGGATTTGTAGCTTTCATTTGCACAAAGTTAAACCTACGCTTACTTGTACAAATTTATGCACAAACTTGCACCTTTTTAAGCAAATATATGCACGAAAAAGTACATTTCTTTGCAAAAATTCCTGCGAAACGAATTGTATGTTTAACTTTGTGCGAAGGTTTGCACCGAAACCTTCAAATACAGTTAGCGTGTAGCAGAAAAACTTGAGTTAAGAGGTAAAGGGCACATCTCTCGCGGGAGCTGGCTACGAGTGTGTGCTTTCTCCGTGGGGACGGGACGGGGCGGGACTCGGCACCATAATCAATACGTCATCCAGGCGACCCCCGGACCCATCGAGGCGGCGCCAGGACCGCCGCCGCGGCTTCCCCGAGCTGGCCCGGGCCGAAAACAACAACTCTATCTTTTTTCGATAGGGGGATGGGATCACTCATACAAAATGTGTACAATAATTTTTTTGACCTTTGATTTTATTTGATTGATTTGATTCTTTATTTACTTCTTTTGATTTTTCAAGGAAAATTTCTGTTACTTTTCGATAAATTCTGATCTTTAATTACATTTTCTGTTCATTTTTTCTCAAGTTTTCGGATTTTTCTATATATTTTTTTCTTGATTTTGTTTTCATTTGTTTTATTTGTTTTGATTTCTGAAATGATGTTTTGGGGGCCGTGGCCGTGCAACGATTTAACGAAGTGACTCCCTCGCTGCTTTTTTGCTGCCATCCACTTGGCCTTATGCGGCGCGTGAACTTGAAAGAGTTAGCGCTCACAAATAAATTGAAATTAAAGCCCAGCCAAAAAGTAAGAGCAGTGAAGTTTGGCGTCGAGCTCTGCTTGAAGTGACCGAGCGTTTGCCGCATACTTTCTTCTCGAGCCGTGCTAGTGAGTAGTGGTTTCGCGTTGACCTCCCCGGCCATGACACCACAAGTGCACAAGTGCTTGCGCTGACACAAGTCATGTCAGGCGCGAGCTGACAGCTAAGCTGACACAGGTGCGCCGTGCGGTGCGGTGCGTCGCGGTCGCGGCGGAGCTGAGCGGCGCAGAGCCTGGCCCCAGCCCAGCCCCGCGGGGTCTACGGCCTTGCGGCTCCCCTTGAGCAACAGACATCGGCTACTCACCCGCCCGAACCCGAACCGACCAGCACGGACGGAGCCCTGCTCCTGCTCATCCATAAGCATGCAGCGCACGACATGAGCAGCACTCGCGCCAAAAGAGACGAGAACCGCCCGCCGAGCAGTCGGCACCGCCCGGCATCGCCATGGGGTGGCGGGCCACGCTGCTGAGCTCCCCATGAAGAATGCGGTATGGGGGCGAGAGGGAGAGAACTCTGAATTTTGATGTATAAATCGTGATTTTTGGTAAATTTTCGTAAAGTCTTGCAAATTTTCGTAAATTGTTGTAAATTTCTCAGAATTTTTTTGCTTAAAATTTCCTAAATTTTCATGAATTTTTCAGAATTTTCCTAAATTTCGAGGTGTACAAAAATGTCAGATTTGTTTCCCCCTCGGTGTGGGGTAGGGTGGGAGCGGGGGTGGAGTAGGAGCCGAGGGGTAGAGGGACAAAAACCCTCTCGGGGGTGTCCGTGTAGGCGCGAAGGGGCGGGGTGGGGCGAGGCGGGGCGGGGTGTACCGTGGGCGGGGCGCGCAGACAGCGCTTCGCACCGACACACTACCAAGGAACACGCAGCCCGGCCTGACGAGGCGGGGCGGGGGCGGGGCGGGGGCGGGGCGGGGGCGGGGCGGGGGCGGGGCGGGGGCGGGGAGGCAAGTAAGGCAGCCAACGAGGCCAACACTGTTACTCGCACAGCTCGGCTCGCAAACAGCTGCCACATCACTGTACTTGCCCTGTCATTACAGAAGTGGCATGCGCTGTCACAAAGCAACGCGTCACTCAATTTCATTCGCTGTTTTTTTTTTTCGATTGTGGAGGGGAGAAACATTTATATTATTTCATCTGTCGTAAAAGAACGAGCGCCAAGTGTTATAGGGTCACCTGAGCGAGCCAGCGCGCATCAAGGAGGCTCCCGTCTACGATAAAGGCGTCACGTTCATGAGTAAGGTGGCGCCCGACATGTGTCTGCTAGTTGAGTGTCGTCTATAAGGTCACGCCTCAACTGCACCACCACCTCTCCTTCTCTCCACCTCCCACCTATCTCTTGCTCTGCAGCGGGCACTTTAACAGCGCGGGCAAGCTCTTTCGTCGTGCAAAATGAATCTGGGCGAAATGGTAGAACACGCCGAATACATAATCCGAGAATGAGGTCGTCTCGTCCATATCGCTTCGTTAGCGAACGTTAGAATGGGGTGGGGCGAGGCGGCGCGGAACGGAGGGTTTGAGGGTCGATCAGAATATCGGGAATTTAAAATCATCCCTAACACCACCGTCTTTTTTTTTTTGTGCAGCAAGCCGTTATTCTTTTGTCATCGACCACACTGATGGCCTTCTGCAGTTGGGCGCTCCCCCGCCCCCCCACACACACACACACAGGCTGCTGCAAGGCGACTGAAACACCAACACACGCACTCACGTGCGCACGCGTCCACACACACACACGCACACAGACATAGGGGGCGCGCGCGCACGAGGCTGTGCACCGCTAGTTGGCGCGAAAGGTCTCAGCACCGTCAGTCGGCGAAAATTACGCGTGCAGATCTCGTTTCCGAAATGCTGCAACATTCTGCTTCACTGATGGCCTATGGCAGGGCCAGGCCAGGCCAGCTGGACGGCTCATATGGGAAATACATGTATCATCGCCAACCAGCCCAAGCCGTGGAGGAAAGCGAGGCGAGGCGAAGGAAAGGATGCGTCCGTGAGAGCGAGAGGGGGGTGGGGGAGAGGGTGATAGGACTCCACCTGCATAAGCGTTTGCCTTAATCCTCGATGGAATAGGACTTCCCTGTCGAGAACCTGTCGTTTGAAAACGGTGCACCGGACAGGGGAGTGGACGGGTGGGACGGGGAGCGGGGCAGGGACGGCGGTTGTCTTCCTCAGCCCGAGACCAGGACCGAGGGGGGAACAACTAAATTTCCGTACAACTCAAAAATCAAGAATTTTCGGGATATTTTTTTTATCAGAAAAATTCAGGGAAGTTTAAAGCAAAAATGAAAGAGAAAAAATCGTCAAAAGTTGAGCAAATCCAGAAATTTTAAGGAAATTTCACAATTGTGCTTTACAAATTGTTGAAATGTTCAAACCCCTCGACCAGGGCAGACACGGCCGAGCTGGCCGCTGCTCTGCCTTTCCCCGGCTGTCGCCGTCAAGGCGCACGGACGCGGCAAGTGCAAGCTGTGCAGGCAGGCGCAGTAAGAGATGCAAGCAATAAGGGACCGCGGGGACCAGCAGGCCGAGCCGAACTGATCGGAACGGAACCGGGTGAGCGGGATTCGGTTCAGTCCAAAACTTACGCAACCTCGGGCGGCGGGCCTGGCCTGGCCTGGCCTGGCCTCGCTGCGCCGGGCTGGGCTGGGCTGGGAGCTGGGACCGACCGACCGGACGGTACGTAAGTACATCGGCCAGCAGGGCGGCCGGCAATGTCCCGCCCCGCCCCGCCCCGCCCCGCCCCGCCCCGCCCCGCCCCGCCCCGCCCCGCCCCGCCCCGTTCAGCTGTCACACGTTGCGCAGCACAGCGCGGCGTTCCCATCCCAGGGCGCCAGCAGCAGCCCCATGAACCTTAGACCTAAAACTTAACGGCCGAGTAAAAGCAAACTGCGCCGCCCCCGAAACATTGATGTGCGCGGGCGCTGGAGACGAGGAGCCGGCAAAAGCGGAGGGGAGGGGGCGGGACGAGCTTGTCGAGGATGCTTTCCCATGTTAACGCTCCCATGAGGTCCTTGTGCCGGGGCGGGGTGGGGTGCGGTAGGGTGGGGTGGGGCGGGGCACCGACGCAGCTGGACGCAGCTCATCGCCTGTCCGGGGCACTGAGCTCCGCACCGCCCGGAGCTGTAGCAATTTCCTGCGCTTCGGTGGAGGCGGCGTTGCGCTCGATTCACATGCATGTGCTCGGCCCAGCCCGGCCCGGCCCGGCCCGATGGGTCCTTCACAATAAATTCAAGCGTACATCAATTTTTCTATTTTTTCGTGATTATTTTTGATTTTTGCAGATTTTTTCCTAGAGCTTTCTAAGGTTTTTTCCCCTGACTTTTTACTGATTGTATTTTAGGATTTACGCACTGGTTTTGAGAGAGAAGGATTCCTCGGCCCGCCCAGCGGGCACAGGACTGGGAGAGAGAGAGGAGGAGTTGAAGTGGAGTCGATGGGGCTCATCAAAAAGATTTCAAATCTCCCGCTGCTCCGCTAGCTACACCTGTTCATGTGCAGCGCAGCCATAGCTCAGCTATCGTGGAACCTCCGCACCGCACTGCATGCTGCTGGATTGGCAAACACACGCGACGACGCACCCGACGCACAAGCCTGGCGCGGGTGTGGCGGGGCGGGGCGGGGCGGCGTCGCTGGCGGCGTCTCGGCGGGGTGAGGTGGGGTGGGGAGGGGTGTGGCGGGGCGTTCTCTCCTCCCGGAAGAGTTCGGCCCGGCAGGCGCTCCACGCCCGCCCCGCCCGCACGCCCTCCTGGCCTTGGCTCTACTTTTCTCCTCGCACTCCCAGCCGCCAACCGAGCAGCGGCGCCCCGCCCTGAACCAGGCCTGGCCTGGCCAGCAGGGTGATTCCAAACACCACCGTTTTATAGTGCCCTCTCTCTCGCTCCCTATGTCCATGCCCCGTGAGAGCGACAAGGAGAGAGCGATGAAACCAGTGTGCGGAATCACCCTACTGGCCCTGGCCAGCAACCGCACCACCCTTGCGAGTACACCGCACCGCTCGCACGGGTGCGGGCGGCTGGCCTACGCGCCAGGGGCTCGGGTGCACGGCGCAGAGCATATGGTGGGCGGTACGCGGTACATCAGCAGAGCGATTCCGCATTGAGCGCACTCGTAAGCCCACTCCTTGGGTGCGAGAGAGAGAGACAGAGCGCTCTCGTACGCTCGGCAGACTCCATGCGAGGGCGAGAGAGATAGGTCGAGCACCGGATTCGCTCTGCGGTGTGAGCTTTCATCCCCGCCGCCACCCTCACAAGCTCCTCGCCTTCCACCCCCCGCGGCCCACGCGCGCTCGGCCCGCCCCCATAACCGTGGCGGTGCAGGTGTACTGCGCGGCTCCTACCCGCAACGGACTGGGACGGGGAGAGGCAAGCGTGAGGGGCTGCTCTCCTCTCCGCGCGCTCTCCACTCTGCTCTCCACTCGGCACCACAACCCGCTCGCGTTCTCCCGGCCCGGCCCGGCCGCTCACTTTGCGACATGAAACTCGTTCCAGGAGCCGTTTGACCTATTAAAGCGGTTCGCGCGAGCGAGTAAGGGGAAAAAAAAGAGGGAAAAAAAAAAACATAGCAAAAGTGAGGCAGCGGGACATTTGGTGCTGAGTCCCACCCTCGGTCCCACCCGACCGGGTGCAGCATAGGCAGCAAGCCTACGAGAGGAGAACGACCGAGCCAGCTGCAGGGCAGCTGCAGGTGGTGGCGGTGCCAGCTGCCGCATCCCGCCCAACGCCGCCCCCGAGGGGTCCATCACTCGGTTTAGGAGCGTACACACGATTACCGATTAGTAGTGATTACTTACAGTTCTCGGTAAAGTTTTGGAAGAAAAGATGAATTTTTGTAAATTTTTGCATATTTCAGTGAAGGAAAAGCCAAAACGGCACGAAAAACGACGAAAAGAGGAGTTTCGGGAACAAAATTACCAGTGGGTTTTCGACAAGACATACACAGGATTACCAGAGTGGTGGACCCCTCAGCCGCCCCGGCCCGCCCCACCCCGCCCCACCGCTTCTGGCTGGACCACGTCGTACGGCGCGGGGGAGTGGAGAGCACGATACGACGCGAGCCTCTTTCCCTCCCCGCCCCGCCACCGCGCCGGTCGGGTCGGACCGCCCTGATCCAGATTCCAGGCGGAGCAGTCGAGCCAATAAGCCGTGGCGGGAGCAGGGACCAGGAGCCCCTGTGCCGTGCCGACACGCAACCAGGCAGGGGCGGGGCGGGGCGGGGCGGGGCGGGGCGGGGCGGGGCGGGGCGGGGCGGGGCGGGGCGGGGCGGGGCGGGGCGGGGGCGGGGCGGGGCGGGGCGGGGCGGGGCGGGGCGGGGCGGGGCGGGGCGGGGCGGGGCGGGGCGGGGCGGGGCGGGGCGGGGCGGGGCGGGGCGGGGCGGGGCGGGGCGGGGCGGGGCGGGGCGGGGCGGGGCGGGGCGGGGCGGGGCGGGGCGGGGCGGGGCGGGGCGGGGCGGGGCGGGGCGGGGCGTCAGTCACACTTTACACTGCAGTCCCGTCCCGTCGCGCCGCATCGGTCCTTTCACTTTTCCTCCGCGGAGCTCAGAAAAGAGGATGAGTCGCACGCCGCAGCCGCCACACTCAGAGGTCAATACCACCAAATTACACAACCACACAACCACACACACACACACACACACACACACACGTCATAGCAGCGTGAAATATCACGACGCTATTGTGTCCCCCATCCCGTCCTGTCCCGCACGGCGGCACCCTCGGTCCCCTAATCCCCCCTGCGTACCTGTGACGTGAGTTACAAAACAAGCACCCGCAGCAGGAGCAGCAGCAGGAGAAGCAGCAGGAGCAGCAGCAGGAGAAGCAGCAGGAGCAGCAGCAGGAGCAGCAGCAGGAGCAGCAGCAGCAGCAGCAGCAGCAGCAGCAGCAGCGTCGGTACGATTCATGCCGGATGAAGCTGTCAATACCCCGCGCCCTCCCCGCCCGGGTACTTCACCAAGTGAAGTGGACATTGTCAAGCATGGCGCGCCATGGCGTGCCGTGTCGGCCTTTTCCTCTCACTCGGCACAGGCGACGCGTCCAGCGATACCCGCGCCGCGCTGCCGCGCTCGAGAGTCCTCCTCCTATAAGTACTCGTGCGTGTCGGGGAGTACCGCGCAGTTTATCGTGCGACCGCAACCCACCCGCGGCCCGCGCCGCGCGACAAAACAACGCCGCGGGCGCGGGCCCGGCGCGGACGCGGCGAGGCTCACAGCGTTCCCACAGCATCCTCCTCTGGGCCACGCTGCTCCGCGCGACTCCATACTGGAGAAATCTTAGGCACCCCCACTGTCCCTAAATATCGCAGAAGAAAAGAAAGAAGAAATCGAAGAGAGCGGGAAAGATTTGAGCCCTACCCTTGGACAATCCGACAGTGCGAGCCGCGGATAGAGTGTAAGCTCCTTGATGCTCGCCGATGTGCCAGCCGCCACGCGCCCCTACACTCAACCGGGAATATGACCGCAGACTTACACTGTATAAACCTTGCGAACAATCGTTGCAAAGAAATTGGATGCTTCACATTGCGCAGATAAAGTTCGTATTACAAACAAAATAGTTCGCAGCGCTTACAAACTTTTTACGCCTTACAAACTAAATAGTTTGTAAGTTGCGAAGAAATTCTTTGCAATTGCGAAGCAGCCAAATACTTCGCAGCTTACAAACTATTTTGTTTGTAATACGAACTTTTTCTTCGTAAGGTTTTAACAGTGTAGGCGAGCAGAAATATGGACGAAATTCCGCAGAATTATGAACATTTGATACATAAATAGTGTAATTTTTAATGTTTTTTAAAAAACAATATACATGCAAAAATAATTATTTTTTTCAAAAAAAATTATGTTGAACAAAGTTGATACCTAAAATAACGTCTCGTAGTTTCGCACGGAATTTGTCCGTGACACTGCATGTATGCAAGTCTGCCCATATGTGACACGTCCGGAAAAGTACCGGACTGCGGCCAGCCCAGCGTCACAAGGAGGCGCGCGGCGCAGAGAGGGAAAACCTCCTGGGGGCGCGCGACACACCGCGCTCAAGTACACCTCCCGCCACTCCACCGCAACAGGAGAAAAAGGACAAGACGAAAACAAGCAAGGTCGCCAAAAAGGAGGCGAGCAGGAAGGAAAAAAAAAAAGAGAGAGAAAAAAAAGGAACACACACAGCATGAGGCCCCTGGCCGGGCGCAGTGCCGAGGAATGCTGTGTGTTCGTATGGGCCGGCTCACGGCCACGGAGCATCATCCCGTGCACACTACACTATGGTGTACACCCTCCCCTCGCCTCGCGGGAGAGGCACGGGAGGGGAGGGGAGGGGGAGAGAGGGAGGGAGGGAGACGGAAAGAGAGACGGAGAGGTAACGATGATGCCTCAGAGCCGCGCGGCGCGGCGAGCCTCGGGGGGAACACGTGCCCCACGTGACGAGGCGAGGAGGGGTGGGGACCACGGGCCAGGCCGGGTCAGTCTACTCATTTCACTTTCGCGAGCTCCACCACCGTGCGCCCCGCCCGCAGCGCACCGCTTAAGGCCACACCTCTATCCATTCTTTCTCCTCTCTTCCCTTGAACCGCGCGCATTTCGCCAATAAGCGCATTGGCAAACAGTCTGCGCCGCCCCACCCCGCCCCGCCCCGCCCTGCCCGGCCTGCCAATCTCGAGTTTGAGATCACCAGCCAGCAGCACGCCAAAAGGCCCCTCCCCGCCCCGCCCCGCCCTGCCCCTACCCTCCCCCCGGCCAGCAGGGGCCCGGCGCGGCGCTGGTCCACCCTGACGTAACACACGTTGCGGCCGGCCAGCCCGGCGCTATTCGCAGCCGCCGTCGTGCAAATAACCGAAGCATTAAGCCACTTTACGCGCACATACGACCGAGGGACGAGGGACCGCGAGCTACTACGCCCGACCAGAGCCGCGCCGCGCATCGCGACCGTATCGCTGGACACGCGCGCCAATTATTGAGGCCGCCGAGCCGAGTAGCGCGCGAGAGAGACAAAAGAGAATACAAATAGGGATACGGTGGCGTGCATATGACCGCCGAGGCGGAGGGGGAGCGGGGGGGCGAGTCTAGCGCGGCGGTAGCCACAATAGGGTTTGTCGGCCTGTCACTCGCACGTCCTAGCCCCTCGGTCCTGGATCCGGGATAAAAGGACAACGCCCCGGCCACCGTGAATAAAATGGGAGCCGCTCTCCGCGCGGGAGAGGGAAACAAGTGCACCACCGCGGGCGGGGCGGGGTGGCGCCCGGGACCCGTAACGCTGCGGTGCGGAGCTCAATGGAGCCGCCGGGGCCGGACTGCACACCCCTTTGTGCACAGCCCAGGCGGGGCGGGGAGGGGCAGGGCGAAGCGGACCGCGTACTATGTAGTCACGTTGCACGGACACGGAGAGGTCAGTCGTAATCGCCGCCTGTCCTGTCCGCCCCCGTCCCGTCCCGCGCCCACTCGACAAACGTATCTAGCGCGTCGTGTAATGTAACCGCGCCACACAGCACCGCAGCACATGCCCGCTTTATTTCACTTTATTTTCGGCGTGTACATAAAGCGATGCCTAGCTAGCTGGCCACTGGAGTACTTGGCCGCTGCTGGCACGCCCGTGGCGCGGCCCGGGCGGCGCCGCCGTGCGTCCTTGCCTCGCCCGGCCAGAGTGTTTCATCACGACAGTCCAGCGCCACGCCGCGCCACGCCCCGCCATTCCAAACCAGCCTGATGCATTAACCTGGAAAACGACATCGAGACATGTGTTCGGCGCAAAGCGGGAGAGAGGGTGGCGAGTGACGGCGGCGGGAGGGCTGGGCGCGGGCCGCCCCGACAGCACACACACACACACACACACACACATTCACCTGTACGCATGCTCTCCAGGTTCACGGCTTCTCTCTGGACGCCCCCCCCCCTCCCCCCGTAGGGAGGTGCGGATTAGCGCAGAATGTTGGTTCTGGCTGACCGACAGTGTAGTTAGCAGCTGCAGGTGCTTTGTGGGCGTGGCGTGGCGGAGCGGAGCGGCGCCCATTAGTCCCGCTCCTGCTCGGAGAGACCCTGATCAGGTGCAGCTGCGGGTCGGGTGCGGCCCGCGTACGGACAGAGCTCAGCAGTAAAGCGCGCCAGGGCGTCTCTCTGCGTCTCTCCCTTGGTCTCTCCCTACCCACTCCGAACCGGACCGGACGTACACGAAAGAAGAAAATAATAATTAAAAATGCCATGGATGAGTCGGGGCCTGTCCCTGCTCCGCCCTTCCACTCCGCGCCGCGCCCAGGGATTACGGCCTGGAACTTCCATCCGTCATGATATATTTAGGGACCAATGTCAGCCGCGATCGCGGATTATCCGCCCGTCGGGCATAATCCCTAATGGGACCCAACGGGCTGGAATATCATTTTCGGTGTCGCTGGACGCCAAGTTCCGTTGGCGGCCGCACTGCCCGCCCCCCCCTCCCCGGCCCCCTAAAATCCCCTTTCTGTACGGGCGCCATGCCAGCTCGCGGCCAACGGATTCCCCAGCGCGCTGTGCGAAAGCGAGACTGTACCGGACGACATGCCCCCATCCAAACGCGCTTGTCATCCCCTGAGCATCACTTTCAATAAGGTGTTCATTCCATACTGTCACCCACGTGCCCTTCCGGGCCCGACCGGGGGCCGCCAGGCATCTCTCCTGACCACAGCCAAAAGCCACTGCCCCGCCCCGCCCCGCCCCGCCGACGGGTCCCACCAACCCCGACACAAAAAGCAGGCAGCCAGTTTTTGCTCTGCCGTCACCCAAACCGGATCCCTCGCCGGAAGAGAGGGTTGATCGTTCGGATAAGCAATCCGCAGTCCACCCACCCATTGCCACATAACGCAAACCGAAGCGTCATTATGTGTTACAGAGTTACACGCGTGGACAACATATAGTTTTTTTTTTCTCTCTCTTTCTTTTTTTTCCCCCTCTGAAACCCCGAAACTTGCTTTTGTGGTTGGGGCGGGTTTGTCGGCCGTCACGAGGCGCCGCGGTCCGGCCGCCTGACCGGCTCCTCTCGCAGAAGTGGCAATGCTTTCTTTTTTTACCATCTATTTTTTTTTACTGCTAGTCGGGTCGCCAGGTTAAAGGGGAATCGAACCGGCCATCATACCAGGACAGCTGCTCAGCTGCTGGTCAGAGAGCGTGAGGTCAGGCCGAGTCCACTTGCAGAGACCAGCCGGAGGCTGGGCCTCAGGTTACCCTTTTCCTCTCCCTCTCTCGCCTGACGCTACACGCATGCTTTCAAGTAGTACCTTAGGCTGGTCTCACTCTACCCGCCACTACCCCACACTACGACCCTCACAACTCCGACCCCGACCCCCTTTGGTGCTCGGCTTGTTTACTTTTGCGCGTCCACTGCCACTGACACCGTGAATACGCGGGCAGCGCACTTTGGCCGCGTACTGGCAACGGCGGCCGGACTTTCTGTTATCACACTCATACAGTGTTGGCATGGAATAGAGGACCTGTCCCTTGTACATAGAAGAACAAGAAATCCGGAAGTGCCCTTTTATTTTCGACGGCAAAAGGGGCAAATTGCTTTTCGCGGTCAGTGGATTTTGGTAAATTAGTACGGAATATAGCTAGAAAGTTTGCTTGAAAATTCGCGGTACAAGCAAAGATTGCATGGCCACTTCCGGAGTTCTTCTTGTTCTTCTGATTTGTACGGGACTGGTTGTGTCTATTGCACGCGACGGGACCACCGGGGTCAGATGCGCACCAAGGAGGGCTCTCCGGGCCGGGAGCGGAGCGGGGGAGGGGCAGACAGCACAGAACTGCCGGGTGACTCCGCACAGTAGTTTCGTCTCTCTGTCCCTGTCGCTCTCATGGGGGACGGCCATAAGGAGCGAGAGAGAGGACACAACAGAACGCTGCTCGGAGCACCCTGTTAGATCTGAGTCTTGTGTAGAGTTCTCTTGGGTCAGCCTTAGGGCGCCCCCACATTGGCCGTTACCGAGGCGGAACGCCTGCGACAAACTGGATAGGCCAGCCCGCCAAGCACTCGTGTGAAGGTGGCGGCCTACCCGGAGAGCACAAGCGCAGGGGGAAGCAAGAATTAAATTCCGGGTACCCAAAATTTCGTACCGTCACCTCCCGATGAGTTCATTGTGGGGGCACCTTTAGAGTGTGTCACTCAAGGTCCCAGCCTGGAGCACATTCCTATCACTCACTACCGAGCTGCTTAAACATTGCTGCAGTCGACGATAACACAACAAGATGCCAACTTGTAGAACTCTTACCTGTCCTCTGTTGACAAATCCATGCTTGTCGGCAATGGAGTCAGCTACTCCTTTCCCGTTGGGGATCCACACAGCAAACTCATTGTGAAAAATTGCACAATCACAAATTGACCACAAAGTCACCGATGCCAGCACTAACACAAACACCGCACTTGATTTGACACTCATTTTCACTATTTATGAAGAGAGACAGATGTTTCTTCATTCAATTTATTTCTTCTTGAGGGCTTCAATTCCTGAAACGTAAGGCATACATCACAATTAGACAAAGTTAAATACATCTTCACCTGAGCAAATTGGTGTAAAAATGTAATAGAACATGAGCATTTTGCACAACTTAACCTTAATGGCAAAGTAGTGTTAAGTGATATATTGGCAATGATTCTATAATGACAGTGACCCAGAAGGGATGGGACGGCTAAAATTACTCTTAGAATGGAGAGCCGATGCTATTTCAAAGGGAAACTTGAAGTTGCAAAGACTAACAACAGACATGGATAATCAACTCTCCATAATCATTGACAAAGAATATTGACATGAAAGAAAACTTTCAAGTGAATAAAATAAAAGTTATTCATAGAATTAGAAATGTCACAGATTTTTTGTCAAAAAATTAATATAAGAACTTACCTTTTGAAACTAAGTTGGTGGTTGATCCATCAACCCTTCTGGATTTAATTCAAAAACAGCCCTCTAAGTGGGTGGCAGCTTTTAAATATAACTGAAATGTATCCATTTGTCCTGATTAACATATTGAAATAATGTTGTACATCGCTAACTGTGGGAAGCAAGGTTGCTTCTGACACTTCACGTAGCAGAACACAACCAAGAACAACACAATCCACACACAAACACAACCTAGTGGCTCTACAGAACGTCACAGACTGTTTTTCGAACTGCGGCACGGCAGTGAGTGAAGAGTGCTGATTTTCAGTATGTGGAGCAGTCTTTCAGTTGTATGAAAAATTTTGCAGGTAGTTCGTTCTGTAGGTAGCTCTCGTTTCAAGATCGATTTCTGACTGCGAGAATGGTGCACGCCATCTCTGCCCTGCCTTCTCTGCTGGTTCCGGTCCGGTCGGTGGGAACACCTAACCTATTTCTCACATGTTCGAGCTGTGTGTTTGTATGTAGTGGCCGAAGTACAGTGCCATCTCAACTGGTCAACAAATAATGTCTGATTCAAGTGAATATGAAGATGTCGGTAATGAAGATATGGAGTACGATTCGGACGCAGAGGTCAGTTCCTTTACTCTTGATTTTGTCCCACTAATGTTTTTCACCATAACCCAACACCTTTTAACTTTTGTTATTAAATTTTGTGCTATCCAGCTACAAGAAGCTTTTGCCAAGGGTATAATTAAACCCGGTCTAAATGTGCCTGTTGAGCCTAAGAAAGAATACACAAACAATGTGGTAAGTCACTTGATGAAAGTGGTAAGTTTTTATTTTCGGTCAGTATGGTTTTGTCATTTTTCTTTCTCTTCGACATTTGCAGGAAGGACTTAAAACAAGGCTGCGTGATATTCTTCAAAGTCTTAAATGGGTAGAACGACTGGATCTCACAACAGGCTTAGCACCTATTGCCCCTGAAATGGCAGTTTATGTAAGCAAATCATATAAGTGCTTGGTAATTTACGGAATACGGCTTCTGTGACACTAAGCTTTTGACCACATTTTAGATGGCTGAGAAAGAGGATGATTCTAAGACTGGAAAACTAAAGCAGGCAAAGTCCTTAGACCCTACTCTTGATGATTTTAAAAGGGAAATGAACTTCCATCGTCAGGCACAGGCAGCTGTGCTTGAAGGTATTCCAAAATTGAACAGCCTTGGGGTTAAGACCAAGAGACCTGATGACTACTTTGCTCAAATGGCAAAGTCTGATGAACACATGCAGAAGGTAAGTATTTTATGATTTTTCATGCAATGCTGGTTTGTTTATGAGTTCACCAATAATTGACATGTTGATGATGGAACCAGGTCCGTGACTCCCTCCTTAAAAAGAAAGCTGGTCTAGAAGTTAGTGAGAAAGTTCGCAAGGCTAGGGAAAATCGAAAGATGATGAAGCAGCTACAAGTGCAAGCTCAGCTTAATCGCCAGAAGGAGAAGAAAGAGTTAATGGATGAGGTACGTTTAGTTTGTCTTCCCTTTCTCTCAAGATAATTTTATTTCATCCAACTGATTGAATAATTTCTCTTCAGGTCAAAAAATATAGGAAAGGCATTAGGACAGATTTAGATTTCCTTGAGCCTGGCGGTGGTAAGAAGCCTGCTCAACAAAAACGCCCTGCCCAGAACACCAATAAAAATAAAAGGTTTGTTATCTCGCTATGTTTTTCTCTAACTGAGAGAATAATCTAAACTAATCTCTCATTTTTTATTTTTTTAGGTCAGCAGAGAAACGCAAACACAAAGACTCCAAGTATGGCTTCGGGGGTAAGAAGAGAGGATTGAAAACCAATACTAAAGAGAGCGCTGCTGATGTAGGAGGGTATCTCCCACCAAGGAAACCTGGTGCTAAGAACAGAAATATGAACAAGAAAAATCAAAACAGGCCAGGGAAAAATAAGCGAAACAACATCAAGTCAAAGCGTAGAAAGTAAAGTTTTTCTAAGCTTACAGTATATAAAACCTCTTAACGTACAAGTGTTTCTGTTCTTGTGTTTATTCTGAAAATTCCCATACTTGCTGTGACTGAACATTTTTGACTGTGAATAAAGTAGACTTATGGTAACTGTACCATAAATCAGGCCATTTCAATGAAATTGATTGTCTTATGGTTGCATTTTGGCATTCCCTGCTCCCAAATTATTATTACTTTTGTACACAATACATAAATAATAAATAATATACTTTTATGCTGTACTCTCAATTCGAAAAAGTATTACATCATATTGTATGAGTATTACAGATTTTGTTTTCTTTTATTAAGAATGCTGTTGCAGGAGTATTTGGGTTAAATCATGCATTAAGACGAGTTACGCGATTAAGTAAATTGTGGAATAAACAATCAGGACCTATGAGTTTTTCATACAGTAAGGCGCATGAGGAAAACAGAGAAGGGTATTCACCACCAGCACTGGTGCAGTGGAAGTTACAAGTCACCGCAGTCGCGACTTTTATTTACAGATTCATTTGCCGGTCTCACTTTTCTGCAAGATGAGTAACCAAGCGGATCAACTTGCTACGTTTATCGACCTCACTAAAGCTTCTGAGGATCGAGCCAGGTTTTTTTTGGAGTCATCCGGCTGGCAGTTAGAGGTATAAACATTACAACAATGTAATAGTCTGTATGATAGATGTAAATAGTGAATGCCTCTTATCTTGGTACTCAAATATTAATGCTGCATAACATTTAATTGTATGTTAATTTGACTGCAAAGCGTCATTGAATAAAATAGTGATATACATAACCTCCCTAACTTTGACAGTACATTTCAGTTTCAAGTACATCGCTTGTTGCTCAACTATTTGCATAGGCATTTAAATGTTATTTAAACTGTGAAAGTTTTCATCTGTGTGTTAAGTGTCAAACCCTGCAAGAAAGTCAGTCAGGCAGCTCTGCCTCTCAACTCACTATTCATCTGATTGTTTTGCAGGTTGCATTAGCAAGTTTTTTTGAAGCTGATAATGATACTGAAATGGATCGCGAAAGTCCTGAGGGAGAACCTTTCCCTATGCGAGCTGAACCTGAATCAGCTCCAGAACCACAGTCGAGACCCAGTGCAAGCAAGAAAGGCAAATCCAAGAGCAAGTCATCCTCCAGGTGTGCATTGTAGTTTCCCGCTCATGAGTTTTTGCTGAAGGACCTTATATATTTTCGTCTCTGTTCTAGTAATCGAGTACGGACACTTGCTAGCTTACGTCAAGATTCTGATGATTCCGACTCTGGGAATGAGGAGGGACAGGCATTTTATGCTGGTGGATCTGATTCAAGCGGACAACAAATTTTAGGACCCCCTAAAAATAAGAACAAGATGAACAAGGAAGAGTTTGTCGCTCAGATGTTTAAATCAGTGAAAGAGTAAGTACAATATGTAATATTGATTTGAGATCCATTTCTTCTTTGTTTGTTGAACTTTTTCAAAATTAGCTAATTAATTTTTCATCTAAATCCATGAAGTTAATGTAAGTGTATACATGTATGAATACATTAAATTTAATGGGTATTGAAGATTAATTTTGCGCTCTGTTAAAGTTGGCATTTTTCATAATATTAATTTCTAATGTGGGGCTTCTTTCTCCTTCCAATTTTATAAGTATTCTTTAATGGCTTATTTTCCTGCCCAGGCATGGTGCAGAGGAGGTAGATCCACGTCTTCCTGGATCTGCTGGACCCTCAACAAGTAGTTTTGGTGGTAGAGGATATCGCTTAGGGCAAACTCCTGATGACATTGAAGGTACTTAGCCCTGAAAAGTACTTTAAAATTTTAGTTGTGATTTAGCAAATTATAGTACACCAATTGCTTATTTTGATTGCAGAGGTAACCACTGGCGGATCATCTCGGCAACCACCTCAGGTTAATGTTACACTCAAAATGTGGAGGGATGGTTTCACTGTAAATGATGGTCCCTTGCGAGGCTATGCTGATCCAGAAAACAAGGAGTTTTTGGAATGTATAAAAAAAGGGTTGGTATCCACGTTTGAATTTCAAGATTTTAAAATTTTGATTCTGTTGTAGTGTTGTCATATTTGCACACAACTTTCCACATAGTACGGGAAAAACATGTTAATTTCATACTTGTTTTAATTTCCACTTTAGTGAGATTCCCCGAGAGCTAATTCGAGAGGCAAGGGGCAGTGAGGTCCACGTTAATATAGAAGCTCATTCGCACGAGGAACCTCCTCCATATAAACCAAAGGTTAAAGCCTTTACTGGGAAAGGGAATGTCCTTGGCAGGTATGTTAACTCTGTATTTTATACTATACTCTAACTTTATGAGAGGGCAGGCAATCTTATTCACTTCTGTGTTTTTCTTTACAGCCCGGTCCCTTCTTCAAACCCTACCAACAGTGTTACTGCTGGCATTCCTGATGGAAGAACCAAAGAAGAATTGGAAGCAGCTGCCCAAAAGGAGATTACGGTTGATGCTTCTCAACCAAGCACTACTATTCAAGTCCGTTTGACTGATGGGTCTACTCTCATTGCACGATTGAATCACTCACACACTGTTGGAGATCTTCGGCGATACATCACCTTGTATCCTATATATTGCTTTTGCGTTGTTCTTACTCAATCTTCATTTGTTCATTTTTGCATCCAAATCTTTCTGTTGATCCTTAACTTAAAATTTCCTAGAGCTCGCCCTCAGTATTCTTCCTCAACATTCAGCCTTCACACAACATTTCCACGCAAGGAGCTGTCGGAAAATTCTCAGTCAGTTCAAGATGCAGGACTACTCAATGCTGCTGTGCTTCAAAGACTTGGATAAACCCATCTACATCAGGTACCCAAGCCTAAGGGTTGTGCATTCATATCCCTTAATATGATGAGAACTGAAAGTTTTTTCAATTTGATTATTTGTACCATGCCTGTGATGTTTTAGATGTGGAATTATTGAGTTAAATATTACCTACTCTCATTGCTCTCAATAGTTGTTCCCAAGTGGATTCTGAATACTGTTCTGACCTTTGCACAGGTCTCTATATTATTATTTTTTTACAGAAACAGTTCAAAGTCCTTGATTTTTCTCAAGTTTAGTTCATTATAGTTTTTTTTCAACATCAATGATTTTTCAACAAGCTTTCTGTAGTTCATTAGCTCAAACTTCATGATTTTGTTAAACTGTCAAGCAGTATAATGTTCCAGCATGGAGTTGGGTAATAAATAGAAACCTTTTCATTGAAGGTTATTGAATTATTATCCTGTCTTTATTAATACTACTATACAGTGTAACTGACATTTAAGCTTTATTGAAAAAAAAGGAAGAAAAAAAAACAAAACAATAAACAATTAGATTCATGGGCCTCCCTCAGGCTGACCAGAAAAATTCATAATTTCTATGAATAAAAGAGTCCAATTTTTGGCAGTTCTTATTGTGAAAGTGGAATTTTATAAAATTCATCAAACCAAATCTTGATTACTTTCTAGTTAATTCCGATGCAACTTACAGTACTGTTATTGGAACAGATGAGAAAAGGTATTAATCTAAGAGATGAGGGAGTCCATGTTTTGAGGATATATATGAGCCATGACTCTTAAGTTTGTGACATTGAGATACATATTTTACAATACATGAATTATCAATACATAAATTTGAACCACATGGGATTCATGCAGTGAATGGCTTTATAATAGAGACAAAGATACATGTATAGTACATCAATCATAATTTGAAGGTGAAGCTTTACAGAGAACTTTGGGGCAATAAGTGAAGAACAACTTACTTAGTTTGGTTTCCTGTTGAGTGCCAATTTTAGCTGACACAAGTTAATCTATTCATTCATTTAATCGCCTTCCCTCTTTCTTCCACTTAGGAAGTTAAGCAGTACACTCAACCATAATGTTCACTCACCTCCAGTTAAGGAAAAAAAAAATGGCAATATCACACAAGATAAAACAGTACTACCTCCACCCGGAGAAGTTTTACCAATTTAAGAACAAGACCTCCCATTTGTGATCTAGATAAGAATACAGTTTCTTTTCCCTCAGTGTTTTAAGTACTTCCTTTTTATTTTTACAATTTTGAAAATATACCTGATTTGTGGTCAAAATTGACACAGTTCTGATTTTGCAACGGGACAAAATAATTTATTTGACAACATTTGCCTATTTCAAGTTAATTTGAAGCTATGGTATTATATACCTATTCCATGAGGAATGATACCACTCAATTGGCACCCTGAAAAGAATATTAATTTCTCACATGTGCCTTGCTTATGTAAGCTTACCTCATCAATTCCATTCAGCAATAATTTGAAAAGGAAAATGAGCGTAGATAAGTCAGATTACAAGTAAAGAGTACATATATCAATTAAAGTAAGGAATATAGTTGCTTGGGATCAGAGAAGAAGGGTGGGAGGATACACAGGCTATAACAAAGAGAAACCACAGGGTTAGCAATCTAATGCAGGTTTGAATCAATTATTTAGATTTGATGCCACAAAACTATTTTCAAGACAACTGACCCTGTAAAGTCTCCTGGTTTAATATTAATGATCATAACAAAAATAATAAAACATTGGGGCAGAAAAATACATTTGAAATCATTCTTTGCCTATAATTTATGTAGGTTCTATAAAAAAAAAGCAGAATGAAACCACACCAAAACAAAAAGAGGAACAAATACTGTTTTTTAAAATAGCAGAATTATAATCATGCACCCAAGCCTTTTCCTAGTACGGCATGGCTTCCTTGTATTTAAAATTTATTGCTGTTTCTCAAGGTTTGTTATATGGGCAGCATTTTTGACACCTTTTCCAAAATTATCACACATGATTCTTATTTTCCATGAATAACTGTGCCCATCTTTCTCCATTACAAACTTTTCAATAGATTTTCCAGTGCCTCCTCCCTTTACCCCTGTCTAGGTATGATGAACAGTATCAGGCATAAACAAAGATACACCCTCCAAAAAATCTATAAATAAAAAAAAAAATTGGAGAGCCAGTTCAGACACAGATAATAAACAATTTTATTTTTAATAAGTAAATACATATGTATTGTGATGCAATGCATTTTCATGTTTCTTAACAAGCGCTCTAACTCTACTTTCAATAAAATATTGTCATGAGTATCATTGTATCATACAATGGTGGTGTTACAAAATTCTGATTGACAGTAATCAGAGAGTTAATTGTGACTCATGTGTTTCTATTGGAACCTGAGTATTATTCTTATGCATGTGAGGTACAGACTGTTAAAACACAATTTATACCTCACGCCTATCATACTCTAAACAAGCAGTGTAAACTAATTTATCAGAACCATAGTCCGAAGGGGAGTCTTCACCCGGGAAAATGGGATCAATGTTCAATACACAATCAATATAACACATAAAATATGCTAATGAAGTCAAAAATGATATGACAAGGAATACAAGGAAGGGTAAAATACTGCATTTTTAACAGTTGGAAATATTTCTGCAGGGCAACTGAAGCTCCTGACATTTCCTTAACATATCAAAACATTGTCAACAAATAACAATCAAGCAGGACCAGCAAAAATTATAGAAAGCATAAGTCTAAGGCACCACATTTCACTGTATGCATAACAACCTTCTGCTCACCATTAATGTTTGTAAAAACTTACCGAAATATTTCTGGTTGTCCCTCATATGTATTGCAAGGCAAATGAAGCACAATGAGTACATCTGCATTGAAATAAAAATTCTGAGGCACTCGTTACAAATATCTTTTGTAAATTTGAATAGAAATAGCTGATGTTTATCCTCACTCAGCATTGCACATTGAAATAAATTTTGAGTATTACTGCCCGCAGAATACGCATTAGGTTATTGACAAGGTTTTCCTTTCAACCGGTGAGAGATCCACTCAGTGACTGACTGGACAGTCCTGGATGATTCCATACCTCCTTGTGCTTCCTTCCTTCAGTCTCCTAATTACTGTTTTACTTCATCTTAAAGAATTGCTTTGCTAAAATTCAGAAGTAGCACTGAAATAAATTTTCGGTTTTGCTAAAATTGACTTAAAAGACAAATATGCACCTTACAAAATTTGTATCAAATGCAGCAAATATGTTAAATTTTTTAAATTCACCACTTACTCAACCTATAAATTATATATAAACAGCACCTTGAAGGTAAGTTGCACCACTTTAGGGGCAGTGGCTAACAACTGATCACCTACCCATCAAAACAATTTAGGTTTGTGTTTTTCTTTTTTTTTTTTTTTTGTCCTAACTAAATTCTTCCTTAGTTGAAAAAAATAAAATAAATAAATCAATAAAACTTCCCAGCTGCTAAAGAAGACTAATCTTATACCCAAAACGTAACAAAGCATTGGTGCGAGCCAACAAATAATAGAAACATTTTGTTTACCCCAAATCATCATTCCCCGTCCTCCTCCCGGCGAGCTCTCTCTACATGTCCCCGAAGAGACCCGCGAACGTGTTGCGGAGGATCTTCATGGTGTCCTCGTTGTCCTCCCCGCTGCCCGGCTGGCCGGCGGCGGTCGCATCCTGGCCGATCCCGCCCGCCCCCGCCGTCGAGCTCTGTCTGCCGAACAGCGAGCGGGCCTCCTCGGCGGCCGGCCGCCTCGCCGTGGCGGACGCGGACGTGGTCGAGCTCTGGGAGACTGGAACAGACAGAGAGACGGGCGCGTCCTTGCGAAGACTGAGAGAGAAAGGGGAAAACAGAGAAAGGGGAGTGATAGAGGAAGAGAGAGAGAGAGGGGAAGGATAGAGGAAGAACAGAGAGAGAGAGAGAGAGAGAGAAAGGGGGAGGAGAGGAAGTGCACGCGTGGGATATCTAAAGTGTCAAGTGGGTGGAGTTGCAAGGAAAGCAGATGTTGGTTTGCTTCGCGACCGGCTCTCTCGGGAAGCTGTTTTTTTTCTCTTCTCTCTACCCTCTTTCTCTCTCTTCTCCCCGTTTGCTGAATTTCAGGGATTTTACGAACAATTCAACGTCTCATCTCTCCGCTTAGGCTTGGTCTCCGATTCCTTTCATTCGGGTACCGATCTCGACCTCTGCAGAGCCTCCGCCCTCAAGGCACGATAAAAGGGTATGAAAGGGGTGGGGGTGGGGTCCCTTAGGACACTCCAAACACACGTGGAGTTTATGGAGTGTATAAATCGATCTGCAAGGAAAGCGAAGCATCAGCTGAGGCAGCAAGGCGGGTGAGGCAAGAGAAAAGAGAAGCGAAGAACGAAGCAGGATGAGCAAAGAGACAGAGAGACTGACAGAAAGACTTGCAGACAGACAGATGATGGACGGACAGAGCTGAGCAACGCGCCAAATCATCACATCACTTCAGGCCGCGATTTCCTTCCCTAAAAGTCGTAATTGGCAAAATTGGGCGTCGATGAGTAAGCGACAATGAGCGATCGGATTTAGATGTAGTGACGCCACTCTGACTCGGACCCATCTGGACCCTGAACAGCGTCCCACTGCGGGTCAAGCGCCTTGGAGGTAGGCATCACGTTCGAACAGGTGTACCTTACGGAGTTGCCTACCCTGGAGTTCACAGGGGTTCCACTGACAGGGCACGGACGATAAACGAGCGAAAAGCTCAACAATTACGCACATCACAGCAAGCCTCGTCAACTTTCTTTAAATTCGCATCTTTATTAGATTTATGTTTTTCTACTTATAGGTGAGAAGTTCGTCTAAGTTCCACATTCAACAGAAACGGCCTTGGGAGAGGTGGGGGCGGTCTAAAAATAATAATAATAATATCGCTTCTCAGCGCAAAATGTGACAAGTAAGTAGAATCGATTTCATCGTGGTAAAATATGATGACAATTTAACAAGTTTAAAGCTGTAAACCTTTAAGTTTAGTTTTTCAACGCAGCGAGCTAAAATACTAGCGCCCCACCTTTCCCTGACAACGAGGTTCAGTAAGCCGAAAACACCGAGAGGCTGTGTAGCCTGGCAGTACAGCTATATAGCGACAGTCGCACCCGCCTGGCTATGCAGCACACAGTGAAACACAAAACCATCTTAAACATTCATCAAAATTGAAGCCTTGAAGCGATCGCGGTGGTGGAGAGGGGGACGGGCTAGTCAAGTCGCGTGGGAGGGGTAAAGTTACTAAATCGCGTCAGGGTGAGATGCGGCGTCAACCTTTCCATGCTTTTTTTTTTTTTCTAAGGCAAAAGGGGCTGTTGAAGTGTGAACGGTACTCTAGGGCCCAAGTCGGGCCACGAGCCACGGCCCCCTCTCCGCCGTACCCCACCGCGCACTGCCCCAAGAGGAGCCGTGCTAGGCCAGGAAAAAGCTGAGCAATAAAAGAAAAAAAAAATAGCGGAGCTGCTTAAACATAGGCCGACAAAAGACAAAGGCGTGTAGGATGTTAAGTTAGGTTGCCGCTTTTAGTTTAAAAATAACAGAAATTATGAGAAGAAATTTGAGCACTTGGTATCACAAAACTTCTCCCAATTACTCGCAGCTCTGGTGAACTACACACAATTATTTCATGGCGAGAAGTTTCACAAATACTACGTTGACAACGAGATTTTGGTGTGAATAAATTTAACGAGAATGCTTATCTACGATCTAATAGTAAATAACTAAATAAATACAGCACCATTTTAAAACTCCCTTACTAGTCAACATTATCATCATTCCACTGTCTGGTAAACATTTCTTTTAAAGTGACATACGACTAGTTTTGTTCGTAAAATCTTGAGAGGAGAGGGATTGGTTCGTTTAGGGACGTGGGTATTATAGTAAGGCGCCGCGACAACCCTTGCGAGAGGGAAAATGAGAGGGGGTGCTTTTACATGGGCAATGCCGTTTGGTGACGACGAGAGAATGAAGGCATTTCTCTGAGTCACGTTTAGAAGAACAAACGAGCGACCCGAGAGGGCAAAATAAAAAAAAAATTGCAACGTTTCGCGTGGGGCATGGGGGCTGGGCTGCACTGGAAAAACAAAGGTGCTATCTACTGCCTTTTAAAGGCGTTAGTGAAATAGTGCCTTTAGAAAGGCGCTATCGTCTCCCAAAGGTGCTATTTTTGGCCCTATTCGTGCCTTTACAAAGGCATCAGTGCAGTAACACCCCATAAAATTCAATAGCACCCCAAAAAGGGTGCTATATAGCACCTTTGTTTTTCCAGTGTGGGTCAGGGGGGCGCTCGCGGGCGGGGCGAGGCGGGACGAGGCCGGGCTGGTCGGGGCGGGGCGGGGCGGGGCGGGCTAGTGCACGGTCCGCTGCGGCTGCAGGCTGTAGCGGCGCGGGTTGCGCGGCGAGCCCATGCTGGCCACCATGCTTGTGCCCGCCGTGGAGTGCTGGCTCTGCAGGGTCCCCCGGTGGCTCCTTATACCTTGCGAGTCCCGGCGCGGAGGGACGCCGCCGCTGGAGACGCCGCCCACGGCCGTGACGTCGGCGCCGGGGCCGATGCCGGGGCCCTCGGACGTCGGCGACCCCAGGCCGCTGCTCGACACGGAGCTGCGCGACGTCGCCTTCGTCATGGACACCGGGCGGCAGTGTTGCTGGAAGGCAGACACCATCATCTCCGATATTGACTCACATATTTTACCGATACTTTTTCAGGAATCAAGTTTTTGGAGTTTTTGGCTCCCTTTCAGCTCTGAACCAGCTTACGATACTCGACAAAACGACTTTAAAGATTCAGAGTTAGACTGGATGTGCTGACCTGCATGCGCGCGGCCACGAGCTCGGCGATCTGCCGCCGGTCCTCCTCCTGCGAGTCCCCCATGAGCGAGAGCGCGCTGTCGTTGACCTCGATGATGAACTCCCTGCCCTCCTTGTTGACCACCACCTCCAGGGCGCAGATGTCCAGCCCGCCGAACAGCTCCGACACCTCGTCCACCCACAGCTTGTAGCGGTCCGTCATCTGGATCTGCTCCAGCATGGCCGAGCCCGTGTTGGTCTTCCAGTTGCCCGAAATGGACTTGCGCCTGCAACAGGAGAACAACAAACATGAAGAAATGGGAAAAAATTGAAAAATTGATAACATGACAATCAGGCAAAAGTGACAATCCCGTATCAAGCGCGCTACTCACATGAAGGCCTTGTAGTTGCCGCCGATCTTCTGCACGTGGATGTCGTACTTGGAGTCCTGGTAGGGCTCGGTGGTGCAGTAGGTGCCCGCCACGGCCACCACGCTCGCCATGTCCTGGAAGTCGGCGTGGCTGTCGACGCGCACCTTACCTAGGCCCCCGTGCGCGTGGCCGATCTTGAAGACCACGGGGTACTTGGGCGTGCTGAGCTGCAGACAGCAGGTAGAGTGCGCGTTAGTGTCAGGGTGGTCAGGGGTCAAGGCTCGGGTCGGGACCGCACATGTACACGAGTGTGAGTATAAAGTTTTTGCTGTTCCTCCTCTCTCCTTCTCTTTTTTCTCTCTTTTTTCCTTCTTTTTTTTTAGTTTTGGGAATTGCGCTTTCCGCCCTAAAACCAGCGGCCCGGCCCAGCTCAGCCCAGCCCGGGGCGACAACCCTGCCTCTTCCGGCCCCGGGCCGGACCGGGCCGCCGTCGGCGCCGCAGTAGGCCAGGCAGCGCCCGGGCTGCGGGCCCACGGCGGGCCCCGGGCGGCATAGCTGCGCGTCGAGCATCCCGTTTAAATTCCATACGGCCCGAGAGCTTTCCACGCGCACAGTCACGCGAGGCAGGGCTGGGCTGGGTCAGCAGTGGGGAAGGAGGGGGGGGGGAGAGGGAGACATGGGACATGTTTTTGAACGTGCCCTGTATGATGTGTGCGCTGTGCAGTTTATCGCGAACCCCGTATGGGTCAGAGAGAGAGGGAGGGGAGCAGGGGAGGGGGAGTAGGGAGAACGAGCAGGACAATGTCGAGGCCGCGAGGCTATAAAGTCGGCCAAAGTGATGTTGTGTACGTTTGGACGGAGAACCGCATGGCGAATTCCACGTCATCGCTGCGGCTATGCCCAAGCGTAAAAAGAGAAATAGGATCCAGCGCTGGGTGAAGTACCCATTCGGAAAAAGAAAACACAAACAAACAAACAAAAAAAAAATGAAACATGCGCGGGGTTCGCGACAGTACAGCGAAAATAAGGGAGGAAAATCCAACGAAAAAGAAATCCGGCGTCCGAGCCGAACTTGAGCCGAACCGCGAGCCGAGAACCATCAATACGTCGTCACGGTTCGGAGAGAGGGAAGGGACATGGTGAGGTGGGGGAAGAGGGGGATGAGGAGGGGGGACTGAGATTGCCGCGGGTGCGGCTGGGCTGCAGGCCGGTGCGGCCCCGTGGGCGGGTAACTCGATAGTTCGCGTCTTAATTCTCCTCTCCGCCGCTCCTTCAAGCCGGTGATCATCTTGGTGATGGTCTCACCGCGCACTTCACCTTCCCTCAGTGATGTGGTGCAGAAGCCCCGCCCCGCCCCGCGCCGCCTCGCCAGGCCACGCCACTGGCGTGCGTCATGCCTCGGTCATGCCCCGCCCCGCCCCGCCCCGCCCCGCCCGCGCGTGGGCGTGGGAGTAGGGGAATAAGCAGGTAAGGCGGAGGGGTCATGACTGGACTTTTTAGGCATTAAAGCCGGCTTGGAATATGTGTATGAGCGGTTTTCCTCTTTCATTCATGGCCGTATTCCTCTTGACCTTACCACAGGGTCGGAAAGGGGGGGGGGCTGAAGGCTAGGCAACGTGAGCCTCGAGCTTCAAGCCCGGTGGCTGTCTTCGCCCGAGGCTAACGGCCCTTCTCTCACTCGCTTCCTCCGGACCCGCAGCAAGGGTGCACAATGAGATATATGGGAAGGGAGAGAGACGGAGGAGAAGCACCTGACTCGAACGCGTCCGGGCTCGGGTTAATCTGCATAAGTCAGACCGTCACCGCTGGCAGCTTGGCATGCCGGTGACTTACCACCACGCCCCCTGGCGGCTGCATGCGGCTGCAGCTAGAGCCCTGCCTGCTGGTACCTGCATCTTATCGCACCCCTTACCTCCATCCATCACCCCAGCGGCAGTCCCCTCTCCCTCCCCCTTCCACTTCACCTCTCCCCCCCATCTCTTTCTCTCTCTTTCGCAAATGCAGATTGGGGGAGGGGAGTCGGGTATAACTCATTGCTCAGAGGCAACGAGACGAGAACGAGAACCCCTCTGCGCAGCACCCCAACCCACCCCACCCCGCCGCACCCCGCGATAGACCGAGTCGAGACGAGCCGGCGGCCTCGTCTGGGAGGCGGAGGCGCCTAGGGAGGAGGGGCAGGGCAGACAGGTGGCAGGGGGTAGGGGGCGGGGTGGAGCGGGGGCGGGACGGGGCGGGGCGGGGCGGGGCGGGGCGGGGCGGGGCGGGGGTAGGGGGGGCAGGCGATCAGAGCCAGCGATCAGCGCTGAGCCGCACGCTGAGTACTTCATTTGTCAGGCGTGACACCCCGCCCCGCCCCGCCCCACCCCGCCCCGCCCCGCCCCGCGCCCCGCCACGCCCCGCCCCGCCCCGCGCCCCGCCACGGCAACGACCCGGACGAGCTTCTCCGTGTGGCGGACGCGAGGAGGAATCCAAAAGAGGAAACGGCGGCGGGTGGCGTGGCGTGGCGCAGCGTGGCGGCCAAAAATAATGCGTGCTCACCGGACAAGTCGCTCCCAGCCCAGCGCGCGAGCGCCACCACACCACCTCACCACGCCACGCCACGCCACGCCCGGGGGGAGCAGTGCGGGTTGGGATCGACGCGGGCGGGATAAACAAACCCGTCGGGGTACGGGGGTCGGGATCACACGGAGCTTAATGGCATGTCCTCGCCACGAATAGACTTGACGCGACTGGCCGGGACCGCGGGGCAGCGCGCGCTCAGAGTCCTCCCGTGTGGTTCTCTCTCGCTCACTCTTTCTCTCTCTGCCTCTCTCAGTCTCTCTCACCGTCGTGGGCGTGCTCGTGCTGCTCGCTCAGTGCGTCACGTCACGGCCCACCAAAAAGGCGACCCCCCCGACATGGCGCTCGAGCGGGCCGGACCGGTTGGCCCGGGCCCGGACCCGGGGGTGACCTGCCGTCAGATTCAAAGGAGCGCTTTCGCATATCCGTCCTTGTCACGCGCATGGGTCTCGTCCACTTGGAGTGAGCAAGAGGGCACTACGAAACGATCCTCTGAATCTGGGGACCAGCATATGTGGCAAAAACCTGCCGCCTGATGTGTCCCCGTGCTGTTCTCGGAAGGAAACGATCCCCGAAGTTATTATCCGACGAGGCGGGAAGCGGGGTGGGAGAGTATATATCGCTGCGTTGTGCGAAACGCAAAGCAGCCGGGGCGCGAAGCAGAGCGCAGGCGCGCGGGCGACTGTGGACGAGTTCCCAGAGAGCGGTGAGCTGCGTCACCGGTGCCCCAGCCGCCAACGTCACCGTCGTGGTCGCCATGTGTCGTCACCGCCGCCTTCACGATTAGCAGCAGCAGCAGCCGCGCGGGGAGGATGGGGCGTGTTCCTTGTGTATGCTGCCAATCTCATCGCTCCGAATTTCCTCTGTGCGCGGCCTTGCTGCCCGCTCTCGCCCTCGATTTTTATACCCTCTTTAGCCTCTCAAGTGTTCTGTGCCCCACCTCCAACTCCCCGGGTCCCTCAGGCCCCCGCCCCTTTGGCCCGTTGCCCCGGACCTCGAGCGGCCCTTGACCTCCATACGATCAAACGCGACAGCCCGTCCCGCCCCGCCACTCCGCCCCGCCCCATCCCCGTCTCTCGTCATTCCCCGCGAGGCTTTGCTCTGTTGTACGGCAATTCGCTTATACTAAGTCCCCTCTATAACATCTCTCTCTCTCTCTCTCTCTCTCTCTCTCTCTCTCTCTCTCTCTCTCTCTCTCTCTCTCTTCGAATACGAACACAGTCCGGAGAAAAGGCAAGAGGCACGCAATGCTAATAACCGTGATGTCATGCAAGCCCGCGAAAAAGGGAGGGGAGGAGTAGTGGTTTGTGGAAATGCGGGGAATGTGTGCGTGAGAGCCATCCTTCTCGCCCCGCCCCGCCCGGCCCCGCCCCGCCCCGCCCCGCCCCGCCCCGCCCCGCCCCTCCCCGCCCGGCCCCACCCCGCCCCGCCCCGCCCCGCCCCGCCCCGCCCCGCCCCGCCCCGCTCCGCCCCGCTCCGCCCCGCTCCGCCCCGCTCGGCCCCGCCCCGCCCCGCTCCGCCCAGGCCCGCGAAAGCAGAGCGAAGCTGGGTGGTAAACAAAACACAGTAACAGGCTGTTCTGGGCGCCTCGCACCAGGCAGGACCAGGGCGCGGCCCGTAGGACGGGCGGGTCGTCCCCCGGGGCGGGGGAGCTGGGCGGAGCTGGGTCACAAGGGGGGCCCTTTCTGTTGGGGTTCGGAGGCAGCGTAGCGGAGTAGATGTGCGCCGGGCAGGAGGGGTTCGGAGTGTGTTTGTGGAGGCGCGGGGCGCGGGAGGGCAACATTATTTCGTATTTCTGGATACGTGACGTGACGACTCGAGGTGTCGCTGCCGGGCGGGCGGCGCGGATCTAGGACGAGGGCAACGAGGGCTTCGGTTACGTGGTGGAGTCACAGGCTCCCAGCACTGCCTGATGTGTAGGCAGCAGACTGATTCACAATTAAGAGTCTCTGTTTCCCTCGAACCTTTAAGGCACAGCCCATGAGTGCGAGAGACAGAGCACGAGGAACAAGTCTGCAGAATCATCCTGAATGTTGTCGATAGGCAAAACGGGGGCGGCCGGCACGTCCGGCGGGTGGGCTAGCTAGCTGGGGTCTGCAGCCTCAGGTGTGAGACATAGAGAGAAGGACGAATATCAGCACCGAGAAATCAACAACCAAAATAGAGGAAAGGGAATGAGAAGAAGGAGCTAATGCGGTGTAGGAGGCGGGGGAAGAGGTAGTAGGGGAGGTAGGCGCGGGCGGGTTGTGGCGGCAGCGCGACTAGGCTCGCCCCGCCCCGCCCCGCCCCGCCCCGCCCCGCCCCGCCCCGCCCCGCCCCGCCCTGCCCCGCCCCACCCCGCCCCGCCCCGCCGCAAAGGCTCGCCAAGGCAGCGGCAGCAGTCCGTCCACACGGCGCGGTACGTCCCGAGGCCCGGCCCGGCCCGGCCCAGCTCGGCCCCAGAGCCGCCACGCCACTTGAGCCCGCGCCGCGCACCGCAGCACCGCAGCACTCCGCCGCTCCGCTCCGCGCCTCGCGACCGACACGCCGCGCGGCCCGGCACGAGCCCAGCAGTAGGCCCGCTCCTTGAGTGCGAGAGAGCCAGGGCGCCCACTCCTTGAGAGCGAGAGAGACAGCGCGGGGATCGCCCAGCAGCCTCCCGCGCACTGAGAGGAGTGACGCGGCCGATCGCGTGTGAATAAGTGTGAAGTGGTTCATCGCGTGAAGTGAAGTGAAGTGCATCTGCAGTGAATAAGAAGTTGCACGGCCGGGTCGGCAGCGCGGGCCCCGCGCCCCTCCGAGTGGAGGCGTGTCCACTGCTCCTCCCTGCCTCCCGCGGGTCCGGGTAGGCCAGGCATGCCCAGCAGCTGGCGGCGCCACGACCCGCCCGGAGCATGACCAGCAGAGGCGTGAGGCAGGTCAGTGTCACCCGCCGCCGCCGGGCAGAGTGAGTGACAACGGTGACAATGCGCGCGGCTAAAAATAAGTTTCAGAGGAAACAGACACGGGCGGTGCTGGGCTGGGCTGGGCGGCAGAAAGAAGCACCACGGCGTAGTAAAAACCTCTCCCGCCAGAGCGTCAGTGAATGGCGTGCCGCGCCGCACTTGAATGAAGGCGGATTACGCTCGACATAAGGGTGAATCCAGAAAAAGTGGCAAATTCATGTCACTGGCTCTATATTCTTGAATGCCAGCTACAAAAAGATCGTTCGGGGTCAAAATGCATGCATCGCATCAAGATGGACCAGGGCCGCAACTTAGTTTCCGAAAGAATGACAGCATGCGGTAATGGGGTGGACTCAAAGGGCCAAAAATAACGATTTTCGCGTGTCACTAGGTCCATTTCAAAAGTTAAAAGTGACAAGACATTGAGTTGGGGGTTTGAAAGAAGAAAATGTGCTATCAAATTAGTTGTAGAACTAATCCATGATCATTTTAAGCCAAAGGGCTCCAAAAAATATTGAAAATTAGCGAAGATATGGTAATTTGAAGGTCTGTCACTAGGTTTTTGAAACTTTCCACTTTTAAAAACAAAGTTCAAGTTACAACATGATTTCGGACGTTTACAAGTGCGCAGTTTGTAAAAAACATTGTTTTAGAACGCATACAATACAAATCGAGTCGGAACGATCCTCGGAAACAAGTTTGAACATGTTTTTTTTAACAAACAAATGAGCGTACAAGTATGAAAATTTGTCAGAGCAGCCATCTTGAAAAGGGAGCGTGGGGGGAGAGGGGGGGGTGCACCGAATGAAAGTATTGGGCATGGCTCGCAAACGCAAGTTGACATGGTAACGTGGATGACATCTGATGACCGGGCGGTAACGGGGATGACGGCAGGTGTCAGGGTGGTAACGGGGATGACGGCCGGTGTCATGGCGGTAATGGGGATGACGGTCGGTGTCTTGGCGGTAACGGGGATGACGGCCGGTGTCAGGGCGGTAACGGGGATGACGGCAGGTGTCAGGGCGGTAATGGGGATGACGGTCGGTGTCTTGGCGGTAACGGGGATGACGGCCGGTGTCATGGCGGTAACGGGGATGACGGTCGGTGTCATGGCGGTAACGGGGATGACGGCCGGTGTCAGGGTGGTAACGGGGATAACGGCCGGTGTCAGGGCGGTAACGGGGATGACGACCAGTGTCAGGGCGGTAACGGGGATGACGGCCGGTGTCAGGGCGGTAACGGGGATGACCACTGGTAGCAGGGCGGTAACGTTGATGACCACTGGTAGTAGGGTGGTAACGGGGATGACCACTGGTAGTAGGGCGGTAACGAGGATGACCACTGGTCCTATGGCGGTAACGAGGATGACCAATGGTGCTTGGCGGTAACGGGGATGACGGCAGGTGTCAGGGCGGTAACGGGGATAACGGCCGGTGTCAGGGCGGCATCGGGGATGACGACCAGTTTCAGGGCGGTAACGGGGATGACGGCCGGTGTCAGGGCGGAAACGGGGATGACAGCCGTTTTCCGGGCGGTAACGTGGATGACGACCGGTGTCCGAGCGGTAACGGGGATGACTACTTATCCTCGGCGCACGGTGGAGGGAGATACGGTGGCGGCACTAGGGGTCTGGCCGTGGGCCATAAAACTGGTCGAGCTGGGGAAGTCTAGGCTATCTAACTGACCAGCTCTCCGCACGGCAAAAGTAACCTCTGGGATTCCCGGGAGATTTTTGGAATTTCCAGGCGCCCCAGTCATTTTCCAGGAGCACCCTGGGTTTCGCATATAGTTTTCCCAGGAGCAGCCTGGGTTTGCGGACCCTTTCCCAAGCGCACCCTGGGAATTTTATGCCAAGCGTTTTTTTTTTCCAGGCCACACCTGGAAAATTATTCCCGTTTCCAGAGTTTGTTCCTGGGAAAACGTACAAAACGGAAAACACTGAAGCTCCGACGGTACTCGACGTCCTTGACGTCATCCAGGGTAGACCTCGATAGGTTTTATCATGACCACCAATCCGGCACGTGTTTTCCTAATGTCGGGGACCTGCTGAGGTCGGCCTCGAAAACTGTTTGGCGCTGCGGCCTTCGGTTCGCGAGATACGCGGACGTACCACGACGTCCCGGGAGCTCCGCGCCAAGGATACGTTCACATTTAGGAGGCCAAAGTGATCCTGGCGACTTTCTCGTTGGGTGTCCGGGACTTCTGACTTCAGAATTAGGTTCCACAGGCTGTGACGCTACTGTAGACACCTCTCACACCCTTCTGTCACCTGACATATGGGTTTGGAAACGTCCTAAAACTGTGAATTCCTGTAAATGTGTTCTGTTCAACAGGATCAGACTTTTCAGGACGCCGCCAAACCCCAATGTAAGGTGACAGAAGGGTGTGAGAGGTGTCTACAGAAGCGTCACAGCCTGTGGAACCTAATTCTGAAGTCAGAAGTCCCGGACACCCAACGAGAAAGTCGCCAGGATCACTTTGGCCTCCCAAATGTGAACGTATCCTTGGCGCGGAGCTCCCGGGACGTCGTGGTACGTCCTCGTATCTCGCGAACCGAAGGCCGCAGCACAAAACGGTTTTCGAGGCCGATCTCAGCAGGTCCCCGACATTAGGAAAACACGTGCCGGATTGGTGGTCATGATGAAACCCATCGAGGTCCACCCTGGATGACGTCAAGGACGTCGAGTACAGTCGGAGCTTCGGTGTTTGCCGTTTTGCACGTTTTCCCAGGAACAACTCTGGAAACGGAAATTATTTTCCAGCAGGGGCCTGGAAAAGAAACGCTCGGCACAAAATTCCCAGGGTGAGTCTGGGAAAGGGTACGCAAACCAAGGCTGCTCCTGGGAAAAATATATGCGAAACCTATGGAAAATGACTGGCGCGCCTGGAAATTCCAAAAATCTCCCGGGAATCCCAGGGGTTACTTTTGCCGTGAGGAGAGCCGGTCAGTTAGATAGCCTAGACTTCCCCAGCTCGTCCAGTTTTGTGGCCCACGGCCAGACACGAGGGGGACATCACTTCGATTTTGCCTGTACACTGACTTTTGACTGAAGATTGACAAATGACTGAGAATGACTGGAAATGACTGAAATTTTACTAAAAATTTCAGGAGTTTGACTGAAAATGACAGGAATTCGACTAAAAATAACAGGAACCGAAATAACACAGATGACTAAAAATGACTGGAGTGACTAAAAAAATGGCTGGAGCAATTGAAAGTTGACTGAAGTGACTGAAATGTCACTTAAACATGTGTAATTCATGATTGAAGCCTGTTATCACACATGAGGCCTGCTGGATAGGCAACTCGTTCAATCTTTTGACGCCGCCGATCAACGGAAGTGGCTAGAAAGTGACTGAAAATGACCGAATGACTGAAATGACTGAATAACTGAAATTGACTGAAGTGTGACTGAAGTGTGACTTTTTTAGAGCGTGTACAATGACTGAACGAAGTGATTTTCCCCTCGGCCAGACCCCTAGTGCCGCCACCGTATCTCCCTCCGGCGTGCGCCGAGGATAAGTGGTCATCCCCGTTACCGCTCGGACACCAGCCGTCATCCACGTTACCGCCCGGACAACGGCTGTCATCCCCGTTTCCGCCCTGACACCGGCCGTCATCCCCGTTACCGCCCTGAAACTGGTCGTCATCCCCGATGCCGCCCAGACACCTGCCGTCATCCCCGTTACCGCCAAGCACCATTGGTCATCCTCGTTACCGCCCTAGGACCAGTGGTCATCCTCGTTACCGCCCTACTACCAGTGGTCATCCGCGTTACCGCCCTGACACCGGCCGTCTTCCCCGTCACCGCCCTGAACCTGGCCGTCATCCCCGTTACCGCCCTGACACCGGCCGTCATCCCCGTTACCGCCCTGACACCGGACGTCATCCCCGTTACCGCCGAACACCAGTTGTCCTCCCCGTTACCTCCGAACACCAGAAGTCATCCTCGTTACCGCCCTGACAGCGGCGGTCATCCTCGTTACCACCCTGACAGCGGGGGTCATATTCCGGTTGCCGCCGACATCGGCCGTCATCCCCGTTACCGGCAAGCACCATTGGTCACCCCCGTTACCCCCCGGACACCGGCCGTCATCCCCGTTACCGCCAAGCACCATTGGTCATCCCCGTTACCGCCGTAAGACCAGTGGTCATCCCCGTTACCGCTCTAGTACCAGTGGTCATCCCCGTTACCACCCTACTACCAGTGGTCATCCCCGTTACCGCCCTACTACCAGTGGTCATCCCCGTTACCGTCTTAGGACCAGTGATCATCCCCGTTACTGACCCTAGACATCCATTTGCTCTCAAAACATTTCTTCAAACTTGCCACTTTTTCTGGAATCACCCATAAACGAGCGGGGAGTGGGTGGGATGGGCCGGGCCGGGCTGGGCCGGGGCCCCCTCGCACAATCTTTTGCGAATCCCTCTGACGCGAGCGGCAGGGCAGCGCAGCCTCCGCTGCCCACCAGGACCCCCAGGAGGACCCACGGCGGACACTTTCCTCTGCTAAGGTGCATTTCGAAATATGAAAAATTATTATATAATGCGGATAGGCCAGATGGCCGAGGCTGCGGCGCGGTCACACTGAAGCGAGACGTGGCGTGGCGGCGCTCGGGTCCGAGCTGGACCACATGGAGAGGAACTTAAAGCTCGGCGCAGCGAGGCTAACTGCACGAATGCCTTACAGCTGACGGAGCTACGTAATGACTTCGCCAGCTCCACGGAGATTCCTCGTCTCCCCCTCCGCCTTACTCTCAGGACATGGGGCGCTTACTGCCTTTCCATTCGCTTCACGAAATCGTCCAAAGCTCTTTTCTAGTCTGTGCCTCGCGATGAAACACTTTTCCTCGAGGGGTCGACCACTTGAAATTTTTGTGTACATGGAACATATTCCAGTTGGAATATCTGGAATATTTTTGGAATATGTGGATTATTTTGGGAATATCACGAATATGTTGGAATATTTATGGGAAGATTTAATCGATTATTTTATTTTTCTGTGCAATGGAAAGGGTGGCGTGAAAACATGGAAAATTTTTGCGGCAGTAAACCTCCCGAAGGAGGTTGCGGTTCCCGCCAGGCACAGGGCTTTAACCCCCTGTGGCAGCCAACTGCTTCGGTGTTCCATGGGAACCGGCGCTTTGCTGACTGCGATCCTATCGCGCAATTCGACAGATTTGATCCCCGTACCACCATTGGCCTACCCCTAGAGGTACGAGCGGTGTCAAGGGCGTTAGACTTCCTGATCCCAGTTTCAGAGGCCTTACCTCAGAGGGGTACGCGGGATTCGAACCCACAACCCCGAGTGCCGACACATAGCCAGAACGGGAAGCGACCCAACGCCCAGAGCCACCGAGCCAACGGCGGTGAGACGTGTTTAATTTCTACTTGACTTGCCCTGGAGCAGCGGCCAAAGGGAATGTCAAGCGCGAAAAACACTTTCTCGAGTGGGAGTCGAACTTGGGACCACTCGGTTCGGTGGTCCGCGCTCTGCCAACTGAGCCACGACGTCTCGATGGCTGTACTCGCCGACGGGTTCGAGTTGTATTTGCCCTGTCCTCCTGGCTGGAAAATTACCGAAATTTTCTGTACTGTACATCACAGAAAATCTGTAATTTTACTGAACTCTGTAAAATAACATGAAAATGAGTGTCGTTTTACGAAATGTGGTAACTTTACCATACTTTTCCTGTAAAATGACATTTCTGTAATTTTACCAAAACTTGTAATTTTACAACACATTACCCGTAATATTGACATACTCTGTAAAATTACAATACAATTTCTGTACCGGATTACAGATATTGTCTTGTAAATTTACAAATATTTTTAACAGTGATCTGGAATATTTTTGGAATGTTTGGAATATTTTTAGAGTATTTTTCAATGAGTACATGGAATATCCAAGTGGTCGACCCCTCGCTTTTCCTCATTCACAAACAGCCAATGTTCGTGCTACAGTGGACAGTCGTCGAAGCGATCCACGGCCTCAAACGAAAATAGCGTAGTCAAACCCACGACGCACTCAATTATTACGGTGCAATCCTTCGTGCTGACGCGATAAAACTTTGGCTCTGCGAAATGACTACGATGACCCGCGACGGCGTAGAGGAGGGGGGGGGGGGCGCTTCTGGGTGCGCGGGTCCGCGGCCTCGGTCGCGTTGCCGCTGCCGGCGCCCACATGGGCCACCACGAGCGCGCGGACTCCCCACTCTCCACCGCGCAACGCCGCGCGGCCGGCGGGGCCCTTTGGCCGATAAGCGGCAGCAGGGGCCTATGGCGGAGTGGCGTGGGCGCTGCCCCGCCCCACCCCGCCCCGCCCCGCCCCGCCCCGCCCCACCCCGCCCCACCCCACCCCGCCCCACCCCACCCCGTGAAACAGGTACGGGGATACGCCCTCACTTCCGATCCGCACGCCGGCCGGGTCCGGGTGGCGCGGCGACGACGCGACGGCGCGCTCCAGTCAGTCCCATCAGAGTGGATAAGAAATTTATGGGCCGCCGCGCTGCTGCGGCGCGGGGCGTGTGGCGTAGGAGCGGGGGGGGGGGGGGGGAGGAGTCTCAGCCTTATATCGTGCGCCTCCCGGCCACCTCGACCTCCTCCACCGCAGCGCTACTTGCTGAGGCTGCTAGACGACCCGGCTGCGGCTGCGCTGCGCCCCGCTCAATAGTCTCAATGGCTTTTCCATTTCGCCATGGTTGGATGCATCAGCTGCAGCTGCAGCAGCCGTGGGGACGAGAGCCCCGCAGCCGAATGGCATGTTTGACATGACAGCGGTGCGGGTGATGTGGGAGTGACGGTGACGGAGAGAGGGAGGGAGAGGGAGACAGAGACAGAGAGAGAGAGAGAATGACAAGCAGAGAGCAGAGACAGGGAGGAGGCGAGGGATGGAAGCAGAGATGCCGCGCCGGGCTGCCCAGTCATGTATAAATTTGTGGCTGCTAAAGCCGTGGCTGAGAAATTGGCTCGTTTATATGCTCGATCCGCCGTGCCCGGTTTTGCATCGGAGTCGCGTGGTCGGGACCTCGATGTCTGAGCGCCGGGTCGGGCCGCCGGGACGGGACGGCATGGGAGACGATACCACGACACCACGGACAACAAGAACAAACACAGACGGGACTGTTATTGCTTTGGATTCTGCATGGAAACGAAAACGAAATAGATATTCGGCGGGTAGTTTACAGTACAGTAGCACAGTAACTACTCACTCCGCCCCCTCTCATAAACAAAAAACAAAAAAAAATACTCGGCTAAAATTAGATTTATAAAATTAGCACTACGGCTGAACACGTAAACCCGAGGAAAAATAAATACCAGAATGGCTAGAAAATTAGCATCGTAACTTAAAAATTAGCACTGTAGCTTAAAAATTAGCTGCGCCAATACAACAAACAAATTAGTACACCTGCTAAATTTTTTGCTCGAACGCGAATTATTTTTTTGTGTGAAAGCCTTGTTCATGCTCGCGGACCGGCTCCGCGCCTGCGCCAGCTAGCCGACAAGGGGAATGCCGGAGTCAGCCGCGCATTATCTCCCCGCGATTTTATTTTCTTCTTTTTTTTCTGACTTGTGACCGCTGCAGCAAGAAAGGCGAGTCGGCAGGTTTATCTGCGCGCGCTGTTCGTGTGTTGTGATGGCAAGGAGCGCAGAAATATCAGGAGGAATAGCAAATGTGAGCGAGAGCAGCTGGTCTAGCGCGAGGGAGTAGGGAATGGTATGGGAAGGCAAAAGGCGCATGGCAAAAGTCCTGTAGAAAGGGACCCGCGCCAAAGCCGGGGCGCCCCGCCAGGCCAGGACACAGCTGGCTGCTCAGCCCAGCCCAGGGGACCGCACCCCGCCCCGCCCCGCCCCGCCCCGCCCCGCCCCGCCCCGCCCCGCCCCGCCCCGCCCCGCCCCGGCAGTGCCCCTCTCGACACTCCGGCCTGAAGGGCCCGCCGCCCTCGCCACGGAGAAAGGCGCCAACCGAGCGGGATAATTCTATACGCGTCCCCGTGACCGTCACGCTGACACCGGCGGACCGGCGGCCGCTGGGGCAACCGCCACTTCCGGCTCCGGGAGTCACCTGCCAGGCGCGCCTGCTCCCTGCTCCTCCCCTATGCTTCCCACCAAGCGCATTCGCGATAATTCATATAGATGCACGCGCTGGAGCACCTCGATGGCCTCCTGGATGTAATGTGAACGTTACACCATCACTTTTCATGATTATCATTCTGCTCCGAAGCGACCGATGGTATTACGACTTATGATCAGGCGGGCGGGCACGGGGCACGGGCAGCCACCGGTAGCAATAACCTGAAAGGGAGCTAATTGAAGGGCGCGCCCCGCGGCCCGCATCCAGCAAATCACGTGGAGCAACCCCATTTAAATGCAAATTTAATCTGGAATAACTGTCGGATTGAGCCCGCGGGCCTGACCGGACCTGGCCGCGCCGCGCCGAGTCAAGCAGCCGACTTATTCCGAAAAGAGCGCTTTCCTCGCCCTGTCTCTCTCTCTCGCACTCATGGGCTTCACCGTATAGGTGCGAGAGAGACAGAGCGAGGAGAGCGCTCTTCGGAATACGTCGGCAGCCCAGCCCAGCAGACTCCCGCGGCGCGCGCCACAACCCGGCCAGAGCAGCGGAGCGCAGCGCAGCGCAGCGCGGTGATGAAACCAATCGGTTTGCCTCTCAAAGAATCACAGGGAGCAATCGGCTTGTCTCGGCTCGGCGCGGCCGAACGCTCCCGCGAGATTTATGTGACTCACTGCTCGCTGCCCCCGTGTCGCCGTGTCGTCTGCTACGCTCCGCCGCGCGCGCCGCTCTGTGCACACTGCGAGGTGCGAGGGGGGAGCGCGACTGTCTCGAATTCCGTGTCTCCCGGATTACTTCTGACCACGTGGATTCCTCCACCGGATTGCGTTGGTTTTACTTTCGGATTTTCTCCTGGATTAACGCGTATTCTGCTCCGATTAACCCTGACTACCTCTCGAATTTCCTCGGATTGCTTCTTTTGGATTGCGTTCATTGTTGAGCCTAGCGTCAGGATTTGTCCAATTTTTGACCGGCGGACTCATTATTTAAATTCACAACCATGGGACCATGGGCTGTTCTTCCGAGAAAATTCTTAGCTGTCCCGCCACAAAGGCGAATTGGAAGCCCAGGCAGTCTGCTATAGCTTTCTGCACCCAATGCCTGGCTTTGTTTTGTCAGTGAGAGCCTCATTCAAACTACCGCCCGCCCGGCAGCCTGACGTCTCCGCCCCGCCCCGTAAACTCGATATATATGAAAATCATACGAAGGCTTTTCCGCTCCGTCCCGAACAGAGTTGTTGTCTGTCAAGTTCTAGGTAGGTCGCGGGATATCGCGCACAAAACTTCTCTTAATGAGGAGTGCTGGTTGTGTTGGGTTGGCCGCTATCCTGTCGGGGGAGGGAGTGACGTCTACCGCGACGGCCGGGTGTGAATTGAATTACTTCCCTCTCTCTCTCTCTCTCTCTCTCTCTCTCTCTCTCTCTCTCTCTCTCTCTCTCTCTCTCTCTCCCGTGACTAAGTGTCTTCGAGAGAGGAGGTGGAATTGATAGGAACGCGCGAGGGGATTGAGAGAGCGCGTCACATCCATACTGAAGAGCCTCCGTGCAGCCAGGAGGTAGAGCGCACAGCGAGGAAATCGAAGAGGGTGATTCCATACGAAAGGGTAGGTGAGTTGACATCGTAGTCACCGATTTAAATTTCAAATTGAGGGCATGTTTCCTACCACTAAAAACGTTTTCAGCCAAAATTTTAGCCTCCTAGGTCGCACGGTTCCAGAGATATGGACAAAATGGGTTTTCTGACATCTTGATGAATTTTGACTTTGGACAAAATTTTAAAAGGGGAAGGGTTGGTCCCAGAGGCTTCCAAATTTGCACAGGTAATCTTTAGAGGGTCGAGTTCAAGAAGAAAAAAAATAGATTTTAAATATTTTTTTAACTATTTTTTTACATGGAAACTTCTCATTTAGATTAAAAATCTCAATTATGATATCGAGATTTTTCCCCAAAATTTTTTCTTAGATTGCCCTTTTCTACTTAGGAATGCATACCAAAGAATTTTTTGGGCACTCTAATGGTTTGGGAGTTATTGGCTATGTCGTGTTATTTTTCTTTTCATTATAGCCGCTTTTAGGGACCCAAAAAAAGTTATTTTGCCGACCATGTAGAAATGCTTTTTTCGAGGTCCTGATCATTTCTAGATGGTCGGCAAAATAACTTTTTTGGGTCCCTAAAAGCGGCTATAATGGAAATAAAATAACACGACATAGCCTATAACTCCCAAACCATTAGAGTGCCCAAAAATTTCTTTGGTATGCATTCCTAAGTAGAAAAGGGCAATCTAAGAAAAAAATTTGGGGAAAAATCTCGATATCATAATTGAGATTTTTAATCTAAATGAGAAGTTTCCATGTAAAAAAATAGTAAAAAAGTATTTAAAATCTTTTTTTCTTTCTTCTAGAACTAGAGCCTCGAAAGATGACCTTTGCAAATTTGGAAGCCTCTGGGACCAACCCTTCCCCTATTAAAATTTTGTCCAAAGTCAAAATTCATCAAAATGTCGGAAAACGGAAAACCCATTTTGTCCATATCTCTGGAACCGTTCGACCTAGGAGGCTAAAATTTTAGCTGAAAACGTTTTTAGTGATAGGAAACATGCCCTCAATTTGTAGTTCAAATCGGTGACTACGATGTCAACTCACCTACCCTTTAGTATGGAATCACCCAAGAACTTTTAAGAAATTTTAAGGTCAGTTCACTTCCGGGTACAGAGCTCGTATCCTCCGTCGACCATCATGACCATCATAACAATCCAGTATAATGAATCCTTTTAGGTGACTACTGATGACGGGGGCGCGTCGAACACTGATGGTGCGCTCGCTCAGGCACTTAACTACCATCATCCACATCATCACGACTACCACCTAGCTCCTTGCACCCCTTCCAGGTCTTCCCGCAAATTGTGGTTTGCCTAACTAACAAGCCGCTCTCTCCCCGCCCTCCCCGGCGTCCACATCCCCCCACGGCCCCGCCCCGCCCCGCCCCGCACTGCCTAATTGATTTTTAGAGGTCGTTGCGCTTGGGAAGTATGGCAGAGGAGGTGTGGAAGCAGGGGGCGTGGCGTGGCGGGGCGCGAGAACAGAATATGTAGTACGACCTGCGGCGGCGCGCAGCCCGGCCCACCCCCATTCCTTTTATTATTTCAAATTGTTTTTTTTTCTTCTCGTGAAAAGAATGTTCAATTTATTCATAGAGGCTAAGTATGCTAGGGCTGCTTCTTAATTTTAGTTTGTTTTTTTACCCCCTGTCTGAAACGCACCCCTACTACCAACCCTCCCCTTTTTGCAGCGCCGAGTCAGAACCACACTCTTAAATTTAAATTTCATGGAAGGCGTCGTCGTCGTCGAGATTTTCCCCCTTTCTCCTTATCTTATGGGGGAGAGGGGAGCGTCGCGGGGAGGAGAGGAGGCGAGGCATGGCTTTCGCTATCTCGTGCATTTGTTTCCCTTTCCTACCTCCCCTCCCCGCCCCCTCGTCCTGCCCCTGCCGCTCCGCTGCCACCAGACGGTCTATGACGACGCCAGCCGGGCTGCGGCCCTTAGGCTGCACCCTGCTGCTGGCCCCAGGGGAATCCGGGAATCCTCGCCCAACGGCCGCCTGGCGGAGCGGGGCGGGGCGGGGTCACAAGGCACCTATGTGCTTTGTGAGCGGGGTGGGGCGGGGTGGGGCGGGGCGGGGTGACGGCTGGCCCTCGTCCCGCCTCGCCTCCCCTCGTTATGTGAGTGACGGATGGGACCGACATGACAACTCTTCGTCGGGTCCGTTCTGATTTTTCCCCCGTCAGCTTCACGAGACGCCGTTAGCAGCGCAGCGTCGTCGTCGCTGCAGCCTCTGTCTCTATCTGATCTGTCTCTCTCTCTCTCTTTCTCTCTCGCTCGCTAGCCCGCTCTCTCCCCTCCGGCTCGGCCAAACGAAGCCGCCTGCCCCCAGATTCAGAGGATTGTCGTTTCGCAGTCCAATCTCACTCACTCCTAGTGACCGAGATCTATGCGTGTGACAAGGACGGAGATACGAAAGCGCTCTTGTGAATCTGGCGGCTGGCTGGAAGCAGAGAGCATGACTGCGGGTGGCTGCCTAGGAGGCGGGCTGTACCGTAGCACAAGCATGTCCGCGGGTTGCCTACTCCGTAGGCGTTCTCCGAGGAAAGCGCGGCTTAGCAACTAAAAGATAGGAGGTGAGGCACCACTCGCTCATCCGCAGTTGATCGGTGTTGGATCCGTGCGAAAGTGGCGCGGGAGCTTCGGCGCTCTGCGGTCCTCTCCGCATATATCGCCCAGCACGCTGTTTATTCTAGACTTCCGGAGCAAAGAGCAGCAGCAGGGCGCAACGTGGTAGAGGCGTGGCGTGGCGTGGCGGGGTAGGGCGGGGCGGGGCGGGGCGGGGCGGGGCAGGGCGAGGCGGGGACCGCGCTTCCCTTATTCAGTCCGCTGGTCGAGGCCGCGCCGACGTATTGAGCAAAGGGTAAACATGCCGAACTGCCACGGCCAAGCGGGGCGTGGTCGGCGTGGCCTGCCTGGAGCACAAGGGCCGCCGTTGAGCACCCCCGGCTGACCGAGAGCGGCGGGGCGGGGTGGGGCGGGGCAGGGCGGGGCTGTGATCCCAACTGCTACTAAACGCCCTATGGGCCGCTCGCTCACGCCAAAAAAAGGAAATAAGAAAAAAAAGAAAAACACGAGTCATTGCGATAATCGCTGTGACAGCAACAGGACCGATATGGTCACCGGAGACGCAACCTCCCGCCCGGCATAATGACGCCTGAGCGAAATGGCAGTGCGCCCTCCGATGCACTGCGGCTCACGCTTGTGCAAATAAGACTGCCTAATAATTGTACACATTTTTGCATTCATGTCCGACTGTACGACGTACGACCGCGCTTGTTGCAGATGGAGGGCCCGGGCCGCGGGTGCCGCGGCGCCGTGTGGCTGCTGCTCGCGCTGGCGCTGGCCGCCGGCGCCGGGCCGCACCTCGCCGAGGGCTGCATGTGCGGATTCGCCCACCCGCAGGAGCAGTTCTGCAGGGCGCACTTCGGTGAGTACCAGACGACGGCGACAGGGGAGGGGAACATATTGAGGCACCTGGACCAGGGGGAGCGGCGACCTCGGCCTCGCCCGCCTCCCGGTGGTCCCAGGGGGGAGAGGGGGGGGGGAAATGAGGTGGGAAAAACGAGGCGGGGCAGCAGGGCGCTCGGGGCGCTCGTGCAGGGCCGGGGTGTCGCTACTCGGTGACGGAGTAAACGGCTCCCATTAGGGAGTGTTTCCTCCGCAAACAGACCTCTGTTTACCCTCGGAGATGCGCTGACGGACGCAGCCGCACCAGCTGTCCCTGCCCACCGCCCCGCGCAAAGGCCGCGCCCCGCCAGGCAGACCGCTCTCTTTATCCGCTACATCTCCGTCTGTCTGCCGGTCACTACACCGTTAGCTACATAGGAACAGAGGGGGGAGGGTTCGCTAAGACTGGCAGTGAATTTCACAACTCAAGCTTTTCAGATTGATTTCTCTCTCGGGCCCTATGCGTCGCTTCCGTATCGTCATCGCTAAAGTTGTTTTGAAACTTTTCGGATGCGGTCTACGCGGCGGCGGCGTAGTGCGCGCGCGAATGTCAATGCCAGGCCTCAGTGCCAACAGGCGGGCTGCGAGCCGGGCCGGGGCCGGGCCGGGCGCCCCACATCTCCACCTCCTCCTCGCCCCTCTCCACGCCAGAGCTCCTCGTCATGCGCGTGTCCAGCTGGCTGCCACCGAACCCGCCCCGCCCCGCCCCGCCCCGCCCCGCCCCGCCCCGCCCCGCCCCGCCCCGCCGCCTCCCACACTCGGACCGCCCGCCAGCAGCGCCCCGCGCCCCGCGCCCCGCACGACGAGAGATGAGAAGTGCGACTTACTCAGCTCCTGATGTGGGAGATGAGATGCAACAACACATGCAACAGCCTCTCCTCGAGGACGGATCCCCGCGCCACCCCACTCCTCCCCTGCTCCGGACACGGCCGCAGCTCTGCTAATTCGTTCGCTCGTTCTCTCTCTCTCTCTCTCTCTCTCTCTCTCTCTCTCTCTCTCTCTCTCTCTCTCTCTCTCTCTCTCTCTCTCCCTCGATCCTCAATACAAATTATCCATTCCGAGTATTCCTCGGGGTCGAGCCGAGCCTGCGGGACTCGGCCCGTGCAGACACGCCCCGTGAGGACGGGATGCGGCCCGTAAAAGCATCGCGCGCCGGAGAGTGTGTATGTGTGTGTGTGTGTGTGTGATGGTCTGTGGGCGTGCGTGAGTGTGCGAGCATGGCGCGAGTATGTGTTCATTACTTTGCTTCAATGTGCCTTGAGTAAACTGACCAGCTCGCAGGCGCGGAGCCACGCCCGCGCCCTCCTCGCCCCACCCCCTCGCCCGCCCGTCTGCTATTTTTAGATCCTTTTGCAAACTCAAGTCGCCGCGCAAACCGAAGGGAACGTACAGCAAACCAGCCGTTGCCGCGGGCGCGAGCGTCATCAGGTCAGGCCAGGCCACGGCGGCCAGACGCACCAGGTTGACCCGGGCCCTGGGGAAGCCGAGGCCGAGCCGAACCCAGGCGAGAGCGCCGCACCCCGAATGGACGGCCAGGATGATTAGAAAAATGGCTGCTGACCGCGCGGCTCCAGGCTCAACCTGGCCCGGTCTGGCAGCGCGGCAGCTGCATTCTTTAGCCCGCCGGGCGCCCCGCCCACCGCGGTTTTTGTCTGGGCCCTGTCCGAGCCCGCCCGGGCGCGCTCCGCGCCACCCTGTCCCCACCCGAAAATTTTGGGCCCTTTTCAAAGCTTAGTCTCTGCCTCCGTCCTCATTACCTCCAGCTGGACCTGACGAGACTGCTCCTCCTCGCTGTTGCAGCGGTCCTGGCCAAGGTCATCCAGAGCAATGAGGAGGACGACTACAGCCGGCGCTACGAGGTCGCCGTCAAGCGGACCTTTAAGGTAAGCGTCCGTCGAGCATGCTCACGCCGCCGTCTGATTCCGGAGATCGCTCTCGCGCGCCTCTCTGTCCTTGCCGCACCCATGGGGCCCTGCCGTACCCAGTACACGGCACCGCCAAAGGTGCAACAGGGACGGAGGTGCGAGAGCGATCTTCTCAACCAGCCTGCCTGCCCCTTCCGTGTCCCTGCAGGGCGGGTCCGAGGCGCGCCTGCTGGTCAAGGAGGCCGGCGTGCTGGCGCCGCACGTCGAGAGCCTCTGCGGCGTGACGCTGTCCGAGGGCGAGACGTACCTGCTCATGGGCCGCGTGTACGACGGCCAGCCCCGGGTCACCCTGTGCGACTTCCCCACGCCCTGGCGCAAGGTGACGGTGCGGCAGCGCAAGGGCCTGCGCCAGCAGTACGCTGCCAGCTGCAGCTGCAAGGTGAGTGCAGCGCAACGGGCCTCGAGAACTTCAGACACCGCAAAGGTTCATCAAGTTCATGAGCACCCGACACTGAAGGTCCGACACTGAAGGTTTCCGAAGTTTCCCCCGAGAGGAAATTGACACACTCCCGGCTTATGTACTTTTTTGTACGTAGCTATGTAAATCTATGTACATGCGTAACTTACGTAAAAATTTCTTACATAGTTACGCATAAAATGGCTCACTTTTTACGTAATTACGTAAGAATTTTTGCAAAGTTATGTAACAAATTTTACGTAAGCTACGATGTTCATAGATTTACATAGCTACGAACAAAAAAGTACATAAACCGGGAGTGTGAAAATTTCAGAAGTAATCCGCCAAAAGCGAGGGGGAAACAACTCTGAAATTTTGTTACACCTCATAATTCATAAAAATTCAGGACAATAATTCAGAATTTTTTTTATATAAATTAAGAAAAATTCTAGACAAATTCAAAAATGTTCGCTAAAATTCACGAAAATTCACAAACAGTCACACAATATGACACTAAAACTCAGAGTTGTTGCCCCCTCGGCCAAAAGTCACCAAAGTTCGTTGAAATTCACGCTTAAGCTCAAGGAAGTTTCTGATTCAAAAAGTCCATAAAATAGTCCGCTGAAGTTTAAGACTTTGCTTCCCTCCCGCGCTGTTGCAGCCCCGCGACTGCCCCTGGTGGGGCGGCTCCTCGCGCGTCGAGAACTGCCTGATCGCGCACTCGGTGTGCACGACGCACCACCGGCACCAGCGCTGCAACTGGCTGCGGGGCCGCGTGCTGGACGAGTGCCTGCGCAAGGCGGGCGTCGCCAACGTGGAGGGCGAGCACGCGTGGTGGCTGATGAGGCCGCCCGACGCCAAGCAGGCCGACAAGCTCGGCGCGGGCCTCGAGCTCGCCGAGGAGTACGACAAGACCCCCCAGCACCAGCACAAGCACCATCACCACCACCACCAGCATCACAATGTCACCTCCACCGCGAGCACCCTCAGCGAGGACGTGGACCCGTAGTGCAACGCGCGTGCTTACCTAACAGAACTTTTTGTATCAAAACGTCTGATTTTTATGGTATTGCAGAAGTGGACAGCAGCGTGGTACGACAATAATTTTTCATTGTTAAAATAACAATATCCTTTCGAGTACATCAAGGGCTTTAAAAAAAAAAGCCTTACATCATATATTGGACCAGTAAGCGACGAAAACTTCTTTCATCCATCGGCAGAGGAAAGACAGCTAGGCGCGCTGCTAGAGAGCGAGTTGCGTTGGAATAATGGAGTTAAAGGAGTCGGTGATGCGCTGACTTCGTTATCGTCGCGACAAGAACGATATCCAGGCGGGGCGGGGCGACCGGAGGAGAGTCTCGGACAGGGAGAGCACTGGGGCGAGGCGCCACGAGGGGCGGCCTCGTCTCGTCCCGCCGCGTGGAAAGCGATGTTGTGCTGTGCACCACTCGAGGCGGCTCTCGAGATCATTAACGCTATTATACGAAAGAAATACACCTCTATTTTTGTACAAAACCGTGACGAGTATGTCTAGTGTAAATATTTTTTGGGGGAGTCGATAACCACCCTGGACTTAGTCTAACGTTCTATGTGAATAAGCAAGTGAAATAAATAAAATAAAACACTCACCATTTCCCTGTAGTTGGGGTAGAAGGTCTGCTCGATGAGAGGGAAGTTCTCCTTGCCTAGTCGGCGCTGGATCTGCAGCAGGTGGCCGAACACCCACGGCTTGTCCTGCGGACAGGGGAGTACCCAGAGAGAGATGCGTCAGGTCCGCGGGTCACGTGGCGCCGCGTGGCGCGTAACGCACTCGCGACACGCAACACGGCGGGCCGGGGCGGGGGCCGGGCGCGCCGCCGCCGTGAGGGTAGGCAGCCCACCGCACAGTCCGCACACCCCGGCGGCCGACTGCGCCGCAGCGCAACCGCGCCCGCACTCTGCTCTCCTCTCCCCCGCACACTCACCTGGAAGTTGTAGACGGCGGTGAGCGAATTGACGGAGGGGACGCCGCCAAACTTTAATCCCAGCAGAACGTTGACAAAGTTCTCGCCCGCGTCGCGCAGGTTCTGGCGGATGAGCAGGAAGTCGGGCCTAAACGACCTGGAGAGGGAGAGGGAATGTCGCGCCATTTCTCAAGAACGGTTAAAAACGAACGCGCGCAATCAAAACAAAACGGAGAGATAAACGAAAAGGCTCTGCGGCTCACCCACCTCATGACCTTGGTGCCGTTCCTGTAGACGGCCATGCTGACCTGGCATCCCGTCTCGACGTTGGATGTTAGTGACAGCTCCCGGAACTCGGCCTGCTCCACCCGGATGTCCCAGTCGCCGTGCAGACGCCGTCCCCGGAAGTACTTAGACCTGGAACACGAAATACGCCGGCCGTTGAACGGGGGTGGCTAACCTCGCCGTAACCTAGGATACGGTCGTGGTGTTCCAGACGGGGCGGGGTGTCCTGTCGCACCTGAGCAAGCTCCGCCCCGCCCCGCCCCGCCCCGCCCCGCCCCGCCCCGCCCCGCCCCGCCCCGCCCCGCCCCGCCCCGCTTCAAGGCGTGAGGAGCCGCCAAGCCCTCGCTACGTCACGGACGAGGACCGGAAGGACCAATAAGAAGCCAACCACCGACCCCTCCCTCCCGCGCCCCACCACCAGCCCCACGGCCCGCACCCCGGGTCGTTTCAACGCCCTCTTTTTCAGCCTATGTGCCAGACCCCCGCCCCCGCAGTCTGCTGCACGTCAACCACCCCCTCCTCCCCCTCCGCGTCGCCCGCTCCCGTCGTGTTTCACAGCAGGCGGGTTTTATCACTCCCCACCGCCACCCCCCGTCTCCACCGTCTCCAGCAGCCCTGCACGCCGTACTCTCGATCCCACCAGAGGGGTTTCCGCCGCTCCGCGCCGACACATCGCGTGGACCAAACTCACAGATCTGCGCGGAGCCGTACCAGAGTTCTCAAACGGGTGGGCCCAGCTATCCGGAAAGCGTCTATATGCGCAGGCGAGAGGGAGATAGTCTTCGGTTACAGCACCTCACTCGCACCTAAACGGTTTCGGACGCGTCCCGGGTAGCCGTACCCACCCGTTTGAGAACTCAGAGCCGCACCCCTGCTGTCGCTGACTGCTTTTACTGCCGGAATCTGTGCAGACGGCTGCCAGCTGCCACACCGCGGCGAGCCGTACGCCACAATTTGTACCCTTATTCCCAGGGTAAAATTATGGCGCGATTGTAGTACGGGGAGTAAAACCATGGCGTGACGATCTTACTCAGGGTAAAGTCCTCGAAGAAGAGAGAGAGAGAGAGCGGGGGTGGGGAGGTAATCTCCTCGCTCTGCAGGGGAACAAAACTTCTTGACGCCCTCACGGTCACGCAGTGCATAGTCCACGAGCGTTGTGGGTAATCACTTTCCAGAACCACAACGAGACCCCTCCCGCTCATGAGACCTTCTCCCTCACCGGCCGCGGCGGGGCCAGGGCCAGGCCCACAGGCCAGCAATAAGCTCCAGGACGGTCGCACCAACCGTGGCCCTCCAGCCTGGCCCCCCGCATGGCCGAACGCAGCTGCCTCCCTCGGCCCCCCCGGCCGATGGCTTTTCCTGGGGATGGCAAGAGGGGCATGCCCCCCCCCCTCGCGCTTAGGGGGTATAATGGCATTAGTCACCCCCTACCCCCCTCCCTGCGGAGAAACGGTCGAGGGGAGAGCGCCGAGGAGGACAAGCTGCTCCTCCTTCTCTGCTCCGTTATGGTTCCACGCTGCTAATACCCCGCCCCGCCTCGCCCCCCGCCCCCCGCCCCGGGCCACGAGGTTGGGAATTGACCGCGAGGGCAATTGACTCGTGGCCACCGCCACCTAGCAGGGCTTGGCGGGGAGGCAAATCTACTTAAGTTTCTGGTCGGGAAGTGGTAAGTTCTGCTGCTGCTGCTGGCGCTGTCTCCTGTCTCGACCCGATCGCCCCTGACGGCTCGGCTTGGCAGCGACGCCTGACCCAGCCCACCCCGCCCCCGCCCCCGGGCCCGGGGCCCCGGGCACGCTCGCTGCTTCCTCTGGTGCGCTCGTCACGAGATCTCCAGCTCCAGGGGATGACAGCGGGGTGGTACTTTACGTTTATGCTCGGCTCTGCTCGGGCCGTTGCGCTGCAGCGCGCCGCCTCGCCTCGCCTCGGGCAGGGAGAGGCAGGGCAGGGCAGGCCGCCATGCGACGGTGCGGCGCCGGAGGAGGATGGTGGGAGGCCTCCGAATGGCCTCGGCCTATTCGCCTCACACTCTCTCCCTATTCCCCTCTTTCTATCTCCGTCCCACACACTTCCTCTATCCTCTCTGCTTCCCCTCCTATCCTGCTCTAGGCCGGGGGAGTGCGAAGCTATATGCGTGCAACAGTCCAACCCCCCTGCCAGATCCACTAGCCACTCCCCCTGCCCACCCCCGGCCCCGTCCATCCCGATAGTGCAGATAATGGTTTATGCAGCGGAATTGGCACGGCGGCCCCGCGCGGGACTTCCGAACGCACTCGCGCTGCTTCCCTCCCCCGCCGCGTCCTCTTCCCTCTGACCAGCACCACCACCACGAGCCCGCCCCGCTCCGCATGGGCTCCCGACCAATGGAAGCACAACAGGACGTATATAACAGGGCGGACCACTTTGCCTTGTCGGAAATTCGAACGATACAGTCCCGCAACACATGGCCGGGGGTGTTCAAAGCGTGACGACCTCGTGCTTAGAGCTGTGTCATGAGTTCCCCTCTGATACAAAGAAGCCCTACTTTCCCATTGCAGCTGGATATGTGTCAGGTCGTCATATCTTCTTGACCCAGTATAGTGCTCCACCCTTTCCTGTTGCAGGGCGCCGCCCGCCCCACCCTCCCTAAGGGCCCTCCGCTTCGCAGCCTTTTGTTCTCGGCCTCGGCCTGCTACTCTCTGTTCCGCTTCCCCACCTCTCGCCCCTCCCCACCCGCTACAGCGCGCTTCCTCAGTGAACATGCACCGCCCCGTGTTCCTCAGCACACGGCATGCTCTTGTTCTGTACCCACGCCCGGCCCCCGCCCCCGCCTCTAGGGGGATGATGAGGGTGCCGAAGTGCAGCGGGAAGAGTCTTTGACAAAACAGCAAGGAAAAATAAACCTTCGGGGAAGCCAAATGCGCCACTATCTGTGAGCACAGGTCAGCACGTCGCAGTGAACCATCATCCCGGCAACTTTGAGGGTGCGAGATGAACCCGCAGCTCCGGGGTACTGGTAAGTGCCCTCCCACTGTGCGCCACGCCAGACGCCTGCATAACTCATCCCGGCCCCCTCCTCTCTACCCTACCCCGTACTCACCAGTCGGTGTTCTGGTCGTCGATGACGAGCAGGGTGAAGCAGCGGTCCTTGTTGAACGAGGGCCGCACGGAGGTGGCGGCGGACTGTACGGAGCCGAGAATCTGCGAGCCGTGCTCCTTGGCGACGCCCGTGAGCGACTGCACCCGCTGCAGCAGCGACTCGCGGGTCTTGGCCGGCGAGGACGGCGCCGACGTGGTGCGCGAGTTGGGCTTCAGGTTGAGCGACAGGTCGCCGCTCTGCGGGGCGCCGCCCGCCCCCGCCGCCCCCGCGGGTCCGGCCGCCCCCCCGGGGCCGGGCGCCGGTGCGGCCCCCGTCCTGGCAGCGCCCCCGGGCCCCGCGGGGGCGGGTCCGCCGGGCTGGTCGGGCGGGTAGCCCGCCGCCCCGGGCTCTCCCTCGCCATCGAGCTCGGAGGAGAGGTCCCCCGAGGAGAACCTGTCGTGTCGAGGGCAGGGCGGCAAAGGTTAAGTCGGGTCGCGGAGACGTTTCAACATGGTTTCCTTTTTATTTTACCTTTCGCGCACGGGATTTATCCGAGACTATACTTTGACGACGACATGGCAAGATTTCCTCGAAAGTGTTTAGGTCAGTACAAGATTTCACAGCACTAAATCACCTTGTTTGGATGAAATTTATCAAAATGCAAGGTCCAAACCTAGGCTGACGAACATAACCCTTCCGAATGAGTTAGATTTACACAGCAAATAACCAAAACAGGCACCTCAATGCAAATAGCCTGGTTTTTTGGGATAATTTCACATTAAATCTACCTTGCAATCTTGTAGCCGAGATCAAATCCGAATCATGTGAACAGGCTAGATCTCTCTGAACACCGATCATTCTTACGGTTTGGAGTTGAGGCTGATATCGGGACTCGTTTAGTTGGCAACAGCGTTGAGGTTGGTAGCGCTGTTCTCTGGTCGTCTTTTCTTTTAATTTGAGTTCGTTCGTGAGGCAGTTGGCAGTTAAAATCGCAGGGCCGACGGGTAGATTATTCGCGTTCACTTACCTTCGTTTCAGGTAATTAACATTGGTAGTGAAGGACTGTTTGAAGCTGGAGAAGGAAATCTTGGTGCTGTTGAGGCCACGGGGTCTGGAGGCGGTGTCGGCTCAAGCCGGGCTCTGCGACAAAGAGAACCAAGAGTACGGTGAGGCGCGAGGCGAGGACGAGACGTCGCGGGGCGCGGCGCGGACCCGTCAGCTGAGCTGATCGTCGCTCAGGTAAGCGAAGAAAATACTTTTTTACTCATTGTGTCCTCACACTGCCGTTTCTCAGCGATGGTCTTGGTCGCGCTATTCGCGCTGTCGGGCAGCAGACAGGGTAATTCCGCGCAGTGGTTTCGTCTCACCCTTCTAGTCGCACTCATGCAGTAAGGCCGTAAGGAGAGAGGGGGGGGGGGGACACTGCTAAACGCTGTTCAAAATCACCCTACCCCGGCCGGTCCTGACGGGCGGGCACGGGCCGGCAGAGTGGGCGCGGGTCGCGGTCGGGGTCAGCTCAGCTCAGCACAGTCCCTGGCCTGTGGCCCGGGTTAGGGTTCGGGCCCGTGCCCGGGCCCTCACAGCACCCGACTCTTCTTGCCCTCTCCTTTGATCCGTCGTCCGGTCCAGCCCGGGATAGCGGAAGATCCAATAGCGCGCCCAACCGCGTTACCCTCGTGCGTGACGCGTTGGGGTAGCGAGTGTGTGGCGTGTGCGCGTGTGATGGAGACAGATAGAGCTGGGGGGAGGAGGCGCGGGGTGCGGGCCGGGCCACCACCACCACCCTCGCGTGCAGGATAGAGGTGTCCGCCAGCCAATACGAGCCATCCCTTTCCCTCACGCAGGCGGGGCAGGGCGGGGGACTGCCCGGCCCCACCGCACCGCACCGCCGTGTTCGCGCCGACATAACATCACACCGCCCCTATCGTACAGCGCACACCGCAAAAAATAAAGCAGCTATAAATTGTTTTCAATTATTGTTTTGTAATTTTAAAACTTGTGGTCATGAAACGTCATTACCATTTCATGCAATGAAATTTCAAAACCAAAATCTGATAAAAATTCGAGGGGTACCTCACTCTTTAAATGGGTGTACACTGATTGGAGAGTTGAATTGTGATTGGAAAGAAATTTTTTTTTGTTAAACTTACAACAAAGAAAGGAAATTTGGACTGACGAGTGGCGCGCCTAGGTCGGAGGTAGGGCTGAACGGGGCGAGGAGGGCCTCGGGGGAAGCTCCCTTCTTTTATCAACATTTCATTGCGACGTGCGGGAATAAGTGGTCGAGTGCAGCTGAGCCGCGGCGGGCGCAGCTCTGGCGCCGCCGGCGCGAGTCGGGTCGCCTCTAGTACCTCAACTGGAAACACCTCTAATTTTGATTAGAGGTAAATTTACCTCTACGGCAATATACCTCTAATAATATCGCTGCGAAATTACCTCTACGGTTAGGAGTAAAACACAGAGTTGGGAATTTGCCTCTAAAAAGTTGTATAAGTTACGCACGCATGAGCGCTCACGTGAAATGAGCGTGGGAGTGCGGAGATAGTCGCAGTATCCTAGGGGGCGCGCCCCGATACATCGAAAAGAAATACATCTAATCATGTTAAGATGGATATTGTGAAAACTCACAATTAACTTCAAACACGAAAACTAAAAATTTCCATCTAAGAGAAATGCTTCTAATTTTAAGAGGCAAATTACTCGAATGCAGCACTAAGTGAAAATGCTTCTAAGACCAACCAGAATTTCGCTTCTAAGAAAAATCAGTGGAAATATGCATCAAATGAATACACCTCTACAAAAATAACCGTAATTTGACCTCTAACAGATTTGCATCTAAAAAAGGGAGTGTTTTACCTCTAACATATTTGCATCCAATGAAACATAATACTAGGTATCTGAAAATCCCCGAAAATGTTTTCTCCAGCCCTGTGGTGGCCCCTGCCCATCGGAGCACACAGGTTGTCCGACCTTCTTTTTGTCCAGCCTCGGGAATTTTGCGCCCGCCACCGTCACACGTTTCTTTTTGTCCTACCTGGCACTCGGGGTGTGATAGTTATTTCTTTTTGTCTGACCTCGTTTTGTTCGACCCCAACGAACGGTAAGAGTCGCCTGTTATCCTCTGCGATTGCAGCTCGATTGTCCGACCTGATGATTTCCTGGAAATCCAAAAAAGTGCCTTGCTTTTTTCTGACCTTGTTTACACGAGTAAAGAGGAGAAGGAATAGGTATCATGGTCGGGGCACACCTCGAATTCATTTTAATTTTATTTTTTAAAAGAGCTATTTAAAAAAAAAAATTGAAAAATTGGTAGGCCCCTACCTAACTCGCAACCTGCGAGCCCCGCCTGCTTAACTTCGGAGTTCTGATGGGATCCGGTGTGTTCCAGGCGACCGCCACCCCGCGGGCACGAGAAGTCCTCTCCGCTTCGGGGAGAGTCCCCGCTTAAGGCTGGCGGCCTGTCAGGCCCGCCGTACTACCCTATTTGAACAGCGCCTTGAAGCCGTAGGTAGCATTTCGGACCAACGACTGGGCACCACCGGACCGCATGACCGGTCAGTGGGAGGTAGAGGCAAGGAAGGACGATAGAGGGGGAGAAAAGCAGAAAGAGAAGTTTTTGCGGAAGAGTAAGCGTACGGTTGGTTAGACCTGTACTGACCCGCTCCCGCACAGGTCATGGAAAAGCTGTTTACTAAGGAGCCAGATTCATAGGCCTTACTTCCCCACGAGGGACCACCCCCCGTGGCATGGGACGGAACTTCCTGACAACTCGCTTTCGCTGCCAGTGAAGAACCTACCTGGGAATTGAACCCAGGCCCCAAGTGCCGAGTCTCATGACACCCCGCGGCTTTCGTGGTACTAAGACCACTAGACCGTCGGCGATTCCACGAGTGAGCTCCGTTGAAATGGGGGGTTTGAATTCCACGCCAAGCTGCTGTCCTCGGAAAAATTTTTGTTTTATAGCAAGATTTGAACCCGGGTTCTGCGGCCCCCGGAACACTACTATGCCGGCACGGCTACGACGCCACGATACAAGTCAGCTTTCCTCTAAAGGGTGACGCTGCGAAGAGCCGTAGTCGCCGACGAACCTGTATCGGTGGCGTCATCAGTACCCCTGCTCTCCTTGCTGGGACAGCCCAGCCTCGTGGCGACTTTGGTATCCACCATCGGCACCGTTAGGAGGACTGGGTGGGCACAGGTTCGAATACCGATCCAAATTTTTTTTTTTTTTCGAAGTAGCTTCGTCTCTTTCAGTTGCCTGAGCACTCTTAACTTCTTACAAAGAAAATTCCTTGTATTACAAAGAATTCTGTGCAACCGTAATACAAAGCCACTACAAAGCAAAATTTTCTTTGTAATACAAAGAAAATTCCTTGTAGTACAAAGGAAAACTCTTTGTAATACAAGGATTTTTCTTGTATATTACGGTTGCACATAATTCTTTGTATTCTACGAAAAATTTCTTTGTAGAAAGTTTAGAGTGAGGCACAAGGACAGTGGATAAAAAGGATTAAGTAGGTATAAAACAAATCAAAACAAATCCGCACTCGACATTGATGTCGTCGCAGGTGAAAGCACGAGTTGGACAGAGGTTCTAATACCACCTTGTTTTTCTTCTTTTTATTTCTTTTTATCAGTACCTAGTTTTGCCTATTTGCAGTTGCCCGAGGCATTAAAAAAGATGCTTTTTTTAAAGGAAAAAAATCACCTCGTATCAAAGCTAGCAACTGAAAAAAGAAGAAAAAAAGTAAAAGAAGTTACAGTGTGGATCCACAGTGTGGATGAATATTTCGGGCTGGTGCATTGGAGCGAAATCTCATCCACCGCACGCTATGAAATTTACATCCACAACAGTGGATGTAAAATCGTTTCCACCGAAAAATACCTCCACAATTCAGTGTTTCACCGATGGCCATAGTACAGTCAAGTGCCCAAATTTCGGACTTGTGCCTTAATTTCGGACAGTTTGCATAGAAGTGCTTATTTCAACCTATCTCGGTCACTTTTTGAGATATTCAAAAACAGAAGACGGCATCGTAAAGTTTGAAGTATAGAGTACCACATTTCGTCAAGTCGGTTTAAGTACCTTTAAAATTTTACAGCACACAGCAATTTAAAGTTAAAAAAAGCATATAGAGCAAAATTGAAATATGCTACACCTGGGCTGTCCCAGCAAGGAGAGCAGGCGTACTGATGACGCCACCGATACAGGTTCGTCGGCGACTACGGCTCTTCGCAGCGTCACCCTTTAGAGGAAAGCTGGCTTGTATCGTGGCGTCGTAGCCGTGCCGGCATAGTAGTGTTCCGGGGGCCGCAGAACCCGGGTTCAAATCTTGCTATAAAACAAAAATTTTTCCGAGGACAGCAGCTTGGCGTGGAATTCAAACCCCCCATTTCAACGGAGCTCCCTCGTGGAATCGCCGACGGTCTAGTGGTCTTAGTACCACGAAAGCCGCGGGGTGTCATGAGACTCGGCACTTGGGGCCTGGGTTCAATTCCCAGGTAGGTTCTTCACTGGCAGCGAAAGCGAGTTGTCAGGAAGTTCCGTCCCATGCCACGGGGGGTGGTCCCTCGTGGGGAAGTAAGGCCTATGAATCTGGCTCCTTAGTAAACAGCTTTTCCATGACCTGTGCGGGAGCGGGTCAGTACAGGTCTAACCAACCGTACGCTTACTCTTCCGCAAAAACTTCTCTTTCTGCTTTTCTCCCCCTCTATCGTCCTTCCTTGCCTCTACCTCCCACTGACCGGTCATGCGGTCCGGTGGTGCCCAGTCGTTGGTCCGAAATGCTACCTACGGCTTCAAGGCGCTGTTTAAATAGGGTAGTACGGCGGGCCTGACAGGCCGCCAGCCTTAAGCGGGGACTCTCCCCGAAGCGGAGAGGACTTCTCGTGCCCGCGGGGTGGCGGTCGCCTGGAACACACCGGATCCCATCAGAACTCCGAAGTTAAGCAGGCGGGGCTCGCAGGTTGCGAGTTAGGTAGGGGCCTACCGATTTTTCATTTTTTTTTAAATAGCTCTTACAAAAAAAAAGAAAAATGAATTTGAGGTGTGCTCCGACCATGATACCTATTCCTTTTTCGACCACTGCGGCTCTCGCCGGGTGACCGTTGCACGCCTTTCCCGAACTGCGCAATTTTCATCTAAGGTGTAGAGAGGTAACTGACTTAGCCGTGATTACGCCTTGTCAAGGTTTACAAGTAAAACATAGTAGGAGAGTTTTTGCTCCTAAAAATTTTTAGAGGTAAATCCCCAACTCTGTGTCTTACTCCTAACCGTAGAGGTAAATCTTGTAGAGGTATTTTCGCAGCAATATTATTAGAGGTATATTGCCGTAGAGGTAAATTTACCTCTAATCAAAATTAGAGGTGTTTCCAGTAGAGGGATCGGGCCACCCCCGCGCGGGTCAGCAGTCCCCTCGTAGTGACGCCCCACCCCCGACACCTGCTCCCGCCCCTGCCCCAAGCCCCTGAAATGTGATTCTGACCCGCGTTCAGTAGTGTCCTCTCCTCTCTCTCGCTCCCTATGAGTGCGATAAGGAGAGAGAGAGAGAGAGAGAGAGAGAGAGAGAGAGAGAGAGAGAGAGAGAGAGAGAGAGAGAGAGAGAGAGAGAGAGCCAACCACTGAGCGGAATCACCCTACTGCCCCTGCCCCTACCCCAACCTCTGCCCGAACCCTCCCACTTTCCTCTCGCTTCTCTCTCTCTCTCTCTCTCTCTCTCTCTCTCTCTCTCTCTCTCTCTCTCTCTCTCTCTCACTCCCTACTTCTTCCCCGGACTCTCTAACACGTCTCGAGCCTCTCTCCTCGTTGATAGTAATCCACTGGAGGGAGGGACAAACTCCGGGAGGAGCTGCTCTAAAATCCTCTCACTGCACCACTCTCCCAAGTCGGGGAGGGGTTGGGGGGGGGGTGACTAGAGGCAGCAGCGTGCTACAAGTGCTACAAGGCGGGGAGCAGAGCTGGAGGAAGTCGTTGCGGAAAAAGCATTGATTGCTTTTGAATCAGGCGCGGTCGGCGCGCCGCGCCGCATGAAGAGTCCGTGCCTGCTGTCTGGCCCCGCCGCGCCGTCCAGGTCTGCGCTCGGACTAGTCAACCAGCTGAATGAGAAAAACCTAGACGTCGTTGGGAAAGAAAAGACTGCAGAAAATGCAGTCGAGCAACAGATGCAGAGGAGAGGGGTGCCGGTGCGGGTCCGCGTCCGGAGCGGGCTAGGGCAGGCTGGGCTGGGCTGCGGCAGTGGCGGGCGGGCGGGAGGTGGCTGGAGCGTACAGAACGCACAGCGGCGCAACGCACAGCCCGGCCCGGCCCGGCCCCTGTGAACTCAACAGCGGATAGGGGGCGGGGAACGCGAAGGGAAGGGAAGGGGGTTTCGCTACTGGGCTATCGACCCTTCCTGTACCCCGACAGCCCCCTCCTCTCCCTCCCTCCCCACACCTCTCCGTCTCTCTCGCTCTCCCCAGCCGGCCGGCCACCGCGCTGCCTCCCTCTCCGTCTCGCTCGCACGCCTATTCCCCCCCCCCCCCTTTCCCTCACGCCATGTCTCCCCCTAAATACGCTTGCACTCTTACTTGCTTTCGCGCCGCCCTTGTCTCTATTACCGCGCAATTGTATTTTTAATTAAACGAGGAGAATATGTAAAATGCATGTCACGATGAAATCTTGCCGCCTTAAACCCCGTTAATGGGTGAAACATCTCTTGGGATGAAATGCATACAGAGCGCTCGATATAACAGAACAGAAATAAAAGGGAGAAACGTCCTCTTTCCTCCGCAACCTTTGCTGGTTGTGCTGCATGAAGCAGAGTAGGCCGTAGGCCCTGTGCTGCCAAAACTCTCTCCAGCCCGCTGGGCTCCAGCAGCGCGCGATTTAAGCCCCGCTGGTCCTGGAGGGGAGGAATGGTGTATGTGTGTCTGCGCGCGCAAACAACACATGCGCGGCGAGAGGTTGACCCCCAGGCTAGTTGTCATAAACTCGTGAGTAAACGGAACGCCACAGGCCACGGGGCCGCGAATGCGCCGGCTCGGTGTGTTAACGTTAACTGTATAAACTTTTACGTAGGTACATGCGAAAGCGGAACACGCATGGAGTGTATTCGGCCCTGGATATTTGGAGAACAGACAGAGCTCTCTGTCCGTCTGTCTGTTTTATTTTTTTAATTTTAATTTAATAGCGTGTTGAACCTTGAGGTACGAGCTAGCTCAAAAGCGTGATGCATTCTGTCGGTTTTGTCAGCTTGCAAATGGGGGAACGCAAAAAGGGCCAGTAAAGGCTTCAAAAGCGGGCACGCGCCGAAGGACCCATCCCCCCTCCCCCCCCCCTCACACACCTCCTTAAAAAAAAGGAAAGAACAATACTACAACACAACGCCGTCGTTGAGGAATTATTTAGTGGCTCCACATTACAGCCACTTCCGACACCAGCAGCAGGCAGGGCGCTGTGCGTGCGGCCCGCGGCCGGGCCCGGGGGAGAGGGAGGATAGGGGCGGGGCTGCGGCTGCCGTCTCATTCCGAACATCCCTCTTGCACCTCCGTCCTTGTCGCACCTTCGGTGGTGCCCCATGTTGGGTATGGCAGAGCCCGATGAGTGCGACAAGGACGGAGGCGCGCGAGAGAGCTAGGTCTGCGGGGCCCCCGGCAGGTAGGCCAGCCCGCCGCGCACGCGTGTCGTGCGGAGTTACCCTTCCCACCTTCGCAGGCGCTTCGGCGCGAGGAGAATAACAATCAGGAGGACGAGCGGGCGGGGAGGAGTGGGTGTGGGTGGCACCTACAGCGCGCGGCTCGCAAATGAGCAGGCGGCCGACAGCCAAAGCTGCTAAGGTGGACGCAGTTCTCCCCTCTTTTTCCCCTCCAGGAAAGGTCGTAATCGCGCACAAAGCTCCCGGCCCCGGCCCGCCCGCCTGCCTACGGGTGGATTTGTTGCGACTCAGAGGCAAAGCAGGCCAGGCAGAGCAGGCAGAGCGGACGGCAGGTAGCAGGCTCGGCTCGGACTGCGAGGGCTTCGAAACCTCAGGGGCTACCTGAAACGACAGGTCGATAACTCCCGTTCTCCCGAGGGGTAGACAACTTAGAATTTTTGAGAAATTTTGCGAAGTTTTTCTAGCATTCTGCAAATTGAAGCGAAATTTTGTGAATTTTCCTGATTTTTTTTTTTTTTTTTTTTTTTTTTTTTAATTTCTGAATTTTTCGAAACTTTTTAAAATTTTCTGAATCTTTCCGGAGTGTTTTTTTTATTTTTAATTTTTCTGAATTAACGGCTGCAGCCGATAGGGCCTAAGCCGAGGCCTAAGGAGACCAGCCTGAGGAGAGCCTCTTTGGTAGGCTCACAGCGTGTTATGTCACGTGAGCGCCTCACCCCAGCCCAGCCCCCTCCCCCACTCCTTGCCCTGCCCCGCCCCGCCTGAGAACCTTTCTTACTGATGTCGCCCCCCTTTGAACTCACGCCCAATTTACCACTCGCTCCCATGTGACTCGACAGCCACCTGCGCGGCGTGCGACGGCGGGCACAGAGAGAGAAAGAGAGAGAGAGAGAGAACGCCTATAACCTCTACTATAAGAAACCCAACATGTTTCGGAATGGCGAGAATTTGAAGAAAACGTTGGTGTGCGGTGGCGCCGGGTGGCGCGGGGGTGCGGGTGCGGCCCTCAGCAGGGCGCGCATAGGGCGCGGGTGCGGGCGAGGGCGTGAGGGAGCCCCAGGAGCCCTCGCGTGTCACGTAGCTCCTCTCCCCCGCCCCCGTGACTGGCAGCTCTCCGCTGCTCCCCGGGGGACCCTCCGGGCCCGCTCCAGCCTCTAGCCCTAGCCCTCCGGCACGCATCTTTATCTCTCTATTTATCCCGCCCACATTCTTCCCTCCTATACTCCTTCTTCTTCTTCTTCTTCTTCCAAACTCCTACTCCGAAACGCTCACTACCTCCTTTCAAAGGGCATTTTCCCCCCTTTACGCCAGCGCGTAAAGAGAAGATCAGAGGAGTCTCGAACCTGATTTCCGGAAGACTCTGCCGTGTTATCTGGTCCCCTGCATCGTCACCTAGGCGTGTCCGGTGACCGGAGGCCAAGCGCGCCGGGCCCACCCCGTCAGCTCTTGGAAGCAAAAAGCGAAGAGGAAGACGTCTCCTTTGATTCCCTCCCGACCGGCGAGGCGAGGCCAGGCGAGGCGCTACCCCTGCCGCCTCGCGCCACCCCGCCTTTGAACGCTCGCTACAGGCGCGCGCCCTGTGTCACCCGAGGGGGCATTCACTCTTAAAATCCGTGACCCGACTACTACGTCTATTACGCTGTATTACGCTACGAAAACTTACAGATTTGGCCCAAGGCAGGCAAAAACGAGCAAAACCAACCCAAAACAACCCAAAAATGAGTCAAATATGGAGAATTTTGGACATTACGCTTCCATTACGCACACTATGACGCCATTATTCCGGATTGAGTGACCCGACTAATACGCGAGTGAATGCCCCCCCGGTGTCACCCGAGTAAAACATTACAAGCTGGCTCCCGTCGGCGCCGCACGCTGGTCGGAAACCAGAAAAAAAAACTTGAAAATTAGGATAATCTGAAGACGTGAATTGCTCTTCATGGGGGGAAGTTTCTTTGAAGTCAAATTAAAAGATCTCAATAGTCATAAAAATTCAATTCCGGATAAGATAGTCAGAAAATTTACGAGTAATGAAGTTTTCAACAAACATCCAAATTGCTTTTGGAGCACGCATATATACTGGAGATTGTTAAGAATTTTCTAATGACGTGCCCGTACAACGATTTTGTAAGAGAATCTATATTGAAATGAAAATGAAGCGCTAACCTTGGCTTTACCGTACCCATCGAAATTTTCACAGTGTGTTTTTTTCCCTAATTAGTGGCATTTCAGAAGCTTAAGTGCCAGATCGCACACTAGACTTTCCATTGGTCGTATGCAGCGTTAAAAGACCTCGACAGTGAGAAAATTCTAATTCAGAGCTCAAAGGACGACTAACCTAACTTCTCCAGCTGGGCGTGCTGCTCGTAATATAATGTGAGCTCCCATGAGCTCCCTCAGGTGCTGTCTTTCAGTCGTGCTCCTGACTGATTTTAGTGTTTTTGCGCCAGATTTAAAAGTGCAACAAAACTATATAGTAGGAATATTTTACGACGACATGTAATCTTAAGAAGAAGAAAATCATATGGCATGTGGTAACCGGAGTGAGGAAACCCGAAATAATTAATGGATAGTTTTCGTTTTTTTCCGACCACATTGTGCGTCGTCGCGTCGTCGCATCCCCTTCCCCCTTCTCCCCCTCGGCCCGGGCCGGCCCGGCCCTGAGCTGGGCTGAGCTGGGCCTCTTTTCCCACCCCTAACCCCTCCCCCTTCTTTCTGAGAACCGCCTTCCGAATCTCGGCGCCGAAAGTCACCTCCTCCCCGCCCCGCCCCGTCCGGACCAATGTGAGGGAGTGGCCATGTCCCAGACCAGCCCCCCCGCCGGCGTGTATACGCGCCGCGCCTTCCGGAGGGGACAAGGGCGAATGGGGTGCTTGGAGGGGGAGGGGGAGGGGAGGGGGCCATCGATGTGAAATGTTAATCGGTGCGTGAGCGTCGGGGTCAGGCTCTCGGGCCCCGGGCCCCGGGTAGGCTCCCCCGGGTCCCGGCCGCGGGACGGCGCTAACCCCTCGCTTCATCCCCCTCCGGCTCGCCAGAAACTCCTCCGCATGTATATTTCTCCGTCCCTCGTTCCGTCGCCGAACACGCTCTGCCGCAAAACGTCAAGGCAGCCGATTGATTCAAAAGATCGCTCTCACAACTCTTCCGTCCTTGTCACACCCGTAGCGGTGCACAATGTTAATGTTGGGCACGGAGAGGAGAGGAGATGTCTCATTCGCTCGTGAGTGTAGGAGGTATGGCTGCATGTCCTCCGGAACGTCCCCCCCCCCAGGCAGAGGAAAGGTGAAAAGGAAGAAAAGCTTAGTCGAAACAATTTTTAAAAGACGGAGCGGGAGCGAGCAGGGGTTGAAGCCCCGCGCATACCAGATAGTTAAGCCCGCCGATTCTCACGGAGCACTCTCTGTCTCTCTCGCACTCATTCACGAGGCGCTCCCATTAGAGTGGCCCTCCTCTGGTTAGGCATGGACATGACTCTGGCCCTGTGGTTCCGACAAGGACGGACAAAGGCAGGCAGACCCTTCCTTATCTAGGACTTTTCGGACTACCGCAGTCCAGGCCGGCGTCACTGCGGCAGGTATCTGGCACCGTGCCGACCGGACCGGCGAGTCCCTCCGGCCAGGGCGGTTGGTGGGGGCGCGGCGGGGGCGGGCCGGGGCGGGCCCAGGCGGGCCCGGGCGGGCTGGGGCGGGGACACGCGGTAGGCCCTCGTGCTGGACTCACCTGAGCTACCGCGAGTGTCTCGTCGGTAGACAGAGCAAAGGTTGACTGGGCGGTGGTACCGAGTGTCGCTACGGGCCGGGCCGGGCCGCGCGGAGCCGGTACTCGCTGAGGGACTGTAGGGGCGGGTGCGGGTACGGGTACACGGGTCCTCGGCACGCCACGGGGCTGACGGGGGGCGACGGCGGGGCGGGGCGGGCGGGGCGGACACACGGCGCGTCCACGTCCAGAGACCGACTGAGGCAGGAGGAAGGGCGCCAGGCCGTCAGCGGCTGGGGGCGGGCCGGGGGCGTGCCGGGGGCGTGCCGGGGGCGTGCCGGGGGCGGGGCGCGGCAGGGACAGGCGCTGCGGGGGCGGCGGCCCCAATCGATAGTGGCTCGACGTTGCCCACCCCCCGGCGGCGGCCCGTCCCCACCACGCCCCGCCCCGCCCCGCTCCGCCACGGTCGAGTGCACCGCCCCCTAACAACCCCCATCCTCTCCTCCGGCGGCTGGCCAGGTCGCGCGTCTGCCAGCCGTCACACCTCAAGGAAGGCTCCCTCCAGGCAGGAGTCCTGGAGTGGACTGCAGGACGCTATATCTCCTCCATGCGCCTCCATGCAACGGCGCCCCGCACATCCTTACGGAAGAGGGTCGTTCGCGGGTGTGATCTGAGCGCAGAGGGTCGGGATGAGCCGCTGTGGGCATGTGCTGGCGGCAGCCGTCTCATTCAGAAGATCGCTCTCGTTTTTCCGTCCTTGTTGCACCTCTTAGGAAACTCTATGTTCGGGATTGCATGCCCCCATGCGTGCGGCAATGACGGAGGCGCGAGAGCGACCTTCGCGATGTCGCGGGTTCAAAGCCCAATCGGCCCAATCACCCTATTTCCCCGCACCTGTGGCAGGCTCACAGGGTATCCTGCCCACACCCGAGGGGGGGGGGGGGGATCACTCATACAAAATGTGCACAGTAATTTTTTTTAATAACTTATTTGATTGTTCTTTTGATTTTACAAGGAAAATGTCTGTCACTTTTTGATAAGTTTTGATCGTTTACCCCAATTTTTGAACTTTTTCAATTTTAATTTGTGTTGTTTTGTTTATTTTCCCCCAATTTTTCGGATTTTTCTGCATGCTTTTTTCTTGAAGTAATTTAGTTTCTTTTCATTTTGTAAATGTTTTCTTTTTTTGGGGAGCGTTCAATAGTTTTTTCGAAGTGACTCCCCCCTCCCTCACACCCAAGGGTATCCAGGTGCGAGGGGTGGCCTACCCACGGGTAGCCGTAGGCGCTACGACCCTGTTTGTGCCACACAGTTGGGGCCACAACCGTTTCGCACACTGCTGACTTCACTCAAACTGATCATAAACTGTTATTTTTTTTGTAAGAAAAAAAGAGAGAAAAAACATATTGCGACTCGAAGAATTAGATGCGTTTCCTCAAAAGGGTGGATGGGTTTTGAACCCACGACAACCCAGCCGACACAACGGCCGACTGGAAAGCTGGACCTATCTTCAGAGTAATTTTTCATACTTCAGTATGGCGGCTTTCGCGTGCGTTTGACAACAAAAGGTGTAAGAGCGGGGCGCCAAGTGACGTGCTTTTCCGTGTTATTTGATATTTTTTCGTCAATAATCCTGTTGTGAATAAGGTAGGTATTTATATCAGGTGCAAGGGCAAATCAATATTTTTTGATTTTATCATAGCATTAGCAGTTTACTCCTGGCCTCCTGTGCTGTCACAAGTTAAATATTGTCGTGGAAGAGGTTATATTGCCCAGTGTGCGACTCCTTTTCGATTTCATAATTCGTAAACATTCACATATGTATGTCAACGAATGTCAAATGAATTTGCTGCGAGGTATGTTCCAAAAGTTTCAGGGCAAGGTGTTGCTTACATGAAAAGTTCTTTCTCCTGGAAAGGTTTGTAGTTGATGCTGCTTTCTGTTAGAAGCTGATTTCACAACATTGCTCTACATACAATTGTCACTTATTCAGAAGCATGCCAACACTGAACTACCTGTCTCTATTGTTTGGCAACAAGGGATACAGTTCTTTTCTTGCATTAAAAGTACACTGCAGATTAGTAGTTTAGTTTATTGATTGATATTTAAGGCATAAATGTAGTAGAAAAAGGTCAGAAATATCATAAATTAGTCGTTTGCTCTTGCTTCTCAGCGCCTTTTAATCTTACTTTTATTATTTACAGGGACTGTATACCACAATGAGGGTTGTAGATACTAAAAAGCTTTGTGAACTTCAAAGTAAGCCTGACCACATCAGAAATATTTGTATACTTGCACATGTGGACCATGGAAAAACAACACTTGCCGATTCACTTGTTGCTAGCAATGGTATTATATCAGCAAGAATGGCGGGAAAGTTAAGGTAATAATAGAATTGGTTTTTGTCAACCCTTGATTTTGAGGTTTTTTCTTCTTGACACATGTTGAGGAACTTGCTTCCGTATTCAGGTATATGGATAGCCGGAAAGACGAGCAAGAGAGAGGTATCACGATGAAAAGTAGTGCTATTTCTCTTTACTACAGTTCAGGTATGATGCTTTTACCCAAGCCTTATGAATTTATTACTATCAATTCAGATTTTAATCCTTTGTATCATTCACGTCTCTAGCTAACAGGGAATATTTGGTTAATTTAATTGACTCACCTGGCCACGTAGACTTTTCGTCTGAAGTTTCAACTGCCATTAGACTTTGTGATGGTGCTATCGTTATTGTAGATGTTGTGGAAGGTGTATGTGCTCAAACAAAGGTAATTGTTATTTCTACAAACCACATCCTTAAAATAAGTTGGCCTGGTACAAATGGTAATCAGACTATTTCTTATTATGTCATAGGTGGCTTTAAAACAAGCTTGGATTGAAAATATTCAGCCTGTGTTGGTCCTCAATAAAATGGACCGGCTAATAACGGAAGTTCAACTTTCTCCCCTAGATGCCTACATTCATTTAACTCAAATTTTAGAACAGGTGAGTTTTTCCCCAACTATTTTTATTTTATTTTTTTTTTTTTGGACAGGAAAGATTATTTTCTGCACATGCTCAAATGTGGTATACAAAACAACTTGATCTAAATCATTTTTTAATCTTTCCTCCACATTTTCATGTAAAGGTAAATGCTGTTTTGGGAGAGTTATTTGCCATGGAGGTGTTGAGTAAAACAAGTGCAGAAACAGATCAAGAATATGAAAAAGACAAAGCAAAAGAAAGTAAAGAAACTCCAAGTGAAACTGGTGTCAAAGAAGTATCAGAATGGGCTTCTGGTCTTGATGACGTCGATGACGAGGACTTATATTTTTCTCCGGAAAAGGGCAATGTAGTCTTTGCTAGTGCTGTGGATGGCTGGGGTTTTAGGTAGGTTGTCCTCTCTTTCTTTTTCCCTCCTTTTTTTATGTTCTTCACTTTTTTCTGATCTTTCTATTAATTATTCTTTTAGAGTCACAGACTTTGCAAAAGTTTTGTCAACAAAATTAGGAATTAGTGAAGTTGTCCTAAATAAAACTCTCTGGGGTGATTTTTATCTGAACACAAAGACAAAGCGAATTATGAGAGGTGCACAAGAAAAGGCTAAGAAACCTCTTTTTGTTCAGATGGTTCTAGAAAATTTGTGGTCAGTATATGAAAACATTGTAGTAAGGAAGGTAAGACCTCACAGTATGCTTCATTCTTCAATATAATTGTATATTGTGCAATCTATATAAATTTGGAAACCATTTTCAGGATAAAGAAAAACTACAAAAAATTGTAGATAGCTTAAAAATAAAATTAACTACCAGAGATATGCGTCATACCGATGCTAAAGTTCAGCTGCAAGCTGTGTGTAGTCAATGGTTGCCTCTTGCATCTTCAGTTCTTGGTAAATTACATATTTATTACTTCTGATAATTCATTCTCTCTGTGTGTTAAAAAGTGATGTATTTTTATTATTATTATTATTATTATTATTATTATCATCATTACACATTATTATTCATTCCTTCATTCCTTCTTATTGAATTATTTTTCAGACATGTGCTGTGAGAAGTTACCATCTCCATTAAATATAAATGAAGAGAAAGTTGAGAAACTAATGTGCTCTTCAGCAAAGAGGTTTGACTCCTTACCATCAGAAACACAAAAATTGAAGGACCATTTTCTAGCCTGCTCCAGTAATGATGAAGATCCTGTTATCATATTCATTTCAAAAATGTTTCCAGTAAGTTTTAAGAAAAAACAATTTCATTTTTCATGTTATTTGCGCTTAGGTTTGTACTTGTCTTTTCTTGGAAAAGTCATGTTTCTATCATTCTGAAATAACTTTTAATACAGGTGGAGAGATCAATTTTACCTGAGAACCGAGCTCAGCCCTTGACTCAAGAGGAAATAAGTCTGCGTCGTGAGCAGGCTCGACAGAGACACGCAGAAAGAATGAATCAGCAAACTAGTAAGTTACATTAATTATTCATAATGATTCTGTATTGTCGTTGCTATTATATTAAAGGAAATTCAAGAAACAATTATTTCTTATTTTTAGGCAATGCAGCTGAAGGCACAGGTGAGATGTCCATTCCTATCGATGAAAGTGCTGTGTCTCAGAAAAGCATAGATGAAGGAACATATCATGCTGAAAGCACAAAGCCTGCGGATGAAGATGTTTTCATTGCATTTGCTCGTGTGTTTAGTGGCAAAATACATGTAGGACAAGAACTATTTGTATTAGGACCCAAACACAATCCAGCTCTGGTAATAAACAAAGTAAGTACCAGTTTATCAGGATGCTTTCTTAAACAGATTGTGCTTTTCCTCCCCTATTCTTTCTCTCAAACTTTCTTATATTTTTCCCTCAGGAGCGTAAAGGTGAAATTATTGTTGATCCAACTCTTACTCTAAAAGATCTAAAACATGGGCAGCACATTACAAGGGTAAAGGTGTCTAGTCTCTATCTCTTGATGGGAAGAGAACTTCAAAACCTTCAAGAGGTACCTGCTGGAAATGTACTTGGTATGTTCCTGTGCTTTAAAAATTTGTGTTTTCTTATTATAAAAATAATAACAAAAAAAAATGTTGCTGTGAATATTTGTCTGAAATTTGCATTTCCTTTTTTTTTTTTTTTTTTTTTTTTTTTTTTTTTTTTTTAAGGAATTGGAGGTTTGGAAGAACATGTCCTTAAATCGTGTACTTTGTCATCAACAGTAGCTTGTCCTTCTTTCACTGAACTGCAGTTAATGGCAACACCTATTCTTAGAGTGGCTGTGATGCCAAAACATGCTTCTGATATGCCAGCTCTGGTTAGGGGCCTTCGCTTGCTGAATCAGGCAGATTCCTGTGTGCAAGTTCTTGTGCAGGAAACTGGTGAACATGTCATTGTGACAGCGGGTGAAGTCCACCTCCAGCGCTGTCTGGATGACTTGATGGAAAGGTAAGATTATCAGTTCTGTAAGAATGTAAAAACTAATACAGTAAGTAGATTTCTTTTCTGAAACATTTTTTTTTTTTATAGGTATGCTAAAATTCAGGTTAAAGCATCAGAACCAATTGTTCCTTTCCGTGAGACAATTGTGCCCCCTCCCACTGTTGACATGGTAAATGAAGTCATACAGGATTCCACATCATCTAAAAAGGTACAATATTTTGGAAATTTGCGTTCAAAGTTAGCTTGAATCATTGTCTACCTTTGAACTAAGCCTATTCCTGTTTGTCTTTTTCACTGCTTTAGGAGAAAGAAGGTTTGATTACTGTGTGGACCGCTAATCAGAAGTGTTGTATCACAATTAGTGCAACCCCATTACCCGAAGATGTTGTTAGAATTCTTGAAAATAATGCTGATCTCATCAAAACATATGACCAGTACATTATGTCGCAACGTAGGCGTGGTGACATGGTTTCCTCAATGAAGGCCATGACTTTATCTGGACATCCTACTGAAGAAGCTGCCACAGAATTAGGGTCAACTCCAGCAAGCTCAGATACATCTTTTCTTGATGCTGAGGATGAACAGTTGTCATCGCTGACAGATCGCACACTAAAAGCCATTGAAAAGCTTCAAGAAGATTTAAAAACAGCATTTGATGATAGTAAAAATCCCATTTGGCAAAATGTTTTAGAGAAGATTTGGAGCTTTGGACCTCGCCGGTTTGGGCCAAACATTCTTGTTAATAATGTTGAGGGGCTACTTTGCTCATTCTGGAACCCTAATTTAACTACTGAATGTATGGAATTGAGAGATTTATTATCAATGGAAAGTAGCTTTGTCAATGGTTTCCAGCTGGCTACTTTAGCTGGCCCCCTTTGTGATGAACCAATGATGGGAGTTGCATTTATTGTGTCAAAGTGGGAGCTAAGTTTGTCTAGCCCAGATACCGAGGGCACAGGGTTAGTATTTAATACAATTTCACTCTCACACTTTACTTTGTTCTTGCTGATATGTTGACTTTTTTTTTGATTTCTTAATTTTTTTTTTGTCAGATCTGCTGCATGGGGACCTCTGTCCGGTCAAATAATGTCATCTGTTAAGGAGGGCTGCAGGAAAGCATTCCAGGCTCAACCGCAGCGTTTGATGGCTGCAATGTATAGCTGCAACATCCAGGTCACCGCAGAGGCACTAGGTAAGTGAAATGAAGGGTCTCAAAGGCTAATGAACACACTCACATATACAAATGGTATTGAAATTAAATAAGTTAGGCATTTATAAATAACAATAAATTATACAGGTCACACCCTTGTTCTATTAATGGTACTGTGAGTTCTAAGAGCAAGAACATTCAATTAGTCTGAATTCTGCCGTGTCTTCTGTATTCTCACTAAAGACCTTAAATTCTCACTATAACTCGCAGAGACTTAAAGAATTGTGTGGCTTCAGCATCAAATCAAATACCTGCGTTCCATATTTTCTTGACAAACCAATTTGATGCCACAAATTTTGTCAGGATTTCTATGGAGTACATCAATTTTACTCTATCTCAACTACATCCTCAGATCTTAATCCAACATTTATCTGACATTTTGAAAATGTATTCTCCTCTTTGAATTATGCCACATTTACACACATGGATATTATTATTTAAGTAATATCAGTTGTCTTTTAAGATAGTAAGTTGAAAGAGAATGTTTCATTTCTAATTTTGATTACATCAACAACAAAAAAAGAAATGCACATTTTTGCATGTGCCAAGCATTCTCTAAGAAAACTAATACCTTCATACACTTGAGTTGAACATCAAGTTCTCAAATGGATTACTTTCTAAAATTCAAAGGTCACATTCACTAATTTACTGTCACAGGGACACACTCACGCACTTATTAGTAATGATCACAATCCTTGTATTCTTTAACACAGTTTACTTTTCTTAACTATTGATTTCATCACCAAGCAGCTTCTAACACCAATAATTTTTTTTATCCTGTCAGTGTGCAGTATTTCTTGGAAATATACTGCTAAGTTTGCAACTTAAAATGACACTTTTTTCTGATCGTTATTTAGCACCAAATGTTGACTTTATAAAAGAAGCATACATTAGCTTCTTTGTGTTTGCTGTTACGCATACAAAAAAAAAATAATAATAATAATAACTGTAGAAAAAATTAAGCATATTTTTGCAGCTTATTTACACCTATGAAAAAGGATACAGATGAGATATTTTATGTATGCTTCAGGGGGACATAAATAACAAAAGCAGATAAAGAATTATCCTGAAAAGTCTACACTGTTTTTGTAAATGTAGACTACAACCAAGATCAAAAGTCTTTTAAATACTCACATCTAGCAACTGCTACACTTCTACTATGGCTATGGCTCAAAATACATGTCACCTCAGTGATAAATTCTATTAATCTTTTCTCAGCAAAACAAAGTGAGACATTGGTTGAACGTTCTTCAGACTGTTGTCAACCAACATCTCTGTGACATTGCTCGATCACATTTAACACTGAGGGAGGTATGCTTCAACCCATTGCCATAAGAAACCTTAGGCTAGAAATAAATAAACAGTTTGTACAGTCTTGTCGCGATCAGTTTGCGTTGGCCTCTTCATCCTTTTATCAGATTCATTGCTCGCGCTAGCTCCCAGACTCTGTCCCATGGGAATGGGGGCAGATCGTTGTACGCTGCAACAGAGACAGTCCAAAGTTACTTTCTGAGTCCATTTCAACCAAACCACTATCACAACTCAACTACAAGTAAACAATGTAGCTGTCAGCAATTTTTGTTTAGTCTGCTTTTTTTTGTTGTGAAAAGTAACAAAAATTTTAAAACAATTAGCGTAGAAGCGTACCTCTGGCTGAGCGGGGGTGCCGCGAGCTCCGCGCGTACCGGAGCGGGCGCCCCTTCCGGTTCGAGGTGGACGAGGGCCTCTTGACGCACACCATGCCGTACACCCTGATGCCCGGCACGCTGGCGTACGTCGGCTGGTCGTGAATGATCGGCCCCTCTGAAAGCAAACGAGGTCGTGAAGCCGCTGTAGCTCATCCCGAGGAGAGCTCTCCTCGCTCTGTCTCTCCCGCCCCTACAGGGTGAACCGCATGAGAGCGAGAGAGACGGAGCGTGGAGAGCGCTCCTCGGAGTAAGTCGGCAGGCCGGGGCTTAGGCCGTCCGGGTCCGGGGACGGGGCCGGGGCTGCTGGGACCTCGGCGGGGATCGGTATTCACCTAGCATGTTGGTCCTGGCGGGCGCGCAGCGGCAGATGACCAGGTAGTGCGACTTGCCCGTCCTGACGTTCTGCAGCGCGAGGAGGGACCAGTCCTTGGGCGCCTTGCACAGGCGCACCTCGGCCACGGGCTCGCACGTCTTGGCCAGCGTCAGGACCTGGAGCAATACCGAGTCTGGATCAGACGGTGTGCGCGCGGTTTCCCTCCCGTCAAACCTCGTCATTTCTCCGTAAATGCTGGCAAATTTGCACGTTTTCTGCAACAAAGTCAGCACCCGGCAAGGTACCGTTCTGCTCACCCAAAGCAAAAAAACGTGCGGATCTAGGCGCCGTGCCTTGCGAATTAATTTAATCCACTGAATGGACTGATGATCTATATCAAAAATCGATAAATAATCTCGGCGAGCGAACAGAAATGAGGGGCGTGGGAAGAATAGCGTCGGAAGATGTACCAAGGGCTTTAAGAGTGTTACTGTACCTACTGGCCAACTTCCCACGACCCCTTCGGCTATCGGTGGACGACTTTGTCGCACCTCGGTACCTAAGTAGGCTATCTCGCCCTTGGCGTTCAGATATTCGCGGACAAGGAAAAAACAAATTACCACGCGGTGAAATGAGACTGGCATTTTATTCTCTGATGGACAGAGGTCATGGCGCGGCCGCGGCGTACCTTGCCCCTGGTGGTGCTGGCCAGCTCGGTGGTGTGCAGGTCGTCCGAGTTGAGCGAGGCGGAGCAGGGGTCCTGGTGCCTGGACGGGCAGGCGCACAGCGGCTGCGTGTAGTTGAGCCGCACGTACACGGCGTTGCACACCTGCGGAAAAGCAATTGCACTCTGCTAATTTATTCCGCGCCCGAGTAATTGTAACGTATCAAGGCTCGACAGGATCGCGTCCGGCCCGGCCGGTCCTTCTCTGCTCGTCTGACTCGTTGCGTTGTATACGAGGGGGAAACAACTTGGAATTTTTTGTACACCTCGTAATATAGAAAAATTCAGAAAAAAACGGAGAAATTCAGAAAAAAATCATGATAATTTACCGACGTGTCATGAAAAAAAAATAATTTTAAAAAATCAACAAATTCAGAGTTTACTCCCCCTTGGATGTAAAGCTTTAGAGTGAAAAAAAGAAGTTAAACTAATGAAAATTATCCGCGCAAAGTATTTTTGCTGAGAAAGAGAGTTGCACGTGTATGCACTCACCTGCTGCACTGCGCACTCTGGGAGGAGGTAGATATGCTGGTTGTGCGGGTAGTAGTGGTACTTGGTGGGTTTGGTCAGCACGCCTGTGGCCGACTCGCCGCCGGGCAGGCTTAGCGTGCCGGGGGTCTGAGACGGGAACAAAAAAAAATGCAGAGTTAATTTCCATGAACAAACTTGAGAAGCGTGGAAAAGACGGATCCGAGTCGTTGCGCTGACGGCAAGTTTTTGTTATAATTCTTTTTTTTTATATTGCAATGCGAATCTGGCGGCCGTGAGCGACGCGACGCCTGGGGCCGAGCTGCTCGTCGGCTTGGCCGGGCCGGCTCCACTGTGAGCGCGGGGAGCAGCAGACCTACAGCGCCTGACGCTCGGCGGGTAGGCAACCCAACGGGCGCGCCGGTCGTGTGTGGCGCGCGCGTGTGTGGTCGGGGGCTCCCCGTGTGGCAGGCGCTCATCACCTCCGCCCGCCCTGCCTGCCTGCGGAGGATCGCTCTCGTAGCCCCGTTCTTGTCGCACTCGTGGCGGTGCCCCATGCCCCACGCACAGGGCGTGGCAGGCGCGGCACTACCCCGTGAGTGCGACAGGGACGGAGCACGCGGATGACGCGGAGCTACGAGAGCGATCCTCTGAATCAGAAGTGTGTTTCAGGAGATCTCGCTCTGTCTCTCTCGCACTCATGGTTTGCGCCGCGTAGGTGCGAGCGAGACGGAGCGAGGAGAGCGCTTTTCTGAATCAGTCTGCAGTCGGCTGTTGTTGACCTCCGTCCTCGAGGTGCTGCTGCCGGCTGCTGCCGCCGCACTACATCGAGTGGAGACCATACCGACCACCTCCTAGGCACCAGGCACCCCGCGGCCCAGACACTCTCGCGCCCGCTTGAGACAAAAGAGGAGGCGCGTAAATGAAGGAAATTGTAGCCCATTTCATCCCCTCCCGCTCCTCCCCCTCCCCCTTCCCTTTCTTCCTAACTTGACATTTTCCGGTGGCTGCTGTTTCTTTTGTTCATTTTGGTGTCGTGTCGGTTGAAGGTGCGCGGTGCTGGGGGGGCTCTTGCGTGTAAAAAAATTGGAGAGGAAACGCTTTGATTAGTGGATTTCTTTGGTCTTGTTTCGATCGTCGAGCTGCGAGCAGCCGGGCAGGGCCGGGCGGGGCGGGGCGGGGCGGGGCGGGGCGGGGCGGGGCGGGGCGGGCCTGCGCGCTACCGCCCGGGTGCTGCCATGGCACTGCGGAGCCGCAGCAGCGGGTCAGCCGAGCCGGCCCGGCCCGGCCCGGCCCGCCCCCGCCAGCCCGCCCGATCGGAACGCCAAAAACGAAGAGCATCCGCGGAGCAGGGGAATTAAGTGGCGCGAATTGAGTGCCAACCGTGACTGACATGGTCCCCCTCTGAGCCGGCTAACGAGAAAATCTCCACCGGATGCAAGGACGATTTGCCACTTGGGCAGGAGGACGGGGGGCAGGGCAGGGGCAGGATAGAAGTGCAGCCCTCCTCGCTCCCGCCCGCCCCGCCCCGTGTGGCGGCCGGCGGGGCGGGGCGGGGCGGGGCGGGGCGGGGCGGGGCGGCTGGCTGGCTAGGCCGAGGAGGCTGCCTGAGGTCGTTGGCATGAGTGCTCTGGCCGGCCTGGCCTGGCGGGGTTCCAATGCATCGGTCCAGATGTGCTCGCTGACCGCGCGCCGCCCCTGGCCCCTGGCCCTTGGCCCGCTGGCATGGTTGTTGCGTTGAAATCAGAGAAAACTAAGAGATAGTTAGTTGCGTTGCTGGCCGACCCCCCCGCGGGCCGTGCCCTGCGCCCTGCGCTCACCCTGCAGGCTGGTGGTATGGGATGGAACAACGTGGTTCGTGGCTGTCCTGTCGGCTGCCCCGCCCCGCCCCGCCCCGCCCCGCCCCGCCGGCAGCCGCCGCTGGCTGGCAGCGCGCACGCAAGCGTGTCTGTGTCTCCACGGCTGGCTGTGGGTTCAGTTCAGCCCTCCTCTCCACTCCTGGCCTCCCGCCTCGCCGACGTCTTTTTGTAGCCCTTGATAACTGCTCAGCGCCGCCGCCGCCACTGCTGTGGCGCTGTGTGCCGGCTCGCCTGGTCGCGGTATCGCAGGGGATTTTATACCGGTGCAGTACTATTCCCTAGGGACATCTGTAAACCCCCCCTCCCCTCGCGTACAAATCCCCTGGGACATCTATACCCCCCAGTCGTGACCCGGGAGATTCACATACACACCGGAATTAATCCGTCCCCAGGGGATTAATACCCCCATGTGCCGTGGGGGGGGGGGGGGGTACAAGACGCTTGGGTGTTTATAACCGGGGGGCGGGTATTAATCGACCAGGGGATTAAAAAAAAACCTGTGCCGGTGGGGGGTACTAGATAGACCTCGAGGTGATTAATACCGGGGGCTGCCGGTTCGGTTGGGGGTACTAGACACCGAGGCGATTTATACCCTGGGCTATATATACACACACCCGTGGTCGGGAAGGGGGCTTACAGATGTCCCAGGGGATTTTTACCAGGTGTAATCGGGGTATTAATCCCCTCCTACACCGGGCCGCTACAGGCAGCCCCGGGAAGCTGCTTGTGTTTGACGCTCTGCTATGTTGCTGGGGCGGCCTCGGCGGCCGGCAGGAGGGTAGCAGGCCCAAAGCTCTGGCAGGGCCCAGTAAATGACCCATATATCCCATCACATCGCCGGCCCGCCGCACCTATCGGCCCGCTCACGCTCACGCCCTCGGCCGCGGCCAGGGGGCGGCGGGCGGCTGGGCTGGGCTGCTGGAATGCATTGGCAGGCAGGCAGCACGTGACCGCTGGCGTGACGGCCACCCCTCCCTCCGGCGCGCCAGCGGGCTGCTGCAGCAGCAGCACGATGCAGCGCTGCACCAGCTTTGTTTTGTGGCTTTTTGCCGCAAATGAGCGATGGTGCTGGTGTGCCTGGCGGTGCCTGGTGCTGCGATAGGGCCTATGGTGGGGCTGCCTGCTCTCGCTGCCAGCCCGCGGGGGCCCAGGCGGCTCGGGCCCGAGGCTAGTGGCTGCCTCGCCTCCACCATGTCCCCGCCACGCCAGGCCACGCCAGGCCACGCCACTCGGCTGTTTTGCAACATTCGTTAGTGTGAACGGCTTCCTCCGGAGGAGCTTGCTTCTCTCTGCCAGCGACTTGTTACTGGCGCTCATTTAGGAGAAGATGTAACATTTTCGCCGGGGACTTGCGCGCGGAATCCACGCGCTCTCTGCCGCGCACACGGCCGTGTATGACCGCAAGTGATGGAGTAATTCGAAGCCCAGTCTTGTCGGGGCGTGTCGCGGTAACTCATCTCCTCGCTAAAGGATTCTGCCGCTCCGGGCCGCTCCGGGCCGCTCCGGGCCGCTCCGGGCCGCTCCGGGGCCGCCGCTCCGGCAGTGCGGCGCGCCGCGTGACACGGGACGGGACGTCCCGGAATGCTTCAACGGCCGGAAATTCATTTCGACCGGAGATGTTATCGGCCGCCAGCTGGGCAGCAAAAGCATTTGTAGCGCAAGTCTTGTGCTCTCCAACTTGTCAAAAACAGGGAAAGGCTTTAATAGGTTTTTTTTTTATTATTCCCCCTCCCGGTGACTATTGCCCACTTTATCAGATTCACTTCTGGTCCACATATAATTGGGAACCTGATTTTGTTTATGCGCGATTCCAAATTTCAGAGGCTTAGTTTCTTGCAAACAAGCAAAATTCTGCGCGATTGTGGGAACAAACTCCACAATAGTTGCGCACTGTCGGATCTATAAAAATACCTCCACGGCGTTATCGCGTGTCCTACATCCTGTTTTAAAAATACTGTTCCCTTTTCTTGACTATTAGGCATTCTGCCACAAGAAGCGCGAGGCTACGGCCCGCGCGGCCCGGCCCGGCCCGGCCTCACTCGCAGCTGGAGCCCAGCCCGGCCCCGCGGCGCAGAACACGCCGGCCTCGCTGATGATGGCACCTTCATTACGACTTTTTTTCCCCTCCCGTCTCCTTTAACTCTGCAGCGTACGTCGTGTATATCGTGTATCGGACGCCTCCTGCTTGGTCCCCCTCTCCTCTACTCGCGCCATTACAATTACCCGCCGTCATTTATACTTCTTTAGAAATATTCCGCACAATCACCCTTACATGGTGAAAGTGCAGCCGGCCGTGCCGCGCCGTGCGGGGCACCCGCCATAACTTCACGTGCTTTACCGATCGCGCGCGAGTCCGAGGTACGGTCCTGTCGCGCGCCGACTCTATCAGTTTGTGACGGCACCCGGGATTCAATTTTCTTTTTCAAAATTTATGATCCGTGCCGTGCGATCGCGGCTGTGTAGGATGTCGCCCCGTCCCGCCGCGCGACCACGGCGCGAGTCTCGCGGCGCCGCTTTTAATCCAGTCCCGACCCGACCGGGTCGCCTGACCCGCCCGGCACGATTTTTTGGAAAGGTGATAAATAACACCAGCGACGGTATCGAAGCCAGGAAAAAAATCGCATAGCTGTTAGCAAATCCATTTCTTCCTCCATTTCGATCGCCCCCCCCCCCCCTCCTCTCCTCCCCCGTAGGCAATCCTTTTACAGCCATGCTGTTATGCACGAAATGCTACACCTTTTTCTTTCGTTCTTCTTTTTAAGTTTTAATACTCGTGACTCCTTGCACACGTCTCTCCTCGAAAACAACAAACACCTCGCACTGAGCGGCGAAAAGAAAAGAAGAATAAAAAATACAACACCCGATGTCGATGCCGGGCGCGCGAGGCGCTTTCAGAAACTTTCCTCCTCTCCTCCTCTTTGCGCGTGGCGGAACATAGAGCACCTTCCAGCCCGGTGAGCGGGGCGGGGCGGGGCGGTACGCCCCAGTCGAATCGACAGACTGTCGCGGCGGCGGACTAAAAACGCCGTAACTGTCGTGGGTCTCGGCGCGGCGCGCTGTCCTGTCCTGTGTCGCCCCTTGTCGCCCGGTTTGTCACGCGGGGCGGGGCGGGGCGGGGCGGGGCGGGGCGGGGCGGGGCGGGGCGGGACATGGCGGCTGGTATGCGGCAGGCGGTCGAAGGAATGCAGCGCGCTGCGGTGTGGCGCCGGGCGGGGCGGGGCGGGGCGGGGCTGGGGCCACGCTCCAGTGCGTACCCTATGAGAACGCCCCGCCCCGCCCCGCCCCGCTCGGAGACACGAGCAGCAGCAGCGCAGAGGAATGGATGCTCGGCCCGGCCCGGCCCGGCCCGGCCGCCTAGACTCGCTAGATGGCCGCCTGCGTCACTTTCTCTGCTCGTCATCTGTTGTGCGTCTAGTCCGTCTGGCCGGCCGGCCGCAGCCTGGACGGGACGGACGGCCTTCGTACAAATCACATGATAATGCGGTGGCAGTGAGAGTCCGCCCAGCGCGTCGCGTACGTGTTGCGGCCGCCCCGCCCCGCCCCGCCCAGCGCGTCGCGCGTAACGCCGGTGGCGCGGCAGCGGCTGCTAGCGACCATACGTGTCGGCGGCGAGGTGCTCGCGCTTGCGCTCTTGCCCCCCCCTCCTCCTCCTCCTGTCTCCTCAGCCTCCGCGCGCTGAGGCGCGACTGCGCGCTTGATTTACATATCGTTTCGATGACGGGCGCGCGGCCGCGCCGCCGCTCGCAAATCACTGAAATAATATCATGGCGCGAAGTGGAAGCTTTATGCAGTGCGGCTGGTTGCGGTTACACACACCTCGGCTGCGTCTGCCGTCTCTCTCTCTTTCTCTCTCTCTCTCTCTCTCTCTCTCTCTCTCTCTCTCTCTCTCTCTCTCTCTCTCTCTCTCTCTCTCTCTCTCTCTCTCTCTCTCTCTCTCTCTCTCTCTCGTGATGGCGTGCCTGAGAGCGAGGAGGACAGCGTCAGTAGCCCGCCAGACCCGCCAAGCCCCACCCGCGCGCTCGCTTCCTTTTTGTACAGTCTCGCGCCCGAACAAGCGCACCTAAATCAGGCTCCTCTGCAGCTGCTTCCTCACCTCTCTCTTCCTCTCTCGCCCTCTCTCTCTCTGTAGGGAGGGGGCGAGAGGGCGGAATTTGCATGCTCCATAGGGGCAGCGCACGCCCCGGCCCTGCCTGGCTATGCAAATTTGGATTCTCGGCGCGGGAAGAATTCTAGCAATCGGAACGAACATATCATCGGTGCGGTCTAGCCGGTCGGACAGTGCAGAGCGGGAAGTGGAGCGGAGCTCGCGAAAAAGAGCAGGGAGCTCGTCAACTGATTTTCTGTCCAGAATGTGGCAAAAGCAAGAGAGCACAGTAGCAAAATAAATAATTATACCTGCTTAGAAATTTGGCCTTAGCACTGTCATTATATCATTGCTGTGACTTCACTATTCTTTCCTTAAGACAGTTATATTATTTAACACAGTGTCACATTCGTTTGGACGTGAATCGAGCGGGCTACAGGCATCGTGAATTCTGTCGTCATTTTGAAAATAATGTTAGTCGTTCCAAAGAGAATGACAGAGTGATAATTTTCTCTATTTTAAGGACATTGATGTCACATCAATCTTCTTACAATGAACTATCCTTGTTGAAAATTGAGTATGGGGAAAAAACTTGTTATTTGGATTTGGCCTGGTGCGTGCATTGTCTTAAAGTTTATTTTCCTTTTCTTGTGTGTGTTTTGTTTTGTGATGTTAATATCTTTCTCACACTCGCTCGTGTGCGGAGGGTCGGTCGCGTGTCATACGACTAATGACACACCACGTTCCTGACCTTGCCGGCCGGCACCGGCCGCCCCGCCTCGTCTTGTCCCGGCCTGGACGGACACACATTGGGACAGGTCGGGAGGCCGCGCCGAGGGCCGCGCGCACAGCGTGCCGCACGCGAGATAGAGCAGAGAGAGAGAGAGAGAGAGAGAGAGAGGGGGGGGGGGAAGGAGGGGTTAAAGGGATTACTGTCCGGGGTGGAAACCTGCGGCAGAGTGCTTGCAGCTCGCCCCCAGCCCTCTCCTCCCCTCTGCGGAGCACGCTCTCTCAGGTCGCTCTCATAGGCCGGTCGGCTGAGAGGAGAGGAGCGTTGTGACGTCACTCTTGATGAGGTTTTCTCCTTCGGGAGCGCAGTGTGTGACGGCCCTGGCCGGGCTCGGGCCCGGGCGTGACGGGCCGCCGCCGCTATTTGTTAGGGAAGCTGGGCTCTCTTCATTTTGTGTGCGAGTGAGTGAGAGAGCGAGAGGGAGCGAGCGAGAGAGAGAGAGAGATTGTGAGTGTGTGTGCCTGCTGCGCGCGCGCAAGTGCGAGTTTTGTTTCGACAAGTGAAAGGGCGCGAAAGGGAAGGGCACGCACGCATCCCTCTAAATGCGCAGCATTCACGCATCGAAGCGGTGACTAATTGTAAGTTTTATTTTGTCTGCTATTATATAGAAGAGAGAGAGAGAGAGAGCGAGAGCGCTATGCCAGCGATGCCATACCGAAGTGCGCGGCGCTGCGCCGTCCTGCTTGTCGCGGGGAGGGGAGGGACAGGGACACAGCATCTCTCAGCCCGTTACTCGCCGCGAGATAAGGAAAAAAAAAATTCTACTGACCCGCTTTTTTATGCGGCGCGCGGTGCTCTATGTCAAACACGAGGCTCCGATTTGTCACCCTGACAGGTCGGCTCTGGGCGGGGCGGCGGCGGGGCGGGGTGAGAGACTGTGGGGAGGACAGGCAAGAGGCTTACACAGAGCACTGGCGGACGTACACTCTGCATGCGCATGCCTACACTGTAATTTGGGGGTGTTCCAAATGTATACGCCTTAAGGCGTTTGCTACAGGATCCAGAGCGACATTTGGCGTCTACTTTTAGGACACCTTTTGGCGTACAGATTCTAGACACCTTTGCCCATACCACTCGCACATCACAGCATGGACCAGTGGCCAGAGCGGCCAGAGGTGTACACAGGGCATGCACCTGGTGCGCATGATACGTACATCCTGAAAGGTGCTCACATCCTGTACACCCTTTCAGCGTGTGCTGTGATGTGGGAGTGGTATGGGCAAAGGTGACTAGAATCTATACGCCAAAAGGTGTTCTCAAAGTAGGCGTCAAATGTCGCTCTGGATCCTGTAGCAAACGCCTTAAGGCGTATACATTTGGAACACCCCCAAATTACAGTGTAGGTGGAAGGCGCCTTCTGGGTAGGCACTCCCGCCAGTCATGCTTGCCGTGCCGTGTTGCCTACGTGGAAGGCGCCGTGCCGGGTAGGCACTCCCGCCAGTCTCACGTGCTCTGCAGTGTTGCCTACGCGGAGGGCGCCTTTGCCGGGTAGGCACTCCCGCCAGGCTCACATGCTCTGCGGTGTTGCCTACGCGGAGGGCTCCAGGGTTCCTACCAGGCTTCAAAGTCATGGAAAAAAATATACTGGAAAGTTAGGAGAAGTCATGGAAATTGCAGAGACGGGTCATTGAAAAATTCGGGTGACGGGGACTCTTTGTATGAGATATTTCAGACACTTCCCGCCGAGAATATTGAAATGGGAATTTGTCGGTTATTTTAAAAAGATTCATACGCAAAACGTCATATGGAAATTTCAAAAAAAGAAATTGGTCTGGAAAGTCACGGAAAATGCCAGGAGCCAAAATGTGAGAACCCTGGACTCCTTGCTGGGTAGGCACTCCTGCCAGTCACACGTGCCTTGCAGTGTTGCCTACGCGGAAGGCGCCTCGCTGACGCCCGCGGCGTGAGGAGCTGCCCTGCCCACCCGTTCCGTGCCGCTGCTCCAAAGGTCAGCCGGCCCCGCCCCGCCCCGCCCCTGCACTGACCTGCCGCCACCTGCCTCCGCCTCGGACTCTGCATTCCGCTGCGCGTGAATTAAATTTAATCCCGGCGCGCCTGTTGCCCTGGACTTGAGCCAAAAGCGTTCAGATTGAACGCGCGGTGTCGTATTATCTCCGGGTTGTAATGACTAACGCCTGGGGAGCGTGCGTGCGTGCGTGCGGCGCAGCGGTGGCGGGCCGACTTTTGCATGATATGGCTCTTCGGCCGGGAAAACGATTTGTCGGTATGTTTCGATAAAGTCGAGGAACGTAGTTTTCTTCATTTCTTTGTTTATTTATTTATTTCTCTGCATTCGCCTTTCTCTCCTCGATGTCGTGCCGATGCTCGGCACGCTCTCAAGCGAAAGGGAAAAATGCTGCACAATGTAACGAGTCGTTCCTGGCGGGGAAACTCAAATTGGCGGCTAGCGGTGTGCGCCTTATTTGTACTATCGCCTAATCGCGGCGCCCCGCGTGCAGTTTTGTGCAATTGCAATAATCGCAATCGCACGGCCCCGAGGGCCGTGGAGGGCGTATGGCACATCGTGATGCAGCCAGTCCGAAAAGTGCTATTCTCTCTCTCTCTCTCTCTCTCTCTCTCTCTCTCTCTCTCTCTCTCTCTCTTTCTCTCTCTCTCTCTCTCTCTCTCTCTCTCTCTGTCTCTCTATTTGTACGTGTGAACGTGCGCATAGCAACCCCACCGGCATTGGCCTTATCACGTCTAGTCCCGTTCACACAGATCTTCTGCTGCTCACTGCATTTTGTCGCTGTGCTATCCGTTCTTCTTTTGCCTTTTACGTCTGCGAGCCCACCACGTCCTAACGATAAAACAAATTTAGAACTTTGCAAAAAGAAATGAGTGTTCAGTTCAGATGTGCTAAGTCCAAACACAATGTGGCGTCGAACGGGACTTATTGGTGTGCAAAATTTCTACCCTTCAGGGATTTAAATTTTGCACGTTACGAAGTGTGCAAACTTGCCTGCCGTTCCAAGCGTAGACGTTATCTTACGAAATGTAAAACTTCTGAACAAGCGCTAAACATTTAAAAGTTCGCGCACTTTACATCTTTATCTTTGCCATTTTTACGTAAACCTCGTGGTATGCAAAATCCCCTCGTAAAGTGTACAATTCTTTTGTCAGTACTTTTTTATTTGTAAACTTTTATTTTCTTTAAGTTAGGATGATACAAGCTTGCTGCACACGCGCCTGCATGTTCGGTCGAAATAGATACTAAAGCGCGGCCACTCACGTCCGTGCATTATTTATGTCGCTCTGCTCATTAGAGTTACGGCGGCGGCCACGCTTGGTCAAGGCTAATGCGGGGACGTCTTTGCAACATTATTACCGTGCAGCGAAAAACGAGCACTGTGAAAAATACTCGTAAGGGTTGCGGGAAAATTTTCCATGATAATAGTCGTAAAATTAGATTTTGAAATTGTAAATTTACAAGCACTCCCTTTCGACTTGGAATTGACTGACGAGCAAAAATTGGCTGTCGTAAATTTACGACAAATTTTGTAAATCAAAATTACAAAAAATGTCGTAAATTTTCGATGATATTTTTCACAGTGAGGCCCGGCCTCATGTGCAAACCTCCTCGCCTACTTTAAGGAACAAGCTTTTCAAAATTTCGAAGTCTCTGTGTGGCTTACCTATCTTTCACCTACAAGCACCCCTAAAGGCCCCTTAAAAAAAGGTAAGGTAGACTGCGCAGTTGATGGTCATGTGATTATCAACTAACGCCCAGCCATACCGTAACTACAAACATAAAGTTTTCGTAGGAGGGAGTAAAAAGTAGATATTCTCGCAAAAGTATTTGCGTTTGGTTAAAAAAAATGTTGTGGTTGGTATTTTTTTTCGCAGATCTCTCTCGAGGCATTTCGAACAGTTCCTATTTTTTTTAGCGAATGTCGTCATGTGCATTGCCTGCGGGCGATCATGCTGCGGCTGCAGCAGCAACAAGAGACTGGACCCGAGCGGAGCATTGTAAACGTGATCCGATTACAATCCCCTTTCACCCCCCCCCTCCCCCTTTCGCTCCTCTCCTCGTACCGTTCGCCGCGGCTGGACACTGCGCGCCCTGGCCGGGCCGGGCCGGGCCGGGCCCCGCAGGTCAGCTGCAGCTGCAGGCGCGTGCTGCAGGGCTGCACGGGGGACCCGGGCGGGGCGGAGTGAGGAGCGCCGACAGTGGGCACAGCTGTAATTTACAACTTGTTTGTATGTGAAGCGCGCGCCTCGTACGTTGCACCCGCGTGTCTGTGCGTGTGGTGCGTGCTTACGTGCGTTCCTCTGTGTGTGTGTTTGTGTGTCTGTGTGTCTGTGTGTGTTGGTGCGCATGCCCTTACGTGCGCATCTGCTTTGCTCATGTGAGACACTGTGTGTCAGTGTGTGTGTGTGCGCGCGCGCGCGTGTGTGTGTGTTGGGAGCGACCATGGCACGCGGAGGGGGACACAAGCAGAGTGCCTGCTCGTATATCATGCACGGAGTCGAACGCGAGCTTTGTGATGTTCCTACGCGGAACAGACAGCCGGACCGACCTGGCCCTTGGCAGAGTATGGGCATCGGTCGTGGGGCGAGGGGGGAAGGTGCTGAGAGGGAGGGAGGCGTGGGGGGAGGTGAGGAGGTAGAGAGAAAGGGGGGGGGGGGGGCAGGAGGTTGGGATAGGGAAAGAGGAAAACGGTGGGAACGCCGTTGCCTCCGCTGCATCCGCTCGCACGGGCCCCCGGCATGCACCCCGCGGCCTGCGGCCTCCGCGGCACGTGCCGGAACAAACTCAATCCGGTCTCAATCCCCTGAGCTGGTGCCGAGGCTGGTGCCGTTACCGGTAGCCCAATACGTGTCCGTCCGCCGGTCCGTCCGTCCATCTCCATTCCGACGATTGTCCGGCGCGACCACTCGCTTTACTGCGCATCATATAACCATTGCAGGATGAGACGGCCGGTGTGTATGACTGGCGAGTTACCCTCTGTATAGTGCGGGCGCGCAGGCGAATGTCGGTCAGGCGTCCGTCCGTCCGCCGGAGCGTCCGTCTCTCTCGCACTATCTCGCATTATACCCCGCCTCGCGTCATGTGTAGAGAGAGAGACGGTGTGAGCCCGGCGCTGCCCAGCGCGGCACGGCGGCGCGCCGCTCTTGACACTCGGCGCCCGGGAAATAACAGTGGTTGGGGTCCTCGCACTGCTCCAGACTGCAGTGTTGGTGGCGTGGCGTGGCGGAGCGTGGCCTGGCCGCAGATTAGCCCTCCTGTCGTCCTGCGGACTACCGTGAGCGTGGTGCTCGGGTCCGGTTCGGTCCGTGTGAGGCTCCGCGCCGTGCTCGTGCTGCTCGCACTCCTCCAGACTGCAGTGTTGGTGGCGTGGCGTGGCGGAGCGTGGCGGAGCGTGGCCTGGCCGCAGATTAGCCCTCCTGTCGTCCTGCGGACTACCGTGAGCGTGGTGCTCGGGTCCGGTTCGGTCCGTGTGAGGCTCCGCGCCGTGCTCGTGCTGCTGCTGCTGCTGCTGCTGCGCTTCGAGGGGATAAGCTCCGATTCTCGCTCCTCCCCCCCCCCCTTTTCCTCCTCAACTCCACTCCGCGACCGCACGTCGTAGCTTTATAATGAGAGCAGGGGGGCTCCTCGCTCGCCGCCCGCCGCCCTGAATCCCCTCGTGATGGTGGTGGTGCGGTGCGGTGCGGTGTGTCGCTCCGATGAGAGAAGTGAAGTGGCTCGGCGCCAACGAGCCGCTCATCCGTCTATCTGGACTGGACTGGCTTGGTCTGTCGGGGAAACGGCGAGCGCGGCCAGGCAGAGCAAAAGCACCCGGCCGGCCGGCCGGCCGATCTGGTTCGCCATTTCTTTTGCCATCGACCCTGACCGTGCGCGGGGCGGGGCGGGGCGGGGCGGGGCGGGGCGGGGCGGGGCGGGGCGGGGCGGGGCGGGGCGGGGCGGGGCTCAGGACAGGGCCCCGCGGGGGTCACGACCCACCGCACAGCGCCGCGGCGCCGCGAGCGAGTCCCGCAAAACGCGCGCGCCGTCGCGGTCGTGCAAAAACATACATTTTATTTTTTTTAAACACCGCATTCTATTTTTGTTTTGCGCTCCTTTTTGTGGTCGGATTCCGGAATCGTGTGCTGGAGCACGCGTGCGAGCTCTACTGCGGTCTCCTCCGAGATATCCGTATTTGTCGATGCTGTCCAGGTGTGTGCGGGGCGGGGCGCGGCGGGGCGCGGCGCGGGCGGGGCGCGGCGCGGCGCGGGGTGCACCTGGGCTAGCCGTGGTGTGTCAGCAAGGGCGTGCTGCGGGGCGGGGCGGGGTGGGGTGGGGTGGTTTCAACGAGTGCCCTGTGCTTCTCGTCGTGATGGTGATAACCATCGGCGCCGCCCCGCCACGCCGCGCCGGACGATCTCACGAAACCTTACCCGCTTTGCCCCGCTTGGCCCGCCCCGCCCCGCCCCGCTGTGCCCGGACCCGCTGACCCGCTAACACGCAGAGCGACATCCCAGAGCGTAGGGCAGGGCCGGGGCCGGGCCGGGGCCGGGCCGCGTCATGACGCACAGGCGAGCACGGACACGGCGTTCAGGGCGGCCTGGTCGGTCGGGCCGAGCAGCCTGGCCGGGGCGCAGGACAACGGGGTCCTGTTAGAGGACACGGAGCGAGGGATTTGGGTCCGAGGCGAGCGGTGCGCGTCACCCGCCCGCCCCGCCGGCCCCACCGTGATGGGAGCGAGTGACGGGGGAGACCGCTACGCTGCTGCGGCTTTGATCTGCGGCGGTACGGCTGGCCCTGCCCTGCCCTGCCCTGCCGCTGCCTCCTGTCTGGCGGCGCGGATAGCCAGCGGCTGAGACCCCCGCCCCTGCCGCCGCGCCGATCGCTCACCAAGACGAAGAGCGTTTAATTATTGGCAATAATATCGGGCGGTGCCGCTACGCGCGTGCCGCCCCGCGCCCCGCCCCGCCAACCAAAGCAGAGTAACGATCCTCGTGCCGGCGCGGCGTGCTGTCTCTTCTTGCCGTTTACACTTAGCGCGCGAGTAAAAGTATTGAAAGAAAGGATTTTAAAACAGGTATTAGAAAAATTTTTACACAGAAACGTCAACAATAAAAATAATAATAATCATCATTATAATCATAACGATAATTTTTGCGGGTGACCGCGATGCGCCGGCGAGCCGGCCGGGGCGCGGAGAGATGGTATTCCATCGCATTCCGAGGCGTTATTGTTATTATGATCGGCGTGGTCGCGCTGGGCCGGGCCGGCAGGCGGCCGGTGCGAAACAAAGACACACTGTGATTTACATTCGCAAACCACCGCTCCTCCTCTAGCCTTCTGCCTCTCTTCCCCTCCTTCCTCTTATCTGAAGTGATTCCTTCGCCTTCTCTGTCTGTCTGTCTGTCTGTCTCTCTCTCTCTCTCTCTCTCTCTCTCTCTCTCTCTCTCTCTCTCTCTCTCTCTCTCTCTCTCTCTCTCTCTCTCTCTCTCTCTGCGTTAACGGAGCCGTTAGTTAGATTTGAGTAGGGGAAAGAGGGAATGTTGTCCAGGGGCCCTTGACTTTGATGCGCTGCTCGATGCGAGCGCCGATAGCGTTAGCGTTAGTGGCGTTAGGTCCCGGATCCCCGTATGGCTGTCGATGGAGTATTTTTGTCGTACTTTTGACGTTTGGGAACGTCAAAAATACGACAATCATAGAACAAGCATACGCCACAAGTACGCCAAAGAAACGTCAATAGAACGTGAAATCGGGTTGCCGTAGTTTTGGTGTCAGTTCGGCGTATTTTTGCCAGTAAAACCGGGACTTTTCAGGACAAAAATACGCCAAAAAAACGACAAAATTTTCTCTTGTCCGTAAAAATGAGACGGACACGAGGCGGTGTCGACCCAGCGACCTCGAAGTCCAGAATCAGCGCCTGAAGCCGCTCGGCCAAAGCGGTTTCATATCAGGTAATGTTTGGGTGCCTCCTGTTATGCAGCTAGACTGTGCCGCTGACATCCAAGTGTCCAAACATCTATTAAGTACGGGATACAATAGCTGGCAGATGATGCTACAAGGTACGGCATCTATATGTAACCCATACAATACTTCTTACTTTTATCTACCAGTCTGGGCGTACCATTCCTCTAAAGAAGACTCTGCAGTAATGACAATCTCGCTGTCATGATTGCTGCGGCACAAGACAAAGCACCTGCACAGTCCCTTATATGAAACCGCTTTGGCCGAGCGGCTTCAGGCGCTGATTCTGGACTTCGAGGTCGCTGGGTCGACACCGCCTCGTGTCCGTCTCATTTTTACGGACAAGAGAAAATTTTGTCGTTTTTTTGGCGTATTTTTGTCCTGAAAAGTCCCGGTTTTACTGGCAAAAATACGCCGAACTGACACCAAAACTACGGCAACCCGATTTCACGTTCTATTGACGTTTCTTTGGCGTACTTGTGGCGTATGCTTGTTCTATAATTGTCGTATTTTTGACGTTTCCAAACGTCAAAAATACGACAAAAATACTCCATCGACAGCCATACGGGTCGAGGCGACCCACCGCGACGTCACGAGCTCGGCACGGGTTAGCTCGAGGGGTCCTTCACTTTTAAAAAATCAGTTTACAGCATAAAACTAAATCAGTAAAGAAATTAGTAAAAAAAATGGAGAAAAATTAGAAAAAAGAATTAGTCGAGGAATTAGTAAACATTAAGGAAAATCACTGAACACCAGAAAAATCGGTGTACGCTTTAATTTGTAGTGGGGGACCCCTCGAGTTATCTCACAGAGAGGTGGCCGAACTTTGTTACTCCTATTTTTCAAAGAAGAAGAAAGTATTTTATTTTCACAACGAAATATATTTATAATTTCTCACATCGCGCTAGTCACTGTGTATGCGAGTCTCCGGCCAAGGCGCTTTCTGTTTGACGCCCATCTTCTCTCCCTTTCCCTGAAATTTTAATCAATTCATTACCGCCCATAGCTATAGCTCTTGTCCGGGTGGCTCTTGTGGGCCGCAGCGGGTGCGGGGCCGCGGGGGAGAGGGAGAGAGAGAGAGGGGACAGCGGGTCAGGGCGCGAGCAACGCGTTTTGTTTCCGGCTCTCCTCCTTCCCACGCAGTGCCATGGCCAAATGGCCAAATGAGCACAGATGGGTACCTCTCCTCTCTCGGCATTTGCATATGTCTATTAGACATCTGATACGCACAGCGCCTAATTATCATATCGAAACCGCATGCGTGGGGCGTGGCGTGGTGGGGCGTGGCGTGGCGGGGCGTGATAGTGTGATAACTACTTCCATTCCACGCAGCAGACCTCGCGCCTACCTACGAGTTCTGCGGCTGCGTGTCATACAGTAAATCTGGAAGATTTCCGCACGGAGTAGCTTCCACGGCAAGCGTTTATGTCATGCGGTAAATGAGGAAGCACTGACGGGAATGTTAAGCTTAGCTGTCAAAGCCGTAACGGATAGAAGTTACAAACAATCTGAATTCGAACCGTGGGCGGGGAGCACAGGTGGGGCCCGGCGCGAGGCTTTCTGAGTTCTCTGCGCAGAGTTACGACCCGCTCTGACTCTCTCGGCTCCCTCCGGCGTTCAGCTCACCTGTAAAACACAAGACACAAAGCGGACGTTAGTCACACTCGCACCATCTGTCGTCGCTCATTTCTATCTCTCTTTCTCTCTCTCTCTCCGTCGCAGCCTAAGGGCCAAAGGGCCCGGCGCCCGCCCGCATGATCGCCCTTTTGGCGTCGCCCACTCGTCGCGTCGCACGAATCGAACCGCCGTGAGCCCCGTGAGTGGGCCGACTCGGGGCGGGGCGGGGAGGGGCGGGCTGGGGCGGCGAAAGCGACCGCTATGCAAGCACCTGACCCTTTGGGTCCCCTTGGCCCTGCACGGCCTCGCCCTTCTGGCCCTGTGGCCGGCCCTGCCCGGCCCTGTATGGCGGGGCGGGGCGGTGGAAAGTGAAGTCGTCCGGGCCGACTTGCTGTGGAGCCGAGCCGTGCGGAACCCTCCTCCTCCTACTCGGCGCTGTATATACATGAGCTGCTCGCTGCTCCGGACCCGCGCGGCGCTCCTAAGACAATATTGTACACTGCAGCAGTGGTGCACGCTGCGCCCGGCCCGGTCAGGCCAGACCCTCCTGCCGGTGGTGCTGAAGTGCAGTTTCTTTGTGCCGGGCCAGGTCGGGCAGCAGAGCAGGGCCATCATGAGAGCATGACGCCAGTGTGTATAGGGAGAGGCGCGCCCGGGCCCTGCTCCTGCGGCCGCGACAAAAGAATGGAGGGTGTAAACGGACCGTTCGAACGGCGCGGCTCCGCGAGGGGAAGAATAAGAATATCGCGCCGCAGCAGGAGCGCTGGAAATCCCCGTGTAAGGGCAGGAGAGGTAGAGAGGGCGATGGGCGTGGAGGTAACCGACCCGGGCCGGGCACACCCGGGCATGCATACTAGCGAGCGCGCGAAAGAGAGAAAGAGACCTTTGATGGGCGCTGTCCCCTGTGAGCTCCGTTTTCCTTGAAAACTATAAAGTTGTAATTTTTTTCTCCTGTTGCTCTAACGAGTACCTGCCAGCGAGGGAGATGGATGGGGAGCAGCAGCGGACTGGAGTCGCCCTCCGGGTCGTGTGATGTGTCCCTTGCAATCGATGTGGACTCGATCGCTCGAAGCGGCCCGCCTCGCCTCGCCCCGCTCCGCCCCGCCCCGCCCCGCCCCGCTCCGCCCCGCCCCGCCCCGCCCCGCGGGTCGGGCCGGACGTGCGATAGCTCGCTGTCGTGCGAGAGCCGGACGAACACATCCCGCCCCCCGCTCAGCCGACTTGGCGGAAAAAGTAAATGGGCCATTATTAACGCGGTCGCCTAGGGAAACGCGCTGGTTTTTTTTAAAAAAAATAGAAAATACCGGTCAAATGAGAAGACACGAGGACGGGTTAAATCAAGCAGGGAAGAGGCCGTTTTCACGCGTGAGAAAAATCACTGAAACTCGGCGTATTGCCTCGTCGTCAAGGAAGCTTAGGACGACGTCACGAGAGATGGTCCTGACAGACAGACAGACTCACTGAAAGGGCTTTCCCTTTCGTTTCGAGAAAAACTCTTTCGGAAGGCGCAATCCTCTTACCACATCGCTCTCAGGTATTTAAGAGAGCGCGGCGCCGTGAGAGAAAGGGACCGTCCTCCCCTCAAAATGGATTTTTCGGGCGGCGTCTCTGCCGCCGCGGCGCCGGCCGGCCCCTCCTGGGCCCCTGACAGCGTCACGCAAGTTTTCCGCCGCGCGACGCCGTCCAAAAGCGACGCCGGGCCGGACGCTGCGCTGAGTGGAGCGTCACGACGCGGGCGGGGCGCCGACGCGACGCCGCGCGGCACCGCGGTCCGAGACCACTAGGGGAGAGTGGGGCACATTGGTCCATGGGGCACATTGGTCCATTTCGAATTTCGCGAGGTTAGAGCGACCGCAGCGCCACCACTCGGACAGTGGAAGAAGCTATCACCTACCCGACTATTTTTCCGAAGAGTCCGCCGTTCGTCAACGGTCGCAATCCAAATGGCCAGGGGTGAAGTATTGAATACCCCATAAAACAGGTAAAAGTAAAATGTTTCTACTCTAAAACCATCTCGTTTAGGGGTATACAACACTATATTTTAATCACGGCACCTTTTTAAAACGAAAGCCTGATCACTTACCTTTAAATTGAATATAGTTTTGAATGGGCTAGAAACAACTACTTGCATTCTAGAAGCATTTGAATTTATTTGCTACACTTGGGGCAGGTTGGGCCGCTTTTTTACGGGGCACATTGTGCCAATCTAACAGTATCCATTAAAATTGCAAATTTTGATATTTCAGGAAGTGTTTTGACAAATGCTAGGTTAAGTTTTCTTATGGTTTCATTTTCTGACATTTATAAAAAATATTCTTAACTGTTTTTACTGTTTTAATTAGTTAGCAGAATTTTATTTTTGATTAGCCTACTTTTGTTAAAGTACAAATACAAGAGTACGAAGTACCTAACAGAAATTACTTTTTTTGACAAATTCGACTTCCTTTATCACAGAGTATCACTCAACACATCATTAAGTGGCGTAGATAACGGTTCTGGCCATTTTTTCCAGCTTGGCCCAATGTGCCCCATAGGTCGGACCAATGTGCCCCGGCCCGGGGCAGATTGGTCCACTTGCAGGCCTCTCGGGTTTTCGGTTTATCTCAGCTTGCATGGTCGGCAAAATGTTGGGGATGGTTTTCTAAGGTAAAGTAATGTACAAACTAAGACTTGGCACAAAAAACTTTTTTTGGGGTCATCACATGCGGCGTAGGGAACTAAAAGAAAAAAAACGGACCAATGTGCCCCACTCTCCCCTACTGACCACTGGGGTGGCTGGCGTATAGTTTTCCCCGAGGGGAAAATAACCCTGAATCTTAGTGTACAGATTTTGTGAATTTTTGTGAAATTTCCTGAATTTTGTTGATTTTTTTTTTCTTGCAAGTTTTGCTTCAGTTTATCATTTTTTTAATATAAATTTTTCTAATTTTTCCGAATTTTTCTGAATTTTTATTAATTTTTCTGCATTTCTAAGAATTTTTCTGTATTTCTCCGATTTTTTTCTTTTGACGAAGTGAACTTTTAGAGTGGTTTCCCCCTCGATGACGTTCGTTATATCTGTGTTGGACGCAGTCCTTATTAATTTTACTTAGATGTCCATCCCCCCGCCCCTCTCCTCCCCCCCCCCCCCCCCCCCCCCCCCAAAAAAAAAGGAGGCTGAAAGCATTTCATTGTTTAGCGTCTAAATTCAACGGCAGTGTAAGCCTGCTCCGTGGACAACCCTTTGCCATTCCGCTTGTACGCGTTATCTCTATGGCGCCGTACAAGCTCGCCCCGCCAACCAGTCCCCGTGTCCTTGCGCGAGTCCCTGTGGCCCCCATAGCCTCCCATGGCCCGCGAGCCCCATGACCAACTCCGTTAGCGCCCTCATAAGGGCATTACTGGGACAAGTATTTTGCTGCGGCTTTCGCGCTTTGCGGATGCGGAACGAAGGGTCAGTGTGGATTTCGCTGGTACTTCATCGTGAATTCCCAGCACTTCCTCGATACGGAACGATTGTGAAATCTCAACACTTCTCTGTAATCAAAAACGGACCCTTTTGCTGCCTCAAAGTGAAAGATTTTGTCGGCCAGTCGACCTTATTTTTGAAGCCAGTCTATTTTAAATACGGAGGACACTTGTAATTCCCCGAAGAGTTCTGGTTAAAATACAGAGGACAGTTGTAATTTCCCAAAGAGTTCTGGTTTAAATACAGAGGACTGTTGTAATTTAACGAAGAGTTTTGGCAACATTTTTCACAACAAATGTGCTGTGAATTTCCAACATTTTTTTTACAGTGTACATTTCCGTATTCCTATTAGGAAAGGAACAAACCCTTCATGCCGTTGCTTGATGTGACTTTATTACAACTGTTTTTTCATACTTGGAGCACTGTTAAAGCCGTGATAATAGCCGCCTCTAATTTTTTTTTTTTTCATATTTTTATTTTACGACCCTTATTTCTCTAGAAGCGAATCGTACTGTGAAGCAGTCGCCAAACACCACCAACTTTTAACATCCTTTACGTCTTCATTTGTTGCGGCCCCAAATGAGGTATAGAGCGGCAGATAAGTGCAAAACGCTGGCTTAATTATTTTTTCTGTCATGTACACCGCTAACGGCAGCTGGATTTCGCGAAATCCTTCCGCCAATCTGTTGGTTTCGTTTGCTGTGACTCATCCGCTTAATCAGGCTATTCCCTGCGCGGGCTGGGTCGGGTCGCGGGGGCGGGGCGGGGCGGGGCGGGGCGGGGCGGAGGGCCTGTTGTGCGCAGAGTGCATGCACGTGTGCCGCTGCAGGGCCGCTGCAGGGCCGCTGCAGGGCCGCTGCAGGGCTGCGGAGGGCCGTGTCGCGATACCATCTCAAAAACATTACGGCGCCGCTGCACTGCAGCGATAGAGGGCGCCACAGCAGCAGATGCGTCCCTCGCTTGTTTCCAGTTGATTCGTTAAGGGCTGATAGCAGCCGGCAGGGCTCCTGTTGTTGTTGTTGTTGTTGTTGTTAAAGCAGGACCTCTGGCACAGCCTCCTGCTCCAGGTCCCCGGCCCGCCGCCTGCAGCAGGCAACTGTAACAGGGCGCTAGCAGGTCTGTAGGGCGCCAGCAGGAGGGCGGTTCCTGCGGGGAGCACGGCCCCGACAGGACCGGCGCTGTAAAGTACCCGATGGAGTGCCTCACAGCACCGGGACCTGACCGCCCAGGCCACGTATCAATGAAAACTGCTCTCTGCAGTCGCGGCACGAGAGCCGTGGTGTGAGTGGCTGCTGCGGGCTAATTAAAATCACCTCCCCACGCCCTTTCTCTTTTCACTATTGGTTTCCTGCTGCGGTAAATTGTGGAAGGGCGTAGCAGGCGTGTAGTTCACTTTTCATTATTCTCTTTCTGTACTCTGTTTGTGCTGAGGGGTGTATAATCTGCTCTTTAACGAAGCGGCGAGCTGCGCGGCAGGTCGGTGTAAGCGCGCGGGTCGTCGTTGTTATCACACTGCAGGCCTTTCGCTTCGTATTAGAACCGACACGGGGAGGGCGGCGGCAGGTGGGCGGAGCGCGCCGAGAGGAGAGCCAGGCGCTCTGTGTGTTTTATTTTTATGTACGTTTGTTCCCCCTCCGGATGTGTAGCATGTCTCACTGGAGAAGAAAGCCGGGCGCGGGCCTTGGTACCGTGGCGGGCCGGGCCGGGCCGTACCGCAGCTTCATACCGGAAAGGCCAGTTTTATTGTGCCGTCTTACCGGCGTGTGTCTCGCACCTTAAAGGTGAAGCAGCCGTGCTGTATGTGTGTCAACATTCACCTGACGTTACAAAAAACTAAAGGGGGAGGGGGGTATTGGCATATTCCTCTTGAAAAGCTGAAATCCAAAATAAATACTTCAGGATTTATCACGCACAACCCCCAAAAAGATGTTTTTAATTTATTTATTTTTTATATTTCAACTTGTAAATTATGCCGAGGAGTGTTTTGGGGTGATGCCTTGCCTTGTCGCGTCGGTCGGCTGCGTCAACTCGCCCGTATTTTTTTTTTCTCCGCCTTCTGGGCGCCTCTCCCCTTGCGCTGCTACCCACCTCCCCCCACCCCCTCTCCTTTTTTTATCCATAGTCTATCGCGCTCGATTACGGTGGAGCAGCGCAATTTCTCAATTGGATACCGCAAGCAGAAAACATCAATATTTTCTGCGGAAAATCGGTAACTGGCCCCCTCCTTTAATGACATCATCCATCCATCCCTCTCTCTTTTTGTTTGGCCTAGCGGTGCCCGGGGCAGTGACCAGCAGCCTGACCGGCAGATCCCCCCCCCCTCCCCCCGGCCCGCCCTCAAAGTGTCGTGGTGTGAACAAGCACAATGGCAGCTCTGTTTGTCTCCCGCACATCCAATTTCTCTGACCCGAGTTTTGTCTCCTCTCACTAAAGCCGTTGACATTCTTGTGCGTTATTTGCAAAGCGCGACTGACTTGCATTGGCCGCCTATGCCCGTGGAATGCGCTGCAGGATGCAGTGGCAGGCAGCACGGCTGGCCGCACTAACAGTATGGTCGTTGTAGTTTTCGTTGTGGCTCTGTGTAATTGCGCCCGCGAGTTGTGTGTGAAGGAATTCTGGGAATGGCTCCCACTTTGTTCGTTTGACACGGTATAGCAGCACGTGCTTAATTCGCTTTGCTACCTTGTAAGCCACCCTTTCCGTGTACCCTCTAGTGCCCAGAAGACAAAAGGAGCCAAGCGAATAGTAATATTTAAAGCAAAAATATCTTCAAACAACGCTATTTGGTTATAATCTTGACGTTTTTACTACTTGAAGAAAATCTCAATTTGGCAAGGGAAAGAGGATCTAAAGCAATAAAAGTATCTCGGTAATCTTGAAAAAAAAAAAATGCTGGGAAAATATCGTAGAGTAAAAAGAATTTTTGTTGGGACTCAGTCGCTCAGCAGTGTGTTCGTGACGTGAATACATAAATGCTGCCGACTATCCTAATTGCGGATCACTTAGCCGACATGGGTCGGGCGTTACTACCTGTTAGGAACCAGTGGCCGCGGTCGAAGACACACACTGGAAAATTTCTCTTCGTTTAAAGTAAAGATGATAGCCGCACTTACGCTAAAGTCTTAAAGCTAATTTTGCTTAAAAAAAATAAAAACAAATGCAATAAAAAAATTCTTTGGGTAAGGATTTAATTTTTCTGAGACCCTTTTAAGTGGGTTGGATTTGAAAAGAGGAGTCGCAGGGAAAGGGGTTCAAAATTGCTACTGTGCTACATTTCCGAGGCCCCGCCCCGCTCGCCCCGCTGGTCCGCGGCGGCGGTGTCGGTAACGTCCGGCGGTGGCGGCGGCGCTGGCCCACATCCTAGGAGATGGGCCCGCCCTGTAAACGCCACAAATAAAGTTGATTGCAGCCGTGTAATCGTGCGGCCCGGCCCGGCGCGGCCCCGGCACCAGCCTCGTCTGAGGCAGCAGAACCACATCGCACTGCAGGCCTGGCCGGGCGACGCGACAGGTCCACCTTGTAGCTTCCGGTAACCCTTATTTGCCGGGAAGTTTCGGGGAATGTTCGCGAAGTATTAGAACAAACGCCCTATAAGCCTGTTTAAGTATGTAAGGTGCAAATTCTTAACTAGTTTTTCTAGCTTTAGGAGATGTTTTCTAAATACCTCTCTGATTTTACTTTTTTCATTTTGATAAAGACGTATTGTATTAAATAATGTGACGGTTTAAATAATGTGATTATTTAAATTTTTCACGTGGCAGGACCACCTGCTCTGGCGGGTGGCGTCTTGCGAAAGCGGGGAAACAACTCTGAAATTTTTGTACACGTCGTTATTCAGAAAAAATCAGAGAAATGTAGAAAATTCATGAAAAATTCAGAAAATGTCAGAAAAATTCAGAAAACGTACAATAAAAAATTAGAAAAATTTGCAAAAATTCACTAAAATACTCCGAATTTTCAACACGCAAGAAAAAAGTTCTCTTAAAACTCTCAAAGAAATGCATTAAACATTTTCTAAAAATCACAAAATTTACATTCCAAAATTCAGATTTGTTCCCCCTTCGGCGCTTCCCCGCGTCGGATCGAAGGATTCGCGGGATACGCGTGCGCGGTGCGGCGCGGCATGCTGTGGGTGGCCGCGGGGCCGGCTGGCCGATCATGCACGCCGCGTACGGAGACTTTCGTTTCCCGGAAGCTGCGGGGCGCTGCGGGGCGCTGCGGGGTCTGCGCCGCCGCTTCTGCTACTGGGCTGGGCTGCGCATGGGCTGCGCGCAGGTTCCGGTCGGCGCGGGCGTCAGCAGCGCGAGCAGCAGCAGCAGCAGCCGTCCGGTTCCGAATATCGCCCTCGCGCCTCTGTCCTTGTCGCACTAATGGGAATGGGGGCCTGCTGTCACCCCCAACACAGGGCACCGCCACAGGTGCGGCAAGGACGGAGGGACGAAAGCGATCTTTGAAATGAGACGGGCACGGCAGCAGATCGCGGCGCCCCGCTCCGCCTCGCACGGCCGTCGCGTTTCTCCCTCTCTAATGATGAGCCGCGCAGGGACATGCGGGTGCGCTCTGCCGGTGGAGCGAGCCCACCGCCCCGCGTGCATCACCGTAGAGCACGCTGCACCACAAATTGCAATTCTGATAAAAGTTGTTCTCGCATCACTCTCCATCAAATCTTGCCCCGGTGCGCGGGTCGGCCTCCGCCGCCCCAACGGCCGCCCGAGCGGGGATCACTCATGTACAAAATGCGTACTATATAAGTTTTTTGACTTCTGAAATTTTTTCTTTTCATTTTTCGAGGAAAATTTCACGAATTGATAAATTTTGATCCTTTCCCCGCACTATTTCTGACTTCTCGAAGTAAGCCCCACCTCGCGGCCGTCTTCGATGACCTTCCTCTAGTTGGATGAGGAGGAGGATGCGGTGCAGCCGCTGCTGCCGAGGCCGCTGCCGCTGCCCCGCGCAAAGCCCTTCCCGATCTGGGTCGCGCTGGTCGCGCGGCGCGGAATCCCTTTTGCATTCCGTTGTCTGCGCGCGCCGCTGGTGGCGGAGGTGGTGGTGGTGGTGGTGGTGATGCGAAGTGATGCCCGTGGCAGATCAGCCACGCCTCTCGCCGCTCCGCCCCGCCTCTCGCAACGACACGGGTATCTAATGACGACAAGTTAATTGAGGCTGCATATTACCGCGGCGAGAGGCGCCCCGCAGTCACGTGTCATGTTTGGCGGGGAATTCAAATCTCTGCGGCGAGTTGCGATCGGGGGCGGGGCTGGTCGGCTGCCCTGACTGCCTGCCTGCCTGCCTGACCGCACCCGTGATAGTATTGCTTTTTATGGGATCGCGCAGACACTGTGAAAAATAAATGTTTTCGTAAAGTCGCGTGGAAGTTTTCGTTTATTGATTTTCAAACGGGATTTTAAATTTACGACCCTTATCCTCAAGTTATGCAAACCTACCTATTTCCGCTCGTCCAAGAATGACAATGTTTCGATACCAAGTGTCTGCAAAATTTTGAAATTTGACAGTTTTAATTTCGAAACTTTCCCACATTTCTGATGGAAAAATTTTTCAGTTAACCTTACAAACACTTTCTCACTGTGCAGAAGACCTCTGCGGTTAGAGCCCCGTTTCTCTCGTGAATGCGGTTGTATTGGAAAAATATCGAGTTTGCTTCCTTCTTAATTTAGGGCGTGGAGAGAGTCTCAAGCTACACACCGCGGGCTCCGCCGCACTGCCGCCTTGCCCTGCACTTTGTGGCTGTGCGTGCGCCTGGTGTCTGTCGAACCAAACTATACACGCGCAAGACTTCACGGCAGCCTTCTTCGGACTTGTATTGTCTGTCCCCAAAAAAAAAGCCCTGCAAAATGCTGTTTGGCGCTTCAAGTTAACTTGGTCACCTGGCTAGGAGATAAGCCAGGCGTCGCAGGACTATGGTCGAGGAGGATAAGGTTCATCCCATCCCAAAGAGGTAGTTTTGTTGCACTTGCACTCGCCTTGCCTCGCCCCGCCCCGCCCCGCCCCGCCGCCACGCTCGTGGGGTTTATGCGGAGGGCGCGGGGCATTACTTTTACGAGGAGACTGCTCATATCGTGAAACGCACACCGACTGACAGTATTATACCTTTTTGCTATGTTGATGTCAGCTTTTTATGCGGTGTGCGTGCGCGCGCGCGTGTGTGTATGTGCCGTATTTACGTGCCTATATTTTTTTTTGTCTCGCTTTTCCTTTTCGCCGACCGTACTACAACACTTCACGCGAGATTGGAGCGAATCGAAAGTAAGTGTGTCTGTATGTATATGTATGTATGTATGTATGTGTGTGCGTGCGCGCGCGCGGACTCTGCTGCTTCGCCGCCGGTGCTAGACGTGCCGAAGATACCCCGCTCGGATGTATCGTACCTAGTCATGCGAGATGGTACCTTCCTTTTTTTTTTCTTTCTTTTTTTTTTGGTCAGCGCGGCAGTGAGAGCCGCGTGGTGCGGCAGCAGTGCGTGCCTACCGGGGATTTGTTGCGTTTCGTAGAAAGAAGCTGGAGGAGAAGAAGGAAGTCTAGTCGCCCCTTGTCCATCGCGCGCGCGCGCGTGCGTGCGTGCGTCCGTGTGTGTGTGTCTGTGTAGGTGTGTGTGTGTGTGTGTTTGAAAGCCAAGCTATAGTGCTGAGGTGGAGCAGCGGTGCGTTGAATCCCGTTTTATTTGAACGTTTGTTCAATTAGTGTGGGGTGTGGCCCATGGCGTGGTCCTTGGCGTGGGACCTTATTGGCGTGGCCCTTTTTGGCGTGGCCGTTGGCGTGGCCCGTATTGGCGTGGCCCTTGCAGATGTCCCTGTGCTCACCAGCCCAGCACTGCCGCGTTGGTTGGCGCGGCGGCGGGCAGCGCACAGCGCCGCCAAAGTGTTTTGTGTTTTTGTGTTTGCAAAGTGTGCACCATAGCGCGTCCGCAGCCTGAAAAGGAAGCCACCTGGGATTACTGGCAGACACGCAAGGACTTATTGAGAGAGAGAGAGAGAGAGAGAGAGAGAGAGAGAGAGAGAGAGAGAGAGAGTCGAGGAGGGGGAGGAGCGCTGCGTGACAAGTCCCCTAACGAGCTGTCGCCGAGCCCGATCCCGAGCGGCGAGCGAGAGATGTGTGACTTCATTTCATTTATTGACGGCCGCTCGATTTTATTTCGCGCAAGGCGATTTGCGCAGCGCGACACTTGTCCCGGGCCGACCCTCCTGCCCCGCCCCGCCGCGCCGCTTGTCGGCTGCCCTGTTTGCGAGCTGCTTCCCCGCCCCGCCCCGCGCGAGCGAATATACTGCTGATGGCGCTGCAGGACGATGTACGAACTTGTTCTCGTTGGCTCGTTGGGCGAACGGACAAGAAGACAAAGTGCGGCGAGTGAAGGTCGCGGGTTCGAGACCGGGTTAGCTCGCGCTTGAGCGTTTTGGTTTTTGGAACGCACGTGTACGTGTACGCGGAACATGGCGGATGAAAGGCAGGGGAGCATGTGGCGGGGCAGGGCGGGGCGGCATGGAGCCCAGCGGGTAGGTTCCGGCATTTCTTCTTGGCACGTACAGGTGAGAAATGTCACTTGGCGTTCGCACTTTGTAAATTGGAGCGCGCGGAACACGGGCGGATGCCAATTACTCTGCTGCACCGGCGCTGCGAGGCCGTTTTAAAAACTCGGCAGACTCCCGAGAAATTTTACCCCGCTACATGCTGCGTCTCCTCTTACCATAGCTGGGCTACACTGTCAAGAGTTACACAGATTTCTTTTTTTCTTTTTTTTTTTCGTCCGACGTAGGATAAGCAGTGTGCTGAAGCTTCACGGATGACGTTCCGCGTTTCAGTTTTAATTATCATAAAAATGTTTTTAAAACTTTGAGTTATAAAAGGCCGCCCCTTCCTTTTCGCAGCGCTACGAGTACTTAGTTTAAAGAGTTTATGTGAAAAGCGGCGTCCGTACGAGCTCCCGGGGCGCTGGCAGGCGCTGGCAGGCGCTGCCAGGCGCTGCCAGGCGCTACATTGAGGCGGCGGCGGACGGAGACGGTCTGCGCCCCGCGGACTCGGGGGCCGGGGCCGTTATAGACTCCTCCACGCGCCCGTCTGGGGGTCATTGGTTCTCTAGGCGAATCCTGTTTCTCGACTCGGATGGTACGCCTGTTATCGAAAACTTGCCCAAAGTTTGTTTCTCTCTTTCAGTGCCACACGCTTCATTATGCGACCGCTGCGGGCACTCGGCGAGCGGCTGACATTTTTATATCTTTCGTGCCTCAAACTATGGTACTGTATTGCTTGAGGACTCTTTTCATATCCGCGCTAATCTCCATTATTCCTCTCCGTCATCCGCGGAACGCCATGCTAACGGGCTGGACACGTGCTGTGTGACTGGGCCCGGGCCCGGTCTCGCGCCCCGGACCGCCGCTATATGCGACGGGTTTGGTGACAGAACAGGGAGCGCGCGGTGCGGCGGGGTGGGGTGAGGCGGGGCGGGGTGGGGTGAGGTGGGGTGGGGTGGGGTGGGGTGGGGTGCAGGATGAGATAAGAGCGATGGGAAGGCGGCAATCCATTACAGTGCGTGCCCCTGATGTGAGCACACGGCCGCACTGAGGAAGTGGAAGTGGAGCTCACGCTGCTCACGCTACCCACCCAGTGAGAGTCACGGAAGGCCCGCTTCGCCCCACCCCGCCCGGCTCGGCGCCACCACCGTTTTTAGCAGATGATACCTTTGATACCAAAATACTAAGACTAATAATAATTTTCTAATTTTCATATTATTTTAAAAGCTTACACACTCATTTCCTAACGCATTTGCTCAGTACGGATAAGTTTGTGGAATCGTTATATGGATCACAAATAATCTGTTATATGGATGAAATAGTCTGTATTATGGATAATTCCATCCATGTTACAGACACGCGTTCATCCATTAGGTATGAACAAAAAAGATTCTCCATAAAATAATTCAAGCCATGTTTGTATCATGCACTGTAAAAAATGTTGGGATTTTTACTATACGCATGTATGGGATTTTTCCTATACGTCGTATGGTACCCGAAAATTCCTACAAATGTATAGGAATTGTACCATACGTCAAGGAGTGTATAGGAAAATACCGAACTCTATAGTAGATCCGCCATAAATGTCTCGGAAATTTACTATACATGTGTGTGACGCACGCATTACTATGCACGTATAGGAAAATTACTTGACGGCATAGAAAGTTTACTATACACTGTTATCTATTTAAAATTAGAAATTAATGGACGTAGAAATTAATCGCGCTTGTTGAACGAGTTCCTGTGAGGTCTGCTCGAATATATCCGAGTCAACTACGTGCAAGCATTGATAATGAAGCAGTTTCATGTTGCAAACATATGCTCGGAATTTTGAGTCTAGACACAGCAGGTGCAAGAGTTAGTCAGGACAAGTACGCTAAAAAGAAAAATCCAGCGTCAAAAGACCTCGATGGAAATCACGATAGGAGTAGCACAAATGACAGTCTGCTACCTGTTCACGCCTCCGGGGCCGTGCACCCCGTCCTGCGGGGCCAGCCCCAGTCCCGGGATAGACCGGGGCTGGCCCGGCGGGGCGTGGCGCGTAGTTCTGGGATTACCTACCTGGACGCGCTGGGACACGTCTCACATCGTGTCCCAGTGGTCCAGTGGTCAGCGTGACGGGGTCGCAACCTAGAAGTCCGAGGTTCAACTCTTCATCCGGTAAGATATTTCTTCGTTAAGTAAGTGCTTAGTTACATGTAAATAACGGTTAGAAGGAAAGGACGAGAGAGGCGGCAGCGAGCTTGCCCTAGGTCCATCTAAGAAAGCAAGGCAATTCTATTTTCTACTTGCATATGGCGTATAGGAAAATTCCCATACATGCATGGGAGGATTCCTAGTCACGCATGGTAGAACTACTACATACGTGTATGGGAAAATTCCTATACGTGTATATGTTAATAACTTCATAGACATTTATAGGAATTTTACTATAGAAATTTTTTACAGTGTGGTTTAAAATATCCATATCGCGGGGAGGATTTTATCCGTATTACGGATGATTTTTAATCCATATTACAATTGCACAAAATTCTCCGTAATGTACGGATAGCACATCCGTAAGGAAAAGAGAGTGTAAGACCACTTCTTAACGTATCTATAACTGGAGACTGCCTGCCTGCTCCCAATCGCGTTGCGCTCGGAATTCCCACGTGAGATGGATCGCGACGCAGACAGCCTATGACGTATGGTGTCGTCCCCTGCCTCCTCTTGCAGTGGACCCCTTCCGCCTCGCCCTTTCAATTTGGGGGTAAAACAAAGTAGCTCGCGGGGTGCTTAGCGAAGCAGACACGACTGCATTTGTGTGGGCGGCGTGCCGATGTTTCGGGCTAATGGGGCGCTGTCTTGAATAATGTCTGGGTCACAGTGGGTGACGGCGGACGGGCGGACAGGGGCAGTGGACTGGAGCAGGCACTGCAAGTGCAGCAGCGGCACGATGCAGGCCGCAGGCCGCAGTGGAGCGGTGTGCACGGTGCCAGACGATGCTCTGGGGAGGTGAAAAAGTTACTCGACTCTGCTCGGAATTAGAATCAGTCAATCAGTCAAGGGCTTGATGGCCGATTCTTGAAGTCTTCGGTAATTTGATTTTACAGTCGTAATACATATGAATCAGACAGCCAACGTAGTAAGGACGAGCGTGCCGTGTGCGTGCAACTTTCGTCTCAAAGCTACAATGCACAGGTATATGATTCTGGGACCGAAAGTGAAAGATCGTAAAAATCCCACATCTCGGAAAAGGTGTAACCGCATTACCTTTCGAATAAAAACAAAAACGAAGCAAAAACGACTGCAATACGTCTGTCTTTCTGGAACCCATTAGTTTACGATGATTTCGGTCGTTCGTGAGGTTTTTGCAAGATGATTTGCCGATCATTTCAGAAGGCGCTTTCTCTGCTCCTCCTTCTCTTTCTCTCGGGCTGCTCCCCCATCCATCCCTGCAAAGGTCGCGAGACGTTTGCAAAGTACTGTTAGTGAACCGCACTCGGCGTGGGCGGGTGTGTTCCTGCACGAACATGCTCTCCCTCTACCTCGCTCACTCTCTCTGCCCGTCTGTCTCTCTCTCTCTCTCTCTCTCAATCCCCCTCTCTCCACTCGCCGTCATACACGCACCCGCTCACTATAAATAAAGGACACCCACGGCGCTCCCTTCTAATACGTGGAAGCTCCGCTGTAAATATGCTCAACAAGCACTCTGCGTGTGCTGTCCTCCTGCTGGCTCTATTTTTATTACCCGCTCTGCAGATCCTTATCTAGTAAGACAGGGGTATTATATTTTTATTATTATTGCTATTATCATTATTTGTGTGGTGTGAATAAGTCGTTTCACGGCGAAACTTATGATGAATGGCAGCTCCGTGTTTCTCGAGAATTTGCTGTCCGTCTCTCTCTGGAGCAGGGTGACACGCAGCGTTACGCAGCGTATAAGCGCTCAAGTTCTCAATGGGGAGGGGCCCGGCCCAGCCCGCAGCCTCGCGCCGCTATCGTGCGACATGTGTCAGGTCGACATCGGCCTAGAGTTTATGCCCCCGTCGGCCATTGAGGATAGGAGAGCTCTAGCCCCCCCCCCCCCCTTCTCTCTCTCTCACGCACACACACACACCGACACTCACAATGGTGTCGCGCACTAAAGTACAGCTCATTAAAGGTGCTCCAACGTCAGGAGGCTGTTGCCACAAACTAAGACCACCATCCCGCGCCACCGCGCTACCTAAACCGCGCCCTCTCTTCTCTCCTCTCTCTCTCTCTCCCTCTCTCTCTCTCTCCCTCTCTCTCTCTCTCTCTCTCTCTCTCTCTCTCTCTCTTCTCTCCTCTCTCTCTCTCTCTCTCTCTCTCTCTCTCTCTCTCTCTCTCTCTCTCTCTCTCTCTCTCTCTCTCTCTCTCTCTCTCTCTCTCTCCCGTCCCTTCCCCTCTCCCCGACCACCGCAACAACGCCACCACTTTGCTCGCAGCCGTGCGTGAGTTATGGCCGGCGGCGCGAGAGTTGTGAGAGTGTCTGTCCCGATAGTAAGTTTAAAGTTCATGCTGCCGGTGGCTCACCGTGCGGGCCGGGGCGGGCCGGGGCGGGCCGGGGCGAGACCCTGTGTTCGACATAGGGACGCCGCGTGAATGGAGCGCAGCCCAGAGGGGCCGGGGCACCGGGGGCGTAACGGAACTCTTTTTCACACACACACAACTTTTGGGGGCGTCCGGGTATGGTACTGCCTTAAAAGTGCCTGCTTGTGCTGCTGCTGTGATGGATTGTGGTGTTGGGGGCCGGCCCAGGCCCAGGCTGCTGGGCCCCCGCGGAGGGGACTGATACACGCATTCCGTCCGTATTTAGGGCTCACGCAAGCGGAGCCGTCCCGAAGCAAGGGCTTTGTGTCCCCGTGATTTTATTGCCTCGCTGTAGTACTTGAAGGGCCAAAAGGGAACGACCTCCTGTATCTCTGTGCCCGCGCGACGCTCGAAAAAAAATAAAAGTACGTGTAACGGGGCGTTTGGGTCCCTGCCCGTAATTACACATTAAGATGCACATTCGTTCTGGATGGCTCCTTTTCACACCCGAGCTGGGAAGGGCCGGCCAGCTGGCCCGGAGCCCGGGGCGGGGCGGGGCGGGGCGGGGCGGGGCGGGGCGGGGCGGGGCGGGGCGGGGCGGGGCGGAGCGCGGGCCCGACCCGCAGGTGAGGCAGGGCAGGGCAGGTTAAGGCAGCGCCCTGGCGGTGGCAGTGGGCACCAGGCGATTGAGATAACGGCGTCTGCATTCAATTTCCTCATTGCCCTCCGCCTTTCCGCCCCAAGGCCGTCGTGACGGGCGGGGCGGCCGGGGCCGCGGGCCCTAGGGGCGTCCCTATTGATTAAGGTGCGAGGGTGTTTGAATTATTGATTAGAAATGATTGGGCCGCGATTAGAGAGGACGGCAGCGGCGGCGGTGGCGGCTGGAATGCTTCTCCGTTATAGGCAGCCTAGCGGGAGGGGGCGGAAAATGATTGAAACATCACTGTGTCACGGGCGGAGCTGAAGCGTCGATTATCGAAGATAATTGACCCGAATCTTCCCGCCCTGCCCCGCGCCCGCGAACACGCATCTCCTACGTGTGGTCCGAACGCACTGAAGTTTTACCCACGATCGCCTTTCTCCCCCTTTAAAAGTTGCCTACACTCGTCTCTTTCTTGCATTTTTTTTTTAAAAGCAGTAATGCGAACAGTGCCTCCCCCCCCTCTCTCTCCCTCTCTCTCTCTCTCTCTCTCTCTCTCTCTCTCTCTCTCTCTCTCTCTCTCTCTCTCTCTCTCTGTATTATTATTATGCTCGGCCACTGTGCTGTGCAGTTAGCACCTGGAGAGCTCTTCTGCCTCTCGCTCATTGTTCGCCCCGTTCCCTAGGAGGCGCCAGGCCCTACGCGCGTGCCCGGACTGCGACCTACCTTCAATGAACTACACTGCAAAACTCAGCACGTTTGGCATCTCACTGACTTGCTTGAAAATAAATGCACGCAATTATGCTGCCTTTTACAATTTCTCGAGACTGAAATTTTTCTTCGTATTAAAATCAACAACATTTTCTGATTTTGGTATGCATTGGAACAATAAGTAAGTAGGCGACGCGCGGTTTCCTAAAACAAGTCGGTTTTCTTTCAGCCTATGGGAGTTTTAGGTTAATGTTAAAAATTCGGTGTGAGTGCCATTGTATATGGTGGGCGGCATGGAATGCATTTGGGACGTTGGCCCGGCCCGGCAAGCCTGTCAGGGGCGCCCCGCCCCCGCCGCCCCGACCTGTCCTTGCGGCCGGACGGGACGGACGGACAAGACAAAAGCGCTGTCGTTATTAACTCGACTCGATTCACTTTTCCCGCTGCGCCGTTCACGCTGCCAGGCCGGTGCCCGCTTCCTTTGGGCTTTCCCCGCGCATGCGCTGGGCAGCTGCTGTGCCGAGGGCGGCCGGGGCCCGGGGCCGGGTCGGCCACTGCAGCTGTGTGGCTATCGAACACTCTCCTGCCAAAGTACCACTGCATCAGAGGGAGAGAGAGAGAGTTTTACTCGTTTACTGCACACTACTGTGCAGGTTAGCACAGACGCGTGACAGCGCGCGCTGCTCGAGTAACAGAGAGAACCGCAGCGGAGTAGAGGGAGTGGGCGGACGCCCGTAAAACAGGACTCGTTGGGGAAGAGCAGAGCGCCCGCAGCCCGGCCAGCGGCCAGCCGCGTAAATTTAAAATTATTGGGCCCCGCTAAAAGTTCGGTAAAAGCGAGAGCGGCTGAGAGGAAGGTGAGGGGGAGGGTGGGGCCGGCAAGGCACTCCTTTTTGCGTTATCGGCGCGCCCCGGTCCAGTCCGGGCCTCTCTGCGCGGGGCACGCGAGGTTGGGCGTGGGAGCAGAGCGTTATGCCCTTTGGAGAAAGATCAATGCTGCTGGGCGGCATGCCGCCAGCGGCGCGCTAATCTTTGTGTCCCCCATTCCCGAATGACAACTTAGAGAAAAAAAAAGATGAAAAGAACTCAACATGTAAATTTTGTAAAATATCAGTGTCAGTTGTTTGGCATTTTACTCATGTTTTTTTCTCCCTCGGTTGCAGGTAAGCACGCAGTGCACCGGCGGTATGTGCAGCGGGCGGGCCGGGCCCATGCCCGCCTGCGACGCCGGTCGGTGAGTCGAATCGCTGAAATGCAATCCCCAATACAAATGTGCGGCGCCGTGACCGTCGTGTGCAATCTCGTGCCGTTATTGGCAGTTAAGGGTCATCACTATAGCCAGGCGGTGCGGTGTTTGTACCGTGCTGTGCGTGCGGGCCGGGGCTGGGCGGGGCGGGGCGGGGCTGGGCGGGGCGGGGCGGGGCGGGGAGGGCAGGGCGGGGCTGGGCGGGGCGGGCCGGGGCGGCGGCGGCGGCGGCGGCGCTATATCCTCGGGTCAGAGGTTCGTAGACCACTCTCGCGCGGCGGACGGGACACGCAAAGTTGCAAAATGTAGTATTTGCATGGACTTGCTGGCACGACGCGACGTCGCAGTCGTCGGCTGTCCTTGTCGCACTCATGGCGGTGCCTTTTGCAAGGCGTGAGGCTGCGCTTCGCGAGTGCGACAAGGACGGAGCTGTGGTGCTCTGAATTAGTAGGCTGTGCCGGCTGCCCTCCTGTACCGCGGTGCGGCCCGGCCCGGCCCGGCTCGCGGCCCGCAATGGGACGTGCTTCCACTGCCCCAGAGAGCGCGGCCGGCCAGCTGAGCGGGGGCGGGGCGGGGCGGGGCGGGGTGGGGCGGGGCGCGCCGGAGAGGAGCACGTAATGATACGGCGCCGGCCCGGGCGTCGGTTCGCCTCGCCTCCGCGCCGTCGGTCGGGCCCGGGCCGCAGCCCTGTCAGCCGGGACATCCTGGCCCGCCCCGCCCCGCCCCGCCCCGCCCCGCCCCGCCCCGCCCCAGCCCACTGCTGCAATTGCCGGCAGGCAGGGCGGGGTGGGGCGGGGCGGCGCAGACCCGATCGAGAGCGGTCAGTTCACTGCCAATGCCACGGCCGCAGCTGGCGCCGACACCGGCGCCTCGTCCGCCTCGCCGCGCGGCTCCCCTCCCCCTCCCCCTCCCTCCCCCGCCCCATGCCGCCCAGCCACGACACGGCGCGCGGCCCGAGCCAGGCCAGGCCAACGATGCGACCTCGATTCATAAATGCTATAGAAAATCGGCACCGCTCAATCCGTTGGTTTCGTTCCCTCTCTCGTCGCGCGCGGGAGGGTCGGTCGGTCACTATCGCGCACGCCTCCGTGTATAGGCGAAACACACGGCGACCCGTCTACACTTTACTTTCTTTTCATTATTTTGTTTAGCCTGCACCTCTCTAATTTTTGAATCCGCTTAAGTCGCATCGCAATAAGTGCGGTACAGTCCAGGGCGAAACAACGCTGAATTTTGGTGGGCAAATATTGTGATTGTTTGTGAGTTTTCGCTTGAGTCTTTTCAAGAATTCTGTGAATTTTAGTGAATTTTTCAGAATTTTCCTGAATTTTTGTTAAATTTTCCAAAATTTTTCGGAAATTTTGCTGATTTTTTCCTGAAGTTTTCCGAAGTTTTCTGAATTACGTGGTTACAAAAATTTCAGAGTTGTTTCCTCCTCGCATATAGTGCGAGGGCGCCGCGCTTACGCCCCCACAGGATGTTGTTAGGCGCCCCCGCCGGTGTGTGATCCTCGGTGGCCGGGCTCGCACAGCGCCAGCAGCCCTGTTGTCGACCTGCTGACCGGCCGGCAGGGCAGCAGGACCAGTAGGACGCCGTCATCACTGCGACAATTAGGGCGTATCATTGCCGGCCGTGATCCGGTAAGGTGTGGCGCGGCGTGGCCTCGCGGCGCACGGCTGCCCGCCTGTCTGCCTGCCGGCCTGAGCTGATTTCGACGCCTCTGCCTTCTCTGTTGCTGCTCAGGCTGACTTTCATTTCACCGGCCGGGACTGTCGGCGCCCGCGCGCAGGAGGAAAGTCATCCGCCTCGCCCTGCCCCTAACCCCCCTCCCAAACTCGCCTCCGCGCGTTTTTCGACGTATAGTTTTTCCTCTTTTTTTTCTGCGACCCCTCCGTCGTGCGCGCGCAGCCTGGCCCTGGCTCGTCCCGGCCTCGCACGGGAGTTATCTGGTTTGGGCAGCGCGTCACGGCCGGTGACCCCGCCCGGCCCCGCCCCGGAACTGCTCTGCCGGTTAAGAAATTTGTTACAATTTCACGGATTATTGCGGACGCGTGGGAGAGATGGGGTTGCCATAAAGAGAGCACGGTGTGGAAGGGAGCAGGGGGAAAAAATATGGGAATTGATGGTGGTGGGCAGGCAGCCTGAGCCGAAGCCGTGGGAACGATTCCACGTCGTTGGCATCGATAGTGGCGGAAAAAGAAAAATACGGTCGGTGACAGGGCGGGGGCCTCTGCCGCATAGGCAGCCCTCAGCAGGCCGTTCAGGAGCACCCTGTTGCGTACAGTTTCTTCTCCTGACTTCTTGTCCTTACCCAATCCACACCTTCTCGCTACCGTATTTTCTGTCAGGATGGAAAAAGACCATAAAAAGGCCTATAGCCAGCACTGCGGTTGTTACCCCCCCCCCCCCCCCCCCCCCCCCTCCTTCCCCCTTTTCACGCGGGGCGCGCGATCTCACGAGACCACCGGGCGCTGCGCTGCTACGCCGGGCCACGCCTAATTCGATACGACTTTCCTAACGAGGGGCTCTTCTCCACGCCGCGGCGCTCCGCGCCCGCCCGCTGGCAGTGTGTCACTCCTTTGAATATGTGAAAGGTAGAGAAGGAGGGAGGGAGGCCTGAATTACCTGTCATTATGATATCTCGTGTCCTTATCGGGACGCCGTTTTGTCATGGTTTGTTTAGGCCCCTCTGTCGCTCAGCGATCGTATCACGATTCGTCAGTGGCTCGGCCGGGTAATAAAATATGATGTAAATGGAGTGGGAACATGAAGACAGGCTGTGGGAAATATCGACCTTGCGCCGGGAGCTCTAGTGCTGGGGGGAGGCGAGGCGAGTTTGAGTCGGGTACGGAAAGGTTCACACTCGGGGAGAGGCAGATTTTCATTTTATTGGGGGTAAAGAGAAAATTTATGTTGGATACCCTTTTTTTCCCTCGTGTAGGTTAGAGTATAGGAAGAGCAGGAGTCGAGGTGTGAGAGAAAGGGGAAGTAGAGAAAGAAAAGCAAAACGCATCGGATGGCGACAAATGGGCCGCGCTAGCTCACGTGACCTTCACCTCCGCCTTGTCGACCTAACCTTAATCCCCGCCGTGTCCTTTTGCGCCGTAGCGAGCAGTGAAGAGACCCGATCCCAGTGTATAGTGTGGCCGCAAAACCGATCGGAAGTAGGACTCTTCGAGGGTTGCCTACCCGCCCGGCGCCATGGGACAGACACGCTTTGTGCCAGACAAATGGACAATAAGTAGCTTAGACACTGTGAGCTGCATCTGAGCCTCTCTGAGAAAAATAGTTGTAGGTTTACAGGAAAATTTTCCACGAAGTGGAGATGTAAAACTGCAATTCCAAGTCACAAAATTAGAAGCACCACGATTTTAAATTCAATAACACGCGCAAGGATGAGTTGTCATAAAATTGACAACTCACCTCGTAATTCGCAATTTACAAACTATACCGTAAATCTTCAAAGACATGTTTTTTCCAGTGCTGCCCGTAAAGGCAATATACACACGCACCGGTGACTACAAGGCGGGGCAGATACAGTCCACTGTGTCTGCGCTACTTATCGCCTAGTTTTCTGACAGCACTGACACGCGTGGATGATCCCCACACCGCGAGTTCTCACGAAGAACGAAGTAAGCATGCATATAAGTACAACACGACCCGCGGAGCGTTTGCCAGCCACCTGCCATTTTGTGAAATGCGCCCCGGTAGTCGTCCAGCTCCCCGTCGTGCACTCTGGAGGCCGCGCGCCCCGGCCAGCCGACTTATTCCGAAGAGCGCTTTTCTATCGCCCTGTCTCTCTCATGCGGGCTTCGCCGAATAGGTGCAAGAGAGACAGAGCGGAGGAAAGCGCTCTTCGGAAGAAGTCGGCAGGGCTCCGGCCAGCAGGGCGACGGCCCCCCACGCACGCCGCGCATAAAGTCACTGATTTACGGTGCGCCGATAAAGCCTAGTTACGGGCTTTACAGTAAACTGGCTGTCCTAATGCAGCTGGCGTGGCGCGGCGTAGCGCTTGTGAAGCAGCAGGCAGGCGTCGCTATCGACGTCGCGAAGCGGCGGCGGCGTCGCGTCACACACACACACACACACTGGAGACGCTCGTAGAAAGTTTTACAGGTTTTTACGCTTCGTTCATTTCGCGTCTTGTCCTTACGACTGGGCCGCGCTTGGATTGCCCGGCGCGAATATAACGTCCTATTCGATAAATCTGCGTGCCGGCCGGCGGTGCGCGCCGTGCGGCGCCGGCTGGGTGGTCGGAGGGGGGGGGGGGGGCAATCAGGGACGTGTGAGGAGGAGGAGAGGAGGACGCGCTGCTCCGAGCCGCTGCGCCGCTGCTCCCCCATCGCATCCTCTCCCATCTCGCGCCTCCTGTTCTGTTCGCAGGTAGTTGTGAGCGTTTGGGTCATAAAGCATCCACCGCCGCGCGCCTCCCGTGTGCCGCGCTGTGCTGCGCGCACGTGGTGCTAGTTGTTGGAACAGCGGCGCACGACACGGAACCTACCCAGAGAAGCGTGAACTTAAAATATCTCGAATACAATTCGGCGCTCTGCTATCCGCAAAGCCCGTGCCAGTCTTTGAGTGCCTGTCCTGCCTGAAGTCGAAATGAGTAACACGGCTCCCGCATAGCTGAAGAATGTGCTAGACTTTATGTCAAATCTTGCATCGTTCCGTAAATATAAATACTGTGCAGTACACGGTCAAAAGCGACTTCTGCTAGTATCCAAGCAGTTTGGAGGGAAAAAAGTACAAGACACGAGAAGAGTCTCTTGGTCTGGCTGGAAAACTGGAAATATTTTTCACCGAGCACGCTCAACGCAGACACTTTTTCCTAATAGAAATTAGGACTGTCAGGACTGTCTCGCCTCCGGCTCCAGAGGGTTCGCTGACAGCAGAGTACAGTAGAGGCGGCCGCGACTCCCAAAGCAGCAGCAGCAGCTTTAGCGTATCAAACCGTCATCCAGTTTGATGAAGAGGCGTTGACAGTGAGCAGCCGGTTTGGGGCGGGGCGGGGCGGGGCGGGGCGCGGCGCGGCCGGCTTGGGCTGCAGCAGTCTGTGACCGCTGCTGCTGGCTGCGGCCCCGCCTGAGCCGTGCGGTCAGGTCAGGCTCATCACTTCGAGCTACTGCACTGCAGTGCGATCCGTCCTGGACCAGCAGCAGCCGCACCGCAGCGGGCAGGTAATGCACCAGGTCGTCACACACTGCTGCTCGCGGGGGTCGCCCGCCCGCCATTGCCCCCCCCCCCCCACCCGCGCCCCCGCCTCCCTCTGCCGCCTCCGCTCAACCTCTCCTGATTGCCCAGTTTTAGTGCGCGGGTCCAGCGGACTGTTATGCAGACAAATGGACGGTGCTGGTGGCGCAGACCAAGGAGGCGGCCTCAGCCCGCCCCGCGCCGCTCCGGCCGGCCGGCCGTTATGAATGTCCTCACGGCGCTGCCCTGTCCTGTCCCTGTCCACCGGTACCGGCGGTACCCGAGGCGGTACCCCAGCGCGGCCACCTCACGGAGTGGAGTACCTGCTGCCGCCGGGACAGCCCGGCCCCGCCCCACCCCGCCCCGCCGTGCCTCTGCAGGATAGAGAGCGCCGTTTGGGACGTACCTGCAGGGTGACCGAGCGCGCGGGTATAGGTCGATCCTAGCAGGATCCTCTCCTCTAACGTATACAGTAAACTGTGTGCAGAGCATTAGGTACCTCGCGCTGTTTTCACGCAGTTTTGTGCTGGTCGAGGGAGTAGTTACTTCGAAAAGTCATTGGACGGCCCCAAAAACATAATTTAAAAAATAAGTAATAATAAAATCAAGAAGAAAAATACAGAAATATTAAAAAGAATCGAGGACAAATGAACAAAAAACTGAAGTATAAATATTAAAAAGTCAAAAATAAGGGAGAAAGATCGAAGTTTATCAGACAGTGACAGTAATTTTCCTCGCAAAAAATAATAGGAAGTTAAGAAAATCAATAGGGAATTAAAGAAATAATTGTACACATTTTGTAAGAGTGACCGCCCCTCTCGGTGCTGGCACTGCAAGATTCGACGACTTAAAACACATTTTTGTTCCGCCTGCAGACTCCAGAGGACCTCTCTCTATTGACGAGCGCTCTGCGGGCATTCGCGTCTCGAACATATCCGCAAAGCCTCACTCTTCTCTCCGCTACAGGCTACCGGTCACCTCCACAGGACAGACCTGCTGGACAGCCTGCAGCAGTAGCAGGCGGCAGGACGGGCGGGCGGGCTCCCTTATCGATCACACGCCGGCCGGCGCCCGTTAGGCTGATTACCGTGTGTGTTATCTCGGAGCAGACGACGCGCGCGCTGCGGCGGCGCGGCCCGGACCAACCCTTTCTCCTTTCACCTCCCGCGGCCGGCCGCCCCGCGCAGCACACCGCGGCTCTCCAGCTGCTGCTGCTGCCGCAATATGCGGGACAAGCTCTGCTCCTTTTTTAAATTTATTTATTTGCGTCAACGCCGCCGCCGCCGCGGCTCCCGCCGGCGCGCTCGGCTGGCTCCGTTGTCGCGAGTTATCGTATCGAGCCGCGGGTGACACTTAGAGTCGTCATTAGCGGCTGATTTACCACGGCAAACGTGCTATGGCCGGCCAGCCGGGCGTAGCCACCAGCAGCCCTGGCAGCAGCCCTGGCAGCAGCCCTGGCAGCAGCCCCGGCAGCAGCCCTGCCCGTTAGGCTGCTGCTGGCCGCGCTCAGTACCGCTCGAGCCACCACCGGCCCGACCCGGGGCCTCGCCACCGCCACGCCCGGGCCTCTACCGGGCCCTTTTGGCTGTTAGGGACTGGTCCTTGCGTTTAGGTCTCCAAACTTAGCCGTCGAACGCCAACACATTTAGCGCTACTCTCGGGAAAAGAGCAGACCCAATTGAGTGCTTGCCCAGGTGGGGATCAGATCATTCATACAAAATGTGTACAATGATTTTTTTTTAAAGGAAAATTTGTCACTTTTAGATAAATTTTGATCTTTTACCCCCAATTCTGAATTTTCCAACTTTATTTCGGTTATCCGTTAATTTTTTCTCCATTTTTCGGAAGTTTTCTGTATCTTTCTTCCTGATTTTATTTTGATTTTATAAATTATCTTTCTTTATTTTTTCAATGAATTTTTTTGGGCCTTTAAATGATTTTTCGAAGTGACTCCCCCTTCGGTGCTTGCACACACATGGCGTGTGTAACTTGCCACAGTACCCACATACAGGTGCGTGCTTGACCACATTGAAGTGTGTACTATGGCAAGTGCACACCTATATGTGCGTGCTTGCAAATACTCGCTAATATGTGTGTACTTATTATTTGCCGATTTCTTCCGTAGCCGGAAGGGCGCCTGCCTGTTTTACGCCAGAATAACCCCGTGATTTTGCAGCCAGTGACTTAATCCAGCCCTTGTTTAGTACACTTACGCGCCCTTGTTTTTATTGCGTGCGTCTCGCAGCGTACAAGAGTTATTTGCATGTCGAGTGAGATCAATTATAGAACGGCGGCTGATCGTTGGTATAAATAACGCCCGGCCGGCAACACACACGGCGGTCTGGACAGGCCTGATACATCGTCCATCCGGACGGACGCATTTTTTCTTCATCGTCCTCTCTCTCTCTGCTTCCTTTTAGCCTTCACGACCCTCCTCCACCCCGTCCTCCTCCTCCTCCTCGACTGCCTGTTGGCCTAGTCGTGTTTTGCACTTGGCGAGGTTACGGACGTACTGCAGAGGAATAGAGAGATCGCCGCGAGGCGTATTTGTGTGCGTGTGTGCGTGTGTGTGTGCATACGACGTGGTCCTGGCGGGGCGCCCCGCAGATACGCCTTATAAGCTCCCGGATCCCGATTTGGCGTATCTCCCTGCGCGGGATTGCGAATGGATTGGATTGGATTGGTCCACGCCGCGGGGAGATGGGATTACCCTGTCACAAGCGATGGACGCGAGCGGCTCGGCTCGGCTCCCTGTATAGCGGCTTCCCCGCGGGGGAACGCCCCGTAAAGCCGAGTGCAGAGACGTATAAGAGGCGTTTTTTGAAAGAAAAAGCGGACTGTCTGGATAATGTCTTTCCGCCTGTTGGAAGAAACGGGCCCACAAGAATTCGAAAGTATTGGCAGTCAGACTTGAAAAGTGGGTCTTAATCTGTGGTCGAGAGGGGGGATCACTCATACATAATGTGTACAATGATTTTTTTTTAAATATAAAATTTTTGGTCACTTTTTGTAAAATTTTGATCCCCCCCCCCTATTTCTGCCTTTCTTAATTTAAAAAAAATCAGTTTTTTGTTCATTTGTTCTCGTTTTTTTTTCAGATTTTTCTGTATCATTCTTCTGTTTTGTTTTCTTAATTTTTAAAACTTTTTCAACTTTTTTTTTGAGGGGGAGGGCGTAGAATGATTTTTCGAAGTGACACCCGCGAGTCTTTGCCGGACCTACTTCAACTACGCTGTGTCAAAGGATCTGAAGAGGGAGTGTGTGTGCGTGTGTGTGTGGAGGGGGGGGGGTTGAAGAGCTGCCCTAGCGTATCTTGGCTTAAGAGCCTGTAAAGTAAGCGGAAATGCAGCGTGCACTGTGCGAGTCCCACGCATGCTGAGAGCGCGGCGCGTAGTGCCAACGGGTCTAGGCAAGGCTGCAGGGCAGGCCCGGGCCGGGGCAGCCTCACCGGCGCGGCCCCGCCGGGAACCTGATCAGGCAGGCGGGGCGCTTCGGAGAGTGTTTCTCTAGCGAACATGTGCAAGTGTTTGAACACCTCGGCCGCTCACAAAGTATCCGACCGCAAGCTACTAGAAGTGCCATTTTTATGTGCTTCTCGCGAAATCGATAGCCCTGTCGCCGCGGATACGTTGTAAATAATTCGTCAAGACTCGGGCGACGTCATCTCTTCGGAAGCAGCCAAGCGCGCTGCAACTCAGAATCTCCCTCGACACTTTGCTGATTGAGCAGCTGGGTGCGAACGGTTGCACTTTCTGCCTAATAACCGACCAAACTAGAAGGATGCGGACGCGCAGTTTCACATTCTTCTCTTATGGTTATTTCCTTCTCCACGCTCGGTGCCAGGTATTCGCGGCGCCGCGAATAAAATCGCCCCGCGCCCGCGCGCCCCTCGTGGCCGGATTGGAACACGTGCCCTGCTGCAGCGCTCGGCAGTGAGCGGTACTGCTGGTACTGCACAGCGCGGCGATAGGGTGCTGTGCTGTGTGCGTGCCGTGGGCTCGTGGACCACCGGGGCACGTGGCTCGCGCGGCCCAGGGCCCAGTGGGACCAGGCGTCCAGGCCCAGCTTGTGCGGTGTCCACTCCCTCCGCGACACGCCACGCAGCGCGGGCAGGGCGGCCCGGCCCGGGGCCCCAGGGCCCCCGTTGTGTTCCGCTCCACTTGTCCGCTCACCACAGCGGCGCCTAGCGATGTCTTGGCTATGCCTTCCCCCCGATGCCATCGCGATGCGTTCTGTTGCTTGGCGTCGCCTGCTCCGCCGATGTAACGATGTGAATAAATGCTCTCTTTTAAAATTACCTTGGAACATTCTGCTGTCGCGGTGGTCCGTAGCGCGTCACGAACAGACAGGTTGTAAACCGAGGGGGTAACAACTCTGAATTTTAGTGTGAAAAGTTTGTGAATTCTTGAAAATTTTTATTGAATTTTTGCTTGAATTTTACCAAAATTTTTGTAAATCTTTGTGAATTTTCCTGAATTTTCAGAAATATCTCTGAATTTTCCTGATTTTTTCTAAAATTTTCTGAATTGCGAGGTGTACATAAATTTCAGAGTTGTTTCCCCCTCGTCGTAAACTCACGGGCGCGGTGATGAAGGCACACCCCCAGGGCGCGCCGCCGGACTGCGGGTCAGTCTCTACCTCCTCCTCGCGCGACCGCTACACCGAAGCCGGCTGCAGGACGATTCCGAACAGCGTTCAATTGTGCCCTATCTCTTGCTCCTTATGGCATCGCCCCATGAGTGCGACAAGGACAGAGAGACGAAACCACTGTGCGGAATCACTCCACTACTGGCCCGCGCGCAGACGGCTGCTGGCCGTTGGAAATTCCTGCTGCAGCAGGTTATTGTGCCGCGCGGCGGGTATACGCAGACAGGGGTGCAAATCTACTGCAGCTCCCTCGGCCCTCCATCCCGGACTAGGTCCTAAATCTCGTCTCGCGGCCGCCGTCCGCACCGTTCGCGCCTCGGCCGAGGTGCGGAGGGGCGGGGCGGGGCGGGGCGGACCACCCCGGCTCAGCGGGGCTCTGCTGCCACAGGCCGCTGCCGCGCTCTGCACACAACGAGCTCGGCGCGCCAGCCACTTATATTTATTGCGGATCGAGACAAAGGCGCGGGCCGCGGGCTCCGCGCGGGGCTCGCCTCCCCGCTATTTGTATTGAAATATCTCCTTATTACTATTACACGCCTGTTGGTGCCTCCTTTACGGCCGGGCCTGGCCGGGCCGGGCCCTGCGCGCGGCAGGCGCAGCAGGCCTCAGCCGCCTCAGCACAGCACCGCACCCCGCGCGCCGCGCGCGTTATTTGCATTTATTGAAAGAGCGCACAATAGTTTGCGCCGCGGAGAGCGTCGGGCCGCGGGCAGCAGACGCGAGCGAATAAGGCAAAAGTGTTGTTCGCCGTGTAGTGACCTTTCTGAAATGTAGCAGACATTACCGCGGCGCCGCGCGCGGAGATACAAATGTACATAAAGCGAGCCCGGCGCGGCGGTGAAGTGAGTGAGCGCCGAGGGCAGGCTGGGGCAAGAGCGCTCCCCGCAAAATGTGTCCGGCGCGCGGAAAGCGCTCGCTCGCGCGCTGCGCGCTCCATGCCGGGACGGGTCGACGGGATGCTGTCGGAATGCCGTTGTGTCCGCCGCCGCCTCGCCACGCGCGTGTCGCGCTGCGTACCGAGGCGCCGCGCGAGATGGGGGGCGTGCTTGTTCCGCACATGTCCCTCATGACCCACATGGCGAGGGCGACGGCTGTCGTCCTCTTGCAAGTAGGTTTTAAATACAGGCAAGCCTAGTGTAGAAACTATGTTGAAGCTGCATCAACGTATAACATGCGATGCATGTGCAATTAAGTATATAGAGAGTGAGCCGGACGAGGCGAAGGGTGATAATGGGTGATCTCGGCAGTGGGAGGTGTTGTTAGCAAGGCAGTGCAACACGGTGGAATCCCTGTTTCCTCTGGCGGAGGGCGGGGCCGGGCGGGGCGGACAGCAGGGAAACAGCATCTGATGTGGCGCGGCGCGGCGGGGCGCAGAGGAGGCGCTGTGCTGGGCTGGGACGCGCCGACCTAGTTGGCGCTCCCCGCACCGATTGGGAAGGTCACTGGGGAAGTGCAGCGGGCGGGGCGGGGCGGGGCGGGGTGCCACCTGCCGGCCGCGGTAATGAGAGGGAAGCAGCGGATACCCTCCCTGCCCCACCCCACCACGGTCGCGATGATAATTTGGGCCGGTAAAGGGACGTGCTCTTCGCACGCCAGGGCGTGCGCTTTTTTTTTTTCATTGTGATGCTTATTATTATTCGCAGTCGATTGTCGGCCGCGCGCACTGCATTTGCCGCGCTCCCTCTCTGCCAATAACTAGGCCTGCGCTTCCGGGGCCCCAGTTCTCTCTCTCTCTCTCGCCTCCTGGCGAGGAGGATGTGCAGTATTGGCAGCCAGGGCGTGCCACGCCGCGCCACCGCGAGGGCGGGCGGTCCACGGCCGGAGCAGAGCCGCAGACCACAACAATGCCCGTCCAGGATAATGGTTTGGCGGGGCGGGGCGGGGCGGGGCGGGGCGGGGCCGGGCGAGCGCATTCCACCACCATCAGCAGCTGGACTCGACTGGACTCACCTGAGGTCCGGCGGCGGGCGCCGCCTGCGGGGCGGGCGTCTCCCTGCGGGCGGGCGAGTAGCCCACGGCGCTGTCCCGCGTCGCCGCCTGCGTCGAGGCCGTCGAGTCCATGATGACGGTGGTGGGCGGCGCGTCGGTGGCGGGCAGCGCGGGCAGCGTGGTGCCCTGCTGGGTGCTGGACAGGGTGCTGGCCAGGGTGCTGGCCAGCGTGCTGCTGCTGCTGCTGCTGCTACTGCTGGGGGTGCCGCCGCCACCGCCGCTGGTGAGCGTGGTGGGCGGCGCGGCCGTGCCCTTGACCCTGGTGGTCGTGGTGCCGCTGGTGCCGCTGGGCTTGCGCGTCGTCGGCTTGGTCTTGTGCGTCGGCGACGGCGACGTCTTGTGCGGCAGGCTGGTGGCCTTCTTGCCCTCCTGCTGCGCCTGCTGCGCCTGCTGCGCCTGCTGCGCCTGCTGCTGCTGCGCCTGCTGCTCGGCCCGCGCGCCCGCGAGCAGCGCGGCCCCGCACAGCACCAGCAGCGCGCACAGGACGGCCGAACGGGGCAGCATGTTCATGCGGCCGGCCGGCTCACGCACACATAACACACGCGTCACAGTCACGCCCTTCCCTCCCCCTAGAGAAACGTTTTGCGTCACGTCGCCGCGTCACGTTCGTCGTCACGTTCCACGTCGCGTACTGCGTCACGTTCCGCGTCACGTTTCGTGTCACGAGCGTTTCACGTCCGTGGGTGCAGCAACTGCGTTCCGGTGCTCATGCCCTCGCACGCTCTGCGAACCTGTCGACACAGAAAGAAAAGGCACGGGAGAGTTAGTGAAGTCTCAGTAAAATTAAGCTAACGTTTTTTTTCTGGTTTTCTCCTCCCCGCGGGAGAGTTCTTCCATGCCGCCTTCGACTTATTGCGATTTGCGACGGCCGCCGCTGGCTGCTGGGCCCTTCATGTGTCAGGCACACGGCACGGCGAAAAAAAGTAAGGGAAAAAAAAGAGACGCGGGAAACAAGTCGTGTTTGCACGCGGGTGGCAAGCGAATCAAGTATTCAAATTGACGTGAACCGCGGGAGGAAATTATGCCTGGAAAACGAATTGTTTATGTTTGTGTGTCAAAGGGCGCTGTTCATTGTAACAGTAACTGTGCCGCGGAAACGAGAGAACGAGGGAGCGATATACACATACACACACGCACGTGAGGGAGAGGAAGACACCGCCTATAGGGCACATCTACCACAGAGGCAGCTAGCTATATTTTAGAAGCAAGTATGGCCGCCCTCCTGCTTACTATGGGTGCTCCGCCTGCGGACCGCTGCTGGCCAAACTGAACTAATTTCGCAATGTCGGGTAACCGGTCTGCTATCTGCGCGCTCGGCGCGATGTGCTATAAGGGCTGAGCGATGGGCCGGGGCGGGGCGGGGCGGAGCACCCTGTCAGGCTTTGCACTTTTCCTGCCCGGACCGCGGGCTAGCACCGCCGCCGCCACAGGTTCGCGACCGCAGGCAGGAATTCCCTCTCTATGCCGCTCCTCTGAAGTACACATCCCGCAGCCACACGACAAACGGCCGCGTGGTATAGTGGTGACAGCGGCGTTGACGCATCGGACGTGAAGCTGGCATTTTACAATACATTTCTCGCGCGGGCGTCGCGGTGTCCGGGCCGCGGCGGCTCCTTGCAGTGCGGTGAACGGGAGGCGGGCCGCGTCGCGGAGGGTCCCCTCGCCTCACAGCGGCTCACGACTCAAACGTTCCGCGCGCCCGCGCGCCCGAGCCCCAGGGCAGGGCATCCATCACTTTTGGCGCACCCACTCTCCCTTCGCCATGGGCGCACCTAATCCGCGGGAAGAGAGGGGAAGTGCAGGAGGGGCAAATGATTTTCCTCTCCAAAACTTTTGGCCTTTTCCCGTCTTTCTCCCGATCCCCTGTATTTTCTGCGAAAAATGTCGCAGTGAGCCCCGGTCTCCTTGCACCGCCCTCGCTGTCATTTTCGAACCTGAAGCCTGTTGTTTCTTGTCGTTCTCGTCCTCACTGTCGCCCTCGCTTCTTCCTTTCTTTCCTTCCACCCCTTTTCCTCCCTCCCATTCACCCATATTCCTCCTCCACTCTTTCTTTCTTTCTTTCTGAGCGGTGAAGTGCGTTTCCGCGAACGGAAGGCGATTTATTTGGGTCTGACGAGATGGGCGCCCCAGGGGGCCGCGGCAGCGGCGGGAATGGAAGATGGACAGAATAGTGTGGGGGAGGATGAAGGCATGGCGAGAGAGTTAAAAGAGAAGGGAGAGAGAAGGGGGGGGGGCGGAGGAGTTGAGGGAGAGACCCAGGGCGTCGTAGGGCGTCCCGTCGTGGGAAGTGAAGGCCGCATCTCTGCTGGACAGTAACGGTGCGCGTCCAGCGTCCGCTCGCCGTGGACCGCGCTGCGCGCTGCGTGGCGGGGCGGGGTGGGGCGGGGCGGCGCCCGGGCTGGGTGGCACTGCCGCGCTGCTCAGCTCGCGGCATTCTCTGTTTTCGATTTACGAGATCATACGGGCATTGTTGCGTTCTGTAGCTCCGCGGCCGCACCCCGTATGCATGCATTGCGCGCGGTGCGGCAGGGGCCCCGGGTGGGAGAGCGGGAGCAGCAGCAGCAGGTGCTTTGGCTTCCATGCAGGCCGACGATTTCATCTCTGAAATGTTCTCGCTCCTTTTTGCCAAGTCATGACCACGTGGGTGCCGCCGATCGGCCGAGCTGCGGGGCGTCGCGCGCCGTCCCATTGCCGTCATTGTGTGTGACAATCGGGGCCGGGAGGGGCGGGGCGGGGCGGGGCGGGGCGGGGCGGGGCGGGGCGGGGCGGGGCGGGGCGGGGCGGGGCGGGGCGGGGCGGGGCGGGGCGGGGCAGGCTGCTGGAGAGCGACCGCGGGCTACCAGCGCACCGCTGTATGCGCGTGCCGCGGCCTCCCACTGCGGTCAACACATTGGGAACGACTGCAAACCGAACCAATCGCGAATGTTCTTGATTTCTTTGGGGATTGAAATAGGTAGTTGAGTACATCCCTAACAGAAGTTGAAATCCCAAATTTGTCCCAAAGTCCAAAGTCCCTCGAGATCCCAAAGTCCAAATCCCCTGGAAGTCCCAAATAGTAGCATATGAGGGAGTTGGGATTTCACGACTTGAAGGGGTTTTCGCCCTTGCTCAGATCCCTCTGAAGTCCCTGCGTAACTACGGCTGAATCCTAGTCGCATAGCTGTCTGGCGGTTTTAAAGCACCGTTCATGGATGAAACATGTATGAAGGAGACATCTATACAATATACTATATTGTTTCTGAACATCTGAATTCCATGTGACGTGTTAAAAACGACCTAGGAGTCCTCCTAAACCACTTTTTCGATTAGGTCAAAAAGGCATCGCGATCGCAAATGGAACTTCGGAGGGATTTCGGGGGGCAGGGACTTCAGAGGGATTTGAGCAAGTGCCAAATCCCCTCCAAGTCCCTTGAAAAGTAGAGGGACAACTTTGGTACTTCAAAGGGACAATTTTGGGATTTCAACTTCTGTTAGGGATTTGTTCTTGTTTATAGCTAAAATACTTGATGTTTAGTATAAATTAGTCCTTGTAACAAGTACGTCACGAACAAATAATGTAGTACTCAAAAATTGAAGTCCATACCCAGGAAGGAATTTTTAGTTCTGAAAATGTCTTGAAAACATTTTTTATAAAGAGAAATCGAGAACATATTTTTCTGGTTGTAGGACATTGCGTCTGATAGTCTTACATCTTCCGACTTCCTTGTCAATAAGGTTTTACCGTTATTGACGACTTGAGTGTGTGTGGCAGGGGTTTGTAAAACGTTATTCTTTTCGCAGGTGAGTAGCGCGTCTCGCGGCGGACGGGTCGGACCTGGTGAATGGTGTGACGGCTGACGACTGCGGCTGCCCGCCGGACGGGTGCCGGTCGCCACTGGGCGCGGGGCGGGGCAGGGCGGGCGGGCGTCGGGTTTTCTATCGCGGTGACCTGGCCACGGCCGGCCACGGCCCTCCTAGCCGTGCCGCCCCGCGAGATCGTTCCGTTCGAATGAAATCAGAACTGTGTGCGGCTGCGCTGCGCTTAAATTGCGGGGAGGGTAGGAATGTCGGCCCATCGACTGAGTGGAGCGGACCCCCTTTTCCGGCCAAAGGAATTCAATTTGTCACATATCAGCTGTCGGCAAAGTAAGTAACTTCCTTACTTTTAAAAAAAGGAGAAAATAAATGGTTGTGCACGAAATACTAGCGGAAAATCGTGGAAAACATGAAGAAATACTCGTCAGTGCTTATATATGCTCGCTAGTACTTGCGGATACTCGCGAAACTCGTCGCACACTTGGTGGAGAGGGGACCCTTCGCGGCAAGCAGATAGCAGCCTAATCGACTGGGACCAGGGCGTCGCGCGCCTGCCTGTCCTGTTATTCAAGAAATGTGACGTCACATTCCTTGGAATGTGAATCGTGTGACATTCATTTAAACGTGAATCGTGGATCAATAGAACTAGCCCTAGCCGATTCACATGCAAACGAATGTGACACAATATTCCGAAGAACGTGAAGCGATTAACATACATATGGACGTGACTTCACATTCCCTGAATAACAGTTATGCACTCTCGACTAACAACAAATTTTATAAATTTATGCAGACGACGTGAGGTCGTTGAGATTGTACCTACCACCCGCATAGAACAAAATGATGGCCAACCCAGTTTACTGTCGGCTGCAGTAGCGCCGCCGGCCGCTCGGGCGTCTTGCGCTGGCCGAGTGAATCACAGTGCTTTCCCCTCCTAGCCGCCCGGACAAAAACCAATGGCCGAGGAGGGCTGAAGACTGATTCCGCACAGCGCGCGAGGGCGTTTATTCCATAAGTGCGACAAGGACGGAGCTATACAGAAGGGAGAAGGATGTGCGGAATCAGTCGGCTGGGCCAGCCTGGCCGAGTGGTGTCGAATGGCGCCAGAGGAAACACGCGCGGCCGGGCAGGGCGGCGCTGGTGTTGTGTTCTCTACAGCAGTAGTTAAATACCATAAAATTTATGCGTTTCTCTGGTACAGCATGCCTTTTATTGTGTACTTGTTTTATACGAATGTGTTCCTTTTTTCCCCGTCTCCTTTGTTGTCTTTGCTTTACATCTCTTTCTGCGATGTGGCTGGCGGTGTCAGCGCCACGCGGCGCCTGGCATACATATTTCTGTCGTCCCGACCCGTCCCCGCGGCCGCTGCCGCTGCTGCTGCTGCTGCTGCTGCTTAGCCGCGGGCTTGGAGACTTAATTCGGCCTCGTGACTTTGTATCCCAGAACTGTGGCACCCTGCACGAAATCTGTCCTCTCGACACGTTCAATGAAACTGCAGAAAATATGATGAGAAAAAGAATTCAAGGGTTGTAAAGGAAATTAAGGTACAATAAGTGCGCTAAATGAGATCAGCGTTAATACCGAGTCCTTCCCAACCGGCGTGCTATACGTCCGGCAGGCGTCGCGACGCAGCGATAGGCCGCGCCACTTTCACCGAAACTTGGAATTTTTGTCCCGAAAGGAATTCGCTTATCCGGCAGCTGTGAGTGGCGCCGACGCCCGTGGGAAGATGACAAAAGGCGCGGAGCGAGGTAGTGGGGGTAGTCGATGAGTGGCTGGATGGGCGCGTTGCTCATGCTCCGTTGCGTCGAGCGCCGTGCGAAAATGACAGAAAGGCGGCTTTTCGTTTTCTGTCAAAACGAACCACTTCTTCCCACCCACCCCCACCCACAGCCCTGCCTCGTTTTTTCTACTCTAAAACAACAGCATTCCTCTGCTTTAAATTCTTTCTTCCGCTCATGTTTTTTCCAAATGCCATCGACGTGCCTCTGAGTGACGTGACGAATAGTAAAAGGTGCAGAGTTGAGGATTGGGTGGGCCAAACTCTGCGTGAGGACTGTAACATGAGCTCAAGAGAACGAAACGTGTGGAAAAAAAGGGGTAAATCCCCCCCCCCTCTCTTGCCTTTAATTTTTTTTTCTACCCGCGAGTCGTAGAAGAGAAGTCTGTATACGCGCGAGGAGGAGAGGACCGAGCGCGGGACGGGCAAAAGTAAGTCGAGTCCTATCGTTGTCTCCCCGGGGGCTCTGCTGCCTGCCTCTCTGGTCCACTGTAGCGGGAATATAGTGGTCGCCGCGCCACGCCGCGCCACGCCACGCCACGCCGCGCTACGTGCTCCGGGTCGGTGATGCCGCTCCGTCTCAATGGCCACCCAAACTGTGCGGTACGCGCTGCGGGTAAAACAAACCTGCAGCAGCAACGGGATGTGCACCACATCTTGCTTGCTCTCGGGAGAGAGAGAGAGAGAGAGAGAGAGAGAGAGAGAGAGAGAGAGAGAGAGAGAGAGAGAGAGAGAGAGAGAGAGAGGGACTTCCAGCACATTTCCTTGCCCACTCGAAGGCGAGAGTATTTTACGCTATGTTTACCAGGAGCTAAAACAGCTGCGACAAGCAGACGAATGCGTTCCTATTAGGTTTCACGGGCGTCGCCCGCGTTTAGGTCCCCGGCCGGGCCGGGCGCCTCGCCTCGCCGGGACGGATGCGGTGCGCCTCTTAACTGTGTGCCCGAGGCGTGGCGGGGCGGGGCGGGGCGGGGCGGGGCGGGGCAGTGGCGGGGCAGAGGCGCGCGGCCGGCTGCCCCGGGTGCCCTGCTCAGGGCATAAGGTCGCCGGGCCGGGCCGCCGTGCCGCCGTGCTGGGCTGGGGCCGCCGGTGCCCCTTAGGGCGCCTTCCTCTCCCTCTCGCCGACTATCCGCAGGGCCCTCTTTAATCTGAATTCACTTAAATTGGCTTTCCCCGTGCCGTTGCCGTTCGTGAGAGGCGCGCTACGCTGCTGCCACGAGCCCATCACGTTCCCTTTTACGCCCCCGAGGGCTCTGGCCCGGCCTGGCGGCCCTGGGGCCTGGCCCCGTGGTCGCGACGTTCTGCGCGCCGTATCGGCCGTATCGATCGTCGCAGGGTGCCTTGGGCCTGGGGAGGGGAGGGGGGCGAAGCCGCATGCGGAGGGTCGTTAGGACCCAAAAACCTGGCGCCGCCTGCAGCGTCACCCCCGAGCGGCCAACTTGGGAACCGTGCGGGAGCTTTCACTAGAAGCGCGGTAAATACCGGAGCGAGGATTCTCGGCCTCAGAACACCGAGAGGCGTGCTGTAAATGTTCTTGTTCTCCTAAAGGAAGATGTCGAAGATTCCGCTCGATTAGAGCTGTTATTGTTTTCTAATTTAAAAAAAAAGCAGATTTAAAAAAAAATATTGTGATAGTTTTGATTTGTACTCGATGAGAACGAGTTTTCTCAATCACCTGGTAGATGGACATAGAAAAAATATATATCCTTTTAGATGACATTTCTGACTCGCGCATTAATATTTTTTTTTCTAAATTATACAACAAAGTTTAGATTTTGCTGCAACTATTTTCGGCTAGGAGCAATGTGCACTGTAATGAAACTTTAAGATACTGCTGTGGTGCTCGCAAGCGCTGTTACTCGTGTCTTGTAACAACAACAATAACTTGATGTTCCATAAAAATTACGCTGGCTTCTTATTTTCCAACGCTGTGGAGATGACGGCCGTTTCCGGTGCTGCGTGCGGACGTCGTTTCGCGCGCGCGGTTGTTTCTGGCCGCTCGTTCAATCGGAAGGTAAACAGAGTGGTCAGGAGTGAGACACGAGATGAAGAAAGGCAGAAATAAGAGGGGAAAAAATGTAACGAAATGATCGCGTTGCCGCGCGAGGGAAAGAGAGAATAAAAGGTATAAAGGAAAGAGGGAACAGGGTCCATGGTATCCGTCTCGGTCGTGAGTCTCTCTCTCTCTCTCTCTCTCTCTCTCTCTCTCTCTCTCTCTCGCTCGCTCGCTCGCTCGCCACCCGCACCGCACACCGTCCGGTATGCAACTCAGCCGCAGCACAGCGGAGCGCTCTGATGAATCGCTCTCGTGCGACTCGCGGTGTGCGATCCCATTCCAAACTCTTTCAATCTTCTCTCCCCCTCCCACCCCCCGCCCCCGTCACCCCTCCCTCATTGCTGATCCCCGCTCACATTCCATCTGCTAAACTCAGCGTCCGCTCGCGGTTCTCTGCTCGCAGCTTCTGGAGAGCTTTAGCGCTGCTCTTCCTACAGTATTCCCTGACCACTGGTTTAAACCCGCAAGTACGCAAATTTCTCATTCTGACAGATGTGTACAATTTTGCATTCGCGTATGTTCTACATAGGTAGGTTTTTAAAGTTGTTCAAGTAAGTGTGAGAATGGGAAATACACATCTATTAGTGTGCGCCATTCACACACTTGAGCAGCGCGGCGGGGCGGGCTGACGGGGCGTGATGCTGTGCTCCCGCCCCGGCTAATAGTCGCGTCCGTGTTGACATTCACGCCCGACCCGGCGGCTGAAAGCTACGCACCGAGGAGAGGAAAGCTTCCTCAACAACAACTACAACTTAGGCGGCGCCAAACACGGAAACGGTTCAGTCGTGACGGTAATAAAAAACAAACGAACAAGCGTATCGTTGAATATTATTGTTTTCCCTTTTTACCTAATGACTACGTTCAAGAGTAAGGTAATTTTCTTCTTTCGCGCGTCGCCGGAGGCGCACGGCATTTTAAAGCGAATTTTCTCCCACCGCAGCAGTGCTGCGCTTGCTTGCCGCCGCTGTTCTTTTTAAAAGCGCAGTTATATTTCCATACACTTCAATCGTCCACCGCACTTTGCGCCCTCCTTCCACCTCGCCGATCCGCTCGTTTTTTTTTCTCTTTCCCCTCTTCACCTTGTGCTCTACTTTCTCAGCCCCTCCCTCTTTCTCTCCACATTCTCACAGTGTAAGTGTCGTCCTCCTCGTATGCAAACAGGACGCCCCACCACTGCCCCGGTTGCAGCTGGCACCTGCTGTATGTATGAGCGCCCGAGCCAACTGGTTTGAGTGAGCCCCACGCGGTCCGCTATCAGACTGGCTCATCGACGGGAGCTTCTGGTTCTATTTTTATTTTTTGTACTATTTTTTATTTTTATTTCAACTGCTTTTACCAAGGGGAAAAGAACACTGAAATTTTTGGTACAAGTCGTACTTCAGTAAAATTCATAAAAAAAATCACAAAAATTCAGAAAAAAATCACAAAAATTCAGAAAAAAATCACAAAAATTCAGAAAAAAATCACTAAAATTCACAAAATGTGTACACCAAAATTCAGAGTTATTGTCTCCCCCCCCTCGGTTTGCACCGACCCTTTCCCCCGCCCCGGCGGACATTGCGCGCTCCTGATTCTCTCTAAAAATGAAGTGATGAGTGGCGGGGCCGGACGGGGTCGTGCTTCATGCACCGCGGCCGCCCGGAGCGGGTTCCGCCCACAGCCGCCAAAGAATCACTTAGGACGTAGTTTTGGGGCGCCCACCGCGCCGGCCGCGCCGCAGTCACAAGGGGCCACTTTAGTGTGGCCGCACGCGCGTGCGTGCGTGCTTCCTGAACGGACACGCCTCGGGACACGCACCTCTCACTCTGATCTGATGGTGCATCACAAGGTCATTATCCTGTCTGATATGCCGCTTGACGTCCCGTCCGTCGCCGGCGGGGCGGGGTGAGGGCGCCCTGCGCAGCATACCGGACGCATACCGTCCGTGAGGCGGCGGCGGGGCACGAATACATATATACATGTAAAGCAAACAGAGAAGCCATGCCGCGGGCGAGTGAGATGATAGGACAAAAATAGCCGAAGGGTCCTTCGTTATAAATTCGAGTGGTTTGTTTTCGTTATTCGTTATTTTCCGTGATTTTTCTGTGTTTTTTCCGTTTTTTTCTTGATATTTTTTTCACTTTTTTTTGCCGTTGTACACTGAATTATTTTTATTGAACGATACCTTTGCTGTGGGATAGCGAAGGATGTCTCTTCGGCTCGATCCTCCCATCCGTACCGCGAATGCATGACTTTGAGGGGGGGGGGGAGTGGCCCGGTCTGGACTGGACGGCTTCATGAGGCGGGGGCGGGGGAGGGGGGGGGGCTGTGCGGCTTCCAAACTGGGGCGGGCCGGGGGCCGGGCCGGCGCGGCCGCCGTGTGGGCAGACAACTCGATCGCACGCGTGTGTGACGGGTCTGCCTACCCCGCCCCCCTCCCCGGGCGGAGAGAGACAGAGAGCCTGTCAGAGGCCGTGCGCTGGCGAGAGAGAGAGAGAGAGAGAGAGAGAGATAGGCGCGGGGGAAACAGAGCTGTCCGGTCGTGTGGCAGGTGCCAAGCGATCCTCTCCTCTCCTCTCTCCTCGCACCATACCTGGTGCGGGCAGCAGCAGCACGCCATGCTCTGCCGCGTACAGAACAGCGCGCGCGCGACGCTCGGAAAAGCTAAAACATCGGAATTTCGTATAGTTATTCCCTTTTTTGTCTCCGCCTAGACTTTTCTTACCCCGGCGGCGTCTGCTACGCGACGCGACGCGACCCCGTTTGGCTGCGATGTTCTTTTTCCGTGAAGCTGGCGGCGCACCGCGCACCGCACGCGCGCTCACGCAGTCCCTTTGTCTCTCTCGCACCTTATGAAACGGCTGGAGGACTTTCCCCTCCCACTCTTCCTCCTCCTCCTCCTCCTCCTCCTCTTCCTACTCCTCCTCCTCCTCGGTTTCTGGCGACGCTTCCTCGTCACTCGGTCACCGCCTGCTACTCCTTCCGCACACTGCCTTGCTACCCAACTTCAGTTTTGGCGTCGAGCGCTCGTACTATTAATTTTTTGGGGCCCCGCGAGCTGCGCTACAACGCCATCCGCGTGGTCCAACTTGACCCGGATAGACGGTCGTGGACGGTGGCGACTGCATTATGTTTGCCGTGTTTTTGTGCGCCGCCGACCTGCGGGCGCTGCGCGGCTCCTGCGGGACCTGCTGCGGGAGGTGATGACCAGCCCCTGCGGGCCTGCAGGAGCAAACCCTGTAGTCCTGTGGATCCTTTGTAATCTTTGTGCCACTCTGCAATAACATTACGGTTTCCTATTTATTGTTGGTATTATTTTTTGTTTCCCTCCGTCCCCTTATTTTATCCTGCGCGTCAGATGGAAACTCCGCACGCCTCGTGGGCGGGGATGGAGAGAATGGTTTTGGCGCGCTAAAGGGGTGTGGGGTGGGGGCGGGCTTGGCGCCGGGCAGCGAATTTAGATAAAAGGGCAGATTCGTTTTCCGTGCTGCCGTGGAAAAATGGGGCAGGCGCATTGTGCTCAGCGCGCGCGACGCGGTGTGCCTGGCGCACTCATGGCCGTGAAGTGCCGTGACATGAAGCGGTCCTACGACGTGCTGCGCCTGGACTGCGCGCCGCGCCACGCCGCGCCACGCCGCGCCACGCCGCGCCACGCCGCGCCACGCCACGCCACGCGCACTCGCACCACCTTTACTTTCTATGTGAGCGTAGAGTGTCATAGCGCTCATGGCCTGCCTGCGGGTGGCCCCGGAAGGGTACGGCTCAGCGTCGTTTGCTGCAGACACTCCTCCCCCCCTCTTCCCCCCCCCTCTCTCTCTCTCTCTCCCTCACTTATACTCTCTTTCTCCTTCCGCCTGGCGGAGAAAACACGGAGCACAAACCTGCAGCACTGTTTTGAGGATTTATATTTTTTTCTTTCATTACCCTGGCATCCTTTACATTTCATTCTTTTGTTTTATAGTCGCCACACGGCTCCGTTTTGTCCATCATTTAATTACCATGAACAGAAGTAAATACAGTATTACTAAACCGAGGGGTAAATAACTCCGAATTTTGATGTACACCACTAATTCAAAATTCACACTAACTCAAACTAATTCACGCGAATTCAAAACTAATTCACGCGAATTCAAAACGAATTCAAAAAAAATTCAAGCGAATTCAAAACGAATTCAAGTAAATTCACAACAAATTCACAATAATTTCAAAAAACTTCGCAATAAATTCAAAAAATTCAAAGATAATTCAAAACGAATTCAATTTAATTCAGACAAATTCAATTCAAATTCAAGAAATTTGTACACCGAATTCAGAGTTGTTTACCCCTCGTACTAAACGCACCCTCGCTACATTGACGTAATGTAATATAGAAATTAAAAGACTTTGCTCGTCTATCTTTTCCTTTTCTCTCTTTTGTCTTTAGAAGAAGCGGCCTTCCTAGTAACCGTAGCAGTATGCTGGTGCGAGTCATTCCCCTCCGAGAGAGAGAGAGAGAGAGAGAGAGAGAGAGAGAGAGAGAGAGAGAGAGAGAGAGAGAGAGAGAGAGAGAGAGAGAGAGAGAGAGAGGGGGGGAGGGGCGCAAACGGGCCGTAGGCAAAGAACGTGGGCAGGCCGCGCAGTGGCGACGTCACCAAGGCAAACAGCAGCAACAGATTAACGGGCTTAAGCCTATCCCCGCCGCGCCCTATTAGGCGAAACTCGCGTGGCACCCCCGCATGAATGTTCATGTTATTGTGACCCTTTGTGCTGCAGCTCCTTGAGCTCTCCCACTTTTCCTTCGCGTGCTTCCCTCCTAGTTTTTGTTTTGTTTTTGTCCTCTCGGCCGGCTGCAGCGAGACCCACCGTGCGGCGCGCGCGCGCGCGCGTTTTCACGCTCAAATTATGCTTGCAAACGAAGTGCCACCGTTTAAGTCCTGGGCCCGGGACGGGGATTTCCGTGGGAGCGTTCGGCCTTTGTCGTGTCGATGGGAGAGAGGCGCGGCCCACCGCCCCGCCCGGCCCCGCCTCGCCGTCCGCGTGACAAGTTCATCACAGCGCGAGGAAAGGTCTGCTGCGATTGCCCCTGCCCTGCCACCCTAAGATCCCGCGGGTGAAGTGTTGTCTGCTTGGCCTGGGATGACATTGGATATGGTGTAGTGTGTGTGTGTGTGGGGGGAAGACTCCGTGACAGTCCAGGCAGGCGGCAGGGGCGCACGCTCCGGCGCGCGGCGGTCGACGGCACGTCTATGGGTTCAAAACCCCGCCCGCCTCCTATCTTTTTTTCCTCCTGGTTCTCCCATTTCCCACAACGACCTCACGCGGCCCCACCCGGCCCCCGGCCCCGGCCTGACTCGATAGCGTGCTCTGCTGCCCATGCGCCGGGCTGCGGGCTGGACGTTGACCCGTCCTTACGTTTAAATTTCCCGCCAAAGGCTGTGTTATTGTGCCATCGCGGACGGGGAATGCGGTGGCATGCGCTGCACTCGGACAGCGTTTAAGCCTTTCTTTTTTTCTTTCTTCCCTTTCGGTACTCCTCTACCCCCTCTCGCTCAGCAGCTTTTTTCCCCCTCCTTCTAGGACTTTTTGTTTTTGTCTCTTTCTCCTTAAAGAATGTAGGAATTTGCACACTTTGCTGGCAGAGAGGAGGGAGCTGCAGTTGCAGCAGTTGGCCGGGGAATGTGTGGGCACGTAGCCACCTCCTAGACTAGTTAAGATTGGAGTGCGTTTATTCGCCGGCCGCTCGCTCTGGTGCAGCGCAGCGGCGCCGCGTGGCGGGGCTGGCGGCCGCGGGCCGCGGCCCCGAACAGGGTCAGTGTGATGTGAGTAATAAAGACGCTTCGAGCTGCCGAGAGCCATAAAGAGAATTTGCTACTCCAGCGGGATTTCGAGCGCCGCCGCGGCTGAGCTGCAGAAAGAGTTGGCGCAATGAGGCGAGGCTCTCTCTGACTGACTCTTGAGCGTTATCTCTATGTTTCTCACCGTGGCTGTCGATTCAAAGTGCGAAACCCGAAGGCTCCACAGCTGAGTTGACTAAGTGCGTGCAACAGTGTGATGGTATTTTATTTTTCTGAACTCAGCTGACCGTACAGGGTCAAAAATGCTCCGTTCAGCTCAAATAAAATTAAAAGAAAAAAAATACGATTTCAGGAAATCCTGGTAGGCACGAAGTTAATTAATGTTTTTGTTTCACTAAATTCTTCTGTAGAAGATGGTTTATATAGAAATTTACTTTAAAAATTTTAGCCTTATGGGTCATGTTACTGAATTTCTTTTATCTCAAGGTCACTAGTTCAGCGGGTCACATGCCAAATTTTAGCTTTCTAGCTGAAACGATTTAGAAGTTAGTCTCTCAGTAAAAATCGTCCGATCAATTTGATTTTTGAACTGTAGGCTCGTTGTGCAATGGGCAGTCGAACACTGCTTTTACATTTTTATTCTAACATGTCGTTCGAAATTTTATTTTTTGAACTACTGTGCATGAGTAGAATCAACAAGTCCCCGGCCCCGCCGGTCCTCCTCCCCTGCGCGCCGCGTCGAGGGGTCGAGCAGCCGCGACAATGGCGACTCGGCACTCGGCTCGGCTCCCCTTTCCACGCTGTTTTCCCGAGACAAGTCGAGTATAACCATAGAAACGGAGATTTTAGATCGAAATTTCTCAAAATTGGCCACTAAGTTTGGGCTGGCATTTCAGCAGTGAACTAAGGAGATTGAGTTCTACCTCTCTGCCAAGTCTTATCAAAATCGTATAGAAAAATCAGAATTTAGGTAAGGGGCCACACTGATAAAAAAAAAAATTCTAACGCTAACGCGTTAAACGGCCCCCTAGGTTTTAACACTAACTCGAGAATGAGAAAGACTTTAATAATTTTCAGTCAAAAAGTTATCAAACCAAAGCGTGAATTTCATCTGCCTCACATTTTCCACATAAAATGTCATCACCCGCTGGCGGGCCAGCAATCAACAACGCTGCCGCAAGCAATCACCATAAAAGCTGAATCGACAATTATAAAAAAAAATCGATTTTACGAAAATCTGTTAGGCACAAAGTTCATTAACTTTTTGGCTTCATTAGAGACTTTCGTGGATGGTCTAGGTGAATAAGAAAATAAAATCTACTTTGTTTTGTTAAGTAAAAAAAAAAATATTTCACCTCAGTGTTTGATTAGTGTCACTAGTACAGCGGGTTAGATGCCAAATTTCAGCTATCTAGCTGAAACGACTAAGAAATTAGTCTGTCAGTAAAATTTGTCCGATTACCTTGATTTTTGAACTGTAGGCTCGTAATGCAATGGTTGTTCGAAAACTGCGTTAGCAATTTTATTCTAACATGTCCTTCAAAATTTTAGTCTTTGAACTACTGTGCATAAGTTGAATCAACAGGTCCCCCCCCCCTCCCCCAGCCGCGGTCCTCCCCTGCGCGCCGAGGCGTCGAGTCTCTCAAACAATGGCGAGCCATCCAGCCGGCTCGGCACAGGGTGCTCGGCTCGCAATCACTATAGAAACTAAGGATGCAAACTAAAATTGCTCAAAAACGTATAGACAAATTGACATCAAATACACCTTGAAAATTTTCTAATTTTTCAAACTATTTTTCAGTTTTCTTACGTAAAAATCGTATAGAAACAATCGTCTACTTCCATAAAGGGCCATTGTCGAGGAGGAATAAAAAATTCTAACGCTAACGCGTTAAACGGCCCCCTAGGTTTTAACACTAACTCGAGAATGAGAAAGACTTTAATTATTTTCAGTCAAAACGTTATCAAACCAAAGCGTGAATTTCATCTGCCTCACATTTTCCACATAAAATCTCATCACCCCCTGGGCCAGCAATCAACAACGCTGCCGCAAGCAATCACCATAAATAACCCAAAGATGCGAGCTAAATTGACAATTATTTTTAACAAAATCGATTTTACAAAAATCTGGTAGGCACGAAGTTCATTAACTTTTTGGCTTCATTAGAGACTTTCGTGGATGGTCTAGGTAAATAAGAAAATAAAATCTACTTGTTTTTGTTAAGTAAAAAAAAAAAAAGTTTTACCTTAGTGTTTGATCAGTGTCACTAGTACAGCGGATTAGATGCCAAATTTCAGTTATCTAGCTCAAACGACTAAGAAATTAGTCTGTCAGTAAAATTTGTCCGATTAGCTTGATTTTTGAACTGTAGGCTCGTAATGCAATGGTTATTCGAAAACTGCGTTAACAATTTTATTCTAACATGTCCTTCAAAATTTTAGTCTTTGAACTACTGTGCATAAGTTGAATCAACAGGTCCCCCCCCGCCCCCCCGCCGCGGTTCTCCCCTGCGCGCCGAGGCGTCGAGCCTCTCAAACAATACCGAGCCACCAAGCCGGCTCGGCACAGGGTGCTCGGCTCGCAATCACTATAGAAACTAAGGATGCAAACTAGTTTTATGCAAAAACCGCACAGGGAGTTGGGCATCAAACCTATCTCAAAAAAATTCTAATTTTTCGTAGTATTTTTCATCGTAAGTTTGTACGAATCGTATAGACGCAATGGACTGCCTCCATAAGGGGCCATCGTCAAGAATAATAAAAAACTCACGGGCGTGAGCAATAGGCCCCCCTAACGGGGGCCTAAAAAAAATAATCGGATCCGCCGACAAAACCATAAGGCTACTTCGTGCCTAAAAAATGCAGAAAAATAAAAGACGCGTAAAAAGCCTGGAGGAATATATTATACAAACGATAATTTTGCGGGGAACGCGTAGCGCCCTCTGCAATGCCGCTTCAAACCACCAAACAGCTCCGGCGGCGCGGCGACGACAGGGTCGCGTTAGAAACACAAAGCGCCAACCACATCTCTCGTCGCCACTGTCGCTCTTTTATCTCCCGCAATGAGTTTCTTTTTCTCTAATCTTATTGCCGTAATTGTGTGTATTAATTGAAAGCCGGTGGCCGCAGACGCTTGTGCGATTATCCGGCCACATCTTTTATATTCTTTCCTTTCTCTCTTGTTTTTTTTCTTCTACTGGTACCATCGTCCAAGCTGCAGCCGACGGCAGCACAGGCGTTACCCCGGTTACCATAGTTACGCGAGGGAAAAGAAGAACTTTGCGGTTTGGCACTGCACCATTTTATAATAATTCCGGGCTGATTCCCACATTAGCTGCACAATAGACGTGCGCGACCGCGCTCCCCGCCCAAGGAGTAAGCAGTTGCAGCTCGGAACTGCAAAACTGCGGAGAGAAAAATTAGTGCTGGTGCACGATGATACCATATAGCCCTCTGTAAAAGAGGGGAAAAAACAAGATCGAATGAACAGCGGCTGTCACTACATCGGAGGTATAATGGTTATATCTCTGTAATGTACGAAAAAGTAGAGCCCCTTAACTTTCTACCGTAATCGCTTATTGCATTTCTGTTGAATCCGCCCGGATGTTTTATTTTCCCTCGGCCCTACAATTCAAACCCGGTCGAAGGTAAGATATGGATGCATATCCTGGGCGCGCGCACTCCCGCAACAACGCGCTGATGCCTCGCGGTGCAATCGGCAGCCATGACCTTCCCCGCCCCGCTGCGCGCCGCCAACAGGAGGAGGGTAGTTGTCTGTCCGACTAGACGCCCATTACGAGGAGGGGCCCGCGTCCTACCCGGCCTCGCGGGGCCCGCAGGGCCCGCAGGGGGGTCTCGCATTAAGACCGAAGAACCTGATTAGGTCGCCCCTCCCCCTCCCCCGAGTCTCCCCCGCCTTTTCCGCTTCGGAGTCCCATGCCTTTCCATCGCGGATAGGTTCTGCAGCCGTCGTAAGGCAGGGCGGGGTTGGGCAGGGCGGGGCGGGGCGAGGCGGGGCGGGGCGGGGCACGTCGGGGCGGGACGCGCGGCCCCCCTGCGGCCCTGCTGGCTCGCGCGGGACGTGCCGCGAGCTGCTGCTGCTCCTGCTGCTCTGTCGGCGGGACTTAACAGGCCCGGTATGAGAATCCTGCTGCAACAGCGATTGTCGGGAGCATCATGCAAGTGCTGGGAAAGCAGAGCTCGTGGTGAGGCGAGGATCCCCTACCGCCCTAACGGAGCATGCTAGTAGTCGCTCTTAGTATATCCTTAGCTCATCCCCCCCTCCCTCGCGCGCCCGTTCCATCCCTTCACACACGAATGCTTTTATATTCGCACCACAGACTGCCTGCACCGCTACCTGTACTGCACTGTCGGCTGCTGTGTCCTAATTATTGTCTCGATAGTATCGTAGGGGGCAGCGAGTGAAGGAAGGCTTATTGAGCCGTGCGGCGGCGTGAGGCGGGGCCCGCCGGGTCCCGGGCCGGGCCCGAGGCGGCTAGGCTCCCTGCGGCCGTAAAGGTTCGGTCCTGTAATTGCTTTATAGGGGCGGCCGGGGCCGGGGCCGGGCCGCGCGCCGCGCTGCACAGCTGATGCGCGCAAGTTGACGCGTCTGAACGCCGAGAGAGAGGGAGAGACGGGGGAGAGAGAGAGAGAGAGAGAGAGAGAGAGAGAGAGAGAGAGAGAGAGAGAGAGAGAGAGAGAGAGAGAGAGAGAGAGAGAGAGAGTTTGCAATGGAGCGCCTCTCTTGGCGATGCTGTGTGAGAGAGACATGGGATACATCATCCCCGAGCTACTGCCCTGTGTGAGTGCGTGCCGCGGGCTGCGTCCACGCGCCGCAAGGACCCCGCCGCCGCTGGCCTCCAAGGTCCAAGGAGAGCTGACGCGCGGCGCTGCGCTGCGGTCCTGTGCATCTTTTTGCTTTACTTCCTCTGCAACTCTGAGGCCATTGATATTATTTTAAGTACTTGTCATTATACAGGCCTCGGCGCGCGAGTTGCCTGGTATCCACCATTACTTTTATTATTGTTATGACTCTGCTAATTCATGCAGCAGGGCTGGGCGGCCTCTGCGTCCCGCCGCCGCGGTGCCACTGGTAACGAGACGACAAAAAGAGCGCGCGAGTTAACACGTAATGGCGGGGCGGGGCGGGGCGGGGCGGGGCGGGGTGACGTCCAGCCGGTGCGTGCGGATAAGTGATCCCTTCCGTCGCAGTGCTGCAGCGCGCGGCGCCCCGCCCCGCCGCGCATCAGGGCTACGACGGCACCCGCGGGGCGTACCCGTGACCCCCGCCCCTCCACGCCCCTCTTCGCCACACATCATGCACTGTTAAAAATAGTTGTCAGTTGACGACACTGCCCGTGACGACTGTGTTGTTGGTTTACAACAGCATTTGTTGCATTGGTATCACTGAGCAAAAAAGCTCTAACGCTTCCTATTTCAATCGTAATGGCCCATTACGGAACAAGTACCTATCAACTTGTTGTAACGCTACAACAGATTCGTAGTTAAGTTTGGTAGCAAATACATGTCGTTTCAATACAACCACATTGTTTGGTTGTTTGTGCACACACACTTTTTCCAAGTGCAAAATACGTTTCATGAAATTTTATGAACATTTTAAAATTACAACATGTTCGTAAAATTACGACATATGTCGCTAACAAACTTAACTACGATTATGTCGTAAATTTACGACATATTTTTTAACAGTGTGCTCCTTTCGGTTTTCGTTCTTTTTTTCCCTTCTCCTCCTCCTCCTCCTCCTCCTCCTCCTCCTCCTCCTCCTCCTCCTCCTCCTCCTCCTCCTCCTCCTCCTCCTTCTCCTCCTCCTCCTCCTCCTTCTCTATAGTTCTGAATATACGGTTTGGTCCACAAGTACACTTCCCTCTGCACTGCAAATTACGCATGAGTCAGATGCGAGGGGGAAAACAACTCTGAATTTTGGTGTACTCATTTTGAGATGTTTTGATAATGTTTGTGAATTTTTTTTGTGAATTTCTGTCAGAATTTTTCCTAAATTTTCTGAATGTTTGTGAATTTTGGGGTGTACAAAAATTTCAGAGTTGTTTCCCCATCGGCCATCGGTCAGATGAGTCTTCTAAAAAGATCGAGATTTTTTTCCCCCTCTCTTTCGATTTGAGTGATAATCTAGGAACGTTTCTCTTACTGGGTGAGATTAAAACACATCGTTCAAATTTATTGTGAGATTCAGTTTACAAATCCTCATTTTAAAAAGAGCGGAGGTTTCCACCCAATCATCGCTCAAATATTCCTTTCAAGCCATTCCGAAGAAATGATGAAACCTAGCTCTAGTTCTCAGTCTTCTTTCGCTTTGCTCACGTATGATTCTTGTGAGTCCAAGTCGGTCTGCTTCTGCTGCCCACCTCGTGTAGGTTAGGTGGACAGCCCGCTGCAGCCCGCTGCAGCCCGCTCGCGCACTTACCCACCCGGTACAGCATAAGGGGCTTGCGCAGAGGTGCGCTCCGTCGCGAATTAAAACACGGCTGCTCGCCGCACTCTCCGCCGCCGCCCGGTGCATTGAATCCGCAAAACAACATTCCCGTGTTCGACGCCCAGCGGAAGCGAGCCGGCGAGTTATATATATTTTTTATCTCTCGCTGGTAATATGCCCAGCCGGCTTAAGTAGTTGAGCGGCGCTCAACTCCCACCACTCTCGATATCGGCTTCGGCGTCAGTCAGACGCGCACATACACACACACACGCACACTCGCACGCATACATGCACACACAGTGTAAGTCCCTGACTGCACCGCTATAGACCGGCCTAATGAATTTCGCTCGTGAAAGCAAAGTACCTGGATCCGCTGCTGAGACTATGCGATACCTGCTTTAAGGGCTTAATTGTTTTTTTTTTCTTTCTTCGACTGACTATCGCCCTTTTCCTCTAACCTTCTCTCTCTCCCTCTCTCTCTCATTTAATTTTAATCTATATATATTCGATGCCTTCAGTCAACAGAAATCTTGCCGCACTGAGAAAAGTAAAACGCGGACTTTAATTTCCCGCGCAAGATTTTCTGTAGTGACTCGTAAACGACGAGCGTCTGTGATTGTTTCTGTCACTTAGTCGTCGCCGCCGCCCCGCGCCTTCTTCCAACATTTTTGGCGAGGGAGAAAAAAAAAGGGATACAAGATTGACATTTAATTTCCTGAAGAGAAGTAGGCCCTCGAGGGTCTAGGCCGCGCGGCCCGCTACGGCGGGAGCCTCTGCAGCTGCAGGGCCAGGCCGCTACGTTTAAAGCACGAACCAACTATTTTTTTTTTCTTTGCCGGTCCCAGGTATTTTTCTCTCCAACCTGGTATTTGAGTATTTTGCGAGAGCGAAAAGCTCTATACTCGTTACCACTGTGTGTACTGCATTTGCGTTTAAAAGTGCGTCGGCTATTTTATTGCCCCGCCCGTGCCGCCGTGCCGTACGGGCACCGCCAGGTACCCGACCCGGCCGCGGGAAATGCCAGTTATGCAGCGCGTGCAAATTGGAAACCACATCGGGGCATCTGTTTGAGCCTTGATTGTTGGGGGGGGCAATTCTAATGGAATCCCGGGGAATGGGCCTCGCATGCGCCTATGGGGCCCGCATGGGGGGATTGTAGCCCTGTGAGATCGTATTGACTGCACATCGACCTTTTATCTGCACTCGCCGATCTGCCTCGGTGCTGCGATAGCGTCTCTCCCCCCTCTCTCTCTCTCTCTCTCTCTCTCTCTCTCTCTCCCTCCCTCTCTCTCTCTCTCTCTCTCTCTCTCTCTCTCTCTCTCTCTCTCTCTCTCTCTCTCTCTCTGTTCCGAGATCTTCTCTCTATTCGGAGACATAGAGGAGAGTCGCAGAATAGGAGGAGTCCACTCGGCGAGTCAGACAGAGGAGGAGAGACTCTGCGCAGAGCGAGCGGGAGGGACAGGAAAAGAACGAGAGAAATAAAAGCAGACGGGTCAGGTCAATCATGCAGTACGCCCTGGGTAAATAAAATATGCAAATCTGTTGGAAGCGCGACCGTGAGGCCCAACCCGACCCGACCCGACACGCTCGTTTCCTTTGCGGCCCCAGTTGCGCCGCGCTGCTGACCCTCGCGAGGAATTCCGTATCGTAATGATGAGTCGAGATAAAAAGTGATTAAAAACCCGCGAGATACTCGCAGGTGTGAAATTCAACGCCTCGCGGCCGGGTGGGGCGGCTTGATTCCATCTGCCGAGGGCTTGTTCCCCCGCCCCGCCCCCTCGCCCTGCCCCTTCACGCACGAGGGGCGCGCTAATGGCAGTTTAAAGATGACACATAAGGAAGCACTGAACAACCCTGAGGAGGAGCTTTAGCCCGCGCTCGTCTCTCTCTCTCTCCCCCTCTCACTTCCCCCCTCCCCCTCTCTCGCTCTCCGCGTGGTTGTTGTCTGATCCACGATTAAGAGGGAGAGGAAGCGGCGCGGGCGGGAGGCTGGCGCGGGCGAGGAAGGCGCGGAGGTTCGGGGGACGCGATCACAGAAGAGCCTTCTTCGCTTGACCGAGATCTGGTGGTGGCGCGGCGCCGAACTGTGCCAGGCCAGAAGTGTGCCCGCGATCCCGCACCACCGAGCGGCCCGGGGCGGCGCGGGGCGGCGCGGGGCGGCGCGGGGCACACCGCAGAGAGGACCGTTCGTTGGAGTGCGTGGTGGAGGGCGCGGGTACAGGGTACAGGGACAGGGCCAGCACAGCCAGTGAGAGGCTAGCCTCGCCTCGCATCCTCGCGTCGAGTCGCGGCCCTTTTGTTATCAATGAATCACCGAGGCGGGGGTCGCGCGGGGTCGTGCCGTGCCTTACGGTACGGAGCGGTGCGGTACGGTGCGGTGCGGAACGCACGGACGCGCACTTCCTTAACTTGTCGCCTCGCGCCCCTGAGAATGGACGCGGCGTATTGAGGGCAGCTTACGATAGTTTTCAGAACTGCTATTATCTAGAACCGATATATTACGAACAGTCTTTCTTATTATGGCAACAAAATTGTTTTAAAACAATTAGTGCGTAAATCTACGTACAGTCCAAGCCACTGTATGATACTATTGTGTGTGTGTGTGTGACACAAATATCAGAAATTTAGAACTACACGAGGAGCAGATCTTTAAGTTATCTGGAGTAAAAATAACAATGCTCGAGTCTCTGTAAAATATTTAAATATTTTGACTCACCACGTTATCCTTGCTCCTATTTTTTTCTTCTTCTTTTTTAACGTTGATGATTAGAACTGTTTCATGAATCGGCACTTAAGTCCACTTCATTGTAAACCAGTGTTCTTTAGCAAAAATTTTGTCAAGATATTGCGGTTACTGCCAAATTTGGTGTGAAAGCTGATCAATCAAAAGAAGAGAGTAACGAGGCAAGGGGAATTTCAGTATGGGGAGTCAAATTTTTTTCTTACGTTTTATATTGACTTTGTATGCGGCGAAATTCGAGTAATATAGGGCCGCGTGCGTGTCTTTTATACGCATACATGTAGCAATGCGGTGACTCACCCAAACGTTCGGGACAGGTAACTGATCCACACTAGTCCACTCCAGGATACACAGCACACTCGCACACTCTCGCACACTCGTCACTCCGCGCTCGCCTCGCACCGCCGGACCACTACGGACCGTCCGCGCCGCTCGCACTCGGGGAGCACACTGAGTCGACCCTCCCGGCCCGGCCGCTCGACGCTCCGCTGCACCGCCCCCTGCCCCCTTCCCCTGCCCCCCTGCCCCTCCCCCTGCCCCCCTCTATCCCCCTCCCGACACCTCTCTAGCGCCCTTCCTTTTGCTGCTGACGGTGCCCCCTTAGCGGCGGTTCCGTTCCCTGCGCGTCGTCGCGACGCCGTAGTCGTTCCAGTTAATTTCGAGAATTTCTATTAAAGGATCTCGTTTTGTGTTTGTTTTACTATCATTAGTCACAAACAAGACGCGGTGCCGTGGCGATCGGGTTGAGGAAAGTGTTGGCGTCCAGCAGTACGTTTCAACGGTTCCATATTAGTAGTTTCTGTCACTGAAAAATATAAATATGAAGTGCTCTCGCATGACAGAATCTTTTCGTGCTTTCCTTTCGCCGGTTTGGCTTGTTATTGTCATCACGTTTGCGTCAGAACTTATTCACGTTCCCTTTGATCCAGATAAATCTTCATTATGAACGTTGCGTCTAAAATCGTAGGGAAAACACACGAAAACAAGACAAGATTATGTATCCATCCACGCCTCAGAACCCAATAATGCAAAAGGGTGATTCCATACAGAAGGGTAGGTGAGTTGACATCGTAGTCACCGATTTGAACCTTCGAAATTTTAGATAGGGGCCGCAAGTGCTGAACCCAAAAAAAGTTATTTTGGCGACCATGTAGAAATGCTTTTTTCGAGGTCCTGATCATTTCTGGATGGTCGCCAAAATAACTTTTTTGGGGTCCCTAAAAGCGGCTATAATGAAAATAAAATAACACGACATAGCCTTTAACTCCCAAACCATTAGAGTGCCCCAAAAGTTCTTTGGAATGCATTCCTAAGTAGAAAAGGGCAATCTAAGAAAATTTTTGGGGGAAAAAATCTCGATACCATATTTGAGATTTTTAATTTAAAAGAAAGGTTTCCGAGTAAAAACAAGCAGGCCCGCCCTTCCGCCAAACGTCGTTGCCAGCTCCGCTTTGCTACCCCGTTTAGAAATGTGAAGTTCCGGAATTCGTCCGTTGCCGGGCTCAGTCCGAAACTGAGACTTCGGACTCGTCCGATACTGTACCGAAATGACGTAAAATCAGCAAGTTTTCGGACCATGTCCGAAGCCCTTCAAGGGTGCCTCGTCGGACTTGTTTCGGACTAGCACTACAGGGAAGCCCGAGAAAAAGGCAAAAGATGCTAGTATTCGATCCCCTACCCCTCGGACTTGTCCCTTTCTGACTGACGCTCTAACCAACTGAGCTACGCTGACTTGATGGAGGAGAAGCTTTCGGATCGCCTCTTTATCGACTCGCCCCCAGCGTCGAATCGTCATGCTCTGTAGCAGACGAACGAAGCGACGTACACGAATGCGGTTTTGGGCAGCAGTGTCAGCAACCGACACCCTGTGGTATGAGTGACACACTACACACTGCGCGATAAACATATTAGACACTTTTCGAAAAGCGTAACGATGCCATAAAATTTTCAGCTGTTTTTGAAGCGTGACGACTGTGACAAGCTTCTGATGATGAGATCCTCGAGGTGCGCGTCGGCTTCTATCCCCTACCACACATACCCGCGTCGTATTACCTCCCCGCGAATTTCGGTATGTCGCGTCTGCGTTGCAGTGCTAGAGTACATAGTTCGCCCCCACCTCGCATTCGTTAAATTTTTTTCTCTAAAGAAAGCATTTGTGATTTCTGGCTGTGTACTTTGGTGGTACACAAATCGGACTCCTGCCCGGTCCGGAACTTCCAACGGACTAAGTCCGATGAAGGCTGCGGTCCTGGAACTCGGTTCGGACAAGTCCGCCGCCAGGCAGTCCAACGAAGGGCAGAAGCCGGACCAGGTCCGTAGGGCACACGGACCAACCACGGACTTGTCCGAGCCGGCCGGGCTGTTTCGGAACAGAATGGGAACAAGTTTGGAGCTTTTCATTTCTAAACGGGACGCAGGCAACTCCGTTCGGCAGGGGGCGTGCCTGCTTGGCCTGCCGGCGGCGTTCGGTCGGGCCTTCGGCCCGACCCCTAAGTCACACAGAACGTCCCCTTAGCATGTAAATGATCGGGCCTGCGGCCCGTAAAAGCATTCTCTTCGGAAAGAGGCAGTTTGTAACGGTGAACCACCGAAACTACAGCCCTCCCTTCTGCTTTGAAAACGTGCCGATAGTGACTAAACGGTCAGTTACTCGGAAAAAAAGGGGAGTCGGAAATCTCGAAAAAATGTCGAAATACGTGAGTTCGGCCTCAGATGGAACGGCCGAACTCGGACTTTATTTGGCAGCAGTTGGCAACACTGAATTACGCTCGTCGAACCAATTTTAATGGTATAGGCGCCGAGGGGTGTCGAAAATTTCAAAAATTGTCGAGATATGTCGAAAATTGTCGAAATATGTAGAAATTCGTAAAAAATGTCGCAAAATCTCGAAATATCTCAAAAATGTTGAGATATATCGAAAAATATGGATAATGTCGAAAAACATCGAAAAATGAGGGATAGTGTCGAAAAATGTCGAAGAATATCAAAAACTGTCAAAAATGTTTACAAATATCGAAATATGTCGGAATATGTCAAAAATGTCGCAAAATATCAAAAAACATCGAAAATTATCAAAAATGTCAAAAAATATCAAAAATTATCGAAAATTATCGAAAAATATCGAAAATGTCGAAAAATATCGAAAATGTCGAATTATATCAAAAAATATCGAAAAACAACGAAAAATGTCGAAAATATCGGAAAATATCGAGAAATGTCGAAAATAATCGAAATGTTTGAGTTTTGACGATTGGCAACACTGGAAATTGAAAAACGGTTGGCACCACTGAATTGCGCTCGAAAAGACGGTTCTAGAGAGGTGCGGGTCGATGGGGTTCGTAAAAGTTGAAAAGTGGGTCAATTTTGGGTGCTTTTTACAGTGTAGTCGCGAGTTGGGTCCTTTTTATCGAAAAACGGTGGGCGCCATCGAACTGGACGCGAAAAGACGTTTCCGGGAAGGTGCAGCTCGATGGAGTTGAGAAAAGTTGAAAATTGGACCAATTACGGGTGCTTTTTACAGTGTAGTCGCGAGCTGGGTCCATTTTTTCGTAAAACGGTGTGCACCATTGAACTAGACGCGAAAAGACGCTTCCGGAGAGGTACGGGTCGACGGGGTTGGAAAAAGTTGAATAATTCCGTGAAACCTTTTATAATTTTTTTCAGTGCCTTAATGAGGGTTGGCAGGATTTGCCGTAGGCGTTTCGTTGTCTAGGAGTAAAACTGTAGACACCCTGAAAATTTCAAGTCTCTAGCTCATCTCCTTCTAGTGGAACAGACAGACAGACAGACACACAGACACACAGACAGACACGAGGTCGTTTGCATAAGCCCGCTTTTATGCTTTTTCAAAGCAGAAGGGCGGGCTAAAAATAGTAAAAAAATATTTAAAATCTAATTTTTTTCTTCTTCTTGAACTCTACCCTCTAAAGATGACCTGTGCAAATTTGGAAGCCTCTGGGACCAACCCTTCCCCTATTAAAATTTTGCCCAAGGTCAAAATTCATCAAAATGTCGGAAAACCCATTTTGCCCATATCTCTGGAACCTTGCGACCTAGGGGGCTAAAACTTTGGCTCTAAACGTTTTTAGTGATAGGAAACATGCCCTCAATGTTTAGTTCAAATCGGTGACTAAGATGTCAACTCACCTACCCTTCTGTATGGAATCACCCAAAATCATTTCTAGGATATATCCTTCTGTCATGTACGCCCGTCGTCGCAGCTTTCAGTCGTGAAAACCGGCTCCTATTTGTGTCTTTCGAAGCAAAGTTAAACCTGCCTTTCGTTTTGTACGAAATTGTGCGCAAGATTACATGAATTTGTACACAAGTATGCACAAAAGTGTTGAAATGAACGCACAAATATTTGCAAAAGATTTGATTGTTTAACTTAGTGCACATAAAAAATACAAATTTTGGTAGAGTGAGGGGTCGACAACTCGTATATTAATTCGTACGCGGTCGCCGTATTACGTATATTACCGCGGTGTATTAACATATATCACTTACATATTACCACCATTTTTGTCTCTATATTACCCCTGTATTACAATATATTACCCCTATATTACTATATATTACTACTTTACATTATTTTATATTTACATACATATTACCTACATTACTGGTAACATAGGTATACTCCCTCGTACTGGGCTAAGGGGAGTTGCGGACAATGTTGGAAAATACCACGGTAAATGCCTTCGGTACGCGCTGTAAATTTGTTGCCTGGTCCCGGACTGTAATTTTTGACTGCGGTCTGAATCTTATGGTACACACCATAGTCTGCAAATATGTCGGGGAAGTTCAGCGGAGCACATTCCATTCATCATAAAGTACGATCCGTACCGTAACTGTACGTCACGGTCTGACCGTACATAAAAATTACGGTACGGACCGTAGGCATTCTCTTCACGGTATTTTTAACAGTGGACCTCGAATTAGAGTGTGCACTTCCAAGTCTGTTCTCTTCGATTTCACTGAAGAAAATATTCTTTAGTATTTTATGCAATTGTTTGTTAAGGCGCTCGTTAGGAGCGTCCTCTCGTTTTCACGCCATGATTACCTTGTCCCAGATGAAGGCTACGAGGACAGCGGTGTACATGCATACCCTGCCTGCGAGGTAGCCCCATAACACAGCCGTGATGATTTTGTTGAGTACACACAAGGCAGAGAAGGAAAGCCGTCCCGGTCAGCCTCCATCTCAGCTCTCCGGGGCGGGGCGGGCCGAGTCTGTGATGGGGTCGCTACACAGATGCGGACGGTCGATAGGCTGGTGCGCCGTGCTCGTCTCGATTGACAGAGCACCCACAGCATTCCCCATCTCCCTGCTCTCTTCTGTCTCTCTTGCTCTCCCAGCATCCCGCACTTCTCTTCCCTTCTCTCTCTCTCTCTCTCTCTCTCTCTCTCTCTCCCCCTCCCCCCCCTCCCCCCCCTCCCCCCCCTCCCCCTCTCCCTCTCTCCCTCTCTTGAACGCTACCAACCCGCGTACCTTGGGCCTTGCCGATCCGACCCGACCCCAGGCTCAGAATAAGGCACCTGTACCCTTCCCGAAGAATGCAAACCACACTGGTTGTGGTTGTCGACTATGTACTAGAAACTGTTTACTAAACCTTCTCGTAGTAATGTATACGACTAAACTCCGTCCTTCGAAACTCGAAAGAAAAGTTCAGTATATGCTTCAATATTACAGTCGTCATCGTAAGTTACGCAAGAGATATTAAAAGTAATACTAAGAAATCTCGTTTTAAAAAGCTACGAATGTGTGGTTTTTTTGGGTTGAATAGACGGCCAGCCCTAGTCTCCTGGGAGGGCTCGAATAAAAAGAGTTATTCCACTCTGTCACTTGTAGTAGGATTTCTTTTTATTTTGCCGCGCGGTATACCAGGTGACTTGTGCGGCGGCGGTGAGAAAGTGCACAGCCGACGCGCCATGCCTCCGCACGGCAGATGCAGAGAGAAAGACGCACGAGAGAGAAGGAGGGAGAGAGAAGGGGGGTTAAAGAGAGACGTGGCATACGTTACAGCGTTATCAGGCAGCTGTGCGTGAGTATGTGGCGTTTCTCAGAAATGGCGACACTAGCGCCGCCGCGCCGTCCGGCAGCTTCCTAAAAACAATCGCAAGAGAGTGCGTGCCAGCCCGGCGTGGCATGGCCCCTGGCCCGTACGCGCTCATCTGATCTCTCTCTCTCTCAGCCACCCTCTCTCTCTATTTTGCTCTCTCTCTCTCTCTCTCTCTCTCTCTCTCTCTCTCTCTCTCTCTCTCTCTCTCTCTCTCTCTCTCTCTCTCTCTCTCCGTCCTTTCTCAGGACTGCTCCGTCCGGGTAGTAAGTGTTGTCATAGCAGTTTTGCTCTATCGTGTTGTTGTTGTTGTTGTTGTTGTTTTTTTTTGGGGGGGGGGAGATTTTTTCATTACTAAGTGCTTGCCGCCATTGTCGCAACAAGTGCTGTAGTGCACGATGCACATATGCGGCGCGACTAGCGCGCATCTCGGCTCTCACGGTTCTGCCAATAACGCATACTGTTATTTGCCCCTCGCGCGTGTTTCTGCTGCGGTCGGCTGCGGACTCCAATAAGTACGTGCGTTAGAGAGGGAGAGAGAGAGAGAGAGAGAGTGAGAGAGATTGCAGGCGCGGGAGGGGTCGTCGCGCACTACTCGTCTTGTTTTTCCTCCTTCCAGGCTATACATTACGGCGCCGAACATATTTATCGCACTTTCGATTCGATCATAATAGGAAGCCGTCAGCTCGGGCGTGCGTGGTGGCCGTGCGTTACGCGCCAGCGTGTCGTAACTTTCTCCGCCAATTTTGTCTGACTGTGTGACACATTTACAGATAACCAGTTAGTTGACCCGACGCAAAAAGATTTGTTAGCTTTTAGGTCGCTTTTAGTTCGTCGTGGCGAACCCCAGGCGTACAGCCCGCTAACCTTTTAAAGATTCGCCAGTTGTTCGCGGAAGGTTCGCTGCCCAGTTCGCTTTCGGTCCGTCAAAGTGCGCGAATGTGACGTTTTGTGAACATTGTTCGCTTTGAGTTCGTCATAAGTTCGCCTCTACTAACGAACTTGAGTCGTCACTAGTTCGCCTGCGGTACGCTTTCAGTTCGCCATTAGTTCGCTTGCGGTACGCTTTCAGTTCGCTATTAGTTCGCCTGCGGTACGCTTTCAGTTCGCCATTAGTTCGCTTGCGGTACGCTTTCAGTTCGCTATTAGTTCGCTAAATGTTCGCTTTTAGTGCGCATTTGGGTACGGGAGGGGTTGCGGGTAGAAGGGGTGCGGCGTGGAAAGGGGAGGGGGGGGGGAGAAAGGCCTGTTTAAAAATGTGCAGCCTCAAAGTCCGGTCAGCCGAGCTCTTCACGGGCTCTCGCCCAACGGCCAGCCCTGAGATGCACGCGTAATATTTTTTTTAAAAAAAACGCCAACCTCTTGTCTGGATGTGGCCGAAAGCACTATACGGGCCAATGCCGGGCTTTTCACGATCGGGTTTCCCCGAAATGAGGCCTGCCCTTCCTGGAGAACGCCATGGAGTGCTCTGCGCCAGCTCGAACCCGCTGCCGTGCACAAGAAGTCCCTCCGCCCGCCTGATGCCGTGCGCGAGAAGCCTGCACTTTCCGCGTGCTCCGTGGTGACTGCTGCTACCCAAACTGCGCTAACTTGTCCTGCCATACACAACTATGCATTTCTCCATACGGTCCGCACGAGTCACTTACTGAAAAAAATCAGAAACACAACAAGTACCGGGTGTTTCTTTGAATGCGTAAGAGTGTTGTGGGTTTGCCTACCCAATTCACCCGTAAGACACCATAGAGTCCTAGAGGACTCTAAGGACTCTAAGGCACCATGGCCCCAGCAGCGCTTGCGAGTATGTAACTCTATTACGTACTCAAAGAAATACCCGGTACAACCAGTGCATGTGAGCTTGAAAGCCATCACGCGCACGCGCTCAGCGTAAGCGACACATCCTCACACAACGACAGCTGGCGTCGGACTGAGGAGCAGGGACAGGGAGTAGGAGACGAGGAGACGGGGACGGGAACGGGAGATGAGATGGCCCGGGGCCCCGGGCCAGAGCAGGTAGCCGATGACACCGCCGCTGGGTTAATCCCCGTGCACTGTTAAAAATCCCGTAACATACTACGGAAGTGCTACGGGACGCACCGTGATTTTTTTTTACGGCCGCCTGTATTTCTGAAATACGGGAGAAATCCGTAGTGGAAAGTTACGGGCATTTCCGTACCTTTACTTAAATGCAATGGGTCAAAGGTCTCCGGGGGTCCTTAAACACAAAATAAGGGATTTTGGTGTACGGGACGGTCCGTAATTTCAAAGTACGGGAAGGTCCGTATTTTTCTGGTACGGTCGTCCCGTAAATTTTAAAACGGTTAAAAACCGGCTAACAAATTTCCGGGCCATCCCGTCAAAATTCCCGTTGTAATTTTTGACAGTGTGGCCTGTGCAGCGCACGCCTCCCCCTCCCCTCGCGAACCGATGGCGTACTCAAGTCGCTGTGTTCGCTCCCAGAGCGACTCGATGGCGAACTCAAGTCGCTGTGTTCGCTCCCAGAGCGACTCGATGGCGAACTCAGGTCGCTGTGTTCGCTCCCAGGGCGACTCGATGGCGAACTCAAGTCGCTGTGTTCGCCACCAGAGCGACTCGATGGCGAACTCAAGTCGCTGTGTTCGCTACCAAAGCGACTCGATGGCGTACTCAGTTCGCCCAGAGGGGGACCTCTGGCGAACCTCCGGCGAACCTTCGTGGCGCTCGCCCGGAAGCCTGGCGAACCTCAGCGACCCATTGGCGTACCCGGCGCGAACCTCCGCGAATCGATAGCGAACTGAAAGCGTACTAAAAGCGAACAAATCTTTTTGCGTCGGGGATACAACCGAATCGGGGTTGCAGGAAACAAACAGGAATTCTGGAAACCGTCTAATTTTTAAAAATACAGTGTGAAAAACTGTCTTAGGTTTACGGGAAAATTTTTCCACGAAGCGAGGTTGTAAAGTTACAATTTCCAATCGTCAAACTGAGCACTACCTATCATCTTGAAATCCACATGAGGAGCAAGAGTGGTTCGTCGTCGTAAATTAACAAAAAAAAATCGTAAGTCACCATTAACAAAATATATCGTAAATCTACAAAGATAATTTTCACAGTGAAGTAGTAGTTCACTACTCTCGTTTTCAACCAAATACTGTAGGAAAAATAGAAATTGGGCTCTTCTTCTCCTTCTTGTTTCTTCTTTTTATTCTTTGTTCTGTCGATATATTCTTGAAGAGAACGCACTGCGTTCTCCCTCGTTCGAAGTCTCTATCGGGAAGTATCGAAAAGTTTGTTGCTCTTTCGTGAAGGAAGATGGGCGGCTGGCCAGAGGGCAGTGCCCGCCTCGCCCCGTCGCTGGCTCCCTGTCCTGTCCGGCCAAATACCCATCTTGATGTCCGCTGGCATGTCGGCTGGCCCCACTCTCTACTCGCCCCGCGCGCCCCGGGTCCGGCCCCGCGCCCCGCGCCGCCGCCTCATCTTCGCTGATTAACTCGTTTGGCTCAACCAGGATGAGAGGCGCTCCCGGCAGCGAGCGGCGCCCAGCAGCGCAGCGGCGCAGCGCGCCCCTTTCCCACCGTCGAAAGCAATCTAATTGCAGCGTTTTTGATCCAAACAGAGTCAAACTAGGCGGGGTGGGGTGGGCCAATCACGGCTGGTCCCGGCCGAGGCCAGCCTCCTTTCGGCTGCTCCGCCCTGCCCCGCCCCGCCGCCACCGGCACACTTTGTCGTGCCTTACTGCAAGTGAAACCGGCCCCATTTGCGTGCCGGTTTAATTGTTGCGGTTGAAACTACTTTGCAAGCGTCGCGCGGCGGCGGCGGCCTCTGCCGGGGCGGGGCGGGGTGGGGGTGGGGCATTGGCCGGCGCGGCCGGTTGGGGGGCGGGGCGGGGCGGGGCGGGAGATCTGCTGCCGGGCCGCCGCTCCGATCTGCTCGATCGGAATGTTAAAGTGACGTTGATCATTTCGAGCAGCCAAGTGTTCTGCTGCCGCGCGCACCCGCGTAGACTGCCGCGCCGCGCGCCCGACGATTTTTTATATCCCGCGCGCATCCCAAGCGTCGCTTTGCTGCTCTGCCTATTTTGTTATTTTTTGGTGTAAATGTCTCCCCCTCTCTCCCTCTCTCTCTCTCCCCCCTCTCCCTCTCTCTCTCTCTCTCCTTTTTTTTTGTCAGTCCGTCAGGATACTGTCTGAGGCGTGGGGCGTCGCGGTTCCGCGGGAGAAGGTCGCGGGCCACAAGTTGAAGGATCGCGCGTCTGATTCCAATTGGCGTTTCGCGGGGCGGCGCGGCAGCCGCATGATTCCGGAGATTGCTCTCGCGTACCTGCTCCGCTGCTCCGCCCTTGTCGCACCGATGGCGGTGCCGTACGTGGATGATGGCCGGGCCCCATGAGTGCGACAAGGACGGGGCGGGGCGAGAGCGATCTTCGGAATCAGCCTGCAGGGTGCGGTGGCGCCCGTTGTGCTCGTCACTCTTGGCCTGCGCGCCGCGCTGCCGACAGTCATTACCTGATAACGCCCTGCTTGTTGTTATAGAGCGCTGTGGGGCGAGGCGGGGCGGGGCGGGGTGGGGGCCCCCCCGTCGCGACTGGATAGCACACTCGTCCGTCATGAATCGATTTACTCTGCGCGGCGCGTCAGCCCGTTAGCCGGCAGCCGGCCCGGCCCGGCCCGGCCCGGCCCATAGGGCTGCTGCAGCCGCTGCAGCCCAGCCCTGCTGTTCAAACCCCCCGGCCCGGCGGTCCGGCGCGGCGAGGCATATAACAGTCGCACATTTGTGTGAACCGCAATGCAGCGCTCACAATCTCAATTTGTACCTGTTGCCTGCTGCCGCCTGCCGCTGCTGCTGTTGCCGCCGCCGTCGCTACTGTTCCTTTTTTTTTTTTCTTATCCGCGCCGCCTCGAGGCGTTCGTTCCCGTGTTGTCATGGAGATGGGGGGGCGATGGAGTATCGCTCCGTCAGAGAGAGAGAGAGAGAGAGAGAGAGAGGGGGGGGGGGAAGAGAGAGATTGTCACATACAGTAACGGCCGCGTTACGTCACGCTGCAGCTCCCGTTGGCCGTCCCGCGTCCGGGTGAAGGATCGAGCGGTGCAGACCAAGGCGAATCGGACTGAGGTCTGTGCGACAGGCGAGGCGTGTGTCTGACGGCGGTGCGGGCGAGACGGCAGGAATGTGTCGGCTGCCCGTCCGCATGGATACATCGCTGTTATTATGTACTTTATTATTAATATTATTATTATTATTATTATTATTATTATTATTATTATTATTATTATTATTATTATTATTATTATTATTATTATTATTACTTTCATTTTTATTAATTTAAAAATTTTGCACAGGTCTGATATAGTAGATCTGGTACTCTAGGGGGAAACAACTTCCCCTCTAGAAGTGTTTGCCAATCATTTAATCCGATTCACGCGAACTTACCTCCAAGTTACACTAGTTCATATGACATCCACAAGAAAAAAAAAATATAGTTGTACACGGAATTCGTGAAGTATGGACGGACACCCCCTCGGTCAATCCAAATGTGTTAGAAACAGTAGCAGTACAAAAGGGGCGGCGTGGATGTTGAAGTGTGCGTTATCGCCTTCAGTAACCTCCTCCCTGGACTGTTTGCCCCTCAGCCCTCGGGGCGCTGCGCTGCAGCGCTGCCTCCTCGCCTCGCTGAGGCGGACGTCCCGGCCCAGACCAGACCGGCTCCGCGCCGCAGTAGTGCATTCTTTTGTTCTTCTTTAATACAATGTCCACTTTTTGCGGTTTACCGTAACGCGTTTTATTGTCGCGGCGCCTTTATGACGCCGCTCGTTTGGGTGTTTACTTGTTGTGTGCTAATCTGGCAGCGCGGCGGGTATAGCAGCAGCCGGGGCGGGGCGGGGCGGAATGTGAATGCAAGGAAAGGTCGAAGGAAAATACAGACACAAACACACCGCCGCTGCGCCTGCGGCTTGCTGCGTGCGGAACGGGACGCCTCGGACACGAGGGGTAAAGTTACGCCCACTCGACTGTGTGTGTGTGTGTGTGTCAGCGCGCGCTAGTGCATGGCAATCTGCATGGCAGCATCGGGCGCTGCGCGCTGCAGCTTATCGACTCGGCGGATGATAATTCCTTGAGGCTCGAAGCGGAGAGTGTAAACTGCTGCATCTGATGACCCTCCGCCACCCAAACACCCTTGTGGTGCGGGCGGGTGCGGGACACAAACGGAAAGTTTCAACCGCGGGGATAAAAGATTTCTAAGGCTATATAGCCTTACCGCCCAGCCTCCTTTTTTTTCTGAAGAGGGGTAGCTATTCCTTGAAGGAGTGGTGGGAAATACTACGCCATTTGAAAAGAAATATTTAAAAGGGGAAATAGACCTCTTTGCCCACAACTTGGCAACAGCGCAGATCGCGTACATAATTTTAAGTAGAAATGTTATCCACGCATCTTTTCAAAATAATAAAAACACTTGCACGCATTATATTTTGTGAGGAATCGAGGAGTAGCAAGAAAATTTGATGACAAACAGTCTAAATACGTTTTATCTCAAATACAAAATCCGGCTTGCGGTGTTGAGGAGGCATTCACTCTTAAAATCTGTGACCCGACTACTACGTCTATTACGCGGTATTACGCTCCGAAAATTTGACCAAAGTTAAGCAAAAATGGGCAAAAACAGCCGAAAACGACTCTAAAATGGGTAAAATATGGAGAATTTTGGCCATTACGCTTCTATTACGCACACTATTACGCCTCTATTACGGAAAGAGTGACCCGACTAATACGCGAGTGCATGCCCCCTCGGCGGTGTTGCCAAGTTGTGGGCAAAGAGGTCTATTACAGCATTTTCTTCCTTGTCGAAAAAGGTTCTGTATTTGGTTGCCACTTCAGCAATGAGAAAAACCTGCTTTTTTTCTCTTTTTTCTCCCCCACCCCCCCTTTTTTTTGTTTTTTTTTGTTTTTTTTTTTTGTTTTCTCTATTTGTAGCGATTCCTAGGACGGACCAGCCCCTGTATTCTATACTCCTGTACGATTTACGAATTTCCTTTGAAATTTAAGGCATACGCACTTCGTTGCATTCCTGAGAATTTCCTTGTTTCTTTTCTTATTTTTTTTTAAACGCCCTTTTCGAGCTGCGCTCTCTATCTCTCTCCTTGACGTTGCGTGGAGCAGGGACTACACCTCGCGCGAATAAACGCCTCTTCGCTCAGCAGGCACGGCCGGGCAGCCCAGCGGAGGAAACTGACCGTAGGGGGAGCAATGCAAAGGAGACCGAAGGAGACTGATGACATTGCCCCGCCCCGCCCCGCCCCGCCCCGCCCCGCCCCGCCCCGCCCCGCCCCGCCCCGCCCCGCCCGCCCCGCCCGCCCCGCCGCGTCTCATCTCAGACGTGTACCGGTAATTGCTGGGCGCCAGGGAAACGGGTCGCCGCACGGAGCCGGTACGTGCGGAGCACTGACTCGAACGGACGGACGGACAGGGAGGCGGACACGGAGCGAAGCTGGGCGGAGACAAGCGAGGAATAGGAAAGAAGAAGAAGAAGGGAAATAAAATAAAACTAATTCAGGAAAGTGCAAGCGTTGCGTACTGCAGCAGCGCTTCGTCGCCGTCGTCGTTGTTGTCGGTTTGTTTTCCTCCCCCCTATACAAACCAGTATAATTCCCGATCGTATGCAGGAAGAGGGGGGGGGGGGGGGGGGGCTGCTCTCTCTGGATGCGCGCTTCGAACTCTGATTAAGTCCTGGTAGATGCGGAGGGGTACGCCGCCGCCTCCGCGCCACCATGTTCATCGATAACAAGACGAAATCTCTTCATTTGATATTATGTATTCCCGCGCGCCGCGATAGAAATAAGACGCAGAAAACGGGAGTCAGCGGAGAGCGAGTCAGTGAGAGAGGGAGGGAGAGAGAGAGAGAGAGAGAGAGAGAGAGAGAGAGAGAGAGAGAGAGAGAGAGAGAGAGAGAGAGAGAGAGAGTGAGACAAAGTAGATAGAAAGGCAACAGCAGCGAGAGGGAGAAGACGATAGCGCATTTATAAGGGTAATGGAACGCATGTCGGCAGCAGCGAGAATCTAACCAGACAGCACCATTCACACATGAGCGGTGGATGGGGCGAGCCGGGGCGAGGCGGGGCGTGGCTCGCAGGACTGAGCGCTGCGCGCTGTGCTATGCACCTTTCGGTTCTACCCGACCTTACCTAAACGATGCCTCTCTGAGTCTCTGGCGTGTCTGCGATTCTGTGAATACCTATCCGGATACCTATCTTTTGCTCTCCTGCTTCGTGGATTTCTCTCCCCGGCCCACAGTAACGCGGCCGGGCCGTTTCGCTGCGGCCGCCTGTGAGGTAGACAGACCTGCTGCTCACGCGTGTTGCGCGGGGCGGCCTACCCCGCCGGGCGTTCTCGCTCCGTCGCATCGCGTACCTCGCGGCTGAAGTTTTAGTTTTAGGTGCCCCGGCAGATGAACCGTCGCGCTGGCTGGGCTCACAGTCTGACTGACTGACTGACTGGCTCCGCCTGCAGCCTGACGGACGACTCGCATAACCCTCGCTCCATTGACTTGACAGACACCCGCGGAATGTTTCTCTTCTGCCCTGAATGCCGATTTGAAGCAAACAAAACTTCTCCCGCGGTGCGCATCCCTTTTCGCCTCCCGCTCCATTTTCTCAGACAGACGCGCGGCGGTAATTTAAAAGTCGATGATATTAGCGAAGTAGAGCGCGTCAGCAGACACGACACGACACGACCCTAGGTGCAGCTGCCCAGTGGACTGGACGATATAGCGGGACGCAGTATCCATCTTCATTTTACAGCCACCGCGCCTCCACCGCCTTGTCGCCAATGTTTGCTTTAGCGAGCTTTGCTTTCCGCTCGGAATCATTTTGTTCCCGGGCGCCTCCCCTCCCCGCAGAGTGATGAGGCGCGGCCGAAGGCTCCTAGTCGTCCTCTTCCTTCTCTCACAGGGAGGAGCAGGAGGAGGTCCTTTGGTCAGTCCGTCGAGATTTCTCAAACAATTACGTTGGGCGTACCGTCAGGCGCGTAGCCAGACTTGGATTTCGAGGAAAGAAGGGAGGGGGGGGGGGGGTTGTATTCAGGTATTGTGCGGGTTGCCTAGCTTTCAGGGGCTAAACGTGTTTGCTTACTTTACTTCGGAATGAGAAGAAGAAGAGCGATCCTTATATCACTGTGAAAAAAGTCGTAAGGGTGATGGAAAAAATTTCCATGGCAAATCTTGTCAAGTATTACAAGTTGTACAGTTAGGAGATTTTTTTTGATGTAATGTGTTGACTGCTTGGACTTATTAAACGAGAAAGAATTTGATCTCGTAAATTTATGACGGTAATAAATTTACGACTCTGAGTTACCCCAATCGCGCCTGCGTACCGTATCTCTGACTACTGTAGTCAGAGCATTCTAGGCGCGAAACGAAGTTACTGTGCGCTTTGCTCTGTTGTGCCCGGTTGTGCCGTTTCTGTCCTTTCTGGGTACTTGTCAGACCCGCTTGAGGTATTTCTTAAAGGTTTATCCTCTGCACGCTGGTGGATTACCCGAAGGACTTCGTTTTCGTGTTTTTAGTACTACACAGCAGCCGCTGAAGATACGCATTATGACATGTATTTCCAAGGTAAACTTGTTAATTTTCATCGTGTTGAAGCAGTTTTGATTCACATTTACAATCGTGATTACGTTTGCGTACTGATTCGGTACAAACTCGAAGGCGTCGGGAAATCTCGTTTGCCCTTTGCAAACGGCCTATGAAATGCCAATACTTTTAACGACAAACATTTCGTTTATCTCACCAATGTTTTGTTTTTAAAAAAAATATTAATAATAATAATAATAATAAATGCCAGACCTCTCCTCAGCATGACCGGCGGAAAAATGTCGAAATTTTCTGACAGTGTACTCTCGTTACACGACGCCCTGTGCCGCGGCACGTCGCCCCCAGAGGAGCGATTTGTGGGTCGCTATGTATGGCGGTATATGTACGGCGCATGCGCGCTGTGCGCGGGTCAGCCAGTGCGGGTCGTGCCTCATCGCCGTCATAAAGATTTCTGTAAATGGACGAGGGAACGGGACACTGTATGCACACACACACACACACATTCACATTCACACACATTAACCTGGCTGCTGCTGCAGCGGGTCCAGCTATTCGTAGCATCCTCCCCGTGATACTTCGCGTTTACTGCCAACGCCGTGTACAGAGAGTGCGGGCCGTTTTTATGCGCGGAAAATAGATTCGCATCAAACTGTTGCCCTGCTCGGCAAACCATTTCCTCTGAGTGAGTTGTTTGTTGATTTTTTTTATTATTTTTATTGCTTTATTTATAATCAGTTTAAGATATAAAGGAATGGTTAAGACGGAGGAGCGAATAAGTTCAAAAACCGTACTTTTCCGGGAAAAAGTTATCACAAAAAAATTAATGTATTTACTCCTCATTTAAAAAAAAAAACAAACAAACTATGATACTCGTGGAATGTGCTCTTGCCAAGACAAATGTGCTGGTTTTCGAATCTCGGCTGGTCCCGCGACTTTATATTTTTGCATCCGCCATTTTGCAGGGAAAGCTTGCACTATAAGGACTTTTATCCATCAGGAGGGCTGTCCTGTCATTTCCAAAACGACCGCTTTTGTGCCGTGTTTTTTTTGCCGCCCATAGTGGTTGTCGCGGCCAGGCCAGTGTGAGGGCGGGTCTAGTGCAACTCCGCCCCGCCCCCCACCCCGCCCCTCCCCACCCCCACCCCGCCCCTCCCCACCGCGCCCCTCCCCACCCCACTCCGCCCCGCCTCGCCCGGCCCCGCGACGGCAGACCTGCAGGCCGGATACGGCCGGGCGCTTTCTTTTATCATTCAATTAGCACAAATAGCCGTGGCACCCGTGCCCACCCCACCCCACCCCGCCCCGCCCCGCCCCGCCCCGCCCCGCCCGCGACTGCCTCCGGGGCGCCACATCGCGCCGCGCGGCGCGGCCTCCCACACTTCCCACGGCGGCTCGGCGGGCGCGCGCAGGCCGCAGGGCGCCGCGGCGGGGCGGACGCGCTTTCGGACGCCCCGCCCTACCCGGCCCTACCCCGCCCTACCCGGCCAGGTCCGCCACGCCGACTCGATACAAATGGGACTCAATTTTCCGAGGCGGTGGGCGTCGTCAGTCGCGGCTGCTGCCGCCGCTGCTGCTGCCCGCGCGCGCTCTGCCGGCGCAGGTCGTAACGAGGCTGCCCGCCCGGGCCTGCCGTCCTTTACCGTTGCACTGTAGGAAAACAAAAGGTGCCGATGATCGGAACCCCCCGGCGAGGCTTTAACTTAAATGCAACAGGTGGTCGTGGTGGTGGTGTGAGTCTCCCGAAGGGAAATGAAGGTGTGGTATTAGCGGGGACGGGAAAGGCTTGAATGTCTCTATGAAAATCGTCCTCAAGATAATTCGTCCCCAATTTTTTCGTACCCTGTCATTTCGCCCTCAATTTTTATGTCTCAATAATGGGACAAACCCGACCATTTTAGCAGTTCCTGAAATTGAACTGTGACGGAACGCCCGGGCACGGGGTAGTGCAGAAAGCATGAGGACTAATAAACTCGGGACTCAGTAATTTTCCTATAGACGACTGAGGTGAGGACGAATTGTCAAAGGCACGAAAGAAACGGGGGCGACATGCCATGGACCAGCGGGGGCAGAGGGCGAAGAGCGGGGAAACCTTTCCCTTCTCCCCGCCTCTTTGCATCTGTGTGTGTGTGTGTGTGCTTGTGTGTGTTTGAGCTGCGCGTTGTTTGCACAGGTAGATGGAATAAGGGCAGAAGGGCGGGGCGGCGTTGAGGCCGCGCTGCCTTTTTTTTCCAGCTATTGTCACCGCACGTTGGTTTAGTGGTAGTCAACTTTTAAAATTGAAAAGAGAGGAAAGTTTAAGAAAAGGAAAGAAAGGAAAAGAGTTTCGCGCGGATAGAAATTGTGTGGAGGGGTGCAGCTGACCCGCGCCAGGCCCGGCCCGAGCGACACGCCGCTGTGGCTGCACGGACAAAGCCAGCTCTGAAATTGTATTTGTAGAGTTGAAACGTACGGTGGAAAAAAAGCTAAGAAGAGGTCAGGCAAAGCGCGGCTGAGGCGTGCACCAGCACAGAGAAGAATCAGACCTCGTTGACAAAGATTTCTTCACTACTGTATATATCAGTATTTTTTTTTCTCTTTTTTTGAAAAATTTATTTTGTCATTTTTTTTCTTAGAAAAGAAGATAAGGTAGAACGCCAAATTTTTATCGCCTTAAAAGGCGATAAATTAATTAAGATCAGCTATTTTTTTTTTTTAAATGTTTGTACGCTTTTGACCACGAGAGGAAATTCTTCTCCTGAGATGTGTCCCCGCTGTATCACGACTTTTGTCACATCAGAGGAAGTGTTCCCCCCGTCCCGCCCCCGGCCCGGCGGCCCGGCCCGGCCCGGCACATGCGATCTGTCAGCAGTAAACCGCGCGCCGCCCAGTCCGCCGCGGAGTGGCTCGGGGGGCGCGGCGCAGCGCGGCGTGCGGTCCGATCCCAGTCAAGTCGCAAAGGTAGCAGCTGACAGCCTACCGATAGGCGATTTCCGTCGCTCTCTGTGGTCAGCAGCCTGGAAAAAAACTCGCATTTTTGGGTCATCCAGCAGGAGGGGAAGCGCACGGGGGGAACACCGCTGTCAAATTTTAACGAGGGAAAAAAGTTCGTAGGACGTTTGTAAGTTACGAAGCGTTCGGCAGCTTCGCAATTAACGCGTAGTTTTTCCTCACAAATTACACACTCAAGAGGAAGAGTTCTGGTATGCTTTGTGATACGAGCAAAGACATCGCAATTGCGGAGCTTTCAATTTATTTTGAGACGTTTCGTCGCAAGGTTTTGAGCACTGTACGGCAACCCCCTCCTCTTCTGTCACTCCTTTTCTCCCCCACTCTTCCTCTCTCTCCCTGTTCCTCTCCCTCCCTCCCCCCCCTCTCTCTCTCTCTCTCTCTCTCTCTCTCTCTCTCTCTCTCTCTCTCTCTCTCTCTCTCTCTCTCCATCCCCCGCCGCGGAGTTCACATAGCTGTGGGCGCGGCCGGCCGGCCCGGGGAGAAAAGGAAAGGCCTGTCCGCCGGCTTAGCGTTATTAGCCGCGGAAGGAAATATTGTGCCCACTTAACCGCGCCGCTTGCGCCGCGATATTCCACGAACACGCTACCGTTATTTTGACGCTGTTATCGCCGACAGCGTAACACCCCCGTGCACACTGCGGCGAGCCTGCCCTGCGACCTGGGGGGCAGCCGTTGTCATTGTACTGGGGGGGACACAACTCTGGAATTAAAAAAAAAAAAAAAAGATCAGAAAAATTTAAAGTAGTTAAAATTTAAGTAAAAAATCAGAGCAACTAAATAAAAATTCATGAAAATTCTGGAAAATTTACAAAATTTGCACACCAAAATTCAGAGTTGTTTCTTTCTCGCATCGCACCCGATGGTGACGCTGCACATGCCTCGCTCTTGATCCGCCGCAGAGCGCCGCCGTTCCACTTTGCCGATAAGCCTCATCGCCTGGCCCCACCGAGCCGAGTAACCGAGCCCAGCCGAGCCGGGCCTAGCCGAGCGGTGTGTCTATAGTCGTGTCGGGCCGGCGGGGCGGGTCGGTTCGAATTGACCTTTTCCGAATGGTTGTCCGGTAGAACAAAGCGGCTTCCTCCCCCCACCCCACCCCGCCACCCCGCGCGCCCCGTCCTGCACACCTAATCCGATGGCCGTCGGTCCAGTCTGGTCACTTTCGCCGGAGTGCAAGGGGTGAGGAGTGGGGGGGGGGGGGGGAGGAGAGCACCGCACCGCCTCGGTATGTGGGGCGAAAGTGACCAGCATAAAGCACCGCCGCGCCCCGCCACGCCCCGCCACGCCCTTCCCCCATCCTGTGATGGGCGGGTGCGGCGGTCTGCCCTAGGCACGCGCCCGAGCCGCCCCGCCCACGCCCCGCCCCCGCCCCACCCCACCCCACCCCGCGATACGATATGATCCTGCAATAATCCTTGAGGCATATAAACCCGTCCGGAGCGCGAGCGGCTCCCAGCAATGAAAACGATATAATGGACTGCTTATGAGGTCCTAAAAATGTCGAACGGATTGCGATGTAGCGACGCTTAAGACCTCTTCAGGAAAACGGTTTAATTACCTGTGCCGAATTAGCTAGTGCTTCCAACAATGGCCAATAACTCTGTGGGCTGCTAGAGCGGGAGGCGGCGAGGGGTGGGGGTATGAGGCTAGGCTTCCACCGTGGGGCCCCCTCCTCCTGCCCCGCATCTCCCGCCGATGCGACCTTTCCCCTGCATAAATTAGAGGCTTCGGGCGATATAAGACATGCGCTAATTTGATGTTCGGATAAGGCTTAATAAGTGACAATTAAAAGCCTCCTTCCTCTGGACTGGATGCGCCTGCTGCTCGCGTGCGTGCGCGCACGAGAAGTGTCCCTTCCGACCGGGGCGTGTTCACCCCGAGCGTGTGTGTGTGTGTGTGTGTGTATGGCAATCAGATAAATTGTTATAATCTCGCGGACTGACCGCTGCCACCCGCCTGCGTCTACGTCACGTGACCGGCCCGACTCGTCCTGATTGGCCGCGCGAGGCGCCCGCCCCGCGACCGACGGCCGCAGGCAATTATTGGCGAGGATGATTTGTCGCCCGGGACAAGTGCAGCGGGCTCGGGGCGGGGTGGGGCGGGGCCAGGAGGCTGATTTCACAAAGCGCGCTTTCGTCTCTCTGCTGCGCCCTTGTTGCACTCACACAGTATGAACAGTGTTTTATATTTTAAATTTTTTTTGGGGGGGGGGAGAGAGGGCAAATTTTTAGGGTTTGCCTAATTTTGAGGGAAAATGCTCGGATTTTTTTTTAATTTATTTTTTTGAGAAAAAGAAAAAAAACGAAAAAGTGCGCTCGCAACCTCTTTTTGGAATAATCACCCCGCAGCAGATGGGTAGTCGAGACGAGAGGTGTCGTCGAGCATGCCGTACCGCGGGGTAGCCGTGACCTCCTGGTGGGGAATGCTCCCTGTGAGGTTTTGCACCCCTCCCTCCCTTTCGGCGCCGTGGCGAATATCGGAGTGCTTGTTCGTGTGCGTCCCGGCGGTGGCGGTGGGTGCGGTGGCCTTCCGTCAAAAAGTGAAACCATCCCGGCCAGTCGGGCCGGCCACCGCGCCGGCTGCACTTATTGTTCGCGCGTCATAACCCTTTAGCCCCGCGGGCTGCGGGGCATGGCGGGGGCGTGGCGGGCTGGGGTGGGGTGCGGGTGGGGTGGGTGGGGCCCTCCTCTTCCCGGGCTCCTTTGGGGTCTTTTCTGTCTCATTTAACCGGGGAAAGGAAAGGGGCGTCCACTCGGGCTGCGGCCTTTGTGGACGCGAGCTTTGTGCGTCGCGTCGACCCTGCAGCCCCGCCCCGCCCCCACCGCCACCCGCCACCCACGGCTCAAGCACCGGCCTCACTTTCTTTCAAGATATGACGACAAAAAAAATATGAAAAAAAAATATAGAAATAAAATAGCACCAGGGACGGTTGGCGGGGCGCGGCGGGTAGCTTACGTCGCGGTGACCAGGAGAGACCCTCCTGGCCCGAGGGGTGGCCAACTCGAAAAAAACGTGTACACAGAAATACCTGTGTATTTCTAGAAATAAACTAAAAATACCAGGAAATACTCTACAATACACAGAAATACATAAAAATACTCAACAAAAATACGAGAAAAATATCGAAAAATACATTAGAAATACAAGGAATACAAGGCAAGTGTACACAGAAATACATGAGTTGGCCGCCCCTTGTCCTGGCCTGGAGGCAGCGCGCGATGTAACGCGGCGCTTTGCCGCCGGGGCGCCGGCGCCGACATCGGTGTCATAGACCTTCTCCGTCGGTGTTCAGGGCCGAGAGGGGAGTCACTTCTAAAAATCATTGTACGGCTCCCCCCAAAAATATTTTTTAAAAAAATTATAAAATTTATCAAACTATCAAAATGAAATCAAAATGAAATCAAGAAGAAAGATATACAGAGAAATTCGAAAGCTCGAGAACAGACCAACGAAAAATGTAAAAAAGAGGCGGGAATAAATAGAGGGAGAATATTAAAATTTATCATAAATGACCGAAATTACCGAAAGCTGCCCAGGGTCTACCACTTTGTAAATCGCGTCATCAGTAAATCAGTCACGATTATGGTGATTATCAATGATTATTTGAGTTTATCTTTAACATATTTGCTGATTATTGGCCATTAACTTTTGGCCGCAACTTTTGGTCTAATTTGAAAATATTTCTCAATATTTGACATGATTTATTTATGCGATTATCGATAATTATCTAGAGGGGTGTACGAGGATTATGGAAGTGGATGGTAGACCCTTGATAGCTACAATAGGTGTGCACACTGCACACTGCACATCGTGGGTGTGCACCCGGTGTGCACTGACTGGAAGCGACTTTGAAGTGATTGGATGGTAGTCAGAGGCCCGTACATTGGCTGGCCGAAGTGAGAGGCTAGAGGCACCCTTTGGATTGTACGGCCGATCGGAAGCACCCTGCGCCTTCCGCCGCCTCCGGTCAGATGCGGTCCGCTCACTGCCGGTGACTGTGCCGTGTCCCTGTCCCGCTGGTCCGCGATGTGCCGCCCTGGCCGCGACAGCTGTGGAGCGGGGCGGGGCGGGGCCGAGCCGACACCGCGGTGGACCAGCCAGCCACTCGGACCATTATTGTGACTAACGACGGGCACTGCGGCGGCATCTCTGGTCGGGGTGCGGCGGGGCGGGGCGAGGCGGGGGGCACAGTCCAGCCGACCACCAGTATCGACCGTTATTGCAAGTAACTGTCCTTCATTGCCCAGCCTGGGCTGGGCTTGGCTGGGCTGGGCTGGGCTCTGCGGGCAGTCATCCTATCGCCCGGCGCTGTCCTTCTCCGCTACCCGCCCCACCCCACCCCACCCCGCCCCGCCAGTCCTGCCTGCGGCCCTTGCCCGTGCGCGAGACCACTGAGCCGCTGATCACCTTCTCAATAACACTTTCACTGACTCTGAATCAAATCGGATTGCTTGCCCGCTCCGCCGCGACCCTGCTCGGTGCGATCGGCCGCTCCTGTCGTGTGCCGCGACCCGCCAGCCAAACAAACAAACACGGTAAAAAGGATGTCTGATTTTTTAGGGAAAAGGGAAAACTTTGAGGACCTTAGATACTTCGAGGGAGGAAAACTCCTTAGATTTTGAGGAAGTCTTCTCAAAATTTGTGGACATTTCCCTTATTTTTTTAAGGAGCCTTCCTCAAAATCTGAGGGGTTTACCTCAAATTACGGAAGTTCCTCAAAGTTTTCCCATTTTCCTCAAAAAATCAGACATTGCTTGTACCGTGAACAGACAGACAGACAGACATACGAGATGCACGCTCTACATCACTACCCCGTCACTAGCTGACTGCTGGTTTGCCTTGCTCTGATTTGGTGTACAAGAAATATTTCAGCAGATGGTACTGCATTGAGGAGTGTCTGTATTTCTCTACGCTCGACCTCACGGTCTTAATAAATGAGATGGGCTTGCTCGGCCTTTGGGGCCAAGCCGCCCTCTGCAGCGCGCACTATGCGGGGAACGAAATTTGAAGCAACCAATCGCGAAAACCGTAAAATCATGGTCAAGACAGGATGTTACTAGCTTGTGACTCCCGAAAGCTTGGTGATGGCAATTAAAATACTGTTACTGTTGTCACAATACAGTGATTTTATGATTACTTGTCCTAGAATATCCACACGTCGTTGGCTGTCACAAGTTTGATGGGGAATCGGCTGTGGTGCGCCTATACCCTCACCCTCAGAGGTCTATCTTGTCGCAGGTCGCGTCTTCGCCGGGTCCAGGACCCCAGGCCGGGGCCGGGCCGGGCTGCTTAGCCGTGGAGGCTTTCCTTTCTGCTAGACTTCGTGCGCTATCATGTTGCCAAGATGGTGGGCCGGGCCCGGGCGCGCTGGCCGCCGCTGGTCGCTGGGGCTGGCCCGGTCCTCATCACGACCTCGTGGCCCAGCCCTGCCGCGCTCGCGCTGTGCTGTACCTCCCTTGTGTTACACGAGCAGAAGGCTTGTTCCGCCGAGGCAAGGACCAAAGGGGGGAGGGAGGCGGTAGGGGGAGGGGAGTGACGCTTTGATTCTCTATCCTGATAATGGGCCCTTCGATAGTATTATTTTTCTGTTGTTCGTTTTGATAAACGGCAAAAACCTGTCGAGAGGTCTTGTCGCACTGATTTTCCCACCGTGCTTATTACACTTCTAGCTGGGTGGAAGAGACGACAAAATGTATATTTTACAAGGTGTTCAAAGAGTGGTCAGTATCTGGCCTCTGGCCTCCGCACGAAGTGATCGAATGGGGTGTGGATCGAAAGTTTCTATATGGTCTTAGGAGCCTATGTTTAAAATCTCATGCTTTTATACCTTTTTGCAAGATTGTCATGAAATATTTAATATACTCTCAACTTCAACTTGGGTTATAACGGCGGCAGTTCATAGTGAACTTAGGGAGGAGGCTGCGTCTGGCGTGGCTTAGGGACGCCACTCCGTCTCGTATGTGGGCCAGAGGGGAATACCAAAACGTTAAAACTGCCCTCACGGGTAGTAGGCTGCTTGTACCAGGTGCACTTGTACGACACTACACGGCTTAAACTGCTGGTTGCACTGGCACTACACACATCACTAGCACTGATCATCACTGCGCGTAAATTGAACTGACATCACATGCGCTGACCGCTGCCTGGACACTGCACTATGATTTTGAAAATGCTCTGAATGCTCTGAATTTTAGTGTACGAGGTTTGTGGATTTTCGAGAATTTTTTTGATTTTTTTATTTAACGTATGTGGTTTTTAAATAAATTTTTGTGAAGTTTTGCTTGAATTTTACCTAATTTTTTATGATTTTTTGTGATTTTTTTTCTAAATTTTCCTGAATTTCTGATTTTTTTTAAATTACGAGGTGTACAAAAATTCTAGAGTTGTTTTCCCATCGGGGGACGCCTAAGGGATGGGATAGCGCGCCCCGTCCGACAATGTGAGTGCGGGTGCGAGGCGGTCCGGTCCGGGGCGGGGCTGGGCGAGGGGGGCGGGGCACGAGCCTCGCCCGGCTCACGTATGCATGCGACTGCACTGCAGTCGCCCGTATGACTGGCGTGCCATTTCCCGCGCCGCCGACCGCGCGGCTGACCGCGCGGGCTGACCCTTGGCCCCGACGCTCCGCGCTGACCGGCGCCGCGGCGCGCCTAGGTGGCCGCCGGGTCTGCTGCCGTGACATTTCGCAAAATAAATAACGCGCGACGACGGCCCGATAAAAATTAGCCGACCGTTAACCTCGATTTTCTTCTTGCCGCCCTCCTCCTTGCGTCTGTCTGTGTTTGAAAGGTGAGGGGGAGGTCCGTTCGGTTCGGTCTCTTGTTTGCGATCGGCGTGGCGTGGCGTGGCGTGGCGTGGCCGACCTGACTTCTTTTAGTCTCCTCTACCGATAAAGCGTGGGGTAAAGAAACGCAGCAGACGAGTAGTGGCGGTCAGCAGTTGTTGGACTTTGCCGTGATGTTTTCTCGGCTGCCGCCCCGCCCTTCCCCACCCCACCCCGCCCCGCCCCGAGCTCTCTGGATTGATGGGTTACGGTACATCTCTCAGCGCGGCCCAGCAGGCCGCGAAACGTTCCGACCTTTCGCTATTCCTCGCCAAAGTATAACCGCGGGCAAACTCAGCTGACACGGAGCTGACTGGGCTGGGGCTGGGGCTAGCTGGGCTAGCCGTGGCCGGAGCCCCCCGCACCGCGCCACGCCACGCTTATAAGCGCTCTGCTCCCGTCAGTCTGCCCCCCGCACTTGTCTTGTTCTCGTCGGCTCGTTGGAAGGGAATCCCTCCCTATTTCCGTTTTGCTCTTGCTGGGTGCCCGCAAGGCAAACGCACTGCCACGTTTCTTACCTATGCCCACCCTTCTCTTACGACAGCTCTCCCTCCCATTTGATATTTAGTACGTGTCTTTAAGGAGATCCTGTTTCCAGATTATTAAACAGGATCTGGAATCCTGTTTGGCAGAATTTTACAGTACTTTGCCTTTTAAAAAAATATATAAACAATGCATACTTTCATTATTTTATTCCTGCTTATTCTAGTAATAACCCCACTACTTTTTTGGAATTGAAAATTTTCCCCAATATTTATACCAGGCTTATTGTTGCTGCCGAAATGTTTATTTCTCAGCTACTATATAGGCGCTGCTGGGTGTCTCAGCCCTTGGAGGGCGCAACACTGATTGGAGGTTCGCGTCGCGATTGGGGATAAAATTTCTCCAAACATACGAAAAGCTGTATGACCTCGATTCCAAGGTTTTAAAAACGCATTTTTTGTCGCAGAGATATGTGATTGGATTGTGACTGGAAAATAATTGAAACGTATAAGTCGTATTGCACAGATTGGTAGAAAATGTCAGAGATACCCCTCCTGCGCCTGTCCTGGTGTTCGTGGTCCCGTCTCGGAGGCCCGTACCGCTCGGCCCTGCTGATCAGAGGGGATGCAGCCGCCACGCCCCGCCGCACCACGCCCTGAGGGCGTTCCGAGAAGCAGCGTGCGCTCCGCAAAGTTGGTTAGTTTGTCAAAACAGAGTTCTGGTCTGCCTGCACGCCTGGCCGCGTGCGCGCTCGCCGGGCCGGGCCGGACTGATTGGCTGCACGTGACTTGGCCGGTGACACGGTTTGCCCCTTTCAGCCGTCCGATTCTGAAGATCGCTCTCGTACCTCCGCCCTTGTCGCACCTATTGCGGTGCCCTATGTTGGGGGTGGCAAGGGTCCCATGAGGACAACAAGGACGAGCCGCTGTACCTACAACGAGTAACGAGTGTCACAATTTTACCTATGTGAGATGCCGTAAGTTCACGAGAGAATTAGCAAATGTCATAAAGCTTTGGCGAGTATTTCCGGATTTTTTGTCGCAAGTTGTTGTGGGCTTTTCGCTAATTATCGAGAGTGCTTGATTATTTAAGAGTACCTTTCCTCGTCGTTTTTTCTTTGTATTTCATATTTTCTTTCTTTCCTTGTGTGTGCGCGCGGGTGTGGGTGGGTGGGTAGCGTTTATTGATTATTTGCTTACTTATCTGGCAACACTGATGCAGATCGCCTGCTTCATACAGTGGCTTGCTTGTATACCGGGGTGTACGAATGGTTGCCTGCCTCCTCGGGGCCGGGAGGCTGCGCGCCAGGTAGCCGCGCCCGCCCGCTCGTGCACCCATCTAGGGTGGTGACGTTGCGTGCGAATTGGCAGGCCTTCTTTACGAACTGCGCGGCCGGTGTATCCTTTCCCGCCGCTCCTGCAGCGGCCTGGCCCGGCCCCGGCTCCCCTTTGCATGCTGCGCTGCGGCCTTGCTGCGGCGGGGCGGAGCGCTGCGATGCGATGTGGCGGTGAGTGCAGTGCGGACGCAGGAAATTATATAGTTTTTGAGGTGGGAGGGGGGGGAGGGGGAGCGCTGCTGCGCCGGGGAACTGGAATCGCTCCTGCCGCTGGGGGAGAAGTCTCACCCAGTCGTTGCAGCAAGTTCCTGGAATAGTACCCGATGGGGCAGGACAACAGGAATTGGCGCCAAGTGGGTTACTGGGGGACGTAAAACGCAAAACGCGGCGACAGCAGCGCTGCCAACCATGGCAGCTGCGGTGGTGCGGGATGCGGGCCCGGGCCGGGCCTGGAAGGGCCGGCAGGAGGTGCCCGCGGCATCCCAGCCCGCACCGCCACGTACTTTTTCTGCGGAATTTTTTTTTTCCGCCGCTAGCTATGTCCCAAGGGCCACCTCCTCGCACAGAGGAGACGAATAGTTTCGGAAAACGCTTCGGAATAAAATGTATATCCGTCTTGACCCGGCGCCGACCCAAACTCCACTGCTTGTCATAATTGGCGGCCGATTTGTGTCCCCGTCGCGTCGGAGTCGCGGAGGCATCGAGGTTCGGAGAGGTAGACGGAGCAGAACGGAGCGAAGGAGCTTTCTCATCCCCGTTGTCCCGCCTTCCCGTCCCGTCCTGACCGTCCTGTGATGCGGATCAAGGTGCAGCGTGGGGTAGTCCCGACCCTGTCCTGCCCGGCCCGGTCCGGTCCGACCCGTGCGCGCGGTGTAGCGCCACGCCGGCCGTGGTTACTCCGATGCTCTCGGCTCGCCCTGGCGTTCAGGTCTCCCTCCCTCCCACGTTAGAAACCACGTCGTCTTTTCTAAGCAGTTTTGGAAAAAGACGCTGGAATGCATTTTCTCCGTAGGAAAATCATGGCACGGCATCTGAAAACCAGGACACAGTTTTTTCCGTGAGGAGAGGCCGCTGGTGGCGCTGGTGGAAGGTCTCCACGTCTCTCACATGGACTCGCCCCCTCGTCATCTGAGTATTGACCCTGATTCGATGAGTCCAGCACTCCGTTCAGGACCGTACATACGATCACCTAATTACCAACAACAGTTTTCGGCAAAATTTTCGAGGAAAATTTGAAATTTATGTTTCGTTTCGAAATATATAATGAGGGACAACCCTTAACAGCATGTGAGAAACAAAAAAGTTAGTAATTTTTGGGTTGTGATTACCAGTAATTACTGGACAAAGTCGGGACAAAGTGTAACACAAGATGACCAGAGTGGTTCACCACTCCCCCTGACTTTTTGATTTCCAGTGCCTCTATCGCGTTAAGTTTTGAGCCCACTGCTCTCATTGAAAATGAAGGAGGAGTATATCTCTGCAGAGGGAAATATCTTTGTTGAATTTTCTCTGATAATGTCGGATGCTACGACAGTCTCGCGCTGTTTGTGTGATGGTTAGGAAATCATTTTGACTTTCACCGATTGATCTTCAATTTCGTCGAACAATCAACCGCGACGAGAAGACGAATGCCTATTCTGTATTTTTAAGCAATGCTTTTATGCTGTTATTTTTTTTTTTCAGGTAAGACTTCTCCAATGGATTTCCTTTCATACTGGGATATAACAGTTGAGTGGGTGAGTGACTGCACATTATGCTGATAGCTTTTATGAATTGGAATTGACACTGTTCTTTTCGGAATAGCTTATCGCAGGCACACTGCTTTGATACTGAATTACATGTTCTATCACGAATTTTCCACGCGTTTTAGATGGGACTTATGATACATTTTTAATTTAGTTCTGCTGTGTGCGTTAAAATATTTACAGTTTTAGGGAATTTTCTAATCAAACTGTCTTTCTTTGCTCCCTTCTTTCATTTTTAGGTTCCCGTTAGGGGAGCCTTTCGCCAGAAAGTTTTTTTTTATTATTATTATTATTTTTAGGCCCCTGTAGGGGGCCTTCTTCCTTTCGCCCGAAAGTTTTATTTTTCTCGACAATGGATTATTAAGACCTCAGCAATTCCTGTCGTACAGATTTTTACGAAATTGCAATAGAAAATAGTTCGTAAAATTAGAAAATTTGGAAACTGTGTCTGATTGCAAACTGTCTGCTCTGCAAACTCAAGTGTGAGACAGTATCACACTTTTTACTGCAGTACCACTGCGTCTCACACTTTCAAAAACTATTTTCTGTCGTTGAATAGCAATCCCGTTTTAGAGAACAGCATCAGCTTTGGTTAAAAATCTCGGTTAAAACGAGCTACCATGTGATGGGGTTTGAAACAGCAATATATTAAATAATCGTAAATTGATGGTTTCGAAAATTTATAGGAACGTTGTTGTTTGCGATCAGAACCCTATCACATGGTAGCTCGTTTTAACCGGGATTTTGAACCAAAGCTGATGCAGTTCTCCAAAACGTGATTGCTAGTCAACGACAGAAAATAGTTTTTGAAAGTGTGAGACAGAGTTGTACTGCAGTAAAAAGTGTGATACTGTCTCACACTTGAGTTTGCAGAGTGACCAGATCCGAGTAATTTCAATTCCAATCTGCAAAATCAGTTGCTAAGGCAACAATACCCATGCCGCGTGGGCGGAGCTAGCAGCAGCGGCCAGGCTCCCCGCTTCATGTATCCAGTATTATTTTGGTTCGCTCATTTCTCAACTCAAAGCTTTGAAAAGCATTTACTTTAAACAATGACCTAAGTACGACTTTGTGTCTATTTTTCTGTAATGTCTAAAATTCTCTCAACAAATTAAAGGTGAGTTTTGGGAGATTTATAATACTCCATAAGTGCGATTTGAGGCATCATGTAAAAGTATCTCCTGTTTTTATTGCAAGTTCTCAATACTCTTATTGATAGTTCTGACTTCAGTTCTTTCTCATTATGGCAAGTTTTAAAACCTGGGAGGCCGTTTAACGCGTTAGCGTTAGAATTTTTATTTCTTGACGATGGCCCCTTATGGCCGAAGCCGATCCTGCCCAAGCTATTCGTACAAAATTTCAATGAAAAATACTACGAGAAATTAGATTTTTTTTTTTTATCAAGGTCTGATATCAAGCTGTCTATACGTTTTTGCGTAAAATAAATTTTCTCCTCTTGTTTCCATTGTTATTACGAGCCGGGTCGCTATTGTTGGAGAGGCTCGACGCCTCGGCGCGCAGAGGAGGACCGTGACTGGGAGGGGGGTGGGGGGGTGGGGGGGGGGGGCTGTTGATTCAACTTATGCACAGTAGTTCAAATCCAAAAAATTAAAAGAACACGTTGGAGTAAAAATGTCACGTGAGCGTTCGAATGTTCACTGCCTAATGAGCCTACAGTTCAAAAATCAAGCTGATCGAACATGTCGTTACTGAAAAGCTAATTTCTAGTTCGTTTGACCTACAAGGCATGACTTAAACTAATGACACTGATCACACACTGTGGTTAAACATATTCAGTTTCTTAACCAAAAATGTAGCAACTTTGTAGCTCAATATCTACATTGACAAAACACGAAAGTATCTTTTGAAACCAAAACATTCATAATTTCCAAAAATCGTATTTTTTGTTTTTGTAAATTTTGTTCGCATTCCGGTGCGCATCTTAATGGGAGTGGCTCACAAGCGCGAAAAACCATAGGCGCGACGGGTCACAAGCGCGACAGCTCGCAAGCGCGACGGGTCACAAGCGCGACAGCTCACAGGCGCGACGGGTCACAAGCGCGACAGCTCGCTAGCGCGACGGGTCGCAAGCGCGACAGCTCGCTGGCGCGACGGGTCACAAGCGCGACAGCGAGAATCCGAGCGTTAGGAGGAGCCGACTATGGACGCGCTGTCGAGCGAGAGCGAGCTATCGATCCCACTGTGTATGAGAAATCAACCTGTCTCAACTCAATGTCTCTCCAGACAGATATCATATGGTGCGTGTATGTTCTGTAATATGACTATTACATAATAAAATTAAAAAAATGAATGCAAATTTCAACAAAAAAAATTCTCATAAAAATATCAGAGAAGATATGGGGACGTGCTTGTGTTGAATACTTGTGGCAGTCCGAGTGCGGAGTCCACGGCAGTGGCTGCCTATGTCAAAGCAGACAAGACGAGACCTCTATCCGCGAGTCAACGCTACGCTCTACACGGAGTGTGTTGTGAAAAAAAATGTGTGTGTTAATTCTTGTTTGTTGTGAGATGTTGTGACTCGCCGATGTGTGTACTCGATCACGGGCCGTGCAACAATGACGCTGTTTAATGCATTCACCACAAGCACGTCCATAGTCGGCTCCACCTAACGCTCGGATTCTCGCTGTCGCGCTTGTGACCCGTCGCGCCAGCGAGCTGTCGCGCTTGCGACCCGTCGCGCTAGCGAGCTGTCGCGCTTGTGACCCGTCGCGCCTGTGAGCTGTCGCGCTTGTGACCCGTCGCGCTTGCGAGCTGTCGCGCTTGTGACCCGTCGCGCCTATGGTTTTTCGCGCTTGTGACCTACGTCGATCTTAATGAACTCGAGTGTTTTTTTTTTAACGGGAAACAAGCAGTGAAAAGAGGAAATAGTACCACCGAGCGACATTTTGTGTGGCAAATGTGAGGCGGATTAAATTCACCGTTAAGTTTTTAGGGAGAGTTTTTGTGACTGAATATTATTTAAGTCTTTCTCTCTCTCAAGTAAGTGTTAAAGCCTAAGCCTAGGGGGCCGTTTAACGGGTTAGCGTTAGAATTTTTTTTCTTTTCTTTTCCGTGTGATCTGGGCATAGATTTATGTTAGTAAATAGGCTGAGACAACAAAATAGGCAAAAAAAAATGGATTTTTAATCAAAACAGTTATCATAGCAGTTCATTTATATATATATTTATATGTAATTGAATGTACATAATACTCCAAATTGACTGGTTCGTGGACTGCTTAAATTGTAAACACAACATAATTTCTTTTAACTTAAAGCTCGGCACAGCAACATTTGGTCATATGTGAATAGACAGGTTTTGGTATTTCAAACATGTCGACACTGAACTTCTTTGAAGTTTCCTCACATCATCTGCTCAAAATATCTCTCCATTTTATAAACTCTTCTCTCACCCCTTTCCATCTTTTCTTCCTTTTTTTTTTTGTTGTTTTTGAATTTTATTTTGTATGCTAACAAAAACAAATCTGCCATTGGCTTGAATATAACAAACAAAACACATTAAAATTAAAAAATATCATAAACATTTTCTTATGTAACTTGTGCGTTGTCTTCACGCTCTTGATATGTAAATTTTTACGGAATGTAACACGCTACCTTGCAAGTAATTACTTTCTAAAGAACGCATTTGTTCCTAACAGGTACACACCACTCACAGATATTGAACCCCTTATTTAAAAACCTTGTCTTATTCACCATCCATTATTTTCATCAACGTATTAAATAAATATCCCTCTTTTCTATATCTATATGACAAAGTAATCAATTTGAATATCTTACACATTACTAGCTACAAGTGTACATACACAAAAATTACCTTTAGCCTTGTAATTCGGATCATTCCTGTACCATGCGATTTACTTATCAGTCCTTTTCTCTTTCAGAACAGACCATAATAATTTCCTTGAACTCACCATTTTGTCATCTCTGACATTATATGAAGACTTAACTATTTACAGGTGTATGTTCAACATTCACCATTCCTTTACAGAAAAATATATAAAATAACATTTTCTTCACAAGCTATATTACAAGAGTAGACACCTCATTATAGTTTTGTTGTTGTGCTGCTCGTTACATTAAAAAAAAAAAAAAAAAAAAAAAAAAACATGTGAGGGAAATAACGTTGGCTCGACGTCGGTCCCGTGCTATTATCTGGTTTTGTTTCGTTTCTCTTCTTTACATAATTCTGAGGGAGCCCGGCATCGTACTGACGCCCATTTTCGTCACGAAACTGTAGTGGAGACGGGTTTGGAGAGCGAGGGCGGGGACGGAGGGGGCGCTTACAGCGGCAGGCAGTATCCGCTGTAGGTGCGCACGCTGTCGTCCTGGTACGTGTTGCCCTGGATGACCCCCGGGTCCGAGTGGTGCGTCGGGCAGTAGTGGTTGTGCGGGCATCCGCAGAGCGAGTTGGTGTTGACCTCGTCCAGGGCCTCCAGGGCCCCGTCCAGGAGGTCCTGCCTCCTGCGCACCGTGAACAGCCTGCAGGGCTCCTTGCGCTGGCACCGCAGTCGCTGTCGGGACAGAGAGACGGGAGGGTCAGCGCCGGGAGGTTAGGCAGCCCAACGTGCGCCGGAGCGCGGCACCACGCCGCACCGCCGAGTGATCCCTCTCGTGCCACCGTTCTTGTCGCACCTATGTCACTGCCCCATATAGGGGATGGCAGGTGGCAGAGCCCCGTGAGTACGACAAGGATGGAGGCCATAGAGCGATCTTCGGAATCAGAGGGCAAGCCGCGTGGTCAGCGGGCGTTTTTTTACGTGAAGTTGCAAAGTGTACTTACGCTTTGCGGGCTGCAGGCGAAGGAGTACTTGTATCTCGGCGAGCCGTCCAGGTCCTCGGTGTAGGCCTGGCGCTTGACGAGGTACGCGACGGAGCCGCGGGGACAGTGGCAGTGCACCACCTGCTGGGTGGCGTTGCCCGGGTACGCCCCGGACACCAGGGTCCACGTCACGTCCCTGAAGTACCGACACTTCGGCAGCTTCTTGACGGGGTCGCACATCTGCACAGAGAGATGGGAGTGCTTTGCGTTAGCGGCGTGCCTGCCTGGTGGTGCGGGTCGAATGCCTGGTCCGGCGGCCTGGCCGGACCCGCGGCGCGTTCTACCGATGGGTCTTGTACTTTAAATTTAAGCCGAGGGGGCGACAACTTTGGGAATCGTGTGCACACAAGCCTGGGAATTATTATCATAAAAATTAAGGGAAATCAATGAAAACCACTACAACAACGCAGGAAATACCTGGAATCAGTTATAATTAGCCGAAATTAGCGATTTATGTCGCTAGAAACAGAAATGAAAAAATATGGATGGGAATCAATCATTCCAGGAATCATGTGTACACATTAAAGGGGAGTGTTCGCCCCCTCGATTTAAGCGTACACCGATTTCTCTGAATTTCTAGCCTTTTTCTTTTTTTAAATTTATTTTCCTTGATTTTTATTGTTTTTTTCCTGATTCTCTCTCTTTTTCGGACCTTCCTTGATTTTTCTGATCTTTTCTTGATTTTTTCATGATTTTGTTTGTAGGGTGTACACTGATTTTTCTTTTTTTTTTTTAAAGTGAAGGACCCCTTGCCTTACACACACACACACTGCAGGAAATGGGTCGGGCCGGTGGCCGGTGCGGCCAGCCCGTCGCGGCCGCCGGACCGGGCAAGTGCGATCGCTCACCTTGAGCTGGCGGGTCTTGTCGACGATGGTGTGGCCGTCGTTGGGCGAGAGGTGCGCGGGGCAGGCCTGCTGGCCGGGGCAGCGGCACTGCCGCTCCAGCCAGGGCTTCTCGTACACGTCCAGCTTGCTGCACACGGCGCCCTCGGCGCACTCGGGCAGCTCCGCCTCGGAGCTCTGGAATAGAACAGAGAGAGAGAGGGAGAGTTAGTTGAAGAGCAA